>OY728158.1:1461919264-1462544264 GCA_963277665.1 Viscum album | reverse complement strand
AAACCCACAGGTTTTATTTCATATACCATATAATCCCACCATCGCTTTCTATAACCCTCAGGGTTGACCATTGCACACTTTAACTTGATATACTCTAGTGTATCTATAAATTAAAATACCTAATAGATGTTGTACATATAGTCTTCCATCTATTGATGTTAATTTATACCCTAAATGGATAGGAAATTTTCACACAGGAACTCTCACGATTTGTCTCTTCCATTCTCAGATACTAAACACACCATAGAAACTTTATTTTGAACTTGCGATACATTCCATTCCATGGAACAAACTTCGTGTATGATAGAATCTTTAATATTATAATACAAAGGTGTATTTAATTGAGGATAATCACTCACTAAACCCTCTTGAGGAACCTATGGAAGATGTATTGTAGGATGATTGATTATAGTAACCCTCATTTTTCATACATTAACTTTACATAATTTTTGCGAAATACTTAAAACATTACACAAATAGACGACCAAATACCTTATCAGTTTCATGCCTTTGGAAACATAGAAAGATAAACACGGGTACAAAAGTGAGCTAAATTATATCCCTCTATTTTATTCATGACTAGAACCATTCTTAAACACATTATACATAATACATATCATAATAGCCTGGGGAAAGGAATCAAAAAATTGGTGAAATCAGATGCTCAATAAGGGTAAACAAAGAAGATATATAAGAATAATCATGAACATAAGGGTATGAGAACATGATCATAACATTATAAGATCATAACCTCCATATCAATGATTATAAACATGAATCATGGCATAAATATTAGCAGTTAATAACACATGAATCATAAGGGAAACAAGAGAAAAATCCATGAGATCATAACAAAGGAATAAGACATAGAATTTAGGTAGGCACATAATCATAAAAAATGATTTCTATATTAGTCAAGGAATCACATCCAAGTCTATATTAGTAGTATGGTTTCACTCCTGATACCATCTTGATGTCATTGTTCACTACCATAATGATCATAGTAGTCAAGGTTCAATCCCAAGACCATCCTTGAGGAAAAAGTCCTTTACTGAATCGAGTACACTCTCTGTTATAATCATGTCTATCTAAAGAGATATAAATCATTACCTAATGCATTCTATAAAGATATAGGTCTCACCCATCTCATAATGAAATAATACATATGTGTTCCATTAGAATATAAAAAATCATCATATCATAACCCATGAAATGAAATGGGTATCATAAACATGTAATAATAATATAACCCTTATAAAAGAGACATATTTCAAAATAATTTCATCAAAACATAACCTATCAAAAGAATTGGGTTTCAAAAGAATATAACCAATAGAAGAGAAACAGATTTCATAAACATCAAGTCATCAAGACATAAAACATTCAGAGAAAGAATATGAATGACATCCTTGGATCATATCCCCATAAATGTATGAGTAACAAAAAAATCATGTCATCTTAGATGTAAAAAAATTGGAAATATAATTTAAAAAACATTTCTTTAGCAAAACATTATTTATGCTTTGGAAAACGCATTATAAAAGATAATTTTTAAAACAAAAACATTTCTTTTAAAATATCCTAAAAAACTTTTAATGGAAAATTTGAAAACTATAAATCATATTTGATATCCTATTTACATTAAAATGATCTTAGGATATAAGTTTTTTAAAACATGGTTTTTTTTAATTAAACAGATTTCCGACTAAAGAGTTAAATGAGGTCAGATTTTCTTAAAAAGGAATTCTTAATTATCTTAAGTACCAAAGAGTGGGAAAATGATACTAATACATGAAGATAACATTAATAAAAATAGGATAATAAAATTAATAAATATCTTGAGATGTGTATAATAAGATTTTATCAAAGGAAGTATAATTATAAAAAATCCCGATAAATAATGAGATTGTTGCAATAAACTCTTACAACATGGTTACTTTTAATCATACAACCCATGTAATAAAATTAAAAAAAATGATGATTAAAATATCATGATAAATTATAATTATGATATAACATGTCAAATGTTATTATATAATGGTTATAAAATAATATAGGTAAATAACAAAACATGTGTCTTAAAGAAGGAAAATTGAGACAAAACTACCTTACTAATTTGGTAACTTATGAACCGTAAAACCCCATGAAATATAGATCCTAAAATGGATATGAAAATAACAGTAAATTTAATTATAGTAATCATATAATAAATTCATAGTAATTATATACACTGCACAAAAGAAATGAGTGGTGAATAAGGCATATGTTTCACAAAAGTGAGATGAGGAAACCCTTATCTTATATATTAACTCTCATCGCACTCATTCAAACCTCCCATATAATAAATATAATTTTATTATACATCAACCACATAAAAATATTCTTATATATAATACCATATATTATTTTATTATGACATTATCTTACCCTTTTATTAACAATTCCATGTCAATGTTATGTTTTAGGTAATATGCACTTTGATTTTCATATATGTTTTGACTTATTATTCTTGATCCTCTTACTTATATTGTGATTCAATTAAATATAGAATGTACCAAAATGAAAAAAATAACATATATATTTTTTATATAAATATTTATAATAATATTTGAAAGGTATAAATTAAAAATTAAATACATCGTTCATAGAGATGGTAGGTCGCACATACACATGAATGTTGATTCCATTTTATTGTTGTTTAAACGAAGGTAAATGAAATATATGTATATATATACTATATTTAAATTATTATTATTATGTCATATTAATCATATAATTTTTCTAAACCCATCCTTAACAAATTCTATATAAATTATGAATTAATTACATCGCATTAAGGAGGAGGTAGTCCACAGGAACTAATAAAAAATAGAACTTTAATAGCACTAAAAATGGCCTTTATCTATTCTAGATAATCACTGACTACCAAAGTGAGATTAAAAGCCATAATATTTGAGCATCACAGAAAAATAATTAATAAAGGGGTATACTGTAGTGTGCAATAACAACACACCTTCGTACTAGTGTAGTGTGTTGTGTCAATACACCGCAGTAACAAAACACCACCAAATATCAAAAAAATCAAGTAATAATACATAATTTAAATAAAAAAAATTAAATCAAAAATAAAATAAAACAAACTGTATTATATAAATTCTAAGAATTTTTTATACAATAAAATAAGTAAAAATTATTACATACATTCAAAAACATCAATATTCCTTTCCCTTTTGATTATGACCCCAAATCATGTTATTACCGAACAAACCACCCCTACTTGAGAAAAATAATGAACCTATATAAGAAAAGAATTATTATTTTAGTAATAAAATAAATAAATATAAAGTGTTAATTTAAAACTAAACTTTTAATCGTACTAGGAACAATGTGTGTCGGATTAAGTTGCGGTTGATTATTGCACATCAAACCATTTTTGTTCATCTTCAAGTATTATCTACTTAAAATTTAATTAAATAATTATAAGTTAAAAATGATAAATAAATAAATTATGTTATAGCAGATATAATGATGAGAAAAAAATATATGCTCATTTTCTTAGTTTTGGATATGTGATGCATGTTCTAAACTAAAATGACACGTATAAGTTGAAAAGACACACTTAAATTCATAACAGTCACACAGTGTGTTAGATTGGGATGTAGATGATTCCTACATGTCCCAAATGAATTATGGATCATTTTCCTAAAGAATAAAAATTATTTTAATGTTTTTTCTTAGTTTTTAATATATCAATTTTCTTTTTAACTAAAATGTCATATTAATTTGAAAACAGACACTTTGACTCATACCGACCACATCATCTGTCGGTTTTATGTGATAATAATTCATATATATATAAAATGCTATATAAATAATTTTCCTAAATTACCAAGACAATATGAGTGCATTTTCTAAATTTTCATTGAGTGACACTTTTTGAAATAAAATTTAAATTTTAAGATGATAATGGACACTTTGAGTTTTATTAGGGACATTATGTATCAGATTGAGGTGCGGTTGATTCATACACATCATTAATGAATTATGGATCATTTTTATAAAGTATCAAAACAATATGAATTTGTTTTCTCTATTATGAGTAGGTAAATTGTCTCTTTTACTAAAATTGATGTCAATTTTGACTAAAGAGATTCCCTTGGATTCATACCAGTCACACCATGGGTCGGATTGAGGTGATATTAATTACCACACATCCCAAATGACTTAGAGATCATTTTCTTAAAGTATTAAAAAAATACAAATGTTTTTTCTTAGTTTTGTATAAATCCCATTTCCTTTTTACTAAAATGTCATTTTTAGGTGGAAACATTCACTTTGACACATACCAGTCACATTTTTTGTTAGTTTCACACGATACCAATTCATTCATGTCATAAATTATTTATGAATCATTGTAAAAAATTATCAATACAATCTGAATGTGTTTTCTTGGATTTTAGTGAGTGGCATTTTTTGAACTAAAATGTCGATTTTAAACTTATAAGAGACACTTTGAGTCATAACAGGAACATCGTGTATCATATTGAAGTTTTTTATTCCTATATGTCATAAATGACTTATGGAACATTTTACTAAATAATTAAACCAATTTGAATGTGTTTTCCTGATTCTTAGTAGGTCAGTTTTTCTTTTTACTAAATTTGATGTCAATTTTAAACAAAAAGACACACTTTGAGTCATACCTATCACATCGTGTATCATATTAAGGTGAGGTATATTATTACACATCCAAAATGACTTATTTATCGTTTTCATAAAGTATAAAAAAATATGAATGTGTTTTTTTAGCTTTGATCATGTCACTTGTCTTTTTTTACTAAAATGTCATTTCAAACTAGAAACACACACATTGACTTGTACCGGTCACATATTGTGTTGGGTTGACATGATACCACTTCTTACATATCAAAAATGATTTATAAATCATTTTACCAAATTATCAATACAATCCGAGTATTTTTTTTATTAGTATTCAGTGAGTGACACTGTTTGAAATGTTGATTTTAAACTGATAACAGACACTTTGAGTCATACTGGGAAAATCATGTATTATATTGAGGAATGGTTGATTCGAAAATATAAAAAATGGTTTATGGATCATCTTCATAATGTATCAAAACAATAAATATTTTATTTTATTTTTTATAAGTAGGTCAATTGTCTTTTTTACTAAAATTGATGTCAATTTTAAATAAAAAGATGCACTTTGAGTCATACCGGTCACACCATGTGTTTTATTTAGACGAATATGATTACAAAATGTCAAAAATGACTTATGGATCTTTTTATTAATGTATCAAAACAATCCAAATTCATTTTATCGGTTTCAAGTATGACACTTTTCGACTTTTTACTAAAATGTCATTTTAAACTGGAAACACAAACTTTGACTCATACCGGTCACATCATGTATTTGTTTGATATGAAGACAATACCTACTTTTCAAAAAAAATTATTTGAATCATTTTCCTAAATTATAATGATAATACACGAGTCTTTTCTTGGATTTTATTAAGTTAAACGTTTTGAAATAAAATAAAGATTTTAAAAAGATAACAGACACTTTGAGTCATACTGGGCTCATCATGTATCAGACTAATGTGTAACTAATTCCTCAACCTAAAAAATGACTTATATTATGTTTTTATAAGGTATAAAAATAATCCAAATATTTTTTTTGAGTTTTGAGTAGGTCAGTTATCATTTTTACTAAATTGGTGCAATCTCTGTTAAGAGATACTGAAATAGCTTCTGAGCAAATTCCCATTCCAGAAACTTTTGATGTTCAACCTTATTTACCAAAGACTCCATGTAAGAACTATGTCACTCTGGAAAAATAAAAGGGTAAAGAGGTTGTTAAAGATGTAGAAAAAAGGATGGTGAAGAAGTAAAAGAAGAGGTTGTTGAAGAAGAAGAAGAAGAAATTGATGATCTTGATGATCTGATCAAACAAGTAGAAGAGTATAAAGAAAAGGCCGAATCCACAAAAGTACCCACTTCGAAAAAGGCACTTGACAAAGAAAGTGGGAAGGATAATGATTATCAAGAGGAAGAGAAGGAAAATATTTTGTATGATGAGGAATAATCATATGAAACGAATTTTCTTGAGGAAGGAGCAGAAAAAGAGAAAATAGATGAAGACCAGATTGTGCAACTATCAGAATGTGAGGAAGAGTCCCCAGATGAACAACCCATTCCGAAAGCTGACAAGGGGAAGCAAGTTATGTTGGATACTCCAACAAAAGATATTTTCAGGAATAAGGAAGTTGGTGGTTCTTCTAAAATAAAACTGGCACAAATTGAAGAAGAACAATCTCCTAGAAAATTATCAGATTCGGAGTCATCAGCACATGGTCACGATTTTTTGGTTGAATCTCTGAAAACTTTGGTGGACACCATTCTGTTTTTCCCCACCATAGACTCCAGATGCTAGATGATGTAGCATAGTTTGAATCAGAAATCATAATCCTTATCCATGGTGATGGATAAGTGTATAAATACTGAGGCTGGCAATAAAATTTTTCCTATCAATTATTATGTGCACATAAAATCTTGCAGCAATATAACTTTGTGGTCTAACAAAGTTGAAGAAGACATGGCTGATTATGATAATTTTCAGAATGAGGTGAAAGATGCTTTTGACACTGAGGATTACTAGATTAATAATCTTCAGGATGAGCTGATCATTGAGAAAAGTTCTCAGAGTCAACGAGTGAAGGAACTAATTGATAAGACTAACTCTCTTGCTCAAAATATTATAAGAAAAGAAATCTCCGGATTGATCTTGAGAAAAGAATGGAAAATCAAGATGATTTAGTGAAGATGCAGGAAGAGGCCATGAAGGCCCATGTAGAAGCTTTGAAATCTCAATAAGAAAGGATAAAAGCCTTGGAGAGGCAAGCTGAGGAAGACCAAAGAGATTTTAAGAAGCTCAAAACTTTGTTTAAGAAGCTAATCCCAAAGGAAAAAAGAAGAAAAATGAACTCACTCTGACCTTTTTTTGTATTTTTATTTCTTTGTAAAAAATTTCTCAACTCTAATGAAAATTTGGTTGGTTGTATCTTTCTATATAATAATGTTTCAGGTACCATTTTTCCTTTTACATTCCCTTCAATTCTTTTTGAAAATCACAATGGGGGAGAAGGAAAAAGAACTAATCCTATGGGGGAGAAGGAAAAAGAACTACTCCTAAGGGGAGAAGGAAAAATAACCACTAAAAGGAGGAGAAGGAAAATTTTAAAATGAAGAGGAAAATTTTCTAAGTGAAATATCCTTAATGTAAGGGGGAGTTTCTCACTACGAAGTTTTTCATTCCCATGATAATGAAAACTCCACTACAAAAATTCAGAATACAATCCTTAGAGTTTCAATGCCTAAGGGGGAGTTAGCTGTATTCACTATCATCCATTAACAAAGGGAGATAAGTTTTAATTTCAAACTCTAATGAAATTTTTCAAAGACCTTATATTCTTTTTCATAAGGATGTTTATGCTTTCCAAAAAGGGGAAGATTGTTGAGTCAATAAGGATCTCCTTATGACGTTTCCATTCCTTCTTATTTTGAAAATCACAAACACCCTATACATAAGAAAATCTATATTTTACTTCCATAAGGAAAATTTTATTCTTTAAGAAAATTTACCCTAACATAGATTTTCTTATACATATCAATATTTTTCTTAAGTACAAAAACCGGATTCATACCCAAAACCCTGAAATCATATAATGTCAAAAATTGGAGCATTTTGTTTTCAGGATCTGAATTCTGGATGAGAACTCTTATGAAGTTCGACTCCAAACTTTCATGAGTTCGACTCTGAACTCTTATGAAGTTTGACTCCGAAATTTCATGAGTTCGACTCCAAAATCTTATGAAGTTCGACTTAGAACATTCATGAGTTCGACTCTGAACTCTTATAATGTTCGACTCCAAACTTTCATGAGTTCGACTCCCAACTTTCATGAGTTTGACTCCGAACTCTTATGAAGTTCGACTCCGAACATTCATGAGTTCGACTCTGATCTCTTATAAAGTTTGACTCCAAACATTCATGAGTTCGACTAAGAACTCTTATGAATATTCGTCCCCCAACTCTTATGAAGATTCAACTCTGAACTCTTATAAAGTTTGACTCCAAACTTTTACTAGTTCGACTTCGAAATCTGTAAGTTGAGATTCTGATCTCTGGTGAAACCAAACTCTGAATTTCCTTAGTAATTTGGACTCCGGACTTCTACAGAATTTAGGTTCTGAATTCCTATAAAACAGAATCCGAACAACTTTTTATTATAGACTCCGAATTCCATTTTGGATAGACTCCAAACTTTTATTTTCTTACATTCTAAATTCTTGTTTTTCTTATGCTTACACTTGTTTCATTGTAAAACGATTTCGTGAATTAAGTTACACATGTTTTGTTATAAAATGATGTCGTCCATTATGTTTCTAAAAAACCATTGGTTTAGTGACACGTGTATAGGTCCATCTGAATTTTAAGGAAAATATGATCACTGTAGGAGGGAGCCAACCGTTCTAACCGAGCCTATAAATAGGAGATCATTTGAAAGATCTTGATACTAATATAGAAGTTGATCACTCTAGAGACCACACGCTATTAAGGTGATTTCTAGAGAAATAAGCTTTTCATGCTTTGTGCGTACTAAATCGCTCGTTCAGATTTCTTAGTGTGATTCCAAATGTTGGTGATTTTATTTGAGGGTTTCCGGGGATAGAAAGAGAGAGGTGCCAACTACCTTGAAGTTTGAGGGATTCCTTGCTGAGGAAGACAGAGGTTCCAACTACCATGAAGTTGAGGGCTTGTGGGGATAACAAGACAGAGACACTAATCTTTATATCGAGGGATTACCCTGGTGTGGGTAAGATACACTTGCTTAGAAGTATAAATCAAGGGACCTTTATTCAAGGTTGTCGGATACCCTTCTCTTTGGGTTAAATGACATTTATCTTGTTACTTGCAGTGTTACTACTTGTTTTTCTGCTGTAATTGTGTATTGTAAGGAAAGTATAATCTTCTTATATTTCCTTAAACGTAAACTCTGATTCATTTAGATCCTATATGCTTTAAGGTAGAATCTCATATTTTAAACTTTGATTAAGTTTCAATTTCCAGATCCAAATTTCCCGAACCTATTTTCAGAATCACTTTCCAGATTAAAGCATGTGCATAGAACTAGAAGTTTGTAACTTCATACATTGTTCCAAGTCTCCAATTGGTGTTAGAAGTGTTTTGAAGTCTCTTAATTTAACTTTGTTAAACTTAGATACCAATATTTAGGACCAATATGGGTCTATATACCCTGAGAGGGGGGGTGAATCATGGTAAGGATATTGTTTTTCAAAATTCTTCATGCCCCACTGGATCTTGACCTCTTTATTACAAGGGTCACTTTGTTTTCACTTGTGTGTTTATAATGACCACTTATTTTACTCTTTATCTGATGATGATGCTTTAAATGAAATTAAAGGAAGTAAGCAGGCAGACACGTAGATTTTTACTTGGTTCACCCTCACTGGGCTATATCCAAGGAGCATACAACGACAATGTGTCGCTATACCAAATCCACAAAAGCACACTGCTTTTTACATGGTTAGGGCTAGATCACTTCTATGCCCAGGCTCACTTCCTTTATAAGGTTAAGGGTCAGCTCACTGCTTTTCCAAGGGTCACTCCCTATTTCTCTCTCTCTGGCTCACTACTAGTGGAGAGGATCACCTTCTTCCTCTTCTGTCACTCACTGCTTTGGAAAGGATCCACTCACAGTTTATAGCCTGTAGGTCTCTTAATTATCACTAATGAACACATCCCCTTTTTTATTTGGATGCTCTGTTGAAGTTCAACTTTCACCCATAGATGAATTTTACTTTGCACCGAAGGTATCGGGCAATATTCCAGCTTTCACGCAGACCTGAATCTCTACCGTGAATCAACCTTACTTGGCACCCTTCTCTAAGACGGCGCGCAAGTATCAGTGTGAAAGTCAACAATGGTACATAGGTACACCTCAAATACCTATGTGACACAAGCCTCTACTACTTCAAACTTGCACGACGCAACTCATTTTACGCCCAACCCATTATTGGTGCGCAACTAACACCTGTCGCTCAACTTATACTTGTGTGTCACACCACCACTTGCGCAACCACCACACATGCACGACGGGAGATCTAATTTTCTCTAAGTGTTGAAATCATCACAGAATGTGGATGGTTCGACCTCTATTTATAGGCATTTTGACAGTCTGCGCGAGGGCGCACAAGTTTCCCCTCGGCGCACAAGTCTCAGCACACAGGTCCAACCGCACAAGCCTCTATTGTGCTACTCACTTGTGTGACCACACCAATACTTGTGTGACCCTCTTTCCTTTGACATATTTTTAAGTTCTAATCTTGAAAAACAATAGGCGTGCAAGTTTCCAATCCTCCTAGGCACCAGTAGGCAAGTCCTTTCTTGGCGCGCAGGTCACTTGTGCGACCAACCCAAAACTTGAACAGCCCTTATCCCTTTGCCATTTTTCCATGTTCTGATCTTGAAAAAAACTAGGCATGAAGGGTTCCAATCCTTTAAGTACACAACACGCAAGTCCCTTTCAAAAACCACTTTTCTCCATTTGTCGATTTGTAGGCCCAAAAATTTGGCAAACACTGGAAAACGGCGTCACCTTTTATCTGCTCTTTTCGTGGCTCCTCCAGATCATCCATTCCATTGTCGATGTTCTTGAATCAAACATGGATTGTTGACCACAACTCGTGAAATTGGAATTCCACCATGAAATCCCCTTTATCCACTAAATTGTATGTCATGGTTTGCTTTTTCAACAATCACAACACAGATGTGAACTTTGTCAACAAATACAATCACCTCAAAAATGCTTCAATGATACCTTGAGGGATTTTTTCCCAACATTATAACTTTGAATTATTGATTAACATGACATTATATATATTTGATTAATACCCATATATAACTTTTAAACTATTAATAAAATGAAAAAATCATAAATTTTCATGTCTAGATAGAGTTTTAGATGATGGGGGAAGAAAATATACCTTTTACCCTTCACTAATGCCAACTTTTCTCCCATACAATTGTCAATCATGTCCAACCTATCCTTGATTCCATATTTTAATTTTTTTAGGTACATTTATTAATGTTATAATAACAGTATCAATTAAATTTTTTTCTACTTGCACGATATCAAGAAAAGGTCTAACATAAAAAACATTCCAATATAATGTTACAAATAAAATTGATCTCTTTTTCCAACCAAATTTCATAAGGTTTTAAAAAATGGATTGCCGAATATAGTGTAAATATATTTTACTTTATTGAACAGCTGATCAAGTATTATTGGAGATGGTGTTATACCTTGTTCGATATTCCCATCGAATACTATCTTCTAATATCATTATTTTTGTCGTCAAGGTAAAAATTTATAATTTCTTAAAACACAATATTTAAGGAATGGTTTAACCGAATAGAGTGTCTAATTTTTTTCACAAATGGAACACCCCAACATTACTTAAATGTTATATCCTAATAAATTTCCATTAGTTGAGAATTCGTTTATCACCCCATACAACATGGCCCTTAATGTGAATTATTCACTTCAATGAGAATCATATATTGAAACACCTATATCCCACATCAATTTCAAATATTCGATCAATGGATCCAAATAGACATCAATATCAATCCCAGGTTGTTTTATTCTAGATACAATTAGAGACAACATAATTTATTTGCGCTTCATGCTTAACCATTGTGGAAAGTTATAATTTACCAATATGATGGTCTATGTACTATATATGATACTCTATACACCAAAAGGATTTATTACATATGTAGATAATGCAAGATGAATGTTTCTCAGATCATTCCCAAATTCAGGATACTCATAATAAATTTTCTCCCACTTAGGAGAATCTGTTGGATGACGTAGGTTCCCATATTTAATTCTTGTATCTACAAGCCATGTCAATTGTCTCACACTTTCCTCACAACCATAAAGTCTTCTAAAGAATGGAATTATAGTAAAGTACCATATATATATTGATGGACCTGATTCATTTTTCATGTATTGATCTATGCCACACATAGGGTATTTATGAGTGATTCATATTACTTAAGAAAGAATATACAATAATTTGGAAAATAATTTATTTTTTAGAGATCATGCATATTGAACATAAATTTTTTTAGTGCCACGTGTTTGACATGGTGGTTCGTTTTATTCTGGTATAACATCATTCAGGAGACCAAGGAGTTATGTAAAGAGAGTGTCACTCCATCCACTTTTAGTTTTATAATTATATAACTTCAATATAGCTTACATTTTTTTGTATTTAGTACAACCAGTATACAATGGTCTCTTAGCATAGCTATTTAACCTCTCAAACAAGTTTGGATAATCACGAATGTCATCTTCAATTTCCAATATCATTTCTCCCTTGTGATCTCTATTATAATTTACACTTGTATTAATATCAAATGATCCATAAAATACATTAGCACCCTAATCAGTGTCCAAGTTTAGTTTTTCCCCATGTTTAGTCCAACATTTACAGCTCTGATCTATCCCATAACAATTTAAACGTTCTTTAAACTCTTTTTAACTAATTTTTATTGAATAAAAACAACATAAACAAGGATAAAGGATTTGAGAAGGGTTGCATGAATACTCTATTACAAACTTGATGAAATTAAATCTTCATACTCTTTTGTATAATGATTATCATGCATCCATCATAAATTCATATTCATCCTATTACATTCATTAAATATTAATTTTGTATAATAAATAAATAAATAAACATAAGATATTCATTATCATAGGTGAAAGTTATTGATACTTCTAATAAGGGAAACCCAAAATTTGATTGTTTAAAATAATTTTAGTATACTTTAAAGAAAATGGGTATTTTAATTTTGGAAAATAATTACTCTACTATGGTAGGTGTATCCTCTTAATTCATTCAAAGATGAAAATTATAGACAACAATCATCCTCATCAATTCATCTCCCAAATATTAATCATTTCATTTTTTTTGGCACACATCCTCCATATCTTGTGAACATGCACCTTTGTTGATTTAAATACTCTAATATGTAGTCATCTATCTAATGACTACAACTCAGAGTAGTATAAACAACATAAAAGAGACAGGGGTGAGTATCAAGTAATAAATTTTAATAATAACTATTTGGGAGATGAAGATGACGAGGATGACAGTTATCCTGCATTATGTTCTCTTAAAGGTGTAATGACTCCAAATATGAGATCTAAAACATTAGCACTAGTTATTATCTTTCCACCTATTGAAGGTGTGATTTGGGGGGAATAATAATTCTTAATTGTGATTCAAGGGGTCTCAGCAGGGACATGTTATGATATAATAATATTTGGGGCCTCTATGAATGTTATATTTATATGAGAAATCCCACATTCAATACTTTCAATCCTCAAACTAATACTGGTAATATATCTATTAAAATAAGCCATAATGTCTTTCTAAAATCCCATAAGCAAATGAAAATAAAATATACGCAATTAATGAGTAATTAGAAACCCAAATATGATAAACAAGAATAATAATCTCTCATTCAATCAACTAGAATATATAAAAATGTATTGATGAAACATTTTAGTAAATTAAGGTTTATTTTATATACATGGATGGTAATAATAGATTCAGATGGTAGAACAAATACATTTAGAATTAAAATGATGAATATGAAAAACTAATTTCTAATAATTATTCCAACAAATATAGAATTTAATAACCTCTATTCTATTTTTTGTAACAAGTGATATAACAACCTAAGGAACTATTACATTTAATATTAATGGTTTATCAAATATTTGAAAACATCTCAAAATTATAATTTCAATTAAAAATAAATATGTAATGGAAAAATAAAATACCTAATAATGAAAAAGGTTTTAAACATCTCAAAATTATTATTTGATAAATTGATTCAAAATTTTTGTCATGATAGATTGAAAACAATAATTGTTTTCAAGTGGAAGAAAAGTAAGCTTTATAAGAAAATTTTATTTTCATGGCCATTATGGGTTATATGGTGATTTTGGGAAATTATTATGAAATTTTAGTGATAATGAGATAAATAATACTAATTATAGAAGATATTGAGGTTTTAAGTTAAATGGGAGATGAACCACTCTAACAAAAATAGATTCGAAGTGAGATGAATGTTCATAAGTAAAATTGGATGATGAATTTCAACCATTGAATGAAATCTATTGAACATGTGGCAAATTAAATGTTTGTATAAAGGATTTTCCAAATTTTCTAAAAACATATATGAATGTGAATAAATAATTAGAAATGTATTATAAGAAAAAGAATGTAATGTAATAGGAATTTATAATTGATATCACACAAAATGATTTAGTAAAGAAACATGCCTTAATATTAGATATTTGATGTTCAAATCACATTATAGGTAAATTTATGTAAGTAAAAAGTTTTAAAAAGTTCAAAGGGTAATTATTATTTTAGAAATAATGGATCTCTGAAGATAAGTTTTTTTCATTTAAACAATGTTGGAAATAAAATACAATGTTAAAGAATGTTCTATTGTTGGATAGATTAAAGTAAAACATACATAGTGTTTATTAGAGGTGTGATGAAGGAAATGATGTGATTTTGAAGAAGTATTAATGAGTCGGTTATCATTTTAAAGATGACTATACTTTTACAAAGGTATAGAAATCTATCCAAACTATATTCTAATTTCGGGTTGGTAAAAAATTATGGTAATTGTGTTTGAAGGGGTTATTGATTTGTGGTAGTGAAAAATTGGTCATATTAGATAATGAGACATTTAAATACAAACATAAATTGGTGGGTTGAGATGTTTTTATGATGATAATATAAAATTGATATTTTTTTACTAATTAGCCTGTGAAGATTTTTAATAATTAAAAAAAAATTAGAGATTTAAATGAAACAACCCTTGGGATACCCCTAGTGATACTTCCTCTTGGATATGATCTACTAGGTGGCTATGGGAATTTGATGAACCTATAGATCTTCCTATATTTAACACATTACCCCGATGATAAATCCTCCATCATGGAAAATAATATCAGGGATCATTAATAGGATGTGTTTGGATGAAATAAGTACCTTAGCCTCTATATATTATAATTGAGACTTAAGCTCACAATGCTCTATTAGATCCATCTGATAAGGTGGATTAGAAATCAGATGAGCTCCAAACATAAGCTCAATAGAAAACCCAACATATCTCTATGGTTAAAAAATAGATAAGTAATCAATAAAAACTTCAAAAAACATTAAACTATGGGATGAAAAATATATCATTGTTTGTCCCCATTATCCATCATCAATTTATAATGATTGGACATAATCCCACCTAGTTGCAAATGGTCAAGTCATGCACAACCTGCTTTTAATCCATATTATCCAATGTGAACATCTTCAATTCCATTTGGATATATGAAAGACAATCATCAATGGTGATAGTTGACTTGAACATGGTACGAAATTAATTAATAAATCCAAAGGATTAGGTCTAAAAAATCATTTTAAACAAGAAGAAGTCTGAGAACGAGTAGAGATATTGAAAACCAAGAATTCGTTCAAGCCGTAGATTCGTTCAACCCTCAAATAGTCTTAGTAATGGATTTGAGCCTTAGAATTGTCAGAGCCTTGATTCAAGCTTTGATTCAATGAGGAGGAGCACCAGAAGACGGTGGATTCCATGGAAAGCTTTAGATATTATGATGAGTTCATGACTGGTTTGAGTTTTTTAAATAAATCGGGATACTTTTATCAACACTTCCAAAAAAGCATTAATAACGGTAGAGATTTATCAATGCTAAAAATGTGATGATAAAATTCATCTTTATTAGCGCTATAGTTTAACCACTAGTAAAGATGTCTTTTATTAGTTCTAATTAATTTTGTAATTATAAAGGATTTATAATTACAATTATAAATAATTTTTTTTGTAAATATATTTATATAATTATATATATATATATAATAAATATATATATATAAATATAGTAAATATATTATTTATTTAAATTTATTTTTTATTAGTTTATAATTATTTAGAGACATAATTATTTATTTATAATTATATAAATGATTTTTAAAAAATAATATTTATATCATTATATATATTTATATAATTATACATACATATATATATTTAATATATATATATATAAATATATCAAATGTATTTATTATTTAAATAAATTTATTATAAATTTAATAATTATTTAAATATATATAATTATTTATTTATAGTTATATAGATACATTTTAAATAAAAATATTTATTTATTTATAATTATTAATTTATAAATTTAAAAAAATAGTAAATATAAATTTATAAGTATATTCATTTATAAATATTTTTTTTACAGATATTTTTTTGACATTATTAATGAATATTTAATCTTAAGATCACGTGTGTTAAAAATGGGTGAAATTGAATAATTAAAAATGAGTGTACTTTAACAATACTAAAAATATGGATAATTTTTGTTAATTAAATATAAATTATTAAATAATATGGATATATATTGAAATAAATATGAATAAAAATTGAAAATATTAAAACACAGTAAATAAATATATATAAAATAAATAATAAAAATGATTAAATTCCCAAAAAATAAAAAAATAAAAATGAATTAATACATAACTGTAATACAATTAATAGTAAATAAATAAAATTTACGGTGATTAAAGACATTATATATTAAATTTATTATGTTATAATGAAATTCTAAAATAAATACTAAAATTTAAATAAATTACGTAAATACTAAGTGTATGTGTTTCAATATAAGATTTCATTAATTAGGTAAATATTTGTGTGTGTATGTTGTATATAAAAATTAATTAATTACATATATGTAAAATCAATATAGCACACATTTGATCTATGTTAAATTGAAAAATCAAAAGACATTCAATTATGTCCATTACTTGATGCAATTAGTCAGTATTTTTAATTCATATTAAGTTTTAATTATAAACCATTATGTAGTAAATATTTTACTATTTAATGTAAATAATAAATATTTTGTATTATATAAATCATATTTACATGCATTCACATGTATCTATATATTTAATATATACTATTTGTTAACATTATAAATATTTATTTAATTAATAAAATATTTAAAAAATTTCTTTATTTACTTATTTTTATTTTTTATTTGTTTAATTTTAATTTTACATATATCCATATTTTTAATATATAATATTTATTAGTATTTATAATTTATATATATTATAATCAATTTATTCATTTGTTTCAATAATTATTTAATTAATAAAAATTTTAATATTCTTTTTAATAAAAACATTTTTATTTTTTAATTATTTATTTATTTCATTTTATTCGCACCATTATCAGCACTAAAAAATCTATGATAAAGGATATCAATATCAGCACTAAAAATAATGTGCAGATAAAGGATACTAGTTATCAGTACTAAAAGTAAAGTGTTGATAAAGGGTACCATTTATCAGTATTAAAAATAAATCACTGATAAAGGTTACACATTATCAGGGTTAAAAAACTAGTGATTAAGGGTACCCTTTATCAGTGCCAAAAAATCACTGATAAATGGTACCATTTATAATTAGTTGTTTTATCACTGAAAAAAGGCACCTTTTTCAATGATTTTTTCTAGTTCTTATAAAGGGAAACACCGTTAAAGACCTGTTTTGTAGTAGTGTGTCCAAAAACAATGTTATCGTATATACAAAAAAATGGAAAGAATGAAGGTATGTGATATATAATAATTCCAAAAGCATAAATAAATCAAAAGTATCATAAATATTATATAAAAAAATATGTCCATCATAATTCCCCACCATTAGAGGTGGTAATGGAAAACTAATGACATCATTTCGCTAGACAGTAGTATGTCGTACACACGAATGATAAGTTTGTTACTAATTTGATGGAATTGTGTATGAGTGTAGGTAAAACACTAATAATAATAACATCTTAGTGTATTTAGGATACTGAGGTGATTATATAATAATGTAATAAGAATTATTGATGTGGTGAAAAAATAAAATAAAAGGAAAGTGATTGTTGAAGGGTGTTACCTCTTCTTTGGGTAACTCCTCTTGGTTTGAACCAAATGGATTCCTTGTTTGAATTTATTCCCAAAGTGAGGATTATATGATGAAGTGGGGATGTTTGTAGGATATTTGTAAATGTTTTTTATGATCCAAGTTTCTTAAGAGGTGTGAAGAAGTGATAGGGATGAGTGCACTTTTATAGTCAAGGAGGAGTGGAATTCTTATAAATATAAAAAGGTAAACACTATTGAGAGGCCTCCCTTATATCATGTGCCTCCAATAATTGTTATTTTTTATCTATGAGGGTTCTTGGTTGGAATATGTCAATTCAATGCCTTTTGGACACGTTTCTCGGTAATTTGACCACTTAAGTTAAAATTTAACAGCTTTGTAATCTTGTTTTTACCTGAATCGTTGTAATTATTTTTAATTACTGTCACTAATATTTTTGTATAAAAAACTAAGTTTAACTTATTAGATGTTATAAAATATTTTGATTCCAAATATTTAATCCATTTTTTCAAATTTAAATCACAAAATTGGTATAAATTAATTTTAAATTAATCACACACAGGTGTTGTGATAGCGAGTTTTTTAAGTGAAAATGTTTAAAAAATTGAAATTTTTTTATATTCAATTTAAATTTAAAATTGGTTATAATGAATTAAATTTAATTAATTTATATAAAATATATATAATTAAACTTTAAAACCAAAATAAAATATAATTTAACAATATAAATAAATTACATTAACAAATAATTTTCAATTAAAATTTAGTATTTTTCACTATTCATCCAATAATAATGTTTTTTAGAAAAATATCAAAAATACAACCTAATATAATTTTGACATTATGAATTCAAAAATTAATTTTATTTTATCAAATTTAATTTTTAAAAGTATATAAAATCAATTTTATTATTATTCACAGGACATAAAAAGAAGTTCATTTGAAAAAATAACATTTTTTTGGTCAGTGTGAGTAACTCAAGTTGGGGGTGAATTGAGTTCCCAATAAAATTTCTCTTAAATATTAAGCTAAAATAAAAACCCCTTAATAAAAATAAAATATCCAATTAATAAAAATAGTACATCGATATAAGATATTTCCTTTTAAAATATTTCTTATAGAGTGATTAAGTATTAGTTAAAATATTTTTTAGAAATACCATAACTTTTGAAATCAATTTACTTAGACAAAAACGAATATAAACACTAGTTAAGATTAATTATCAAAGTACTAGTTTTTTTAGTAGATTTAAAAAAAATTAGGATATAATAATAATAAAACACAATAACATAATGACACAGAATAATAAACAAGAGGTTCAGTCTCAAGATGAGACTTATTCCCTTACACATGGAAATCACCTGAAGCCAAGAAGATTATAAAAATAGTCAAATAAATCTACAACCTAGATCAGGTAAACAATAAAAAACTATAAGTTTTCTGGGAGAAAAAGTTACCTCCACAGTTATTCATGGGAATAAAGAATAACACAGGTTATACCGGGACCTCTTCCACAAACAAAGTGGGTAAAAATGTTAGGAAATGAGAGAGTAACGAGTACTTTCCAATTGGGTGTAGGAAATAATGTTTGTTTGATAATAGAGTAACAACGCACTACTCAAAGTAGAATAAAATAAATATAAATAACAATAAAGAGTATATTAAATATCAGTCTGATATATTTAGAATGTTCGTAGTCCTCAAATCAGCATTAGTGAGGAGTTTGAGCTTCGTTTTAGAAAATTTTAGTAGAATAGAGGATCATAGAAAATATACAAGAATATTTAATTTTATCTCTCTGAGTGTCTCAATCAATCTCTGTAATGAATTTTGTGCTTCTATGTCATTGATCTTTATATAACATGAATCATTAATCTCATGAGAATTCACAGATTCAGTCACACACTAGTCTATATGTTTTTGTCAGTAAATGTCATTGTAAATTTATATTAATGTGTCCAAAGAGAGAGATAATCCATGTATATAAAGTATCATCATATCCAAAATCTTTGGATCGGTATTTTATTATGTCACAAAAACATGGTTAAAATATATTCAAATAGAAATAGTCGTTGATCCATTCATGCCAAAGTCCTCGGACATTAATGGTAGAAACAATATGGTGGTGACTCCGCATCTGGCAGTATAACACACTGGTGGTATCTCAAAATATTGGTAATAGTGACATAGAGTCTAGTGGTAGCTCATCTTGGTGGTATCATCTCTGGTGGTTTCTCGTCTAGTGGTAGCTCCTCTGGCAGTGACAATCATAGCAGTGAATCGCCTCAGCAGTGGCTTCTGGCTGATGGTAACAAGTGTTGACAGTGACTCATGGGAAATGGTGACTTGCCATAATACTTAGAAGAATTATCATAGAAATAGTATATAAAATCTATAAGAAACATGTGAATCATTAGTAATAAAAAATCATGGTATGTGATTATTAAAATAAGATTATAAAACATTCTCCATACAAGAAGATCCCAACATTCTCCCCCTTTTGATGATCACCTAACGTGGAATTTTATAAAACATTTACTATGTGAGTAATCTAAAAAAATCAACGATTTATTTGAGTTAAAGAAAATATTATTATCTTTTAATAATATATATTAGTGATATAATCAAGTTAGATATAAATTTATAAATTTATACTGAAGATGTCACAAAATATTTAGAATTTTTAGGTGCATTCCCTATATGAATATAAATACCCATTTTATCTCCCCCTTCGAGATTATCAAAAAGAAAAATAAGAACAAAATAAAATGAACAATGAAATTATATGAACAGAATGATATTACATTTAATAGGATCTAAAGAGATATTAATTACAGAATGATAATAAGGAAAATAATAAACACATGGTCCCTATCAAATGACTATATCTAATCAGATTCACTGGTTAGTGGTTGGAGGCTGATCAAATTTTTCATTTTCTTTATCTTTTTTTTTGTCTAAGAGGAGATAATATTAGTGAATGTTGGATCATAGGAAGTAATGGATTGTGGTATTTGGAGGAAGTGGATCACAAATAAGAACTGTTCTGTGGTTTCTGATTTCATCAGTTGGTGACAAACTCATATGCTGCAATTGTGGGGGCAGAAGAGCATCTGACTGAGTTATCACTATAGGTCAATATCAAACTGGCTATGTGGTTGTGGTGGAAAGAATTTTTGTCACCAGAATTGATTCTCTTTAAATAAAAGGTATAATATGTAATTGGAGGATGGGTGTCAAGAGTTTGATAAAATCCATAATTATATTACATCCCCTTTACATGGAACTAAAAAAATCCATTTTCTCATCCATGAATCTTTGCAGTGATGATGTGAGAAACTTTAGTAGAATCACCTTTTCTTTAAATAATCTTTTCACTAGTGGAAATATCAGATTCTATGACAGAAATTTTAAATTATTAGACATCTTATTTTCTTATAAATCCTTCAAAAATAATAATTTATCACTTTCTTTATGATGACTTTATTAGTCCTGAGATCAATGGAATATTCTCTTATCATCTGATAGAAATGATCTCCCTGACGATGTATCGGCCAATTGTTTTTCTCATGAGTGGTCACATCACCCATTACATTTCTAATCTCTTCCTTGATAACCTATTAGATAATATCTTTATCAATTTTCACTAGAGTAGGTGGATCTGTAGTTGATGTAGAAGCAACAAAAGTCATGATTTCAAAATTATGATAATTATAATTCATACGTTCTGAAGAAGAGGATGTTATGATCTCTACAAAAGTTTTTAAACATTCTAACTCTATTGAAAATATTCTATTCTCTAATTATATTTATTGAATATGAAATATTACTATTGTTTGTATATACGATATAACCAATTCATCCAAATATTGAGTGATATCTTCACTATGATAAGAAGTTGGAGATGGTTTAGATTTCAAGACATTTGTAAAATCTGGAACTAAATTCCTTCTCATGGAGTCCAAGTCATAATGCACATTCCTTTGAGAAGAATCTAAATTAGCTTGGGTGACTATATCAGGCAGTAAAACAGTTTGAGTAGAAGGATGAATTATTTGTTCATGAGGCACTTCAACCTTATTTGATCTATCTATTTAAATTGAAGTAAAATGATGCAACTCCCCATCTTGATCAATTTGATCCACTAATGGTCCCTCACCTCTGACAATATTTTCACGCTCATCATTCAAATCACTATAAACCAAACCAAGTCGAACAAAACTAGGATACTTTCCCATTATTCAAAATAAATAATTTTAGATATATTATAAATAAGGTTTAGTGATTCTATGGTAACTTGAGAGGTTTGACCAACTTATGGTAAAAAAGTGATTGGTTCTGTATGATTAGTGTGCCTTTTATTTTCCAAATTTAATTGATCCATTTTTTTGACTGATCAATGGGATTGGTAGACTTCTCCCCCTCACTAGTATATTCTATACCTTCTTGATTAATAGTTGGGGAATCAGGTATTTAAGTATATTTATTTTCATATCTTTTAGAACTTCAGACCACTTGTAATGAAGGATGTAGTTGAATAATTTATTGGTCATGATTAGTTGGATTATCCTTATCACTTCCATTACCATGATAATCACCACATTCATCATTTTGATAATCTCTATGATAGTTCCACTATCATCATGATCCTCATCATATTTACCTTAATTTATATATTATTTATCAAGATCTATAGTGTCATTATTTTCTTCCTTAGAATCATTTTCATTACTTCTATTTTCATTACTATTCTGGTCACTTGATGTTTTAGAGGAAGATAAATCAAAATGAGACTCTCCAATTACATTTGTGTCTTCATCATCATTTTCATATAAAATATATTCTCAGGTGGGTAGAGAACTTGATGAATTTAAAGCCCCAAGAGAAAATTTAGAAATATATTTAGGAATATTCATATCACTAACCACTTTCACTAAAAAAATCTTATTCTTCTTCTTCCACTTATGGTTCAAATTTTTCACTATCTTCATCAGATTATTCAACCAGCTCATCAAGCTCAAGACTAGGACCCACCTTGTCCTTAGGTCTAGTTGGATGATCAATATGTTTTAATTCATCATACAATTTGTCATTTTCTCTTTCCCAATATTTCTTTTAGGGATTCCAACTCACTTTAACCCTTTTACAAATCATTTTTGATAGTAAAAAACCACTAAACTTATCTTCATCCTATTCTACTTCATTTACATATCCATTTTCATCTAAGATAGAAGATATAATTTTAGGATATATTATGGGGGCCGACCTTGATCTCTTCTTGCACATCACATACATATGAATCATTAAAAATCTACTTACATTCATTTTTTCCCTTATTTTATCATATATAGAAAATAAACATCCTGAAATCGTAGGGTATTAAATTCATATTTTCTAGGACACAAAACATGTTGTACAACTTGAATAATAGCTTACATTCACCACTGAGTTCTATATCATTATGTATTTTTAGGGAACTATCTCTAGTAAAATGTAGGACAACCTCTTCGTATTTGAATATTTCATTATCACTTGGTAGAATACCTTGAAAGTAATCAAATAATCCTTTATGAGGTACTTTTAAGAACATTACATATTCCCTTGAAGAGAAATAAATATCTTCCCAATAAAAGTTACTTCTTATCATATCCACTTTATTTCTGAAAATAAACTCAACGTAATGATAGAAATAAAAGTCTAACCTCAGATAATAAACATGGTGATTTTATGTGAACTATTTCATAAATTTATTAATTTTCTATAACCTTTAATACTAGAATTTTTCTAGTTTAGAGCCATTGTGCATCAATTTACTTTTTTGATTCAACAATACATTTTTCCATATATGGGTTCTATGAAATAATATCCAAACTGGTAGCAGATACTTTTTAAGGAACCATCCTTAAACATTACATATTCTTGAGGTAATTAAAGAAATTTTCTTTATTTCACATTGATGATATTTTCATGTTTAGAGATTTATATAATATATCTATAACTCATACATAACAAATAAATAATTATAAAAAGTGGACACTTCCAAATAGTATCCATTTTTTCAAAAACAATTAACCTTTTTAACAATAAAGCAAGATTTCTTTTTAATACACATCTTCGATAATTTAATCATGACATCCTCTTTATCCTTAAAAATATTAAGACCTATGAAAAACATTTTAAAACTTGGTATGGGTACAAAAATTATAGTAAGGGGTATAAAAGTGGAAAATAAACCGTTAGTCCATGATAATTATAAACTCATGAAATCATTTTCACAAAAATCATACTTTTCACCCATAAAACACAAACCCATTAGATCGACTCATAAAATCATATGATTATTATAAATCTCATAGAAATCATAAATTATAAAGTTAACTTTTGTAATTCATATCATAATTACATTGTAGATTTCACAACTATATAGGAAGTAACATTCATTGTTATGTTTTGATTACCAATCATAGTATATTCCCTAAATATCTTAGCATAAAGAAAATTGGTTAACCCCTTCTCATTACCCAATACATTGGAGAAATGTCACAAAATCACCTTCCCTCAATTTATCGTGGAACCACCAGTATACATAAATAATTCACGAGAACCATAACATAATCTTAACAAATAAAACATGCATAAAGGAAAAATAACATTTCCACTTTGCAATAACAAGATATAATTTCAAGATTTTGATATAATAAAACCATTATTAAAACTAATATGGTATTTATTTTCTTTTAAAAACATTACGACTTATATTATAAGTCAAATATCAAATAATGGTCATGATAGAGAAAAAGTATTTGTCGTCGTATACTTAAAAAACATTTCTTTTATCATTTATTAAAAAAATTCGTATAAAAATTTTCATTTTTAAAACCATTTAATTAAATTAAAAGTTAAATAGGTTGATTATACACTATATAAAATAAGGTAGTGTATAAAATCAAAATATTCAATAATGAAAGGAGACTGAGATGAAGTCCCTTACCTCAAGTCTGATTCTCCATGTATGTTATTTGTCTTCCTGAAAAAAAAACATAGATATTTTTCTACCTGCTTAAAAAAAAATTACTGTTTATTAATCATTTAATATCACTTATTACTAGGTTATAAAAATTACTTAATTATTTAAGTTCATGTCAGATGTTTTGTCGAAATTTGGTACTTGAGTCGAAAATAAACTTGGTATGTTGTCAATAGTCCATGTGGTAATAAGTCAATAATCTACAGAATAATGTTCATGAAATAGTAATCACTTATATATATTAATTATACTTTTAAATAAAACCATTTATGTATGGTTATTAAAAATAAACAATATTACAATCATAGAGACAATAGGTCATAAGTACACATGAGTAACATTTCCATTTTTCATTGATCGTTATAGATATAAGGATTTTATTATTGTATATTTCTAGAATGATCATAATATTATTATCATAATAGTAATCACTCAAATATACTTATATATATCATATAAGTGATGTGGTGAATAAAAACATTTCACATCATTTCATGGAGGTGATAGTTCACACGTATACACGAATGACATTATCATTTTTATGTGCATGTAAAGTAAGAATATTTTTGATATATTATTATCTTATAATAAAAACTATTTCAGTAAAATAATATATAAAAATTAATTACTTAATTATGACTAGTCTTCAGAGATGGTAATTAAAAACAAACTATATAGGTTCGTGAGGTGGTAGTCAGTCATATACATGAACGAAATGTTCATTTCCCATTTGATGAAATTAGAGATGGATTTAGGTCATGATATTAATATAATAACATCTCAATATATTTAGGATACTATATTTATTATTTCATCATGGTGGAAGAATATTTGAAGGAATATGAAGAAGAAATAAAATAGAAATACTTAATTAAAAATGTTATCTTTCCTTCAGATTATCGCCTTTCTTAACACCTTAACACCTCTAAGGAGGGTTTTATGCCTAAACTAAGGATTCAATAATTTGAGGAGGGACACCCTTGGAAACCCTTAAAATATTAAATTAAAATATATTAATTTTTACCTACAAATTAATCCAAATTTTATTAGTTTTAATATTGGGTAAGGATGGTTCTAAATCCTTTCAACCAATAATTATTATACATGCATTGATTTTTTTTAAACCTAATCTTTTTGTTTTAACACCTTTTAACCCATACCATTTTAACAAGTAATTTACACTTTGAGGGTTAAATTAATTACCATAACATATCAAATGACCAATTAAAGAGTCATTAATAATATTTATAGAATTATCCAGCCATTTTTAGGAATATAATGTTTTCATTAATTTTATGACATTTAATAAAATATTTTATATTTTAAAATATTAGTTGTGTCAATTTTGACACTATTCATTAGTTGACTTTTTTAAAATATCATAACAACAAGATAAGTCTGAAAAAAATCCATTAAATGATCAAAAACATGTCAAATACATCCATAAAATTAGTGGATGACATAAATTTTGTCCAATTATATTTATTTTAGTATTTATAATATCATTTATTTGATCATTTCATAAATTATGAAATTACTACATCATCATTATGTAACCATTTAATATAAATTATTTACCATGACATCTATAATAATTTTATATTTATAAATAATATTTATATTCCATGATATCAGTTATATGACCCCATATTAATTTTTTTAGAAATATGATATTTGATTGTGATATCTTTCTCTTTATATAAAATGTTATGAGTGTAATAATCATAACCAAGTGGCTTCCAAAGTCCAAAAATTTGGCCTAATTATTTTATTGGTTTAAAATAATTCAACCAATAATATTAGTACAAGTTATAGGGTAATTTTATAATATTTATATTATGATTTTAACATTTAATTACTCGATTTACCCTTAACTGTGGTAATAAAAATAATTACTAAAGTTACTATTCATAATGTTTAAAAATAAAAGTGTCGATTTACATAATTTGAACCTTATAATTATAAATACGGAATTTATTTTTCCAAATTCAAAACACAGTATTGGTTGAAATTAATTAAAAATTAATCTTATTGACAGAATAGGTAAGCAGATTTTAAAGTAACACATTCAAAAAATTCACATAGTTTTTATATACAATTTCATTAAGAAATTGATTTCAATGAAATAAATTGAATCAAATGTTAAAAACTTAATATAATTATACCTTAAAACCATGTAAAAATATAATCAATCTATATTAATAAATTAGACGAAAAAGATATTTTGAATTAAAATGCAATATTTTCACTATTCATAAAAACATCATATTATCAAAAAAATACCAAAAATTTATCCAAAGTAAACTTTTATGTCCCTATTAAAAATAATAAGTTCATTTTGTAAAATTTAATTTATAAAATTTTAAAAAACAATATTTAAAATGGGTTTCTCAACAAAATACGGTAAAAATGCCTTTTAGAAAAATACTCATTTTTATGTGTAAAATTGAATTTGTTCTTATATTTGGTATATAAAATGCATTATATTAATTTTAAACATTATATTAAATTTATATTTCATTATTATAATCCAACAAGAGTAGTTTTATTATTTTATAAATAAGATTATTTGCATTTAATTAGTTTTTCTTAAAAACACTTCCTTTATATTCAATTAGTTTTTATTTAATTTTCTAATTAATTTGGTAACCAATGAATAATTATATAGAAATGTGTAAACCATATTTTCATAATTTTTTTAATCATTTTCAGTCCATCCATTCTAACAACTAAGCTATAACTTTCATATTAAATAATTATATTATGTTTTTTATTTAAGCTAAATGTGGCATATCATGTATGTTGTCAAACTTAGTGTTTCCTTTTAAAAAATCATAATGTTACATTATCCATTACTTTGTAAATTAAATCCATTCAATTTTAATTTGGGGTCGGTAACTAAGGTATGAATTTTTAAAATACCTTTATTATAATCCTACATCGAAAAAATGATTAAAAAACCTCCACTTTAAACGAAATAAAGGAAACTACAAAGCTCACCTAAGATAACACATACTAGGGTTCCATGTAGGAAAAAATAGATTTGGAAGGGAAAAATAATGATCATGCTTTTATGGAGAGTAATATAAAACATTGTTAGGAGAAAGTTAAAAATCACAAAAATCATATATTTGTGATGGGTTAAATGGTCTTTGATTTCATTGTAGGACAAGTAAATAGAAAACATTTTTATTTTGGGATCATTTTCATAGAGTTGTGGAATTAATTTACTTCCTTGACTGTCAACATAAGGAAACATACTTACTTGACAAGTATTGTTTCATCCTTTAATCAAATTCCTTTACAAACCCATCTTTTTCTCCAAATGATGAGTATTTAAGAGGAATTTTTTTCATTCTTGAAACACATAGAATCAAATTCTATAGAATGACATAATCCAAAAAATATTAACTATATATTTATCATGTCTTGAAACATTAACCAAAACAAAAAAGGTTAAGATAAGATAATATAATTTCCTAAATATAATAAACTTTAAAAGTAGAATGACTGCTTTTAATATCTAATATTCAAAAGTAATACCTAAAGTCCAACATAGTCCATTTGATAAATAACTTCCTTAAAATTATTCAAAATGATACAAACTTAGTTTAAAACCCAAAACTCAGATGAAGTTGATTATAAAGTCTTACAAGATAAATTTTAACATTTATCTCTAAATAACATCGATCACTCTTAATGTCTCAAACCAAAAAGTAATTACCCTAACCAAATATTCTCTAATTTAGGTTAATCATTTCCATAAATAACCTAATTACCCATAAGACCAAAATTAAAATCATATATTCTCCTAAAATATAATTCAACCATTACTCCTCAATTAAATCCCATAGTATTCTATTTACCTTAACCATATAAATCTCTCAAAATAGTGAACATCTTCCAAAATAAAATTTATCAATTAATACCCAAATTATTTTCCAATACCAAGGATATATATTTGATAAAACAGAAGTTCCCAAAATAAAATTATTCCTATTTCATAAACTCATTTGAAAAAAATAAAACATCATAATAACCGGAGACTTTACTTAGTCCAATGGTAGGTGATACACCCTTATTGCCCTTCGGTTGTGGGTTCGATTCCTACAGCCTTGTTCAACATGACATATTTGTCACACTTCTTGTGGGTTGTAAATTTTCTAAAACTAAAGTATTCTTATATCATTCCCAAAATGAGATAAAATCCTCAAAAATAACCATAACATATTTGAACCTCAAATTTAATCGCATGCCTTTCATTTTGTATACCAAAATGTAATATCCCATAATTACCTAAAAATTAATGATCATATAAACCCTAGAGGTTATTAAAACCTTTATAATTATATCCACACAAGAATAAATATTTCTTATTCAAATAAAATTTTCACATAACTAACTTCAGGGTTACACATACTATAAAAAATTCTTCCAAATTAATCCCATTATCATAAGAGAATTAATAATTTTAAACATTTCATCATCCTAAAGCCTAACATAACTCTTTAATACTTTATATGTAGACTTATTAATCATTCAAAGTTCCCCATGATCCTTTATACATGATTTTCCATATTATTCCTTAATACTTATTTCCTATAAAAAAACATTAATCATGTCTTAATATTCTATAATGTCAAGACATGAGACAAGAAATAATCTATACATTTCATAGGTCATTTTAATTTTCCTCATCTTCAATTGGATTAGAATTAGTTATTTCTAAACAAATATTTCCACAGTCTTCCTAATCCCATTCACAAAGCTTCTTCATAGGGCATTTATTTTTATAATGAATATACTCTCCAAATTTAAAACATTCAATTGATAACTTAGAAAGAACATCTTTCCCTTTCTTGGAGTAAACTGAACACTTCCTTTTTCCTTAGCATGTTATTGCTTTATGACCTTTATCACTACATCTATAACATCAAACCATCCTTTAAAAACATTTTCCTAGGTGTTTCTTTCCACATCCTTGACACATATGTTGTGGAATATACATACCATTATGATTATTACCTAAACTTCCACAAGGATTTTTTTCTATCATATATAATGCCTTTGAAAAATCACTAATGTTCAAGTGGTTAATCATGAATCCTGATAGTTGGTTTAGAAAAACAACAATAGTTCTCATTTCATATACCATTTCATTAGGTTTCTTATTTAAATAACCACCACATTTTCCTTCACATCCATTGTTACTATAGTGCATTCTCAATTCATCCATTTACTAGCACCAAAAAGGTTAGTGTGAGTAAATAAAAAAAGGTATAATATAACATTTTATAAGGAAGGTAAACATTAAGATATCCCCATTCATGTTATCTCAAACTCATCAAATTTATCTAAAATAACCATGACTCTTCCTATCATGGTATCCATTATGGTTATATAAAACTTGCAACTTTTTATTAAATAGCACCATAACCTCTTAAGTTATCTAAACCAACCTATGATACCAACTACGAGGACTCGACCATAACCATTATATATTATTCAAGTAAGTCAAAAAAAAATTTATTTCACATTAAGTAAATTTTCATGTTTATAGATTTTATAATTATCCCATAAATCATACATAACAAAACCATAATAATATAAAGTGGAAACTTCCAAACAATATACATTTTTTCACCATAAGAAACCATTTTAAAAATAAAACATGATTTATTTTTAAGACACATATTTGATAATTTCATCACAATGTCCTCTTTTTCCTTAAAAATCTTATGACTTGTGAAAAACATTTTAAAACATGGGATGAGAACAAAATGCTAAGTAAGGGGCATAAAATAAGGAAATAAACCGTTAGTCCATGATTATTTTACACTCATGAAAACATTTTCACACAATCATATTTTTACCCATAAAACATAAACCCTTTATATTACCTCATGAAATCATAAGATTCCCATAAAACTCATAGAAATAATAAATCATAAATGTAAATTTTTGAATCTATATCATATTTACATTGTTGCTTTCATAGCTACATAGGGTGTAAACTTCATGGTTATCTTTGGAATACCCATCACAGTATATTCCCTAAATCTCTTAGGAGAAACCCAACTAGTTAACCCCATCTCATTTCCCAATGAATTAGAGATTTATCACAAGCTCAACATCCCTCTATTTGTCATAGAACCACCTGTAAACATAACTAATACCCAAGAACCATAACATAATAATAATATATAAAACATACATAAAGGAAAAATATCTTTTCCACTTTGAAATAAAAAGATATCATTTCAAGATATTGATATAATAAAAACATACTTAAAACCATTTTAAATTCCAAAATACTTGAAAATAGAATATGGTATTTATTTTTCTCTTAAAAACATTACAGCTTGTAGAGGAAGCTATATATCAAATAATGGTAATGGCAGTGATAAAGTCATTGTCACTGTATATATAAAAAACATTTCTATTGTTATTTAGTAAAACGATTCATTTAAATTGATTCCTTTTGAAAACCTTTAAATAAAATTAAAATGAAAAGGGTTTTATTATATACTGTATAAAAATAAGGTGATGTATAACATCAAGATATGCCTCAATGAAAGGAGATTGAGATGAAGTCCCTTACCCCAAGTCTGATTTGCCACATATGTTCTTTATATTCCTAAATAATAATATTATATTAATCTATACTTTATTTAGAAATTTTTTCTTGTTTATTATTAATTTTATATAACTTATTACTAGGTTATAACAATTAATTAATTATTTAAGTTCATGTCAGATATTTTGTCGATATTCGGTACTCGGGTCGAAAATGAACTTGGTATGATGTCAATAGTCCATGTGGTCATAATTAAATCATCTCCAGAATAATATTAATTATATAATAATAACTTCTATATATCAATTATACTTCTAAATCAAACCATTTATGCATGGTTATGAAAAATGAACAATGTTATAATCATGGAGACGGTAGGTCGTACGTACGCATGAGTAACGTTCCCATATTTCATTGATCATTATATAAATAAGGTAATTATTATTTTATCTTTCCATAATGATATTAATATTATTAAAATAATAAGAATAATTTAAATAAACTTATATATATCATATAAGTTATGCAGTGAATAAAAATGATTCACAGCATTTTGTAGAGTTGATACTTCACACGTACGCACAAACGAGGTTATCATTTTTATGTGCATGGAAAGTAAGAACTTAATTGATATAATATTGTCTTATAATGATAAATATGTCATGAAAATAATATATAAACATTAATTTTATCATTATTACCATTCTTGAGAGATGGTAATGAAAAACGAACTATATTGGTTCTGGAGGTGGTAGTCTGCCGTACACATGAACGACATGTTCATTTCCCATTTGATATAATTGGAGATGTATTTAGGTGATACTATTAACAGAATAAAATCTTAGTATATTTTTTTTACTATATTTATTATTTCATCATGGTGGAATAATATTTGAATGAAGACAAAGAAGAAAAAAATAGAAATAATTAATTAAAATGTTACCTTTCCTTCAGATGATCACCTTTAGTAATACGTTAACAGCTATAAGAAGGGTGTTATGCCTAAAATAAGGCTTCAAGAATGTGGGGAGGTATTATAGGAAGGAGATTGGTCAGGGATTGTCTGAAAAATAATAGTTTTTATGTGCGAGTAATTGAGATGAATGAGTGCCTTTTTTATGAGATGGGAGGGGTACCCTTGAAAACCCTTAAAATATTAAATTAAAATAAATTACTTTTAAACTAAAAAAGACGCTAAATTCTATTAGTTATAATATATAGTAGTATAGTTCTTCTCAACCAATAATTTTTATACATGCATTGATTTTATTTTAAACCATGTTTTTTTAACCTCTTTTAACTCTTATAGTTTTATCAAGTAATTTACACTTTGAGGGTTACATTAATTACCATAACATGCCAAATGACCAATGAATGAGTTATTAATGACATTTTAGGACTTATAATAACCATGTAGGATAATATTATATTTTTATAAATTTTATAACATTTAATAAAATATTTTATATTTTAAAATACCAATAGTGTCAATTTTGTTACTATTCATTAGTTGACTTTTTAAAAATATCATAACAGCAATATATGTTTGAAAAAGCTCATTTAAATAATCAAAAAAATATAAAATACATCCATAAAATTAATTGATGGCATAAATTACTTAAAATTATATTTAATTTATTATATATAATATCATCTATTTGGTCCTTTAATTAATTAAGCAATTACTACATAAATATTGTGTAACCATTTAATTTAATTATTTATTTTATAAAAATTATAAATAAATTAATATTATGCCGGTAATCATTTTATATTTTTAAATACTATTTATTTTTTAAGATGCCAGTTATATAACCCCATATTAAAATTGTTTTCTAATAAGAGACATGATTATGACATCTTTCTCTTTACTTTAAATAAAATGTTATAAGTGTCCAAATCAAACCAAAGTGTTTTCCAAAGGCCACAATTTCAACCCAATGTTTTAATATTTTGAAAATAATTCTTCAAATAAGATTATTACAATTGTTAAGGTAGTTTTATAATATTTATAATATTATTTTAACCTTCAAATTACCTGATTTACCCTTAATTGTGGTAATAAAAATAATTAGTAAAGTTACTATTCATAATGTTAAAAAATAAAACGGACCTATTTACATAATTTTAAACTTATGAATCCTTATATGAAATCCATTTTTTTCAAATTCAAAAATACATAATTGGTTGAAATTAATTAAAAATAAATCACATTGATGAAATAAAAAACAAGTTTTTAAATTACAACATTCAAAAATTCACGTAGTTTTTATATCGAATTTCAATATGAAATTAATTCCAATGAACAAACTTAGATTAAATGATAAAAACATAATCTAATTATTCCTTTAAACAAAGTAAAATTATAGTCTAACTATATAAAAAAATAAGATGAAAAAACCGTTTTGAATTAAAATATAGAATTTTCACTATTCATTATTAATGAATATTATAAGAAAAATATCAAAAATTTATCCAAAGTAAAATTTTAAGTCCCACTTCCAAATAATAAGTTTATATTTTCAAATATAATTTATAAAATTTAAAAAAACTAGATTTAAATTGGGTTCTTCATCAAAAGGGGGTAAAAATGCCTTTTTTCAAATACTCATTTTATGTGTAAAATTGAATTTGCTCTTATATAAGGTATAAAAAATAAATAATATAAATTTTAAACATTATATTGAATAAATATTTCCTTAATATAATCCAAAAAAAGTGATTTTATTATTTTATAGACATAATTATTCACATTTAATTAGTTTTTCATAAAAACACATCCATTATATTCAATTAGTTTTTATTTAATTTTCTAATTAATTTGGTGACCAATGAATCATTATATAAACATGTGTAAACCATATTTTTATAATTCAGATCATCGTTTTCATTCCCATTATTATAACGACTATGTGATAACTATCATATTAAATAATAATATTAAGTTGTTCATTTAAGCTAAATTTGGCGTATCATGTATGTTATCAAAATTAGTGTTTCATTTTAAAAACATGGGATTTTACATACTTTTTGTTTATTAGATTTCCTCATATCCTTTGGATTCGATTCTGATACTCACTTCAAATGTTTCATTCGGATCGGTTGAAGGATTAGGTGGAACAAAGGAGAAAGATGATTAGTTCGAGTGGAAGGAAAGGTTTCAAGAGATTTTAGATTTTTAGGGTGAGTGAATAAATTTGATTTATCCTAATAGTTTTATCATTTAGGGATTCTAAATAAATAATAATAAATCTAAAATAATAAAAATTTAATCAGTAAAATAATAGAAATGGTAATAAAACAACAGTAACTAAAAGGAATGGTTACTCATTAAATGATGACTTATAAATGGTGACTCATCAATGGTGACTCAACAATGGTGACTTATCAATGGAGACTCAGAAATAGTGACCTATAAATCATTACTCAAAAAAGGTGACTTATCAACGATGACTTATCAACAATGACTTATCAATGGTGACTTATCAATGGTGACATATCAACTAAAATACATCATTCCTAATTCATGTTTAAGGTAGTTTAATCCCTCATAATTAAAAGTATTTGTGAAGATATCAATGTGATGATGTTAATTTCCCATATATTTTATAGTTATATCACTATTTTGATAATTATCTCCCAAAACTTCATGTCATACATCAATATGATTTGTTCAAAAGTGAGATACTAGATTTTTGGAAAATTTTATCACACATATGTTATCATACTTTATATGTACATATCTAAATTGGTATCCAAATTCTAGTAAAGTGTGTTTCATCCACAATATTTATGCATAGAAACTTCTTGAAACTATATATTTGGATTCAAAAGTAGACCGTGTAACAAAATTTTGTTTCTTACTACGCCATGATACTAGAAATTTTCCTAAAATATGACATGTTCTTAATTTTATTTTTCTATCTAACTTGTAGCCACTATAATCAGAATCTGAATAAATTACTAAATTAAAATCATGTCCTATTGGATAGAACAATACTAATTTGGTTATATACTTGAGGTATTTAAAAATTATTTTAACAACTAACAAATGTGACTCTTTCAAATTTTCTTGAAAGCAAGCACACATACACACACTAAATAAAATATTATACTAACTAGTAGTTAAGTACAAAATAAAACCATTCATACATCTGTAACTAGTTTAATATACTAATTTTCTAGCTTTATCAACATCTAGTTTACAGGTGGTACTCATGGGAGTAACATTACTTTTATTTTTATTTACTTCAAAATGTTTTAAAATATATTTAGTATATTTAATTTTATTTAAGACAATTATTTCTTTATTTTGAAAAATATTAAATCCAAGAAAGATTTTTTTTCACCCATTAAACTCATTTTAAATTCATTTTGCATTATTTTTGAAAAATCATCACATAGTAAATCTTTAATAGATCCAAAAATAATATCATCTATATATATTTTTACTATTAAAACATCTTCTGAAAATATTTTTATAAAAATAGTTGGATCATATATATCTTTTGAAAAAAATAGAAATAAGAAAAGAGGCAAGCCTAACATACTAAGTTCAAACAGTCTATTTTAAACCATATAAATCTTTTCTTAATTAAAAAAACAATTTAGAAAATATTCATTTTGAAATCCAGGGGGTTGATTAAAAAAATACTTAATTATAAATCCATTTAAGAATGAACTTTTAACAACCATTTGATATAGTTTGAAATAAAAATTTTCTATATAGTAAATTAGTATCCTAATAGATTCAAGTCTTGCTACAGGTGAAAAGTTTCTTCAAAATCAATACCTTCTTCTTGATTATAACCTTGTACAACTAGTCTAGGTTCGTTTCTTACTCTAGTTATTGAATCCTCAACCTTGTTTCTAAATACCCACTTAGTTCCAATAGTTAAGGTGTTCTTAGGTCTATCAAGAAGTTCCCAAAAATTGTTTCTTTCAAATTGATTATGTTCTTCTTGTATAGATATTACCCAGAATTCATAATTGATGGCATCATTTATGTTCATAGGTTCAAGATGTGACAAGAATTCTTGTTGTTCAATTTGATTTGTAAGGGAAGCTCTGGTCTGTGTACCTCTATCTAGGTTTCCTATAACAACATCTAAAGGGTGGTTTCTATGATTCCTAATGGGTCTTTAAGAAGAGGGTCTGGTAGACTCAATATCTTCTTCTAGTTCGGGTTATAGAATTTTACTGGGTGAACCATCTTCTTTTTTAACAGAAATTTCAGAAGGTTTATAATTGAGATTTAGAGTTTAAAGATCATCCTCAAGGTTCTCTAAGATAGTCTTAGTTTCATTGGGATTAGTTTCAAAAAAATTAATGTGAACAGATTATTCCATTGTTTTGGATTTATTATGAAACACTCTATAAGATTTACTGGAAGTTGAATACCCAAGGAAAATTCCTTCATAACTCTTGGAAGAAAAGTTTTCCAAATTATCCTTTGTATTTAGAATTAAAAAAACGTAAAAAAACTATAAAGTAATTGACCATTGAATTTATATTATTCCACAACTCATAAGGTGTTCTTTTTATGAGATTTATAATTAATACTCTATTTATAGTATAACATGCTATATTAAAAGTTTCATCCCAAAATTAGAAAGTTAGTTCATACTCATTTATCATAGTCAGGGTTATTACCTGAGGATTCCTAGATCTTCTTTCTACCACACTATTTTTTATGGTGTTCTTAGAGCTGGAAAATTGTGATCATAAACATTTTTTGAACAAAATGATTCAAAATCTTGATTTCCAAATTCTAGACCATGATCACTTCTTGAGGTCTTAATCCAAAGTCCAATAAGGTTTTTTATAGATTTGGAATACTTATTTAAGTAATAACAAGATTAAATTTTATGATCTAGAAAGAATACCCAAGTGTATTTAGAAAATTCATCTACAAGGACATATACTTATTGTTTTTCATTTATACTAAAAACTCTAGATGGTCCAAATTTGTCCATATGAACTAACTCTAGATGCTGAGAGGTTGAAACTTCTTTCTTAGATTTAACATAAATCTTAGGAAGTTTTCTTTTTTTTGAAGGGGTCACAAACTCTATCATTTGAGAATTCAATATTTAGTAGATATCTAACTAACCCTTTCCTAGTTTGCTTTCTAAGTGAATAAATATTGCAATGGATTAGTCTCTTATTCCAAATCCAATATTATTTATGAAAGGAAATTAAGTAAGAAATATTTTTAGAAGATAAATAATTTAAATCAATATAATAAATATAATCATTTATTAAAGAAGTAAAAATTAATACATTTTTATCATTAAAAAAATGATAAGAATTATTTTACAATTTTATATAAAATACATCATCACATAATTGAGATACATTAAGAAGATTATTTTTCAAACCAATAATATATAAAACATTGGAAATTAATACTGAATTAGAATACCAATTTTTCCAAGGTCAATAATTTTTTATTTAGCATTCTCATTAAAAGTGACATGATCACTATCAAATTTGATCAAATTCTTGAAGTTAGAATGATCACCAAACATATGTCTAGATCATCCATTGTCCAAATACCATAGGCTTTTGATAGAGGTTTTCAAATAGGTTTCCTAAAAACAAATTTTATGCTAAAAATGATTTTGGTACCCAAATATTATTGGGTATAGTTATGTTAGAAATAATAGATTTTGGCATCCATAATTTCCAAATGGTTTTCTTATAAAAGTATTGTATGTTTCTAGAAATAAATACTTTATTAGGTTTAGTTGGGTAGGTATTGGTTATATAATAATTTTCAGGACTAGCACTTGATGGAAATCTCATTTTTTTCAATTTTTCTCTATCTTGGTTAGTAACCTATGACATTTATATACTTGGGAGAAACTTTCATTCCTAGTATTTGGCGTAAAGTTTTCTTACCATTGTTAAACCTTTATATGTCTTTATTTAACTATTCATTTGACAATTTTAATTCATTTTTCTCTTTCAATAGTTGATCATTTTTCTCTTTTTCGATAGTAGTGTTGGTTTTAACATTTACTATCAAAGCATGTTGTTTCTTAAGTGACTTATATTTATCTTTCAGATCATCAAAAGTATCTTCCAGGATGTTACAGTAATTGTACAGATCTTTAACGGTATTTTTTTTCTTATTATCATTATTTTATTAATTTTTAAAAATGTTTTAAATATTTTTTGGAGAAACAAGAACATTATTTTATACCTCTGATATGTTTTCTACAAATAACATATTTTCCCTTCCAGACTTTTATTCTTTATTACTTTATGAATAACCCAAGCTATCTTTATAGGCACTCCATGTTGCTTTCATGGGTCATTTATATCTTCTGCACTTATCCTAATAGTTCATTTTATATGTAAATTTTTGATAGTTATATTTAATGTATCCTTTTCTCTTACATTCATGGTAGGTGATTTCATTCTTAGTGACATCCTTTTTCCAATCCTTTTTAAAATTTCCTTTGTTTTCATAATTTCCCCTGAAATTATATTTTTTGTTGAACTTATTTTTTTTCTATAAAATTTCTTGAATCTTATATCCAGATGGGTTATCTCTTCATCACTGTCATCAGGAGATTATTCTTCACAAGTATCTTTATCTTGTACCTTTTCCTTTTGTCTGGAGGCAGTAGTCTTGTAGGCTACTGATTTTCTTTTTGGTTTATCTTCATCGATATCTTTATAAGCTCTTCTGCATACATCATCAATTTCTATATAAATTAATTGGTAGTTTATTTAATCACATCACAAGATTCTATAATTGACACAGATGTTCATCTCTATCTATCTAGAAATAATCTATGCAATGTATCACTTGATATTTTTCTATCACTTGTTTTCCATGTGAGTGCATTGTATTTACTATTTAATGGAACCTGAGATACATATCAAAAATAGGTTCATTATATTTCATTTTAAAAGTATCATACTTAATTTTTTATGTATTTAATCTCATTTATTTGACATTTGATGTTTCTTAATATGAAACACATAAGGTATCCCATATTTAAAATGAATATTTTCATGTAGATATTCTATTAAATTAATCATCATCCAATGTACAAAACAAATCATTCATAGCTTTACAATTATTATTTTATAAAACTTTTGTAGAATCACTCCTTGTATTTATAGAAATTTGTGGTATTTAATATTGATCTTCTATTATAGTCCAAATGTCAAAAACCCATACTTTATAAATGCATTTTTATTTTTATTTTCCATTGAGAATAATTTGTACCATTAAGATAAGGAGGTATGTTGGTAGCAGATCATTATTGTTTATTATCCATAAAGAGAAGATAAATTTATAAATGAAAAAAAATTTGAGATCTTTAGAATACACAAAAAATCATGGTTGAAATGGTTAATTTAATTCATCCTTTGATACCAAATGTTGTTTAGAGTGAGTAAGTCAGGGGGGTGAATTGATGTCATTCTAGAGCAGTTGGCCATTTTTGTACCATCCAATAGAGATGGCCATTTTTGTTTAGAGTGAGTAAGTCAGGGGGGTGACATCAAGAATATTCCAGAGTCAGGTGGTTGCATGATACCCACTCCGTGTTCAGTTGGCCAGTGTTGTACCATCCAATAGAGATGGCCAGATCAGTTCTGGTTTTACCCTCCTGCGGGCCTGGGAAGTGGGTTACTCATCGATTTCTTTGGGTTTACCCTCCAGCAGAGCTGGGCAGTGGGTTGCTCGTGGAATTCTCAGGGTTTACCCTCTAGTAGAGACTAGGTAGTGGGTCACCCGACGACATGAGGGTCTACCCTCCAATAGGGCTGGGCAGTGGGCCGCCCGTCATCTTGTTTCAGGTCTACCCTCCAGCAGGGATGAGCAGTGGGTCGCCTGTTTACTTGTTCCGGGTTTACCCTCCAACTGGGTTGGGTAGTGGGTCACTTGTCGACTTCTTCCAGGTCTACCCTCTAGCAGGGCTACGCAGTGGGTCACCTGACGACTTACTTCAGGATTACCCTTCCGTTGGGCTGGGCAGTGGGTCGCCTGATGATTTATTAGGGTTTTCCCTCTAGTAGGGCTGGGCAGTGGGTCACCCGATATCTTATTAAGATTTACCCTCCAGCAGGGCTGGGCAGTAGGACACTCGTTGGCATTCCAGAATCAGTCCTTTCTACTAGGCTAGTCTGTGACTTCTCCATGACTACTGGAGCGGTACCCTCGTTTGTACATGTCAGTTATGTGACAACTTTAACTTTGAGAAGACCTCTTGACTGTGTGATAGTGATGAGGTGTGGTTTGACTTCACCTAGAAATCTCAAGTATTAGGGGTACTTTCCCCACCAATACGCGTCCTTGTGACGCGACTTAAAACCGTGTGGGTGAGTTAATGCCACCCATAGTGGATAGTTTCTAGGTGCGGTGATTTGATCCCCTTAGCTTGTAGTTCAGGGCTGACATGTGGGATATTGGGCATCGATGGTGTTTACTTCTAGGACTATTGGCTACTCACTTTCTTGGGTTGAGCTACGGAATGGAGACCCCCTTATGACCTTGTTCGGGCATCTTGATTGAGCATAAGGATATGTATATAGATTGTTTCAAAGCCCATTTCTTGGGCGTGGTTACTCTTCCTTCAGGAGAGATGAAGACGCATGGGGTATGCCACGTGATTTCCTTGTCTAGATTATCATGGTTGGACAAGTCTACTCTCCTGCTATAAGTAGCGAATACTCGATGAGAAGTTCATCTTCTCACCGTTTCCAGCTCCTTGTGTCTGGATGAGTCTACCTCCTTTCTCTTGTTGGGTTTAGATGGACTCTCTACTGTACTCTTTATTGCACTTTTGGTTGTACTCCTTTACTTTCCCCTATTCGATCTCCTTCTCACCCTTTAGTACCTCCTTTTTTGCTCCCTCTAACCTTCGGGGTATCCTACTGAGTATTTTTTTACTCACCACTATTTGGGCTTTGCCTGCACTTGGTGTACCCTTGAAAACGACGGAAAAGATGGTCATGAATTAAGTGGAGCTTAGGAGTTTCGGAGCTTGGACCGCGTGTGGTGGTCGGAGTCGGGTTCCAGGTGGGGGCCCCTTCCAGCTGTTTTTCATTTGTTTACCTATTGTCGGGTTGTGGTACTTTTTGGCTGGGCACGTGTTTTTCCCCTTTTATTTTCCATTTACTTTCATCTTGTAATTGGTACTGTTAGAGGTCGATGTACTTTTTTGGGTTATATTTATAACAGTTGTCCTTTTCTTTAATTTTTTTGTCTTTTCTTTTACTCTGTACTTTTTCATTGAGTGTGATGCATGTGTGTGTACAGGTACTTAGGCAAAGGTCTCGCCGAGTTGTTGTGCCTTCGGTGCTGGTCACCAGCCCCTGGCCTATGGAGGCGGGCTTGGGGTATTTGCAGATCGAGCCCAGGTAGGGTCGGGTCGTGACAAAGTGGTATCAGAGGTGGTTCGTTCTTTGGGACATTGTTCAGACGTCCCTAAAATAAAAGGAATTGGTTTGGATATATGGAAATAGTGTTAACGTGTCTCGAGAGTGGCTCTTAGGCCAAGGAGTCCAGTGATGGTGTGGGGGCCGACGTATCCATTCACTAGGTCCCTGACAACCCGCTTGTCGACTCGGTATGTTGAGACACATGTTGCAGGGAAAATTGGTTTGTGCATCACATAGGATTGAGTCTTCGACTGTCTTTCTTGAGTCAGCTCCGCATTATTGTAATTGTTATATACATATATGATCATCTGACTATGGCACTCCTTGATAACATTCAGGATGTCTCCATGAAGACAGTTGTCCAGGATACCATCTTTGGTTTGTGACGATAACCCTATGAGCTACGAGGCCTCAGTCTAGAACCCATCATGCGAGCCCTTTCTCCGGGTGGGCCGGTAGTTGCACCCCAACCTGGTGAGCAGCAGACAGCTCCTATAGAGCAGACGAAGGTTGACTGCAGGTTGAGCGCTAACCGTGAGTTCCAGGGACAGAGACCGCTGAGGTTCGGTGGTGATCCAGACCCTCAAGCAGCAGTGGTATGGCTAGAGACAGTAGTTCACCTCTTCAGGCTTGCACAGACACCGGCAGATCTAATGGTGGCTTTGGCCGCCAGCCTTTTTCCACGGAGCAACTGGGCATAGGTGGAGTCTGGTGACTCAGTTACTCAATGATTCATCACTTTCATGGGACATTTTTCTTTAGTATATGGTTTTGACTCCTTCGCTCTTCAAGCATGTAAGAGAGTCTTGTTCATATGACATCGACTATGAAATCTTGTGTGACCAGATGTCCTTGGGTGTTTCACCATATTGAAATTCTGAAAGAGGGAATCACCAGGCTTTGTCCCAGGTCCAAACGGTGATTCCAGTCATAGCGTGTGACGTAGAGGTGCGATCTGGGATGTGAGATACCCCCGAGGTCCTTCAGGCCATTTGAGACAGTGCGAAGGGATGGCGAGGTTTCCTACCGCCTTTCCCTAACCCCAAAGTCTAGAATGGGTGCACGACGTCTCCCACATGACTCAATTGAGAAGAGGTGTGTATGCTCCTTTGCAAGTCATCGGCATGGGCAGACACCACGCGAATGGACCAAATCCTTTGGTCCTTGGGTGGTGACACAGAACTATGAAAGAGTTCTTCTGGGTACGGGAGAGCCAGGTGTGAGTTTAGTACCCTGAGTTATTTCCCTAGTTTTTCTTTTCCGAGATGAAAATCATGAAGGAGTTAATGATGTAATAACCCTGTTATTTTTCTATAAAAGACTTTGGAATATTCTTGATGTCATCCCAGAGCAGTGCCTTCAGACGACGTGTGATTCTGAGCCTCGGTGTGGTCGGAATTAAGTTTTCAGTGCATTCACACTGGGAATGCCAAATAAATGGGATAACTCTTAAACGGTGATCCAGATCAAGAACATGAGTGCACGGATGGGTCTAAAATGGGGTTTTTACCCTAGGAACGACATAAAACATGTCAGTGCAGGACGTTTGGACCCCTCGCTCGCTATCGGAGCATGGAACGGATAAATTAAATAATTAATTTATTCGTTTAACGGCTTAACTCAAGTATCTCTTAAATGGTAGCTCGGTTTACAAAACTGAGGGCACCGTTGACTTCGGAGCATGTCTTTTACCCTAGGAGGGGTGTAACTTTCGTGGGCGGATGCCATCTGTGGAAAACGCCACCATGGGCGTTTTCGTAAATAGGTGGTCTCAGACGTTAGATTTTATATCTTTCGAACAGAGCCTCAGATTAAAAATTTTAGACCACTGTTTTGCTCGGGAGGTGGTTTTTACCTTAGGTGCGACCTAACTTTCATTGCGTTTGGGGAAGGGGGAGGAGTAACCCACCCTTTATTTATTGTCATTATGATTAAAATTATAATGTAAAATATTATTATTGTTTTTCTTGGAAAATTATCTTACAGGATATATCTTTTAACCGAGGCATCCGTTTGACACATCATTTGTGGCAGCGTGATCCTGACCTTGAGACGATCTTTTTGATTCCAATATCGAATACTTGATTCAGGGCTGAGGCATGGGCCCCATGGGCCGTCGTTCGAGCGGGTTGCGACTTTTTATTACTTTTTCAATGGACGTCCGTTCGGGGTGAATGGGTAGTCGATTCGAGGTGTTTTTCCGAGGGTGTTGCGATGGCGCAACCCGCCCACTTTAATTCACAATGTGGTAAGGGCCCCACGAGGGTCGTTTTGGGAGTTGGCGTTGATTTCCAGCTTTATCACCAGGTGTCCACTTTGGAAAAGTGAATAGTCCATCTTGTGTACTTTTTCGAGAGGATCGCAACGGTGGGATCCATTCGGTGTTCTTTGGGACCGGGGTGCGGGTCCCACGTAGAACCGCTCGTGCGCGGTTTGACGAAATGCATCTTTTTCTCTGGATATCTGTTCCACTCAAGAGAGTAGTCCTTTTGATGTGTCTTTCCGAGTAGATCAGAATGCTGCGATGTGCCCGACTATTTTCAGGTCTGAGGTGTGGGCCCCACGGGATCCCGTTTGCGTATAACGCGGGAATTGGCAGCTTCTATATCCGGAGTCCGTTATAGGCGTCGTCAATGGTGGTGTGACCCTGGCATCGGGGTGAATTTGACAGGGGTGGTTTTGGGCGTTAAAGCCAGAGTTGAGGCGTGGGCCCCATGGGCTGTCTTTTAAGCTCTGAGCAGCGTACTACAACTTTTTCATCGGGAATCCATTTGGGGAGAATGAATAGTCGATCTAACATGTTGTTCTGAGAGCATATCAATGGAGTAGTTCACCTGACCATTTTTGGGATCGTGGTGTGGGTCCCACCCGGGTTGGCTACGGTGAATAGTATTTTTTCACTGGGTGTCTGTTTGGGGCGATTTAGTAGTCAATCACGTATTTTTCCATGAGGATTACAATGGTGTGATCTTTTCAAGTGAGCATAGCCTCTTACGTGATCATATTAAATGTGGAAATGTTAAGGTGCCCCATGGAGGTTCTTCTACCACGTTTGTAACGGACCCTTGGCATGTGATCGCGTTCACTCTTGGGAGAGTGAAGTAATGCTTGAAGGGATGTAGTTGGTCGTTCCTGGGTTGATGAGTTGTCCAGTTGGAGTTGTTACGTTATGACTTCGTGTTGACATTGGGTGTCGTGTGCACGTTATCCTTTTTGGCTGGAGACGTGGCATACTTTGGGAGTATGTGAGAACACTGGGAGGTACATGTGGATGTTGTACCTGAGAACGTTTGTGCGCTTGGTTGGGTTTGACTTGGGGCCACACGTCGCCTGGGCCCCAGGTGCGTGTCGTGTTCTGATTTGAGTACTTTTGAGCTCTCGCGATGTAGAGGGTCCCTCTGTTTTCGATTTTTGACCAGTGGGGTTGAGTTTTTCCCCTGGTTTTGTTCCAGAGTCTGGTGGTTGCGCGATACCCAATCCGTGTTCAGTTGGCCAGTGTTGTACCATCTAGTAGAGATGGCCAGAGCAGTTCTAGTTTTACCCTCCAGTGGGGCTGGGTAGTGGGTTACTCATCGATTTCTTCAGGTTTTCCCTCCAGCAGGTTTGGGTAGTGGGTTGTTCGTTGAATTCTAAGGGTTTACCCTCTAGTAGAGACTAGGTAGTGGGTCACCCAATGAATTGAAGGTCTACCCTCCAGTAGGGCTGCGCAGTGGGTCGCATGTCATCTTGTTTCAGTTCTACCATCCAGCAGGGCTGGGCAGTAGATCGCATGTCGACTTGTTCTGGGTTTACCCTCTAGCAGGGCTGGGCAGTGGGTCACCCATCGACTTCTTCCAGGTCTACCATCGAGCAGGGTTGGGCAGTGGGTCGCCTAACAACTTACTCTAGGTTTACCCTTCCACTGGGTTGGGCAGTGGGTCTCCTGATGATTTATTAGGGTTTACCCTCCAGCAGGGCTGGGTAGTGGGTCACCCGATATCTTATTACGATTTACCCTCCAGCAGGGCTGGGAAGTGGGACACCTGTTGGCATTCCAGACTCAATCCTTTCTACTAGGCTAGTATGTGACTTCTCTGTGACTACCGAAGTGGGAACCTCGTTTGTACGGGTCAGTGATGTGACAGGTTTGACGTTTAGTAGACCTCTCGACTGTGTGACTGTGATGAGGTGTGGTTTGACTTCACCTAGATCTCTCAAATATGGGGGGTACTTTCCCCACTGAGACGTGTCCTTGTGATGCGACCTAAAACCATGCAGGAGAGTCAGTTCCGCCCACAGCGGATAGTTTCAAGGTGCGTTGATTTGAGCCCCTTGGCTTGCAGTTTGGGGAGGACATGTGGGATGTTGGGCATCGATGGTGTTTACTTCTGGGACTCTTGGATACTCACTTTCTTGGGTTGAGCTACGGGATGGAGACCCCCTTACGACCTTTTTTGGGATTCTTGATTGAGAATAAGGATACGTATATACATTGTTATAGTGCCCACTTCTTGGGTGTGGTTACTCTCCCTCTAGGAGAGGAGAAGACGCGTAGGGTATGCCACATGCTTTCTGTGTCTAGCTTCTCATGGTTGGACGAGTCTAATCTCCTACTATAGGTAGCGAGGACTTGATAAGAATTTCATCTTATCACCTTTTCCAGCTCCATGTTTCTGTAAAATTCTACCTCCTTTCTCTTGTTGGGTTGAGCTGGACTCTCTACTATACTCTTTACTGCACTTTCGTTTGTACTCCTTTACTTTCCCCTGTTCGATCTACTGCTCACCCTTTGGTACCTCCTTTGTTTCTCCCTCGAGCCTTCAGGGTATCCTACTGAGTATTTTTATACTCACCCATGTTTGGGCTTTGCCCGCACTTGGTGTACCCTTGAAAACGACGGACAAGTTGGTCTTGACTTCAGCGGAGCTTAGGAGTTTGTGAGCTTGGACCGCGTGTGGTGGTTAGAGTCAAGTTCTAGGTGGGGGACCCTTCCAGTTGTTTTTCTTTTGTTTACCTATTTACAGGTTGTGGAACTTTTTGTCTGGGCACGAGTTTTTCCCCTTTTATTTTTAGTTTACTTTCATCTTTTACTTAGTACTATTAGTGGTCGATGCACTTTTGTGGGTTATATTTATAGTAGTTTCCCTTTTCTTTACTTTGCATGTCTTTTCTTTTACTCTGCACTTTTGCATTGAGTGTGTTGTGTGTGTGTGTACAGGTACTTAGGCAAAGGCCTCCCCAAGTTGTTGTGCCTTCGGCGCTGGTTGCCAGCCCCTGGCCTATGGAGGCGGGATTGGGGTAGTTGCGGCTTAAGCCTGGGTAGGGTCGGGTCGTGAAAAAAAAATCTACGATATAATAAAAAAAACACAATAACACAATGACCCAGCATAATAAACAAGTGGTTCAATTTCTAGATGATAATTAATCCACTCCACTTGGGAATCACCTACTGCCAAGAATATTATAATAATAATCAAATAAATCTACAACTTGGATCAGGTAAATAATCAAAAACTACAAGCTGTCCATGATAAAAATCCCCCTCCATTATTATTCATGGGAATATATAATAGCACATGTTACACATAGTCCTCCTCCACAAACATAGTGGGAAACTAGATGTAATTAAAGGAGAGAATAACAAGTATTCTCCAGTTAGGTGTATGAAATAGTGTGTGTTTGATAATATAGTAACAAAAAACCGCTCAATATAGAATGAAATAAATAGAAAAAACAATAAAGAATATAATAAATATAAATATTATATGTTCAGAATGTTCACAGTCCTCGGATCAACATTAGTGAGGAGTTTGATCTTTGTTCTGGAAAATTGTATGAGAATAGATGATCATATAAAATTAGCAGGAATTTTTCAGTTGGTCATTGTATGTGTCTCAATAAATATCTATAATGAATTTTATGCTTCTATTTCAATGTTATTTATAGAACATGACTCAGTAAGCTTGTGATAATTCATAGATTCAGTCACATAATTCTCTGTAAGTTTTTGTCAGTAAATGTAATTGTAACTTTGTAATAATGAGTCTAAAGAGTGATCGTTAATGCTTATAAAGCAACATCAGATCCAAAATCTTCAAATCAATCATTTAATATGTAATTAAGACTTGGTCAATATATATTAAAATAGAATTAGTCAGTGATCCATTTGCACCAAATTTATCAGACAACAATAGTAGCAAGGAGTTGTTGGTGACTCTGCATCTGGCTGTATCTCAAACGAGTGGTATCACAAACTAACAGTATCTCAAATAGGAGGTAACAGTGACACATATTCTAGTAGTAGCTCATCCTAGCCTTAGATCCTGTGGTGGTAGATCCTATGGTGGTAGGTCCTCTAGTGGTATCTCCTCTGGTGGTAAGAATCCTGTTGGTGACTCCTCTGGTAGTGACTCACCTTAGTGGTGGCTTCAAACTGACGATAACAAGTGTTGACAGTTACACCCAGGCAATGGTGAATCGCCATAATACATAGAAGAATTATCATATAAATAGTCTTACCATATAAAATTCTATCAAACAACATGTTAATTATTAGTATTAAAAGAATCATGGTTTGTGATCATTAAAATAAGAGAGTGTCGAACATACTCTACAAAATGAGATACCAATAGTATTTTAAAGCATATAAATAATTTTACAAAAATTATATATTTCATTATCAATATGTTTTATTTATATGAATACATCATACATCATATTAAAAAAGTATTTATTACTATTCATATTACTAATTTTAATGGCTAGGTTATAACTATATTGTTTATATAATTATAATAACAAAATATTGATTCGCAGAAACTCAGTGTTGCATGTCCTGCATACTAAGGTGGTGCTTCATGTAGTGAAAGATTAAATTGTTTTAGTGTATAAGTAAAGCTTAAATTTGTGTATCATGTGATTCAAGACATAAAATAAAATTAATTTATTGAAAAAAAGTTCCAAAAAACTTAGGGTTTTACATTCTACCCCCCCCCCCCTAAAATGGATTTCACCCTCAAAATTTGTCATTCTGATACAAAAAAAATGAAGATAATTATTCCTTTTCATATACTAAAGTTCCCACATAGCTTCCTCTAATATGTTATTTCTCTAAAATACTTTTACTAAGTGAGTGTTCTTGTTTTATAGAACTTTCTCTATATGATCCATAATTTCAACTGGTTGTTCCTTTTAAGAAAGATCCTGCTCCAGCGGTATGACCTATCAGTTCAGTACATGTGAAGGGTCTGGTATATACTTCCTCTGGAGAGATACATAGAACATATAATAGACTTTAGAAATATTTTTAGGAAGTTCCAAGTGATAGGCTACCGTCTCAACATGATCATGATTTTCAAAGGGACCAATATACATATGGATTAGTTTCCCTCAATTCCCAAATATCATAACCTTATTTTAGAGAGAGATTCATAGAAAACAAATTGTCACCAAATTATAATTATAGATCACTCTAATGGTTATCATAATAAATTTTCTATAAACATTGAGCTTCCATGATATGTTGTTGAATGGTTCTAAACTTCTCGGATATTTCTACAGTGATCTCTGGTCCCAATAGCTTTTGTTTTCCAGCTTCATCCCAGCACATTGGAGATCTATATTTCATACAATAGAGGGATTCATAAGGATCTATATTAATGCTTGGGTGAAATCTATTTTTGTAAGAAAACTCAACTTCAGGAAGGTGTTGATCCCAAAAACCATTGAAATCCAATGAAAAAGATCTCAACACATCCTCTAGGGTTTGAATTGTTCTTTCTAACTGACCATTTTTCTGAGGATGATAATCATTGTTGAAACATAATTCCATATCAATTTTATGATGAATACTCCACCAGAACTTTGACATAAGCATTGGATCCTGATTAGATACAATGGAATGTGGTACTACACGCAACCTTACCACTTCTTTAATGTGTATCCTATAAAGTTTCTCTCGAGATAATTCTTCTCTGATAGAAACAAATTGTGTTGACTTAGTAAAGCAATCGACTACCGCTCATATAACATTAAACCCTTTAGAGAATTTGGGGATTCCAATGATAAAATACATAGTGACTTTCTCCTATTTATATTATTTTATGCATAATGGATGCAACATCGACTTAGAGATTTCTCTTTCATCCTTAACTTGATGGCATACCAAGCATCAAGATAAAAACTCTATGATATCCCTCTTCATTCCATCCCACTAGAAGTATTCCTTCACATCACTATAATTCTTTATACTTCTATGATGAGTAGATAATGATGAACTATGAACATCTTATAATATATCCTTCTAAAAATATGGTATGGATGGAACACATAAATGATTCCTAAAACTTATCATTCCATACTGATCAAGGTTAAATTAAGGAACATTTATAACCTTCTTCAACAATTCTAAAAATCTCTTTTTCACCTCTCTATTCATTACATGGATAGATGGTTAAACATTCAATTGAGTGAGATAATATTTTCCCCCTTCCATAAATATTTCTAGATTAATCCTTTTCATATCCATAAATATTGGATCTTTTTTAATCCTCATTATAGATAAGCTAGCATGATCCTTTTATCTCAAAGTATCATCCACCTTGTTCACTTTCTTAGGGTGGTAATGTTTTTAGTAGTAATAATAATTTTTTAGATCTTACCATATTCTCAGGATCATGCTCAAATACTTCTATATAAATATATATTTCAAACATTTATGATTAATAAATATATCACACATTTATCCATAAAGTTAATGCCTCTATATATTTAATGAAAAAAAACGTAGCTAACATTAAATCATGAGTTGGGTAATTTTTCTCATTAAACATAAATTTTCATGATGTATAGGATATAAACAGGTTATTATATATGAGAACAGATTCCCATCCTTTCTTGGATACATCCCTATATATTACAAACCCTTCTCTACAAATGGGTAATGTTAGAACAAGTGAGTTGACTAACCTTTATTTCAGTTCCTTGAACTTTTCCCCACATAAATATATCTAGAGGAACTTGGAACCCTTCTGAGTTAACTTTTCTAGAGGATTATATAGTCATGATATATTCTCTAAAAACCATTAATAGTATCTAGATAAGGTAAGAAAACTATAGATATCATTTACCATGGTTGGTCTAGGCCAACATTCAATAGCCTCTATCCTCTATGGATCTACTACTATACCCTCACTTGAAATTATATGACCAAAAAATGAAACATTTGAAGAAAAAATTCACACTTTTTAAAAAATTTATACAATTTATCCTTCCTTAGGGTATTTAGTAAAATTATCAAGTGGTATTCATGATCTTACTTTCTCTTTGAATAGATATTAATATCATATATAAATACTACCACAAACTGATTGAGATAATCTATAAAGACTCCTTTCATCAAATCCAGGCATATAGTAGGGGAATTAGTAAGAAAAAAAATGTATCACTATATATTCCTAGTGTTCATACCTTATATGAAATACCTTCTCAGGTGTATCCTTCTTCTTAACCCTCAATTTATGATATCCTGAATGATGTTCAATCTTGGAAAAAGCATTAATCTTTGTGTAATTTATCAAATAGGTAATCAATACAGGGAAGAGGATAATTGATATTGATCATGATATTTTTAAACTCATGATAATAAATGTAGAGTTCCATTAATCCATATTTCTTTTTCACAAATATAATTCACTCCAAGGTGACACGCTTGAAAAAATGAATCCCTTATCAAAGTTTTCTTGGAGTTGATTTTTCAATTCCTAAAACTCAATTCATATCATTCTATAGGGAGTCTTTGAAATTGGTGTTGAACGAGGAATGAGCTATATCTAGAAAAAAATTCACGTTTTGGTAAAATTTTATGAAAATATTATTAAAATACATCCACAAATTCCCAAAAAAATAGGCATATCATCAATGCCGATTTTCTCTCCAACCATTTGAGATAAACAACCCTTCCCAATTGGAATAAATAATCATACACTACATATAATATCTATAATAATTTTATACTTATCATCACATTAATATACAATTGTAGGTTAGATATAAATAACAAATGTAACATCTATTACTTGACAATTTATATAGGATTTATGAAGTGAAATACAATCCATGCCTAAGATGACATCAAATTCAACAAGATGTAGAATTAAAAGATTTACAGGAAGAACATTCCCACAAACATAAACTAATGAGGAATCATACACTTGGGATACAATCATTATAGTATTGGGTTTTTCACTTATAATTCAACATTTAATCATTTTGGTTGAATATCAAATCCCTTAGAAGATTCATTATACATGAAGGAGTGGGAAGATCCATAATCAAATAAGACATTATCAGTTATAGAGTGGATGGTATGTGTACCTTTCATCATGTAATTATTTCACCCCTCATCATAAATATTTATCACATGAGATTTCCCCTTTTCCTTTGGCATAAGAGGTTGTTGATTTTGGTGATCATACGTAATCCCCACAATTCTTAATCGAACTACGTGGAATTTGATCTCTACCTTAAAAGTGGAGTACGTAGGAATCCTTTCTGAGGTTCAAGCCCAGCACCCATTAATTCTCATCCATCTCATATGACTTTAAACTATATATTAATTCCCGATCTATGTGGGTTCTGATTTCTTTTCTAACAAGGATACGTAGGTAGCCCATCTATGGGTACGATCCCAACTCTAAAATACTCCATGTCCTTATGAACAACAATAAACTTCAAGTGCCCCTCTGAGTGGCTTTAAACCCAGTATGGTTATCATAATGACCAAGAGATCTTTATAATGTGTTGAAGGATACCATTGACTAAAAATCTCTAATAAATACAGATTATTCTCTATCGATGAAGAACATCAAATACATATAAAATTTTCTCTAAATATCATACATATTAATCATTGATTGTCTGATCTTAAAGAAATCTCATTTTCATACTTGGAAGTTTAATAAGTATTTACGAGCATAACGTAAATCTATAAAGGGAGTCCCAGAGTAGACAATAATTCCCCCCAAAAATGTGTGATGAGTCTGACCACCCATCCTCTAAACCAATGCAAATTCTGAAGCCTCATCGGTCCACAACTAATGAGCACATACCTTTTGAAAGTTGGTCCAAATGGATATAGAATCAATGTATGTTTCTGGTTCTATGAACAAACCCGTTAGAAACTGATTGGAATGTATGAACCTTAAGCAAAAAAAGGTCATCCCCATTTCTAGAGGAAATAAAATCATTAAATGAAATGGGTATTATAAACATGTAATCATATAATAACCTATGGAGAAAAACAAAATTCATAATCATTTCATCATAAATGTAACCCATGAAAATAAGAGGGTTACAAAGCATATAACCCATAAAATAAGAAAATATTTCCTTTGAAAATAATTTTAAAACTTATAAATAAGGTTGGAAAAAAATTTGAAATGATTTTTCCTTAAAAACTTGTAAAATAAGCATAAAAACATTTTAAAAAAATTCCTTGAGAACTTATAAAAAAAGTATAATAAAATTTTGAAAATAATTTTCCTTGAAAACTTATAAAAGGGGATTGAAAACATTGTGAAAACCATTTTCCTTAAAAACATATAAAATAAGATTAAAAACTTTTTGAAAAAAATTTTCCTTGAAAACTTATGAAAGAATATTGAAAACATTTTGAAACCCATTTCTTTGAAAATACTTTTTTTAAAAAAATTCTTAAAAATTAATCTTTAAACATGAAAATAAATCATCAAAATATTGACAATAGATAAATATGTACATGTTTTACAAGGTAAAATGATCATTCCTTTTGCATGATAAAAAGGTTAGAAAAATGCCTCATTCTAAAAGATAAATGAATATTCCTTTGAAAACACTAGAAAAAGTCAAAAAGGGTTAACATTTACTTTAATGATCATAGTATAATAGTATAATATTATTGGAAACCCTTTTTTAAAACATGATTTTAAAGGAACATATATTTATGAATGGAGAGAGGGTAAAGTCAGGCTCTCTTAAAAAACACCTTATTAACAATCTTATGTTCCAAAAAAGTGGAAAAAATGGTACCAATGTATGAATAAATCATTAATAACTGTAGTAGAAAAAAATTCATTAATTTTCTTGAGATATTGATCATAATATTTTATCAAAGTAAGTATTAACATGAATAATCTTGACAAACAATAAGATTGTCTCAATAAACTCTTATAACTTGGTAACTTGGGATCATACTCTCCATGCAATAAAATGAAATTACATGAATATTAAAATATCATGAAAATATTTAAAAACATTATATAACATGTAAAATATAAGTATATATATATATTGAAATATAATTTAGGTGCATAACAAAACATAAGTCTCAAAGAAGGAAAATTAAGACAAAACTATTTCACCAATTTGGTAACTTTTGAAACATATACCCCCTGAAAGAAAGATCATAAAATTGATATGTGAATACCCATAAATTTAATTATAAGATACATATAATACAATAATGGGTATTATATACACCACACAAAATGAAATAGTGGAAAACATGGCATGTTTCTCGCAAAAATAAAAAGTGAGAGAAATCTCCTTACCTTGTGTCTTAACTCCCATCCTAATCATTCAAAACACCTATATAAGAAATATAAATTTATTATAAATATTTTTAAATAACCATATTATTATATATAATACCATATATTTTTTAATTATGACCTTATATTACCTGCTTATTAATCATCTTTTGTTAAGGTTTCACTTCAGATAATATATGATTTGTCCTTTGTATGTGTCTTAATTCATAATATCGTTGGTCCATATAATTATATCATGTTTAAAAAATATAAACCATTATATAAATATCATTTATATCCATTACATTTTTATTATAATAATTTATAGAATATATAAGTACTGAATGGAATACATCGTTCATGGAAATAGTAAGTCGTAGGAACACATGAACATTGTTTCTACTTTTATTGTCATATTGATGGAATGAAAAAAAATGACATATATGTATGTATGTATATAATTATTACAGTATATTTATAATATTATATATATTATATATATTCCCTAAACCCATTCTTAATACATTCCATGTAGTGTATGAACTAATCACATTACTTTCAGAGGGTGATAGTCCACACTTCCTCAAATGAAATTATCGTATTCTCAAAAAATGGTATGTAAAAAATATGTGTGATGTAAAAAGAAATAAATAAGATTATATAGATAATAAATATAATATATAAAATATATAAATATAGTTTCCATCATAATTTCCACCATGAGATGTGGTAAAGGAAAGATAAACAATCATCTTTTAGTGAGGCGGTAGTTCATCGTACATGTAAATAGTATTTTCGTTACCCATTAGATAGAGGTGTGTCTAAGATTATGTTGAAACATTAGTATAATAAATACCAGTATATTTATTACACTGGTGTTTTTAAAAAATCATGAAACAAAGAGAGTGGAGGGGGTGGACAATAAAAATAAAAGGAGCTTGAGAGAAGGTGTTACCTCTTAATCGGGTAACTCCTTTTGGTTTGTGCCAAAAGGCTTCCTTGGATTTAATTATTCCTAATGTAAGGATTCTAGGAGGAATTTAGGTATCTTGGTAAGTTTATTGGGTAGATAATGTCTTAACTGAATAGGATTTAGAGGTGTGATGAATATAGAGAAGTGGTGGCCTTTTATAGGGAAGGGAAAGGATACACTTGGCATTTCTAAAAACAAGTTAGGTGTATGATTTTGTTACCTAAAACATTCATACCAAACAAAAAAAACTCAATAATTTAAGTATTGTGGATGATTAATGGCCATAAAATGGGGTTTCTACAAGTTTCTAAGCTTTTGGGGTCTTAAATTTAACGTTTAGCCTTTAGTTATGCTTAATATTACCTTAATTAATGTAATTAATTTTAATTACTTTCACTAATATTTTTAGTCAAAAATAAGTTGAAATTATTAGAAATTAGAAATTATAATGATTTCAAATATGGAATCCAATTTTCCAAATTCCAATAACATAGGTGGCATAAATAAATTTAATATTAATCCTAAAATTTGGTCGACAATGTGGGTTTTTAAAGTAAAATTGATCAAAAGTTTACCAAGTTTTTATGTCCAATTTCAAAGTGAAATTGGTTCCAATAACCTAATTTGAATTAATATATAAAATTACTATCTAATTTAACTATTAAACAAAATTAAAATATAATTTAACCTTATAAATAAATTATAAGAAAAGGTAGTCTTCAATTAAAATCTGGTATTTTATACTATTCATCCAAAAATGATGTTTCTTTGAAAAATCAAAAAACAAATTACTCAGAGATAATTTAAAAATTATAAATTTAAAAATGAAGTTTATTTTATAAAATTAAATTTATAAATGTGTCTAAAATTAATTTTATTATTTTGCATTGCAGAATATTAAAAGTATTTCATTCGAGAAAAATGAATTTTTAAATATATATGGACTCTACTTAAAATATTGTCTTTCATTATAAATATATTTTATTTATATAAAAAAATTATTAAAAACATTTTAAAAGTATTTATTATTATTTATATAACTATGTTTAATGAATAGGTTATAATTATCTTGTTTAAATAATTATAACAATAAAATGATGTTTCGTAGGAAGATTGGTGTTGCGTGTAATGTACACCAAGTTGGTGTTGCATGTAACATACACCATGTTGGTGTTGCATGTAATTTATGACAAGTAAGTTTTCCTTATTAAAGTATTTTTTGAATTAGTTCATTTTAATACATAAATGAAAATTTAATTTATTTGAAAAAAAGTTCCATAAAAACTCATGGTGTTACATTATAACCCCTTAAAATGAATTTTACCCAAGAAATTCGTATTAGTTGTCAAAGGTTAAATAATTTAAAGTTTCATTCAAAGAAACCCACTTCATAAAAATGAATACCAAAACTTCCCTTAAAAAATGAAATTTTAAACTATAATGGTTTCCCAAAGTAATATAAAATCGGGTTACTACATAGGTGAACATAGGTTGGGAGTGAAGGTTGGACATGGAGGAAAAGCATAAATATTTATAGGGAGTGACTTAGGTCATCAATCAAAAATAATTTAATGATAAAATACAAGTTCAGTGACTAAAATTCATAAATATATGATCATTTAAAAGGCTATCATTTCAACAAAAATAAGGTCTTAAGACAACACATTTTCTTTTGAACATTATACTAACATTGAGTAATTATTTTATTAAACAAGAATATAAGGAAATATACGTATTTGATATATTTCTATAAGCAAAACTATATTATTTAGTTTTTCTTTTATCAATTTGTAATTCATCCATTACTTCATGTAATGGATGTAAAAAAAATCAACTTTGATTCCTGAAGTACAAAAATTCACTTTTAGCAGATCTTAAGGCCCATAAAAGAATGAATGGTATAACTATTTATCTATAAATACTATTAAAAATAAATATGGCTAATAAATTAATATCTAAACATAAAAGTAACACTACTATTTCATCATAGTAATATAATTTCAAAAATATATGGACATAAATGAAATAAAACCAGTTTCTAAATTGAATTATAACCATGGTTTTCAATACAATCTCAATAAATATATAGTTCCTATAATGTTTAGCATAAAATTTTCATGAATTTTAAACCTTATAACCCTTCTAAAAGATGAAAACCCAAATATCAAAAAATAATGAAACAAAATCATATTTACATTGATCCCCCATATATCACAAATTTTCTCTTGGTTATTAGAATCCAAACATCTGAATACCCTCAACATATATTCCCTTGAAACATGGTAATAGCCTAAATTACCATATATCATTTTGGAAAACATGCGTGCTTCCTTATTCCCCAGTATATTGGATATATTCAATAAATCCAAAAATATAGAAAACTTCACACTTGATGACATAGACAACTTTTTTAAAAATCATTTCCAAGGTAATTCATACTGTCCAATTCAGTTTTTCATATCCATTATATTTTTATCCAAACATCATTATCTCAAAGTCAAGCATTAATTAAGGTTTACCTTCCCTTAATCCAAAAATCACCTTTCCATGAAATATCTCTTCTATGTATTCATCACCATTAAATATGTACTTTTAAATACTTAATGAAAATTTATTCTGAAAAATAATTATATATTTCATGATTCATATAACATAATCTATGAATTCCAAAACATAAATACTTCATTCATCAAAAATTATTATTAAACTATTACTCAGGCTTCATCAATTTATAACTTAATACATATTTCCTATAATATGAAATATTAATCATGTATTAAGGTTACTAAAAATAAATATAATCATGATTCTTATTTTTAATGTAAACAATATTGAAATAACATCTCATGCCTTTCACATGTCATTTATAGTCTCTTTATCCTAAAAACTGTAACCAATAATTGTGGAAAATTCCTGAATCTCTTTATGAGATTTACACTTGGGAAATAGATTTGTATAATTCTTATAATTTCCACATCTGAAATATTAAATGTTAACCATGTTCCTTCTTGTTCTATCCATCGAGTAAAACCGGAAAGCATAGTGTGAGCATTAATTATCATTGAAGAAACCCATATAGTCATGGAAATAATCACTCGTAGGATGTCTAAATAATGATACATTCCTTAATCTATGACACCCTAGGTTCATCCTAGGTTATTAATATCCAAGTTATATTTAAATCCTTCCTAATGGTTTGTGAAGAGTTTTTTTCATGCATAAAGAATATCCCCCAAGAGTTCCAAACCATGTGTGAAGCAAGGCCCGTTTTCATGTACCAGATTACCCTAAGTCATGCCCAAAACATCTTATGATAGTTTTTACCTCTAGGTACATATGTTCCAGAGATGCATCCTCTTGTAGTATCTAGACAGGGATGTATTTCTAGGAAACCAATTACTCTATCCTTTACCAAAATTACAGTACATTTTCTTAAACACTAACTCAACCTTATACATATACTTAGGGTTATCCTTATACATATACTTGGAAAAATACCTAGGGATCTCAGTAAAGTATTATCATCCAAATTTCCAAAGGTTAACTAATCCTGGCTTTGATGCCAACTATAATGACCCATTCATGACATACATTAACATTATATAACTTTTTCAAGATATTTAAAACATCATAAAAACATACACTCAAATACTATAATTGGTCTAGTTCCTTTGGAAACATAAACACTAATATATATGTGAGATACAATATCTCCCACTAGTTTCTTCTTGACTAGAGCCCTTCTTAGAAACATCAAACAAAATACATATCTTTATAACCTGGGGAAGTAAACATAAAAAGGGGTGATCTTAAATGCTTAGTAAGGGTAAACAAGGGAGATATATAAGCATAATAATGATCATAAAGGTATGAAAAAATGATCATGAAAATAGAAGATCAAAACCTACATATCTAAGATCATATACCAGAATCATGGCATAAATCTTGGTAGTTCATAAGACATGAATCATAAGGAAAAAAATAACATAATCAATGAAATCATAATATAGTAATAAAACATGGAATTATGGTAGAAACATAAGAATATATAATACAATTTATATAGTATACAAGGAATCACTACCAATACTATCTTGGTAGTATAGGTTCACTCCCCATACCATCTTAGAAGTCGTGGTTTACTCCAGTAGCCATCTTGGTAGCATGAGTTCACTCTTTATACCATCTTGTTAGACATTGTTCACTCCCATGGCCATCTTAGTAGTCAAGGTTCATTCCCCAGACTATATTAGACTATCTCATAAGATATAAATCTTTACCCAATGCATTGGAGGGAGATATAGGTCACTCACATCTCATAATGAAATCATATATACATGTTCTAATATATCATAAACAATCATATCATAACCCATGAAATGAAATGGGTATTATAAACATGTAATAATATCCTAACCTATAAAAAATACAAGTTCCACAACAATTTCATCATAAATCAAACATGTTAAAAGAAGTTGGATTCATAGACATATAACTCGTAAAAGAGAAATGGGTGTCACAAGAATAATTCTATAAAAACATAAACCATTAAGGAAGAAATACGAATGGAACTTTTTATTATTTCATATAAGGTAATGATTAACATCAATACATGCCATATTAGAAGAAAAATAACTTGGAAGGTTATTTTGAAAAAACTTCTTAAGGAAAATATCATTCCTTTATTGAAAAAAAAATCATTAAAATATAAACCATTTTGAAAAACATTTCCTTTGGAAATAATTTGAAAAAATATAATTAATTCTTGAAAACATTTTGAATATTTTTTTCCTTTAAAACTTGTAAAATAAGCTTGAAAACATTTTAAAATTAAATTTCTTTGAAAACTTATAAAATATTTTTTTAAATATTTTTTAAAATCATTTTACTTGAAAATTTATAAAATTATCTTGAAATTTTTTTGAAAAACATTTCATTTAAAATAATTTTCAAACTTATAAATGAGGTTTGAAATAATTTTGAAAATCATTTTCCTTGAAAACATATAAAAGAATCTTGAAAACATTTTGAAAAACAATTTCCTTTAAAACTTATAATAGAAGCTTAAAAACATTTTGAAAACCATTTCTTTGAAAATATATTTTAAAAATATTTTCTTAAAAATTAACATTTAAACATGAAATGAAAGCTTCAAAGGATTGATGGTGGATAAATCCGTATATATCTTATGAATTAAAAAGAACATTACTTTTTCATGGTAAAAAGGTTATAAAAATTCCTCATTAGAAAAGAGCCAAGAAGGTTCCTTTTAAAACATATTTAAAAAAGAAAAAAAGGGTAAAAATATATTTTAATTATCATAGGATAATAGTATAGTATTCTTGGAAACCCTTTTCAGAAAACATGATTTTAAAAGAACACAAATTTCTGACCGAAGAGAGGGTAAAGTCGGGATTTATTAAGAATAATTTATTTACTATATTATGTACCAAATAGTGGAAAAAATGATACAAGTATATCAATAAATAATTAATAATAATAGGAATATAAAATTCCTAAATTTTATTGATATATTGATCATAATATTTCATAAAAGTAAGAATAAACATAAAGTATCTTAAAAATTGATAAGATTGTCTCAATAAACTCTTATAAATTTGTAACTTAGGATTATACTCTCCATGTTAGAAAATTGAATTAAGTTAATCTTAAAATATAATTAAAATAAATAAATTAGTGATATAACATATAAAATTTAATTATATTCCCCTCGAAATATAATTTAGGTGCACAACAAAACATGAGTCTCAAGGAAGGAAAATTGAGACAAAACTATTTCATCGATTTGTAACATTTGAAACTTACACCCCATGAAATAGAGGCCATAAAATGGATATGTGAATAACCATAAATGTAAGTATATTATACATAGAATACAATAATGGTCAGTACATACACCACGCAAAAGGAAAGAGTGGTGAACATAACATGTACCTCATAGAAATAAAAAAATGAGATAAAATCCCCTTACATTGTGTCTTGACTCTCATCGTACTCATTCATACCACCTGTATAATAAATATAAATTTATTATAAATATTTTAAAGAATAATATTATGATATCTAATACCATATATGGTTTTATTACAACCTTATATACCCACTTTTTAATCATCCTATGTTAAGGTTTTACTTCGGATAATATATGCTTTGTTTTTCTTATGTGTATTAATTTGTTATATCATTGGTCCTAATAATTATATCATTATTAAAGAATGTAAACCATAATATAAATATAATTTATATCCATTATCTGTGTATTATAATAATCTATATAATATATAAGTAAAAAATGGAATACATCGTTCATGGAGACGGTAAGTCGTATATATGCATGAACACTATTTCCATTTTTATTGTTGTATTGAAAGAATGGAAAAAATGACATATATGTATATATGTATATAATTATTAAAGTTTATTTATGATATCCTTTATATCATATATATTCACTAAACCCATACTTAATACATTCTATGTAGTGTGTGAATGAATCATATCACTTTGAGGGGGTGGTAGTCCATACATCCTAAAACGAAATTATCTTATTAACACAGAATGGAAAGTAAAAGATATGTGTTGTAGAAAGGAATAAAGAATATTAAAGAAATAATAATTATAATATATAACATATTTAAACAAAATTTCCATCATATTTTCCACTATGATAGGTGGTAAAGGAAAAAATGAATAATCATCGTTTAATAAGGCGATAGTTCACCGTACACATAAATAGTATGTTCGTTATCAATTAGAATGAGTTGTGTATTTGTGTAGTTTGAACCCTTAGCATAAAAACATACTAGTATATTTAGTATAAATTTTTTATACCTGCATGAAATAAATCGAGTGGAGGGTATGGATTAAAAAATTAAAAGAAATGAGGTTAAGAGAAGGTGTTGCCTCTTAATCAGGTAACTCCTTTTGGTTTGTGCCAAAAGGATTACATGGTTTGCTTTATACCCATTGGAAGGATTATAGGATAAAGGTAGGGATTTTGGGAAGTGTATTGGATATATATTGTTTTAAACTAAGATTTTTGATATGTGTTACCAATAGAGAGAGTTGGTGGCCTTTATAGGGAAGGGAAAGGACACACTTGGCATTTTTGAAAACTAGTCAGGTGTACCCACATTTCTTCCTAATAAAAGTCATAAAAACCAAAATAACTAAATAATAGAAGTTTTTTGATTATTAATGTCCACAAAATTGTTTTTGGGAAAGGTTATAAGCCCTTTTTGGTATTAAATTTATGGTTTAGTCCTTAATTAAGCTTAATTTTAACTTAATCGATGTAATTAATTTTAATTATTTTCACTAATATCATAAGTAAAAAAACTAATTTGACCTTATTATATATTATAAATCATTATGATTCCCAAAATGGAATCCATTTTTATAATTTCCAGTCATTTAAGTGGTAGAAACTAATTTAAAATTAATCCCACAGTCGGGTTGACAATGCGGGTTTTAATGTAAAAATGATCAAAAGTTTGCTAAGTTTTATATCCAATTTTAATGTGAAATTGTTTCCAATTACCTAAATTTGATTAATTGATAAAAATAAAATCTAATTAAACATTCAAACCACATTAAATTATAATTTAACTTTATAAATAAATTAGATGAATAATCAATTTTGAATTAAAATCCCGCATTTTTCACTATTTATCCAAAAATGAAGTTGCTCAAAAAAAAACCAAAATTTCACCCTAAGATGATTTTTGAAATTATAAATTGAAAAATTAAGTTTAATTTACCAAATTAAATTTATAAATGTGTTTTAAATTAATTTTATTATTTTTCAAAAAATGACATTAAAATCAGTTCAATCAAGAAAATGGTATTTTAAAACATATAAGGACTTTACCAAAATCACATATTTAATTATGAATATATTTTATTTATATTAAAAAATTATAAATAATATTTTTTATTACTATTTATATAACTATGTTTAATTATTATGTTATAATTATCTCATTTTAATAATTATAACAATAAAATGATATTTCACAGAAACATTGGTGTTGCGTGCAACATACGCCATGTTGGTGTTGTGTGTAAAAAAATCCAAGTAAATATTTCATATAATGTACACCAAGTAGGTGTTCCATATGAAATTAATGTTTGACTTTGTTTATTTCAATACATAAATGAATATTTAATTTATTTGAAAAAAAGGTCCATAAAAACTCAGGGTGTTACATCGACGTCCTAAGGGATGGAGATATCCATCCTACAATAATCCTAGATCATCAAAATAAATTATAAATTCCACCAAAAACCCTTATGTTATGGTCTCAAAAACATCAATCGATGGTCCATATCCATCCATGGGGCTTTCTTTGATGATCACCCACAACATATCTGATAGTCAACACTATCCCCTAAGTTGCATAGTGTATGGGTCCATTCGCCCACAACGAGTGGTCAACACCACATCAACAGAGTCCAATATATCTGAACACAACACCAACATTGCATCAGCCAACAAAAATGAGACACAATCACTAAACAACCTAATATAGATCCTCTGTAACCTCGTTCCCCTATGACCATGTCACTAAATATCAATGTTCAACACCATCGTAAATCTAAAAATACATTCCCTCATCCTAAAGACCTCATCACCTCAATATATGAAAACCAAGTCACCTTTTCCTGGTGATCATCATCACCCCATGTATCAGGCCATACACTCAGCCTGACAACCATGTTTCCTCAATCCAGGTGATCAAAATCACCTCAATCCTCAGGCCTAGCCCATCATGTTCACATGGAACTCAAGAAATCAATATAAATAATTTAATCAATTTAAAAGACACACCCAGACTAAACTACTCATGTTGGCCTATTCCCCTTACCCAGCTTAACCATTTGTAGTGAAGTAAGATCAGGCATATGAGCATCTCATATCATCAATTGAATAATTCAAAATAAATCATTTAAATAATTATAGGTATTTATCGAAATACCCATAAGGAATATATATAGTGCACCTCCAAAACATATTCAAAGTTATGTTGAAATCATGGAACCACATACCTTATACCCATGGGCACTTACTCGTTTGATATCGGCCACAAACTCAAGCTGAAACGAGATAAATTGGCGCTTTAGATGATTTCTTAGAAATAGGGAAAATTGGATCACAGGGAATTATAATTCCATATAGATATATAAAAAAATAAAAAACTATATTGCATATTAAAGCCCTTATATATGACCTTCCAATGATACTGATGAAGATCAAATCAGAGCTCTGATGACGGAGTTGGCTCAAAGCCCAAGGGAAAAATAAATTAGAGGAGGACCCCCTGTGTGGTGTGAGAAAATAAGGTTAAAGGAGAAGGAATTAAGGAATTATTAAGGAGGGGAAAATAGTAATTTTTTCCTTTCTGAAGATTTGTATGGTTTGGCTAACCTTTCACTAACCATGCTGTACTCACTGTCCAGGCACCTCACTGAGCACAATTAGGTTCACGGTTTTCAAAATCCTAAGTATACCATGTGATCCCCCTCTGATATAAACTATAAAGGTATCACATGGTTGTGCACCCCATCTATATATTTTGATAAATTGTTTTATATGTTGCAGTTAGGCCACACAGTTTCCCCCAGGAGGCTACACAGTTTGATCAAACTGTGCGCATATGTCTGCATTTTCGGAAAAGTGGTCAATCGGGCTCTGACTCCCCCAAAACGAATCTAAAAGCCCAAGGAACTTGTTGATATTTAAACCCAAACTAAAAAACAAGGCCTTGGTCTATCCAAACTCTCAAAATTAGGTCCTAAAGTTCAAGAGAAGAGTTGGTTCGACCACCAAACTCAAAAATTCAAACACGTTAAGGAATTTTGACCTGCTCAAAAACCTGGGATTTTACAGTCTCCCCACATTATAATAGCCCATTAATTAGGTATCAAAATTTACTCAGAAATGGTACTGAACATACCAATATCATATATATCAACCCATTATACCCCATTCATTAGACATAAGTGAACTTCCCTAAACATGCTCACCATCTTAGGAGTAACCTACACCATCACTTTCGACCCTAAAACAATATTCCAATAGTTCCAAATACCATCCCATGATATAAAAAATCTCCCATGATACATTCTAATTATTATACCTCATCTGGTTCCCAATTCTTGCCCATGTCACATCTAACACCCATCATGTCCCACATCTCACTAGATTCCCATAAGTACTTGTTCCATACATGACACTCATCAAAACCCAAACCTCATATGATTCCCATAGATCCTACATCTCAATATATTCCAAAATAAAAATGAATCATATATTGATATTTTCATTCCAATCATAATCCTGATGCTAACACACCCCATATAAAAGTTGAATTGCATTAATACACCTCGTGAAAGTTGCAATAGTGGGTGCCCTACACCCAACTATGCAATAAATTTGACTACCATATCATGTGTATGGTTAGAGATACATGATGTATTCTTACCATTATAGTGTAGAATTTTCTGCATACACGATCAAAATGGTAATGTCCATAGATTAATAGTTCTATTAAAATGTTATAGAAGGTCCTTGGCTATAATAAGATCCTCGAGATACAATGACATTAATAATAAACTATTATCATATGGTCTAGTAACATATTACTAATTACACACACTAGATGTTTGACTATCAGGTGTTGGGGGCTCATAAGCACCAATACTTCCTCTCATGAAGTTCACACATGGTGATCTCTAGTAGTGAGATCATGAGGACAAACCCGCCAATAAGAACACCACATTTTTTGGGTATGATTGGATGTTCCTATCTATGGACATTTGTAATGGTCTGTTAACATGAGATAATTATCAATGTATTCATTTTATTGTGTACTTTGACGCAAGGAAAAAACCATGATAATGAAATCATAGCGAGGTATCTTGTGTTGGGTGCATCATTGGTGGCATGATGTTGGTTGAATGGTCAAGAAATGATTTTTCGCTTATAGGATAAGGAAGTCATATATCTCAGACCATGTTGATTAGGATGTAAGTACCTTCATAATACCATGGTCATGACAGTCGAGGGTAAATACGTCATGTTAGATCAACAAATAATAGAGCAAGAAAAGGACAATGACATTGGTGTGTGTCCTACTTTATGATATATTTAAAGACAAAGGGATTATATTACACGGTACTTTTTCATTGGTTGGTTGTCACTACTATGACAATCCTTATCTCTTTAGAGGTCATGATGAGTTTCTAGATCCCACTCTTAGTCTATGAATAGTATTTACTATTATCGAGAAAAGGGCCCAGAGGGTCACACACAATAGTGTATTCAAGAATCTTCCCTATTCAATTGAATATGTATATTGGACATGGTGGGCCCCACCATCGGGGTTTGGGGTTTTCCCAAGGAGATATGATCACCTATGTAATTCATAAATTCATATTATTCAAGTTAAGAGTAATTGGAATTGAATTTATTTATTAAATTTATTTATAAATTTTAATGTAAATACAAGAAAAATATTAATTTATTGAATATTAGTATTCAATGTTCATTTAATACTTATGGGGAAGAGGTTTCAAGTGAAAGACTCAATTATTATCAAGTAATATATTTATTATATAATAGGAAAGTGATAATTATTATAAATAATATTTACGACTCACTTTAGTAGTCAAAATATTTTTTATATAGAGTGTTAATTGTTTATGGGTCGGGAAGGCATTACCTGGTATTTTCTTTACACCATATAAATAGAAGAAGATAGGAATTCACTTGTGATTATTCATTGCCATTCCCTCTCTTCTTCTCTCTCCCACGTTCTAGAGAGAGAGTCTCTCGATCTAGGAGATCTGATCTCTCTCTCTCTCAAGCATCGCAAGCATAGAGATGTGGTGGTCACGGTCATCAAAGGTATTGTCAGAACTCCATGCTAGCACCCAGATTTCAATGATCGAAACTCCTGTACTTTTTTGAAGCACATGTGGATGATCTAGAGGAATTAGAATTCAGGTTAATCGAACATCAATCACCAATGATGAGCAGACGTCAAGCACGACTTCATATTTAAACTATGTATTTTATGGTTTTAGTTTTTGTGGTCATTCTTCTTCATGTGTGACCTTGAGCATAAACTGGGTAGTGATTCACCGATGATGAAAAATTCATGTCATTTTTTGGTGAATTTTTTAAAATACCATTTTTAAAGTATTCCTCTACATGCTTAGTACCTTTATTTGGTATTATAGTGATGAATGAAATAATTAATCCAAAAAAGATTAAATTTGCATTACATTTAATAGAGGGTGTCATTCTGGTCCCAACATCGTAGATTGCATTTTAATCCGACACTGGATGATCATTTTGTAGTTATAAGAAGATTTTAATTAGTTTAAAACTTGTATTTTTAGGGGTTAATTATAAATAGCATATATTTTAATATAGATATGTTATGTTAGCCTGGAGGTGTTTTTCACCGAATCCCATCACCTACCAGATTCCGGATGGATGGAACAGTGATTTCAGATGAGGTGATTGATAATATTATAATAATATTAGTTTCAGTAAACCCTAATTGATTGGGTTTATAGAATAAAAATTTTCTTCAATTAGGGTTGGCGGGTCAGTAAAAAAACATGTTTTTGGTTAAAATCATTAAAACATTATAACGATTAATGAAAAAGGGGGTCATTGTTGATTTTTAAAAAAATCTTTAAAAATAGAGGGTTGAGACTCTGTTTTTTCCTGGTAGACTTGAAAAAAATGTGTCTGGACTTTCATAAAGGGGCTTCTATTAGCCTAACCAGTCTAAAAGAAAGAGAAAAAAATTTATTAGAAAAGGGTCTCCCCCCTTCTTCCTCTTCTGAGCTACCGCATTACCCTACCGCTAGCTGCCTCCCTAGCCATCGACTAAGGACACTTTTCCGCCCCATCTGAGGACCCAACATCCCTCATGCCTCTCCCTTCTGATCACCAAAGTGGAATCACCCTCTATGGGATTCTTCTAGACCCAGCCTAACCAGGAACGCCACCCCAGCACCTGTCACCATAATGCGGAATCACCCTCATTGTGGATGCACCTCCACATTTTGGCTGTACCTTTTAGCTGGTAGATCCCAAATTGGCAACCTTCCTCGCGATCGGTGCTACTCTAGAATGACCCAAGCCCAATGAGCCCCTTGGAACTCTATCGTATTCCAGTGCCTCCCAATTGCACCCATAGACCTATTTGGCCCATATCACCCCTAAATGGGGTCGACACAGCCCGAAATGGGCCTGTGTGGGTTCGGCCCAATCCGCAAAATCCCTGCTCCAAGTTTTTAGGCCCCGATAATTTAAATTGTCAAAAATTAATTAAATTAATTAATTTAATTTTGGTTTTAAATTAAATTATTTAAATATTATTTTTTTAATTAAATTTATATTTAATTATTCAGTTTAAATAATTTAATTTTGGTGTTAAATTAATTAACTAATTAATTTAATTTTTTATTTTTTTAAAACAATTAATTAACAGGACTGAATGATGAATATTATTGAATTAAAATTAGATTAAAATTTTATTTCAATAAAAATTCCCCCATAAATTATTTAATGTAATGTTTAATTTTATTTTGCATTTATTTTTCAAATATGTGAGTTAATGCATATTGACTGATCATGAGCCTTAGACTGTCCAATGTATGTTTGGTGTGTTTTCATTTATTTATTTAATTTATTGAAATGGTTTGTAATAAGTAGTTAAATAAAAAGGTGATCTTCTTATCATCTCTAATTCATTATATGTATAAGGGACTACATGTCCAATTTGGAATTGTATTTTATACTCCTCATTTCCCTCACCTTCATGCATTTATTTTTGTATAATGATGAGATGAGGAGTAAAACACATCGTTCGTAGTTATAGAGACACACCATATAGAAGTTGGATGCATTGGATGAGAGTTTCTACAATTCGAGTCACAAGTGGTGTAACTCAATGTATGTCCCCTAAGGTCTAGGTTGATCCATTATTCACTCAATGGATCGACAATTAGAATTATCTAATGATAATTTTGTCATTTTATTTTTGTATGGTTTATTATTTTTGTGAATGTGTAATTAAAATGCAAACACATAAAATAATAAACAAGAATGCCTAGATAAAATGGACACGTGACACAATCGTTTTTTCTCTTTATTGCATAGTCAGTTGTGAGTGAGATCACATAGTACATGCTTAAATAAAAGAAAATGATTTTTTTGTCACAATAAAAATAAAAAAACCATCAAATAAATTTTAAGTCTTAACCACCTTCCATTATTCAAATTTGGACAAAGCCAGGTGTTCAGGGTGCTCGTCATGCCAAAGTTGGGGTGCCACTTACTACCAAGGAGTTCTTATCTGAGTAGTAGTTGACTTAAATAAAATTGTAGAAAATAAGTATCCAAACCTAGATTATTGTAATTTCAGAGGCAAGTGTTGAGTAAATCAAGTCATTATTTTAGAATTTGGGAATTTACTCAACAGATCACGGAATGTTCAGATAATGTGGTTAGCCACCCAAAATCCTTCATTGAACCCTCCATGTAGTTGTGTAAACAAATATTTATGCTATGATGGGGGGTTTGAGGGTCCTTTCTACTAAAATATTCAACAGACATAGTATTCTGATTCTAACATAGAGCATTCATTGAATTCGATAAAATAGTGGGAGACATTTAACGATTTAATTAATTAATCAAAATTTCTAAATCGGTAATCATGATAAATGTACTAATCTTATTAAATTTACCTTTTTAGAAAAAATAAAATTTATACCACATGTAATACTAAGATAATATTATTAATAGACAAGGTAAATGTCTACACTACAATGAGAATCCAGAATATTATGGGCACTTGCACATAGTACTATGACATATGAAACACAAGGTGATAGTGTCCCCAACACCTGTTAAGTCACCTCAAGAAGTGAGGATGAGAAATTTCTGGGAGACTCATGTAAAGGGAATATAATGGTTACATCATTATGCTATCATCAACATCCAATGCTAGTTGTGGTTACTACATCAGGACATGGATGATCTAACATGTAGTCTCATCTCTGAGAATCTTACAAGGAGAAAGTGAAAAAATATGTGAATAAGGTGATGGTTACACTGACATGTGTAAATTGAAATATGGATCATGATCTTTCAATAGATCCCTTTCTCATATCATTTTCACATATATACTCAAGTCTTGTTTTAAGTTACAAAATGAACAATTATTGAGTAAATTCTCCATTACCTATTTATGTAAGGGTCACCAAGTAAATAAGAATATAAAAGACATATTAATATTTAATTATTATAGAGAAAAAATTAAAAGAAAAGGCAAAAAGGCCAAAGGCAAGTAATGAAAAGGGAACATTGGAAACATCCTTCAAGAAAGAGGTATTAACATGAAGTTATTTGACTTCCATATTTTGAAATAGAAAAATGGAAGTTTAATCATTATAAACAAAATTAAAGAAGAAAGTGCCCGCTTCTTCTTCAGGTATATTCATCAAAGTAAAATGTAATGTTTTGGTATTACTTATTGAGTATAAAATATAATATTATTATCACATATGTGTATTGATATACAGTAACCAAGTAAGTATATAAATATTACTAAAAGACATGTGTATTCTCCAAGTGGCTGAGAAATGGTGATACCTAGGTCATTAGTGATAAGTACATGACTTATTTATTTCCAAATGAAATATTCATGAAGAACTATTATTGAGTATTACCAAAACATTAATCTCACATGTCCTTGAACATAAGGAGACATTATTCTAGGTTCATGACATAATTTTTTCTTTGGTATTTAATACTCAACAAATAGTTTAGTAATAATTGAATTGTAGGAAATACCTGATAAATATATGTTTTAAGACTTCATTTACCCAATTTTGGAAAGATAAATCATTATCAATAAAAACTTAAAATATACGTCAAGGATATACCTGGTTTTGTATTTAGGCTCGGTAAAGCTAAACACCTATGGTATTATCGATGAATTTAGTTTGGACAAAGAAACCATTAGAAATAAAGGTATGCCACAATGGTTTTGGAATTAGTTTAGCAAGAGAGTGTGAACTATTCCAATAATAATCTAGAAGTAAATATATACTTCATAAGATTTCTTTAAGTAATTAAGGAATGGTAAAAGTGAAGTATATGCATAGTTATAAGATATGAGTCACTTCAAGCCGACATGCTGAAGAATATCTTGGCCATGAAATCATCGATCATGATAATGTAGAATGGATTAATTCCTAAATGCACATTACATTATCTACATCACTTCATTTATGTTAATAAGAAGGATCAATGATGAAGTCTTACATGTTAACATTGTTCAATAAAATGTAGCATGAAGTAATTATTAAACGCACATTTTACACATCAGAGTTAGGATGTAAGGATTATCAATGTTGAAACTTCAAAAGCATCCATTTTATTTCATGATGTGATTTGCAAATAACATTGATATCCCATAACCATATGAAAACTATAATGACTAATGTATATGATATGAGTTATAGTATGATGTAAATCCATTATGTCATAAAAACATGTGTTTAGATGCAAAGACTTTGTTAGGATATAAATAAAAATTCATCAAGAAAAAACACATTGTGCATCTACTGTAATTGTCCTAATATTTGATTAGGATATTACATAAATCCATAATATTGAAATTTTTTTTAAGTGATAGACTACATTTATATAAGGGCTCACATCTATTTAGAGATAGTGGGAGCCATATTGACTTTCTTTTAGTCAATTCTAGAGATGCACAAGTAGTTGGCATAATAACTAGTTTCACAAGTGCATATGGAACATAATATGTTCCAAAGACACATACTATGTAGGAATGATAAAACCATGGTGATGGTATTTGTATTCACCATGGTGGGTGATAAATTCGTTTTTGTGAATAATATTTCCTACAAGTAATCAGTATACGGAAATTTGCTAAAATTGAAAAGATCAATTAAAACTAAATAAAAGAATTCAATGTATCAAAGTGAAAAAAGGGGATAATTATAATGGATAATGTGGTGGGTATTCAATTGATATGATACATGGATAGTACAGGCGTAGTACCAACAAGGCTCGATTTGTTATACAAAGTTGGTATGCCTAAACCTGTTAGAATTTTACTTATCATAGATTCTTTATATGATCATATTATATATTGATAATTAGATATCATGAACACAAATCATGGAAACTGTCTATATGACACAACCAAAAAGTGATGGTCATGTCATAGAATGAAAATAAAGGTTGAAAGTTACTAAAATCTTGTTTAGGATTGAAGTAAGAAATTAGGTCATAGAATATAAATTTGCAATAAATGTTTTCCATGTTTCTATCAGAGGTAAGTTAGAACTCCAAATATTTCCAAGTAAAATATGTTTGGAAACATATGGAAAATGAATATTGGTCTTGCAGTTACATAAGACAATGATAAAATTTCTTCTCCAGTGTGATTGGCTTAAATTATCAACCAATGTTCCAAGGAATAGGATCTACTGAGGTAGATATAAAGGTTTCCTGAACCTAGCAAAACATACATATAGTGACATGGTATTGAAAAATAGAATATGAAAAAATTTAAGAGAGAATTGTTACAAATATCACATGACATAAGCTCCCTAGGTTGACATGTCCAGGTCATTGTAATAGATTAACATGGGGAATTAAATTCCATATACTTTAGCAATGAATCAATCAGTTATTACATGATATGTACAAGAACTGATATTGGCAGGATATACTTTACAATAGTAAAATATCAGTTATATCCAAGAAAACTACAACTAAAGTAGTAAAACCTATCTAATTGTATTTTGGAAAGTACAAAAGATACATACCTGGTAAGTGGAGAAGAAAGGATACAAGTTTTCAGGGGACACAAACTAGTATTCCTTATATCTATGTGATCTAATATCATAGTTAGGCTAATGTGATGAGAAATAAAAGACCATATAAACCAGTGGTAGTCATACCTACAAATATCAAGTACGTTGTAGCTTTTAAGGTAGCTAAGAAGTAGTTAAATGAAATGATTTGTTCTAATTATTGGAATCATACCTAGTAAGTAAAGTATTATCATAATGTAAATTATGATATTCTTACTATCCAAGATATAAAATTATAATAGTGTAAAAAAGGTATATAATCAGGGATTTAAGATCTTGAGAAGATTTAATTAAAGAGATGAGTCCACTAATAGAAAAATAGCCACGTGATGGAATCATGCAAGGACTAGAAGCTATAGTCATGATTTAGTAGAAACATGGTTTTCATCATGCGAGAGCTAAAAAGTTTGGTTAGAAAGATGGATCTGGTGCAAGTGGGTGTGTTGTAATAATTGGTTCCCTAGACCCAACTATACAATACTTTTGATTACCATATCATGTGTATAGTTAGATGTACATGATGTATTCTTACCATTATATTCTCGAATTTTCTGCATCCACTATTACAATGGTAATTTACATTGATTAATAGTCATATTAAAAGGTTATAGAATATCCTAGGATATAATGGGATCCTAGAGATACTATGACATTAATCTTAAACTTGTATCCTATGTTCTAGTTACATATTACTAATTTCACACACTAGATATTTGACTATCAGGTGTTTGGGGCTCATATGCATTGAAACTTCCCCTCTTGAAGTTCGCACATGGTGAGATCTAGTAGTGAGATCACGAGGACAAGCATTTCAATACCAACCCCACATGTTTTGGGTGTCATTGGATGTTCATATTTATTTACATGTGTAATGGTCTCTTGACTTGAGATCATTATAAATATATGTTATTTGATCATGTACTTTGATGCAAGGAAAAAACCATGATAATGAAATCATGGTGAGGTAGCTTGTGTTGGTGGCATGACATTGGTTGAATGGTCAAGAAAGGATTTGACTCTCCCAGGTTAAGGAAGTTATATATATTAGGCCACGTTGATTAGGATGGTAGTACCTTCATAAGACCATGGTCATGGTAGTCAAGGGTAAATCTTTCTAGTTAGATCAATAAATAATAAAGTAAGAAAAGTATAATGACACAAATGTGTGTCCTTCCTTATAATATAGTTAAATACAAAGAGATTTTATTACAAAGTACGTGTTTGTAGGTTGGTCGTCGCTACTATGACAATTATGTTCTATTTAGGGGGAAAGATGGGTTATTAGACCTCACTCTTAGTCTGTGAATAATATTCACTAATATCGAGATAAGGGGTTAGAGGGACACACATAATAGCATATTCAAGAATCTGCCCTACTCAGTTGAATAGTTATATTGGACATAGTGGGCCCCACCACTTGGGTCAAGATTTTTTCAATGAGATTTGATCACAAAATTAATTAATTAATTAATTTTATTCAAGTTAAGATTAATTTTCATTGATTTTTTTATTAAATTTATTTACAAGTTTTAAATTAAATACATGAAAAATATTAATTGAATGAATACTTATTATTCAAGGATCATTTAATATCTGTGGGAATGATGACTCGAGTTAATGACTCAATTATTATCACGTAATATATTTATTATATTACAGGAAAGTGATAATAATAATAAATGATATTTATGACTCACTTTAGTAGTCAAAATATTGTTTATATAGAGTGTTAATTATTCAGGGGTCAGGAAATATTACCAGGTATTTTCTTAAGACCCTATAAATAGAATAATAAAATAATTCACTTGTCACTATTCATATCCATTCTATCTCTTCTTCTCTCTCCCATGTTCTAGAGAGAGGCTCTATATCCAGGAGCTTAGATTTAGTTCTCTCTCAAGCATCATAATCATGGTGATGTAGTGGTCATCGAAGCATCAAAGGCATTGTCGGAACACCGTGCTAGCACTTAGATTTCGATCGTCAGTGCTCCCATAGTTTTTTGAAGCATGTGTGGATGATCTAGAATAATTAGGCATCAGATTATTTGAGCAATTATTTCCAATGAAGAGCAGATATTAAGCACGTCTTCGGATTTAAACCAAGTATTTTATGGTTTTATTTTTTGTCCTTAATCTTCTTCATATGAGATCCTCAGCATAAACCGTGTAGTAATTCACCAATGAAGATGATTTCTTGTTGTTAATCCATGATTTTTTTTAAAATTTTGTATTTTAGGGCTTCTGCTGCATTCTTAATACCTTCAGTGCACCCAAACTAGTGATTTTAAACAAAATAAAACCTAGTCATTCCCACAACGTACCTCAAACTATCATTGGCTCTTGTCCTAATCTAACTCAGAAAACTCAACAACATGAACCCAACCTGAAGCCCGAATACCCAAGGCCTATCCTCCCTATAGAGTTTCACCAACTACAGATCATTAACCCCATTTTTGAGTTGCACAATCTCTACTACAATCTCTATGTGCAGATGAATCTAGACTACCATCTCCTTATGTCGCTCCTGGTCCTACCTCAGATCCTTATGTGTGACTGGCCCGTGACTCCCATCCATCCAAGAAGGATTCCTACAGAACCTCTATAGATGTATCATCTTTTTTCATGCAAGGATATCCTTTGGAACCCGATCTTAATGGGTCTGAACATTCCTCGGCTACCCACACTGTAATAATATTAATAAAGAGCCACTCCTTAGTAGTGTGATTGAATCTTTGGCTTGATCGCCCAGCTGAGATTCCTCAAGGCCCTGCTTCTAGGAATCTAAAGTATCACCAATCATCTCACCTCACACTATCACCTAGCTCGAATAAGACTGTTCCATCAAGTTACCCTCATCTATTAGTTCCTGGTTTACTTCCTATGAGAAGTATTTCTTCCTAAAGATATTCAATTTCACTCTAATGGAATAACTCAAACCATCCTCAAAAGGTCGCACCATGGAAATGTCATCACCCACCATAGTAAAAGAAAAATGGTATATGTCTATGAAATTGGATACATATTACATAACAGATGTATAACCTACTAGAAATTTGTGAACTCGTAGGCTCTATCTTCCCTCAACATCTCTAGGAAGAAGTGCTCGAAGAACATAGCATCTAAATAATTCCATGCCAATACCGCGTGTCTTCCAACCTGAACTTGTACATCCCACCAATGATTTTCTGATCCATTGAGCTTATACATCACCAACTTCACTCTCCACCATATGGGTGTCTCAAAATTGTTTAATATAGTGTATACCGACTTGATCTATTTCACTACTACATGTAGTCCACCCTCACCCTAAAACAAAGGTGTGTGATCTATAACACCCGAAACATTTTATGGTATGTTTCTCTTAAAAAGTTTCAATTAATCAGATGGCCCATATTTCATGAAGAAACGAGTCTCTAGGAAACAAAACTTGGTTATTATTGGATATAGTAATAACATATCCATTAAAATTAAATTTTTCACTTCTGTGTTTTGAATTTTGAAAAACAGACATGCAAGGTTGTGATTAGGGTGATATCTGGAGTATGATAGAACCAACTTAATTTCCAATGAATAGTAACTTACCCTTTTGAATAGTAAATTTATCTTATGAATATTTATTTACCCTTAAAAATAGTAATATGTCCCTTATGAATAGTAACTTTACCCATGAAAGTGTAAATAAAATTTAGGCACCTTAAAAATGAAGATGAATATTTTAAGTGTTGGTATTTTTCGATTAAATGATGATTTTATTAAAAATTAAATTTCTCATATTTTGATTTTTTTTTCTGAAAAATGGAGTTCATTTTTGGATTCTACACATCAAAAAATGGTTATGGTGAATGTTTTATATTTTTCTAAAATACTTGAATTTCTAGTGAATAGTGAAATACATTAATTTTCCAAATAAATACATTATAATTTCAATACAATATTCCTAACATCATGAGTGATGTAAGCACCCAAATATCTAACTCACATGAACTCATTAATATTCTAGGCCATTTAATCCACACTATTTCTTATCTGGTGGAGAAATAATAAAAAAATGAATATGATATTAAGAAAACCTTCCTCCCCTCCACTATAAATACCACCCCTCATGCTCTCATTTATTCAAACCTCTCAAGATTCAATCCTTGCCTAAATTCTACTCAAATCTCTCCCTAATATCCTCTATCATTTTCAACAGCTCTTGGTCTCCTCAAAAAACCAAATCCTCTCCCATAAAGTGTCTCTCAAAGGAAGATAGATTTAAGAGGTAAATTCCTCTTTTCAATTCTTTTGTTTTCTTTTCAAGTTACTTTGTTATATTTTCTATTCTCGCCTATTCTCATCCAAATGTTATGAAAAATCAAGTACTATACATGTATTGAATTTTTTTATGATAATGTAATATTCCATCATCATCTCTTCTTTTCCCTCCTTTTATACTATAAATGGAAGCACCATCCGAGATGTGTTAATTTATCACGTTCAAGGAAGACGGGTTATCAATTTGCGTTAAAATATTCGAGACTAGTCATAAAACATTTTTAATGGTTGAAACATATCATAACATATTTATTTTATCTTATGTAATGTTTTGTAAATCCTTACACACTCATAATATAAAATAATAATACAAAACATGTTCATTGTGCACAAAACCGCCAAGTTAATCCAAGCATTTATCATTATCTTTAATCTAATGAGTCATCCTCATGGAATATAACAAAAATCATTATTAGATAATTTATATATCTTTAATGTCACTAATAATATATTTTAACAATTTTGGATGTTTAACCACACTTCAAATGAACTTCCATGCAAGAATACAAGTAAACCAATCCTGAAAACCAAGGAAGAAAATGCTTCCAAAATAATAAAATTGAACCTCTGAAGCCCATAAAAATGCTATGAATGAACCTAATAAGGTTATAATAAATCCATTACATTTAAAGGAGGTTCTTTAAGTATTAATTAATAAAGAACAATTTTATTATTCTGGTCATTAAGATCAATCGAATAACACATTAAGGCAAAAGGTAAGAGTTTTATCATCTCACTTTTAATTTTATGAGATTTCCATTGTCCACCACTTATTTCTTGCATGTGGTGTATGTGTACATACATTTGATATATAATACCATTATTATAATTATATTCATGTTACATTATGATTCATTTGGTGATTATTAATTTTTGTTTGTACGACTTGATTGATTACAACGTGGTAAGGGACTTTGTCTCAATTTCCATTTCATTGAGACTTACATGGTATTGTGCACCTAATTTTTCTTATGTGGTGTATATACTACCCATTTTATATAATTTATCATTTTAAATTATAATTCTGGTAAATATCCATTTTCTAGTATCATTTATATTATTAATGACTTAAGCAATATATCGTTTCACAAGTAGTGTTTATTTTGAATGCTATTTTAACTGGGGAAGTATTGATGAATCTATATCCTCTATTCAATATAGATATCAAAATGGAATATTATTCTTGTATTAAATCAATGTATAAATAATTATTTGGACTAAGAGTGATAGGTGGGACTTTCTATATCCCATTGATTCATTGATGAGTCCCATGAGACAAATCTGTTGGCGATAAACCCTTCGAGTTTGTTTTTAAAAAATTAGATGGGTTTCTACCCACAAACTTAAATTGTAACGATGTTATAATGGTTCATGTTCTAGATACATAACATCCAAATAATAATAATTATCTGTATTCATTATTTAGTTATTACTTTCCATGAATTTTTCCCTATGATAAACTCTATGGATGCATTTTTATTCTCAGCCTATTGATGGAAAGTATTTTCATTTATTCGGCATGCCATATTAGTCTTGTCTAATTTATTATGATTCAATTATTATTTATTCATGATTCCAATATGTGTAACTCTTATAGATCATTTCATATCACCTTTATTGTGTTTCCTTTCTTGAGGTTATGAACAAGAGAACCTTGAACAAGCTTTCAAGGAGGTAGTTTAATTTAATTTATTATGTATCATGTTTTATTTTCTATCTTTTCAAATGTACTTTCGGTATCATGTATATAATATTGTCTTACAAAATGGATAAACTAATCAGTACCCCAATATTTATTTCTTGTAATCATGCCAATGAAGTAAATTAATGCATCAGCTCTGGGTTTCTGGGGTCGGGGCGTTACAGCTGGTATCAGAGGAAGTTTAGCAGAAACTTTGGAAACTAGATTTAGGAAACATAGTTTAGAAGACATATCCCTATGTTAGACTTTGAGGATAACCACAAAATAATATCTGAGATATTTGGTATGGTTGAGACTATGTGGATATTCTTAGAAAATACATCGCTATCTGGATACTACAAGTGGGCATGGTTCTGGAACATATGTACCTAAGCGTAACAACTCTGATAAGGAGTTTCCAGCGTGACTCGGGGAATCTTATTACACGAAAATGGAACTTACTGTACACCTGGTTTGACACTCCTAGGGGATATGCTAAGGATAATTAAAATTTTCATTACAAACCATTATGAAAGATTTAAAAGTAAATATAAACAAGTTTTATTATTATGAGATTAGTTGTGCATGAATTTTCAGACTATCTTAAGTGTTTGATAGTTATAAATTATAAACTATGACCTAATTTAGTGTATGTCATTGTTTAGTGATGGCGCCTAATGGAAGAAAAGGAATCCATACTCATAGACAATGTAGGGAATTCCTCACTAATCTATTCAACACAACCAGTGTTGGATTAGATCAGATAATGACCATATTAGGTCAACTTACACAATTTGTGTCGAATATACATGTTACACATGTATTGTATCATTTTTTGAGGTAGAATACCTTATATTTTAGTGAGAATACTAATCATGTGGTATCTGATCAGTGGATCAAGTCCCTTGAAAAGATATTTCTGGCATTAAGATGAAATGAAAATGAGAATGTAGTACTGAAATTATATTGCCTCAAGGGTGATGCTAATCAATACTGGTCCTTGATCCAGAATACCATGAAGGATGAGGAAATACAAGATATGGAACGAAGAACATTTAAGGAAATATCATTCGACAAATATTTACCACATGGAAAACTAACTGAAATGAAGAAGAAATTCATTATCCTAAATCAAAGGTAAGAAAAGAGTGTTGTAGAGTATGAGGCTACCTTCCCAATATTATCCAGGTATGTTATAGATTATGTATGTGATTTTAAAGAAAATATTGATCATTTATTTGAAGGTATTAAGCCAAGTCTTTGAAGGGCATTGGCTTCTCAAACATTTTCATCATACAATGAAATTTTATTAAGTGCCATCAAAATAGAGAAGGAATTTTTTAGATCAAATTTTTTCAAGGGAAATCATGATAAGAAGAGGACTTCTAATAACCATGGAAAAGATAAAGTGACAATAAAGAATAAGGGAATTAAGTAATTTCCATTATGTGAGAACTGTGGAATGAATCATCTTGGGAAATTCGTGAAAGGCATGGGAGTTTTCTAATATTATGGAGAAAAAGGCCATTGATTTCGTGAATGCAAGGGGAAGATACAAGTCAATGATGTTCAATGCTAGAATTGTAGAGAGATGGGACACTATTCAAATGAGTGTCCTATGCACCAAGGAAACTTTCCTCAGAAAAGGAAATGAGAGCAAGGGAAATCTAATGCAATTACAACCATGGAGGTTAAAGTTCCTAATGATGTGGTTTCAAGTACTTTAATTGATTCCTAAAATATAGTCAATGCATTATTTGATTCTGGGTCATCTCATTCATTTATATCTTCCTAGTTTTCTATGAAAATTAGACATATCCAATTTGATTTAATAAATTATTTTTCAATAAAAACTCGTAGGGTATGTATCATTGTAAGAAAGATGTGTCGATTAGTCCCCCCCATGACACATAAACATTATTTAGTTTCTAACTTTATCATCATACCAATGACTTAATTTGATATAATTGTTGGTATGAATTGGCTATAAAATTATGATGTGAAGATATATTGTAAGAAGAAGGAAGTTACAATTTTTTAGAATGGTGTAGAATCCCTTATCTTTAGAGAAGAAACCTCACCATCTGATTCTTATCTAGATCAACCACCAGTATCTCTACTAAATGAAATTATTGTAGAGGAAGATAAAAAAATATCTATGGGTGAGGAAATAAATATTCCAATTCAAGATGTATATATTTTTCAATAATACATTGATGTATTTCTAGTGGATTTACTTGGACATCCTCTAAATAGGGAAGTTGAGTTCTCTATTGATTTAATTCATGGTGCATGACCTATATAAAAGACTCCCTATAGACTAACCACTGTGTAATTAGTGGAGAAAAATAAAAAACTAGAGAAATTGAGTGACAAAGGACTTAGTCAACCTAGTGTTTCTCCATGGGGAGCCCCTATCCTCTTTCTCAATAAGAAAGATAGATCCATGAGGCTATGCATTGATTATAGGGAAATCAATGCTATTACAATAAATGGAAAGTGTCCTCTGCCGCATATTGATGATTTATTTGATCAAACCCGTGGAGCCAATTTTTTTTTAAGATTGACCTTCGATATGGATATCATCAGTTGTGTGTGAGGAAGGAAGATATTCTAAAGAAATCATTTCAAACTAGGTGTGGGAATTATGAGTTTATATTAATGAATTTTGGACTGACTAATACACCCTTTATTTTTATGGATCTAATGAATAAGGTTTTCAAGGAATACCTCAAAGAATTTTTTTTTGGTATTTATTAATGATATTCTGGTATACTCTAAAAGCTATAAATACCATGAGAATCACTAGTGGATTATTCTGAAAACTCTTAAAAGAAATAAAATATATGGTAAGTTTAGAAAGTGAGAATTTTGGCTTCAATCAATTTCTTTTTTTGGCCATAATTTCTCTAAGGATGGAATCTTAGTTGATCATGTGAAGAAAAAAGTAATCCAAGAATGGACAATGCCAACGAACATAACTAAGGTACATAGTTTTATTGGATTATCAGGTTACTATTAGTGTTTCATTCATAATTTCACCCAATTGGATAACCTGTTAACTAAGATCACATGTAAAAGGGTTATGTTTTTATGGATGAAATAATGTACAAAATGATTCGAAGAATTCAAAATAAGATTGGTCAATGCTCTAATTTTGAGTCTTCTATATGGAAATGAATGAATTTTGATATACAGTGATGCATCAAAGAATGGAATGGGTTGTGTCCTTATGAAAAATGATAAATTTATTACTTATGCATCTAGGCATTTGAAGACTCATGAGAAAATTTACCCAACTCATGATCTTGAGTTAGCATCCATAATATTTGCTATGAAAATATGGATACATTATCTCTATGGTGAAATATGTGATATATATATATATATATATATAGATAAAAAGAGTTTAAAATACATTTTTACATAGAAAGAACTCTACATGAGGCAAAGGATATGGCTAGATTTCTTCAAATATTATTATTATTCAATACACTACCACCCAGGAATGGAAAATAAGGTGGTAGACGCATTAATAAGGAAAGATCATGGACTTTTGACCCAAATGAGGATAGAGAGAGATCTAATATTAATGGATCTCCTAAAGATGGATATGGGAATTTTTAAGGAAGAGAAAAATATTTCCTCTTTAAAATGATTTCTAAACCATCATTAAATGATAAGATAAAAAGATATCAAACGAATGATGGGAATCTACAAAAGAAAATGAATGTTGTTAAGGATAGAAGATTAGTAGACTTTGTGTATGAGGATAGAGTTCTGAAATTTGGGAATAGTTTATCTGTTCCATAAATACCTGAGCTAAAAATGGAACTGTTAGACAATGCTCATATCTCAAATCTATCTATACACCTAGGTAAAACTAAGATGTATAAAGATCTGAAGGAAAATTTTTTGTGGGATAACATGAAGTGATAAATTGCTAACTATGTGTCAAGGTGTTTAGTTTTTCAACAAGTAAAGGCAGAGAGACAACATCCTAGAGGGTTTATAAAACATATACCTATTACTATGTTTAATTGCGATGAAATCCCGATGAATTTTGTCATAGGACTACCCAGGAAACCTAGAAGGAATGATGCAATATCGGTAATTATTGATCGTCTCACAAAATCATAATGTTTCTTTGTTATAATAGAGGATTTACCACTTGAGAGCCTAGAAAGACTTTATATTAAAAAAAATTTAGACTTCATGGTTCACCTCTATAAATTGTGTCTGACGAAGATCCCATATTTATATCAAAATTCTGGAAAAGTCTCCAAAAGGCTTTGGATACTCAGCTTCATATGAGTACTGCTTATCACCCCCAAATTGACAGACAGTCTGAAAGGAATACTCAAACACTAGAAGACATGTTGAGATCATGCTCACTTAACTTGAAAGGTATGTGGGATTAATACTTGACTTTCGTGGAATTTGAATACAATAATAGTTTCTATTCTAGCATTCAAATGGGGCTATATGAAGCATTATATGGTAATAGGTGTCAAACTCCAACATGTTGGGATGAATTTGGTGAGAGGAAACTTATTGTCCTAGACCTTATCGAAGAAAAAACGGCAAAGGTAAAGAAAATTTAGGCTCATATTAAAGCAGCCAAAAGCAGGAAAAAGATTTAGACTGACAATTGGAGAAATGATTTTTAATTTCAAGTAGGAGACAATCTCTTTCTAAAAGTATCTTTGTGTAAGGGTGTCTGAAGGTTCTATAAGAAATGGAAACTGAGCCCCAGGTACATCAGACCATTTCAAATTATGGAAAGGAATAGAGCTGTAGCTTTCCTTTTTCAATGCCACCAAGTCCCTCCAATGTCCATAATGTGTTCCACATGTCATTTTTAAACAAATACATGATAGACCCAACACATGTACTCAGCTATTGTAATGACCCGAAATTTTGAATAAATCTTATTTACTAATTTTGTGTGTTATTTTATTTTTATACTCAACAAAACTATTTTATTTGATAACATGGGTATAATTAAAATGAGACCGTTGGATTTTGACTGTTATATGACCATTGGTCAATATGACCACTGAAAACTAAACGTTTCGATTATTGTCTCTAAATATAATTGATCCTGGTTAATTAATATAGAAAGAAGAATCGATGGCCTCATCCAGTAGTCTCGGGCCAATCGAAGCCCATCTAACGGAACTTGGGAAGGAGGTAGCACCACTGGGCTTTGCTCTAGACCAAACCGAAGCCGAACTTCATCGTGTGAAGCTAGAACAAAATCGCCTTCACGAGAATTTCAAACTGATAGAAATTACTACTCGTGCAATGTTGGCCAAGCCACCCCAAGATTCTATCACCCTAGCACACTTTACTCTGAGGTCCCATGCTGGTGTTATAAGGGGCTACGTAACGAGACTGTAACAGCCTTGTGTAATCCTTTGACTTAAATAAAAATCATGATTCATTCATATGATGAAGTTTGTGAATTTTCAAATGTACGGATAAATATAGTATGCATATTTTTGATAAATTCTAGAAAATGGATGTTTGAAAGTATTTTTTGTAAACATTAAATAATTAATGATGTGTAATGATTTTCAAAAAATGGTCTTCTGCAAATGTGTTCAGTACGAAATTTAGAGTCTAACAAGAACAACTAAATATTTGATTAATAGTAATTTATGAATAATGATTTTATGGTTAGGATTAGTAATGTGACCAAATGGATTAGTAATCTCACTTAAAGAAAGTATTAATATAATCTAGGAACCTTGATTAAGTGATGTGATTCAATAAAATGGTTAAATAACAGTTTCATAAATTATTATTCAAGTATTAGTTTTTTCGGGTGAATAATGTTTTTTAATTAAAAATTAAATTAAAAATATTTATAAAATTATTTTTATAAAATGGATTTCATTTTTGAACTCAGAGCATCGATATTATGTTAAGGTAATTTTTTGGGAGTTTTCTGAAAAAAAATGAATTTTTGGTGAATAGTGTTTTTATTTAAAAATTAAATTAGAAATATTTAGAAAAGTATTTTTATAAAATGGTGTTCATTTTTGAAATCATAACATCAATATTTGGTTAAGGTGAAATTTTGGGATTTGTCTGAGAAAGTTAAATTTTCGATGAATAGTGAAAATACAGTTTTTAAGTTACGGGTGTTTAATGACATAATTAAATGATGTATTAAGTATGTAATCAACATGTTGGACTTATTAATAGTAATATAAGGTATTAGGTGTCCCAAGTGGCCAATACCATGGGAAAATACCATGGTAAAGCCCATGGTTTTTTCAAAACCACCAATGAGGTGTCCCTTGGCCATTAATGCCTTGTCCCCTCACTTTCCCTATAAATACCAAGCCATCCTCTCATCCATTCGACTCCAAACTCTCCCCCAATGAAGATATGGTCTCATTACCTCCCAAGAATTCCTCCCAAGGTGCCCCCAAGCCCTCAAGGTCCCAACATTTGAGTTCTAAGAGTTACGTTTTAAGGTAATGGATCTGACCCCTCTCTTTCTTTTCAAGTGATCTCTTTTATGTCATTTTTTTTATGCTCCATGTTCTTATTTTTAAGGATGTTATTTTAAATTCATTATACTATCCTTTTTATGTTCATATGATTATATACCCCCTCTTACTCTCATCATTTCGTTTTATGAATGTTTAAGTGGCGCCGTTAAGCTGCCGAAACTTTTGTAACGGATTCTTTCACCCTTCTCATTTTCAAGTTCTATTTTCTTGTAAAGTATTTCATGTTCCTTTTTATTATTTTGGGGTATGATATCTAAATCTATCATACTGATCTTTTATGTTCATATGATGAGAGACCCTAATTTATCTCTTCAATTCTGTATGTTGATGTTTTAAGTGGTGATGTTAGGCTACCGAATTTTTAAGGGATTCTTTCACCCTTCTCGTTTTCAAGTTCTATTTTCATGTCAAATATTTCAAGTTCCTTTTTATTATGTTGGGGAATAATATATATATCTATCATACTGATCCTTTATGTTCATATTATTAGAGACTCTATCTGATCTCGTCAATTCATTTTTTTTATGTTTAAGTGGCGCCGTTAAGCCTGCGAATTTTTAAGGGATTCTTTCACCCTTCTCGTTTTCAAGTTCTATTTTCATGTCAAGTGTTTCAAGTTACTTTTTATTATATTGGGGTATTATATCTATATCTATAATACTTATCTTTTATGTTCATATGATGAGAGACCCTTTTTTATCTTGTCAATTCATTTTTTTGATGTTTAAGTGACGCTGTTAGGCTGCCGAATTTTTAAGGGATTCTTTCACCCTTCTCATTTTCAAGTTCTATTTTCATGTCAAGTATTTCAAGTTAAATTATGTTGGGGTATGATATCTATATCTATCATACTGATATTTTATTTTCATATGATGAGAGACCCTATTTTATCTCATCAATTCATTTTTTTGAAGTTTAAGTGACGTCGTTAGGCTGCCGAATTTTCATAAGAGAAATCTTATTTTTTGTCTTCCTTTCATGTTCATAATTTCATATGGTATATCTTCAAAATTCCATTACCATGTTCTTAAATCCTTTATATTATGTCCCTATACTATTTTATAGATCATTTATGAGTGGGTGACTCATGTCCCCTCTCTTTTCAATGTTTTCTAAAACCTTGTAACATCGTCGTTATGCTGCAGAATTTCCGTCTCAAAATGTCTCTCTCTTTTTCTAATGTTCCTTTATTTTATTAAGTGATTACTCAAATGTATCTCTTCTATAGGGGTATTCACATACATACTAGGTTTTTCTATTTTAAATTCTGGGATTTACATACAAGAGACCCGCTTTCCCTTTTTGTGGGTTTAAAGTTACATAAAGATCATGTCTTTAAAACAGTTTTAAAACGTTATGATTATGAAATCGAACCCATTTCTTTTATGCTATATGGGTTGTTTATGAAATTATTGAAGAAGATATATGTGGCTCGCATGATAATAAATGCATGTCAAGGGTTCACCCTGATAGCACTCCAATGCATTGGGTAAAGAATTAATCTCTAGAGATGACCTTTTAGACTGATACCTTGGTGAATAACCTTGTTAATTTTTAATGACACCTTGGGGATGGACCTTGGGGAAACGGAATGATTTTCAATATTAAATGTTTTAGCCACATCTTCAAGTTATGAAAAACATTATTTTTTTATGGTATGCCTCAAGATTTCTTTCTCATTCCTTAAAGTTCTTTTTCATGACATTTTTGATGTATCTCAAGTTCACATGTTAAATGTTTCTCCTTGTTTCCCTTACTGGGCCTTCTGCTCACACTTTCTTTTGATGTATGTCCCCAGGTTATGAGATGCAGTAATGAACCTAGGATGAACTTAAGGAGAATCCTTTCAAGTGTTTAAGAATAATTATTTATATTGTTTTCTTTTATTATGTTCCTAGTTTCCAAGACACTAAACCTTAAAGATCCTCAGTTTTGTGTAATGTAATGAAAGTTTATGTTATAAAAATGTGGGATGCTATAGTTGGTATCAGAATATGGTTTAGATATTTACGGAAATTTGGATATGAAAACTTTAGGAAGAAAACTATATAATATTTTAAATTTAGAAAATATTCCTGGTATTTTGGTGAGTATTGAGTAAGGGGTTTCCAAGCAAATACATCCCTTTTTGGATACGAGCTGGTAGAGGTGGCTCTGGCACGGATGTAGATAGGGGTAAAACCCAAAAACACCGCTTTGAGCTAGACTCGAATGGGAACTAGTACACGACAACGGACCTTGATACACTCTTGGTTACGACAATCCTAGGGGATATGTTTTGGTAAATTCATAAGCTTAGTATGAACCATTATTAAAGGAATAAAAATAAAATAAAATAAATATTCACATAAGAATATATGATCATGGATAACCTAGTTTGGAACCTAGGGGATCACAAGTTAGGATATACTTTTCTTCTACAATTTTATCCTTTTATGCTTAAAGTTTTCTTTTCATGATTATTGGATAAGTATGTAAGCCCCTAATTATACATTCTTTTCTATGTTAATGGTGGGAAATAGAAGAACATGTCCCAACAACCAATTTGATAGGAAATGTGACAATTTCCCTATTAATGTGATAGTGATGATGAGAGATAAAGTTGTACATATTGTGATTTTGCCAAACCAACTATAAAAAATCACAATTAATAATTTGTACCTAGTTGAATGGCCAAATTCATCATGGAAGAAGAAAGGAAAGTCTCAAGGATGTTTATCTGATAAAGTTGATTAGGGGATTAAAAGATGATTACTATTTTTGAAGACATTCACTATTTTGGGAACCCTATATGATCAAGGTAAGTAGATTACTATAGTATTTTCTTTGAGGAATAAAGGTTGACTTATATTTTTAAGAATAGATGAATTTAAGGTGAAATTATGGTAATATAGGTTACTTATGGAAATGATTAACCTATCTTGGGTAAAATATGTTTAGGTTAGTTACTTTTTTTATAAGATGTTATGAGTGGTTTATGTTGTTTGGAGATGAATGATGAAGTTTATTTTGAAAGACAATGTTATCAAATCCTTCTTGTATTTGGGTTTCAATCTTAGTTTGGATTATTTCAAGTAATTTTAAGGACAGTTATTTATGGAATGGTCTATGATGAACTTGGGTAGTACCTTGGAATTTTGAAGATTTAAGAGTAGTTTCCCTTCCTATGGGGTTCTTTCTTTTTGAAGAGTTGTTTTATCTTACCCTTTCGGTTTTTGGGATAATTTTTAAAGATGGAAGAAATAGATAGTTAATATTTTGTGGATTACGTGACTCTCTATAAGATTATTCTTGTCCTTTCGATGTGACCAAGTGTTTTTGAATGCTCATCATTTGGAGAAAAGATTAGTTTTTGTAGAAAATATTAAAGGATGAAACTATACTTGAATATAGGTATATTTCCTAATGTTTTTATTATATATAGTAAATGAATTCCTCAAAATTATGAAAAGGGACATAAAACAAAAACGTTTTTGGTTTACATTTCCTACTGGGTAATCAAAGACCATTTGCACACATCCTAAGATTGTGATTTTCTTGTGGTTATCTTTCTCCTAATCATTTTTTCTATCACTCTTCCTCATAACTTGACCATCTTTTTCTTCAATATCCATGTTTTCCTCCATGGAATCCTAGTATGGGTTAACTCGAGTGACCTTTGTACTTCCCTTTCTTTCTTTTAAAGTAATAGTGTTACTGACTATTTTCCAATGTGGGACTTTCAATGATATTTCCAAACCCAATTTTAAAAATTGTGAGCACACAATTTCTTAAGGGGGGAAGATTTTAACGACCTAAAATTTTGAATAAATATTGTTTCCTAATTTTGTGTGTTATTTTATTTTTATACTCAACAAAACTGTTTTATTTGATAACATGAGTATAATTAAAATGATACCATTGGGTTTTGACAGTTATATAACCATTAGTCAATATGACCGCTGGAAACTAAACGTTTCGATTATTGTCTCTAAATACAAGTGATCATGGTTAATTAATATAGAAAGAAGAATCGATGGACTCATCCTGTAGTCTCGGGGCAATCGAAGCCCAACTAATGGAACTTGGGAAGGAGGTAGAACCACTGGGCTTTGCTCTGGACCAAACTCAAGCCAAACTTCATTGTGTCAAGCTAGAACAGAATCTCCTTCACGAGAAGTTCAAAATTATAGAAATTATTACTCGTGCAATGTTGGCCGAGCCGCCCCAAGATTCTATCACCCTAGCACACCTTACTCTTAGGTCCTATGCTGGTGTTGTAAGGGGCTATGTAACGAGACCGTAACAGCCTTGTGTAATCCTTTGACTTAAATAAAAATTATGATTCCTTATTATGACGAAGTTTGTGAATTTTCAAATGTACGGATAAATATAGTATGCATATTTTTTATGAATTCTAGAAAAATGATATTTGAAAATATTTTTTGTAAACATTAAATAATTAATGATGTGTAATGATTTTCCAAAAATGGTCTTCTGTAAATTTGTTCAGTATGAAATTTAGAGTCTAACAAGATCAACTTAATTTTTGATGAATAGTAATTTATGAATAGTGATTTTATGCTTAGGATTAGTAATGCGACCAAATGGATTAGTAATCTCACTTAAAAAAGTATTAATATATTCTAGGAACCTTAAGTGATGTGATTCAATAAAATGGTTAAATAACGGTTTCATAAATTATTATTCAAGTATTAGTTTTTTCGGGTGAATATTTTTTTTTAATTAAAAATTAAATTAAAAATATTTATAAAATTAATTTTATAAAATGGATTTCATTTTTGAACTCAGAGCATCGATATTATGTTAAGGTAATTTTTTGGGATTTTTCTGAAACAAATAAATTTTCAGTGAATAGTGTTTTTATTGAAAAATTAAATTAAAAATATTTTGAAAATTATTTTTATAAAATTGAGTTCATTTTTGGAATCAGAGCATCAATATTTGGTTAAGGTGAAATTTTGGGATTTTTCTGAGAAAGTTGAATTTTCGATGAATAGTGAAAATACAGTTTTTAAGTTACGGGTGTTTAATGACATCATTAAATGATGTATTAAGTATGTAATCAATATGGTCGACTTATGAATAGTAAGATAAGGTGTGAGGTGTCCCAAGTGGCCAATACCATGGGAAAATACCATGGTCAAGCCCATGGTTTTGCCAAACCGCCAATGAGGTGTCCTTTGGCAATTAATGCCTTGTCCCCTCACTTTCCCTATAAATACCAAGCCATCCTCTCATCCATTAGACTCCCAACTATCCCCCAACGAATATCTGGTCTAATTACCTCCCAAGAATTCCTCCCAAGGTGCCCCCAAGCCCTCAAGGTCCCAACCATCGAGTTTTAAGAGTTACGTTTTAAGGTAAGGGATCTGACCCCTCTCTTTCTTTTCAAGTGATCTATTTTATGTCATTTCTTTTATGCTCCATGTTCTTATTTTGGGTGATGTTATTTTATATTAATTATACTGTCCTTTTTATGTTCATATGATGATAGACCCCCTCTTACTCTCATCATTTTTTTTTATGAATGTTTAAGTGGCGTCGTTAGGCGGTTGAAATTTTTGTAACGAATTCTTTCACCCTTCTCATTTTCAAGTTCTATTTTCTTGTCATGTCTTTCAAGTTCCTTTTTATTATGTTGGGTTATGATCTATAAATATAACATAATGATATTTTATGTTCATATTATGAGTGACCCTATTTGATCTCTTCAAATCAGTATTTTGACGTTTTAAGTGGCGCCGTTAGGCTACCGAATTTTTAAGGGATTCTTTCACCCTTCTCGTTTTCAAGTTTTATTTTCATGTCAAGTATTTCAAGTTTCTTTTTATTATTTTGGGGTATGATCTATATATCTCTCATAATTATATTTTATGTTAATATTATGAGAGACCCTATCTGATCTCATCAATTAATTGTTTTTGATGTTTAAGTGACGTTGTTAGGCTGCCGAATTTTTAAGGGATTCTTTCATCCTTCTCATTTTCAAGTTCTATTTTCATGTCAAGTATTTCAAGTTCCTTTTTATTATATTGGGGTATGATCTCTATATCTATCATGCTGATCTTGTATGTTCATATTATGAGAGTACCTATTTTATTTCGTCAATTCATTTTTTTGAAGTTTAAGTGACGCTGTTAGGCTGCCGAATTTTTAAGGGATTCTTTCACCCTTCTCATTTTCAAGTTCTATTTTATTGTCAAGTATTTCAAGTTACTTTATGTTGGGGTATAATATATATATCTATCATACTTATCTTTTATGTTCATATGATTAGAGACCCTATTTGATCTCATAAATTCATTTTTCTGACATTTAAGTGACGCTGTTAGGCTGCCGAATTTTCATAAGAGAAATCTTATTTTTTTGTCTTCCTTTCATGTTCTTCATTTCATATGGTATATCTTTCAAATTTCATTACCATGTTCTTAAATTCTTTATATCCTGTCCCTATACTATTTTATAGATAATTTATGAGTTGGTGACTCATGTCCCCTCTCTTTTCAATGTTTTTTAAAACCCTGTAACATCGTCGTTATGCTGCAGAATTTCCGTCTCAAAATGTCTCTCTCTTTTTCTAAAGTTCCTTTATTTTATTAATTAAATACTCAAAGATCTCTCTTCTATAGGGGTATTCACATATAGACCAAGTTTTTCTATTTTATATTCTGGTATTTACATACGTGAGACCTGATTTCCCTTTCAGTGGGTTTAAAGTGACATAAAGATCATGTCTTTAAAGAAGTTTTAAAACGTTATGATTATGAAATGAAACCCATTTCTTTTATGATATATGGGTTTTTTATGAAATGATTGAAGATGCTATATGTGGCTCACATGATAATAAAGACATGTCAAGTGTGCGTCCTGATAGCGCTCCAATGCATTGGGTAAAGACTTAATCTCTAGAGATGACCTTTTAGACTGATACCTTAGTGAATAACCTTGGTAATTTTTAATGAAACATTGGGGATAGACCTTGGTGAAATGGAATGATTGTCAATATTAAATGTTGTATCCACATCTTCAAGTTATGAAAAATGTTATTTTTATTATGATATTCCTCATGATTTCTTTCTTGTTCCTTAAAGTTCTTTTTCATGACATTATTGATGTATCTCATGTTCACATGTTAAATATTTCCCCTTGTTTCCCTTACTGGGCCTTATGCTCACCCTTTCTTTTGATGTATGTCCCCAGGTTATGAGATGCAGTAATGAACCTAGGATGAACTTAAGGATAATCCTTTAAAGTGTTCAAGAATAATGCTTTATGTTGTTTTCTTGTATTATATTCCTGGTTTCCAAGACACTAAACCTTAATGATCCTCATTTTTGTGTAATGTAATGAAAGTTTATGTTATAAAAAGGCAGGATGCTATAGTTATGAAGAAATAGAGCTAGAACCTGATTTGTTTTACTATGAAGAGTCTATCAAGATTCTTGACACTAGAGGGAAATTATTAAGAAATCAGATGACTCATCTGGTAAAGGTTCTTTAGAGAAACCATAAAATAGAATAAGAAACATGGAATCCTACAGATTTTATGAATAAAAACCACCCACATATCTTTTTAAAGGTATTTTATTTTGAGGACAAAATTTTTTAAGGATGGAAGAATATAACACCCCAAAAATTATATGGTATCTTTCTATTAAATAATGTCAATTCATTAGATAGCCTATATTTCATGAAGCAATAAGTATATGAAACAAAACTTGGTTATTATAGGAGATATTCATAACCTAGACATTAAACTTAAATTTTCCACTTATGTGTTTTGAATTTCCAAAAACAAGCATACACGGTTGTGATCAGTGTGATATTTGGAGTCTGATATAATCAAATTAATTTTCATTGAATAGTAACTTACCATTATGAATAGTAACATACCCTTACGAATAGTAACATACCATTATGAATAGTAATATGACACTTATTAATGATAACCTTACCCTTGAAAGTGTAAATAAAATTTAGCCACCTTAAAAATGAAGATGAATATTTTAAGTGTTTGTGTTTTTTTGATTAAATGGTGATTTTAAATAAAAATTAAATTTATTATATTCAGAAAATTATTTTTGGGAAATGGTTCATTTTTGGATTCTACACATCAAAAAAACAGTGAGGGATAATTCGTGATGTTTTTCTGAAATACTTGAATATTTGGTGAATAGTAAAATACATTAATTTACCATATAAATACATTATAATTTAAATCCACTAATCCTAAAATCATTAGTGATTTAAGCACCCAAATATCTAAATCACATGAATTTATTACTATTACAGGTTATTTAATCATCAATATTACTTGTCTTGTGGAGAAATAATAAATTAATGAATATAATATTAAGAAAACCCTCCTCTCCTCCACTATAAAAACCTCCCCTCACACCCTCATTTTTTCACACCTCTCAAGCTTCAAGACTTCCCTAAATTATACTCAAATACCTCCCAAATATCTTACCCCACATGCAATATCCATTGTTCTCATCAAAAGACCAAATCCTCTCACCTAAGGAGGCTCTCAAAGGAAGATAGATTAAAGAGGTAAATTCCTCTTTTAAATTCTTTGGTTTTCTTTTTAAGTTACTTTGTTATATTTTCTATTCCCACCTCTTCTCATCAAAATGTTATAAAAAATACAGTAGATTAAATTTACTTTAATGTTTTTATGATAATTTAATATTCCATCATCATCTCTTTTTTCCCCTCCTTTTATACTATAAATGAAAGCACCGTCCTAGATGTGTTAATTTATCACGTTCAAGGAAGACAAGTTTTCAATTTGAATTACTATCTTCAAAACTAATCATGAAACCTTTTTAATGGTTGAAACATATCATAGTATATTTATTTTATCTTATTTAATGTTTTTTAAATCATTAAACACTCATAATATAAAATAATAATAAAAAACAAGTTCATTGTACAGAAAACCGCCAAGTTAATCCATGCATTTATCATTAACTTTTATCAAATGAGTCATCATCATGGTATATAAACAAAATCATTATGAGATCATTTATATCTATTTAATTTCACTAATAATAAATGTTAACAATTCTTGATGTTTAACCACGCTTAAAATGAAATGTCATTCATGAATACAAGTAAACTAATCATGAAAACCAAGGAAGAAAATACTTCCAAAACAATAAAATTGAACCTCTTAATCCCATCAAAAGGCCATGAATGAACCTAATAAGGTTATAATAAATTAATTACATGTATAGTAGGTTCTTTAATTATTAATTAATGAAATTTAATTTGATTATTTAGGTCATTAAGATCATCATAAGAATATATTCAGACATAAGGTAAGGGTTTTCTCATCTAATTTTTAATTCCGTGAGATTTCCATTATTCCCTACTTATTTTTTGAATGTGATGTATGTGTATTGATATTTGATATATAATATTATTATTATATTTATATTCAGGGTATTATATTATTAATTTTGTGATTATTAATTTTTATTCATACGACTCGATTGATTACAACGTGGTAAGGGACTTTGTCTCAATTTCCATTTCATTGAGACTTACTTGATATTATGCGCCAAATATTTCTTATAGGGTTTATCTACTACCCATCTGAGATTATTTATCATTTGAAATTATAATTAGGTTAAATATCCATTTTCTTCCATCATGGATATGATTATTGAGTTAAGCTGTATACCATTCCACATATGGTATTTATTTTGAATGCTATTTTAACTGGGGAAGTATTGATGAATCTGTATCATCTATTCAATACAGATGTCGAAAGGTTATATTATTCTTGTATTAAATCTATGTATAATGAATGATTTGGACTGGTAGTGACGGGAGGGCCCCACTATAACCCCTTGATGCATCAATAGGTATCATGAGACAAATTAGTTGGCGATAAACCCTTTGTGTTTGTTTCCAAATATCAGACAGGTTTCTACCTATAGACTTAAACCATCTTGACAGTATAATGGTTCATGTACCAGATACATGATGTCCAAATAATAAGCATTCTATTTATTAATTATTCAGTTATTACGATCCATGAGGTTTTCACTACGAAAAAAATATATGGATGCATTTTTATTGTCATCCTATTGATGGCACGCGTTTTCATTTATTCATTATACCATATTAGTCATGTCCAATTGATTATGATTAACTTATTATTGATTCATGATTCAACTATATGTAACCCTTACTAATCATTTGATCTCACCCTTATTATGTTTCCTTTCCCTAGGTTATGAAGAAGAGAACCTTTAATAAGCTTTCAAGGAGGCAGTTTGTTTTAGTTTATTATATATCATGTTGTATTTTATATATTTTCAAATGTACTTTGGGTATCATGTATGTAATCTAGTCTTCCAAAACTGCTAAACTAATTAGTCCTTCATTATTTATTTCTTTTAATAATGCCAATAAAGTAAATTAATACACCGAATTCAGGTTCCTGGGGTTGGGTCATTATAGTTTTAAACTAGAACCCATGAGGCATGTCCACCATAGAGGGATTAGCTCCATAATCTCCCTTTTTGATACCTTGTATGACACAAATCAAGATCTCCCTGAGCTTATCATCAATCCATGGCCCACAATATACCAACTTTAGTGGCTTTCCAACCTATTACACAACCTTTACTTGTATCTCATGATCACCCCAACCCTCCAAGGCCTCATCCCAACCCTCAGGGGCCTCATCATGTGCATTCTCATATGGACCCATATCAATACACTCCTATTGCTCAACCAAATCCATCTAGGTGGAATCATTTTGAATATAAATCACTACATTAAAACAGACATAACAACACACACACACAGACATAAAATATTGGGAAATTAGTAAAAAGAATAAAATCTCACTGCACTTACACTCCCCTACTTCACCCTATAATGTGACATCGAACCTCAAGGACATGTACCTACACTTATCAGAGTCAGGGGTCAAGTATCATCTGGACTCATGGCCCCCATCTTACCCATAATTGATTCAATCATCTCATATGTATATATATATATATATATCAATATGGGGTAGCTGAGTAGAATGAAACCAAAGAGGATATACAAGAAAACACTGTTTAGATTCTTTGTTGACACTTTAAATAAATCATCCCATATCTCCTCTTCATACTCATAACATATTCAAGACTATATATCATATGCATATAAGATCAAATAAAATTATTTCTTGATCTCATTGGGAACCACATACATGGTTTGGATGAGTATATTTACACAAAAAAGGATAAGCAGGAAAATATTTTTTAGTTTCTTTGTTGACACATTAAACAAAAATACCCCCTTAGATTATTTTAACTTCCCCGATGAAAATAATAAGAAAAAAACACATCATATGAGCCTATGTGCCTATCATGATGTGTAATAAATCCTTCATTTCCTTACCAGACTAAGGGTAAAACGCCACACAATAGATATAATCACACCCAATTTTTTCACTTGAGGTAGAAATCAGTGAACTATAAAAAAACACAGTTGAACATAAATTTCCCACCCTTGGAAACTTGGTTGTTCTCTTGTGCATGGGCCTGTAGGTGATCAAACATGAGCTCTTTACCATGTTCTGACTATATAAAAGTCTCTGGTCTACCATTATCCAATTATTAAGACAAAAAAGTAAAATAAAATTTATTTTATGCCATTAATATAATCCCATCTCAAAATACACTTAAAATAGTCCTCTAGGATAGTTTACCACTAGGCCTTAGGTGCACCTCCCTATACACCAAAGGATATCGACTAGATGTGATATTATGATTAGGTGATAGTGGAGAGATTATACCCTCTATTGGTGATAATAATAATGGTCCATATATATATAAAATGAAGAACCCAAATCCATAGAAGCAATAGAATACAACACTGTGGAAGCATAAAGAAACAACAATAACAAAATATCCCAAAGGAATACCATTTATAGACTAAATCATAACATCTCATGTCATACAAAAAAGATAATAAAGGTAACCCATAGAAAACCATCATAGTACATATGTATAAATAATGAAAAATATAAAAGGAAACTCAAGCTTGATATCGAGGAACCACCCTGTACACTTCCATCCATCCAATGAAAAGGGTATGACTCGATCACAATGTTCTATCACTCGAGCCTAAATCTTTACCTGATCTAAAAATCATAAAGTCAACATACATATAGAGGGGCCCATGTAGTGTGTGAGAATGAACTTATTAGGTCACCACCAATGTGTTCTTGTCTTATATCTATAATTATATAAAATTAAGCTAAATATAAATAAAAATCAACACATAAGAATTTATTAATTAAACATCTTCCCTTGTGCTCGATAGCCGTAAGGATGAATCTAGATTCTTCATCCATTATCGGTAAGTCACTAAACATGTTCCCACAAATATATACTTGGAATATATAACGTTTCTTCATATATATATTTAATTTGGTGAGGACCATTTTCTTAATTCCAAAGGTGACCCATGATGATTTGAAAACTACATGAACCCTTAGGTTCCACCTAAAAATATACCATCGAAACCTCATGACATAAATCATGTGACCGATGTACAAACAGTATGCCCAATAAATTCCATGGTCCCTCGGTCATCATCTTATAAAGACACTATCAGCTCGAAGCCCGACATCTCATGGCCCAACTAAATCCTTCCACCAATAAGTTCCCACTGTTGGATCAACTGAAAATGTATCGATGCATGGAGATATTAATCCTCCAATAATCCCATCTCATTAGTCTCATGTATAATGTCATGACTCATCTCCAAACTAATTATATCACCATCATCAAATGATGGTCCATCACCACCCACTTGGCTTTCTATAGTGACTACCCCTAATATATCTGATAATCAAAACCATCCCCTAATCTACATAGTCTATGGGGGACTCCACCCATGATGAGTGGTCAACACCACCTAAACTAAGTCTTATCTATGTTCACATGACTTAAAAATTGATTTATCAAACAACGGTGAGTAGAAATCACAAAAAAACCTAAGCCACATACTTCAGCACCTTGTTCCCCCATGACTATGCCCCTAAATCCTAATGGTCAACACCATTGTAAGTCCCAAGATACATTCCCTTATCCCGATGACCTTATCTCATAAAAACCTGATGACCATGTCTCCAAAACCATCTGATCATCATCACCCCATGTCTCAGGCCGTTCCCTTATCTCGGCGATCATGTTGCCTCAGTCTAGGTGGGAAACATCACCTCAATCCTTGGGCCTAGACAGTCACATTCCCATGGAACTTAAGCAATCAATATAAAAAAGTTAATCAATTTAAACAAAAACCTAGACTAAACTACTAAAGTTAGTACAGGACCCTTACCTGGATTAACCATTTGAAGTGGAGCAAGAGCACTCTCATAAGAATCTAATATCATCAATTGAACAATTTAAAAGAAACCATTTAAATAATTAGGGGTTTCTCTTGGACTACCCAAAAGGTGTATATAGAACACACCCACATTACATATTAAAAGTAAAGAATAAATATAGGAACCACATAAATTATACCCATAGGTTCTCATACATATAATATCAACCTCTAAATCAAGAAAAAAAGATATAAATAAGCATATTAGACGAACACAATAATACCATGAGTTCTTTATGAATTATATTTTTTTAATAAATTATATTTATATGATTTATTGAATTGTACACTACACCAAGTTGAACTTATTTTATACGCTAAAATAAGTTAAGATTGTGCTACATTCAATATTGACTTAGATTGCGTTACACACAACACTAAGTTTCTATGAAAGAACATTTTATTATTTTAAACAAGACGGTTATAAAATATCCCTTAAACATAGTAATATGAATATTGATAAATAATTTTTAAAAATTATTATTAATTTATTCTTATATACATAACATATTTATAATTAAATATATAATTTTTAGTAAAGTCTATATGCTTTAAAAAAATACTATTTTCTCAAAAGAACTATTTTTATGTCCTTTTTTGAATAATAATAAAAATAATTTTAGAAATATTTTGAAATTGAATTATATAAAATAAACATAATTTTTGAACTCGTAATGTAAAACTTTTCTTAGGTTGAACGTTTGGTATTTTTTTGAAATATTTTATTTTTTAAATGAATAGTGAAAAATACTAAAATTTAATTGAAAACTGTTTTTTTCATTTAATTTATTTATAAAGATAAATATTATTTTAATTTAAATTAAAAGTAAAATTCGATCCATTTTATATACATTAATCTAATTTACTTTATTATAACAAATTTCAAATTGAAATTGGATATAAAATTAGTTTGAACTTTTGAACTTTTCACCTTAAAAACCCACTATCTCACAACATCTGTTGGATTACTTTTAAATTAATTCCAGCCACTTATATGAATTAAATTTAGAAAATTAGATATAAATATTTTGAATTAGTGTGAAAAAAAAATTCTAATAAGATCAATTTATTTTTTTGAGAAAAATGATTTCTGAAAATAGTTAAAATTAATTACAAGGATTAAGGTATGAACAAGTTTACTTAATAATTAAATTTAGAATATAAGGTGTATAAATGACCCAAATCTTCTCAAAAACACATTTTATTGACATTTTTATAACCTCAAAACCTTATCCTATATTAATATGATTTATTGGGATATTATTCCATGAATGTGACCTATATAATAGGTTATGTATGCAAAAGACTAAAAATGAACTTTCCTTGCATTTAACATTTATAAATCCTTGAGATATGGAAAAAAACCCAAATTAGTTTAGTTTTACACATTATTTTGAAAGATAAATTAGTTTTTGACATAATTGTAATTTATTTTTAAATATTATAAGTGAATTTATTAGATTAACTACTTAAGGAATTCCAAATGCAGTAATTATTGAATTAATAACTAACTAAAATAAATGATACTAAAAATATAGAATGTGAATTAAATTGATTTTATTATTGTATTTAATTTTTTTAGATTAATATATCATTTTACATAGGTATTAAATTAATATATTCAAAATGCATCTTTATCTTGATACTTTTAAATTTAAATTGAGTAAATAATGTCAAAATTGACATTAATGTTATGATTATAAGATTTAAAATTAAATAAAAATCCTATATTCATCAAAAATATGTTTAAATTTTAATAAATATAAAATAAGGTCTATTAATAGAGAAAACTAGCATTTATAATGAACATATTGACATTTAAATAGCAAAAACCTTGTTAGCACGGTTCAAGTTAAAGTGGTGTTTTTACATGTTACATGCGCTCATTTAAAAATTAAATTCCAACACACATGCAATTTTTTTTGTAAATTAGATATAATATTTAGAATTAATTGGGTATATATTTTATAATAAATCTCACTTTAATTTATTCTTAATGGTTAAATTACTTTGGTTATAAAACCAGTTATCATAATAAAAAAATGATAAAAGTGGAGAAACTTCGAAGTTAAAGAACATAATTATAAAAATGAACATATTTTTGTATGGTGGAGATCTGGATAAACCATAATTACCCTTTAATATATTATTTTTTCATTTTTTAATCACATTATGTTAGAGATACATCTCAATAGTGTCAACCTTTTTGTATTTACCAAAATGTCACTCCTCCTCCTCTCCTCTATAAAAAGGCATTCACTATTCCCCTTCCCTACACCTCTCAAGAAACCTTTTATCATAACAATTATGACCATATAAGCTCAAACAATCCCTCACATAATCCTATAATCCAAAAATTTGGAATAAATCCATCCAATGAATCCTTTTAGGGAAAACCAAAAGTTGTTACCTAAAAAATTAGAAACGTTCTTCAACATGAATTTATGTTTTATATCTCTCCCCAACCATTCAGTTATTATTATTCAATGATTATATAATGAAATATATATCCTCAATATAATAATATTTTTTTCTAAGGTTTTTATCTACACATACACACACTTCCATCAAATGGATAATGAACTTACCATTCATGTGTAAGATGGATTATCGCCTCACGAAACGACATCATAAGTTTTTACTTTACCACCTCTCATGGTTGGTCATTATGATGTACATACTATTTTTACATTTTATAAATTATATTTATGATGTATTTATTCTTCTATAATTATTTTATAACACATACCTTTGTGCTTTCCATTTTTAGTAAATACTATAACTTCAATTAAGGACGTGTGGACTACCGCCTCCTTAAAGAGACGAGATTTGTTCACACTTTACATGGAATGTATTAAGGTTGGGTTTAGTGAACTTATATTATATATATATAATAATAATTATAATTAAATTATAACATATACATATATGTAATTTACTTTATTTCAATATAACAAGAAAATAGAAACAACGTTCGTGCATACGTACAACCTGCCATTTCCCTGAAGTGTGTATTTGATTTCATATTTCGATATTTTATAGATTATTATAAATATTTATATATAGAATATATATTATATATAAATCATTTTTTAAATTCTGTAAAATGTTAAATCATGATCTAAGTAATATTATCAATAATAACAAGTCGAAACATGTACAAAAAAACTAAGTGCTTATTATCCAAAACGTTACTTTAACATAGAATTGTTAATAAATAGGTTGTATAAAGTCATAAGTAAATAATATATAGTATGATATATAATAATATCATATTTTTAAGATTTATAATAAAATTATATTTATTATACTGGAGTTTTTAATGTGTATGATGAAAGTCAATAATTAAGGTAAAGGAATTTCATGTCACTATTTATTTATGTGTGATACATGCCATATTCATAACTTTCTTCTTTGTGTGGTGTATATACTGAAGTATGACATGTTATATCATGAATTTAATTTATTTAATTATAATAAAATTTTCAATTGATGTTATTATTTCACGGGGTTCATGATTTAAAAGTTATTCAAGTATTAAGGGTTTTCTCGTCTTGCTTTTATTTCTATGAGACATATGTCTTTTTCACCACTCATTTATTTTGTGTGGTGTATGTACTGGCCATGAATGTATTATATTATTATTATTCTTATATTTATGTTAATTTAAATATCCATTTTATGATCTCTCTTTTATGGGGTTTATGCTTAAAATTTATTAAATAGGTAATGTAATTTTGTCTCAATTTGTCTTCTTTGAGACACATGTTATGTTATGAACCTACAGTCATTTATGAGGTGTATATATTGACTTTTGACATATTATATCATTCATATAATTATTTTAATTATATTATAACTTCATTTAATGTTATTATTTCATGTTAATTTTCATTTAAATGTTTCAATGTGGTATGAGACACTTTGAAATGTTTAAAGATTACTTTTATTAGGAAATGTTATCATTGAAAATTATTTTCCATATAAGATTACACCATTTGATTTAGTATATTATTTATTGTGTTTATTATCCAAGGGTACCATTATGATTATTTTATGAGTGATTTATGTATTTTATGGCATGTTTTTTATGAGACATGTTTCTCTTCCATGGGTTATACCATGATAAAATGCTTATGAACCCCACTTTTTTCATGGGTTATTCTATGATGAAATTATTTTAAGACTTTCTATTTTACATAGGTTATGATAGAAGGAAGTGTTTATAATATAAATTTCATTTCATGGGTTATGATATGATATTTATAAAACCCATATTTTTTTATGAGTCATGATATGATGAATGTTTTATTATTTTTGTGGCACATTGATGCATGCTTTTATTATGTGATGGGTGGGACCTATATACCCCTCCAATTTATTGGGTAAATATTTATATCTAATGAATATGTTAGGGATCAAATGGGGGGTGAAATTAGTTTAGTATTAAAGTTCTAGAATAATGAGTGAACTCAGTTCAGTATGATAGGGCTGGAACGAGGATTGAACTTGGTTCAATATGAGAGGGATGGAAAGGGGAATGAACTCAGTTAAATAATATAGAGTTTGAATGGGAAGTGAATTAGTTTAGTAATATAGGGATGGAATAGTAATTTAACCTAGTTTAGTAATACAATGTTGTAATGGGAAGTTAACCTAATTTAAAGATACATGGCTGGAATGGAAAGTAAACCTGGTTCAGTAACACAATGATTGAACATGAAGTAAAACTTGTTTAGTAACACAGGGCTGGAATTGGAAGTGAACCTGGTTCAATAATATAGGGTCGGAAAGGAAGTGAATCTGATTCAGTAATATAGGGCTAGAACAGGAAGTGAACCTATTTTAGTAATATACGGCTGGAATAGGGAGTGAATCCCTTATGTCCTTTGAAATAATCCTTGACTACTTTATAACTCATTTTATATGTTTATGTGTCTGCCACAATTACATGTATTATTATTATGTCATTATCTAATGGATTATGCTCTTGATTCCCATATGAGTAATGTCTTATGAACTACTAATATTTATGCCATGATTCATGTTTATGATCTTTAATATGTAAGGTATTATCTTCAAATTATATGATCATGTTCTCATATCCTTATTCTCATGTAATTCTTGCATATCTTCCTTATTTAAACTTACTAACACTATTGTAAAGTAGGTCTTTCCCCATGCATATATACCCACGGTTTAGAAAACTGTGGGTATAAGTGATATATTTTTATCTGGTGACGTCCCCTCACCCCTCTCGGCTCCCTCTCCTTCGGAGACATCCCCCAACCGCCTAATCCTCTCCAGTCATGCATGACACCCTTCACGACCGAACACCCCACACAACGTCCCCCACTCTCATCTCCCTCTCCTTCCACCATCTCTCCTAAATTTCTTATGGGTTATTAGTCAGTACTATGAGGTATTCATTCATCTTATTTAATTATTTAATTTCTAAGAGTTATCCTCTCTCATGTTGCCCGGTTTCATTTGGTCGAACCATAGGGTTTTTGAGGTTCTGAGATTATAACTTTGATCCTTGTTTCTGGGGTGTATCATGGTTCTCTTGGGTTCGTTGTGTGTTTTGGAATTCGACAAAGTGGTTGGGATCATCTTGGTTGATCTGTTTTCATTTGGGGTTGGCTTATTATTCTCTCTTTGTTTGACACAATTTAATATGGGGATTTTGGTGATATATGTGCCTATCATTATGAATATGGAACTCTTGTTTTTATGAGTATTTTTCATTGGTGAAGGGGTCAATGAATTGAATAGAATATAAAAATATTCACTTTGAATCCTCATTATATAAAGTTCCATTTGGTGTGGTAGTGCCTATTTCACAAGAAATGGAGGTAATAAGTCCAAGATAGATTAGACTAGCTTGAGTTCCCACATATTCTCTTCTTTATATTCCTTCTTTTACTGATTTTAGTTGCATAGAATATTATAAGATTGAGATGATGATGTTTTCTCCATTGACTTCAATGAGGAAATTGGGGTTACAACAGGATAATTTACTTGTGCCTTGTGTAAATCATGAATTTGAATGGAATATTTCATAGTAATCTTTTAATTAAATTTACAAGGGTATCTATTGAGAATCTCCTTCCACTAACCTTCATCCTCTGATGGATTAGTAGTGACACAACTCACAAATGTTGAGGGTTTACCCAAATTTACATTCCCATAGTCAATAATCTACAAGTGTATATCCTTAAAAATGAAGTATTCATTTATGTTTTTCCCTAACATTTGAATAAAATGAGGAGTATACAAGGATATGAGTCTAGTCTAAGAGGTGGCTATGTTAGAATAAGATACAATAGATAATATGGTGGCTATAGATTTATAGGCTAAAAAACATGATCACATAACATATATTCATCATATCACATGTCATTCCTCGTACTAGTCAGTGACTTGGGTTTGATGGTAGATATAAATACTACATAGTGTGCATCAATTCCCAATAAACCATTTATATTGAGATATAAAATCTAGTTTTTAAATCTAGATCACATGGGAGTACATGCCCATATATCCTCTTAGTTGTAAATTTTGTGACTATTGGGGAGTAAACCTTGTTTAATTTACCTTTTACACTGAATTTTTTATATGGAGTATAGATTTTAAGAACACATAATTTCTATTACATGATTTTTTTGGTAAAAAGTATACATTCAGATAACCATAGTGTCTCACATTCAATGTTAGTTAGTGGAAAATTCTATGTAGGTCATAAAACCATAATCAGTTTATAGCCTTATAGGCATAGTTATTCTATTAGGATACACATGAAATTTATAGATTTTATGGGGTTATTTCCTAGTGGTAGAAGAAACGATGTAGACTTAAACCCATAAGACCATGTTTGAGTCTTGGTAACCACATATTTTAGGGGGGGATTCTTGGCGCATGGAATGGACATTGTATCTACAGACATGGCATTGTCCATCTGTGGAAGAGGAGGGTGCGACAATGGTAGGTGTGTTTTAGCAGTAGGATAATGGGTCTTTGGGTTACGTCAGTGTGTGTGTGGTGGACTTCTTACAACATCAGTGATGGTAAAGTTCTATGGTGTAGTGGGGGGTTTAGGTAGTTGATAGGTGGTGACAACATTGGTAGTAGTGGAAGGTGAAACTTAGTGATAGGATTGCAGGTCTTGGGGGTGAAGATAGTGGATACCTTATCACAGAAAGATAGTGGTAAAGGGCCTCAACATAGTGGTGACTATGAGAAGCTGAAATATGGTGTGATGATATGGAAACTCTGCAAGGTTTGGAAGAAAAAGGGAGGGGTAGATAATCAGTTGTAGATCCATGAAGAGGTATATAGTAGGAAGAACCTCAAGTAAGTCTAATTAGATTGGTAGGGGAGAGGGTATGGAATTGGACATTGGTACTATTAAATATGAATTTATATATAGGGAATTTCATTCTAATTAGCCTTGCACGTTTGGAGTTTTGGAGCATCATAAATCATAACTAGGTTGGGGGATTCTCTTTTATACTATTATTTAAGCCTTCTAGTAATGTATTAGGTACCTGTGCCTTTAGGAATATGGGCCAAGTAAGGTCCCCTTCAAGATAGTTCAAAAGGGAATTACCCATAAAATAATAAAAAATTAAGGCTCTCGGGCCTCAGATCCATGAAAATTAGAGAAAAGTACATGTAATGTATTTTCTTTTCTACAGTACCTCTAACATCTTATCACCTAGGTGTTATAATTAGATAAACAAATAGTTTATTTAGAAAAATATTTCATATAAAATTCAATGGAATGATCCTCTTTGTAATTCAAAACCATTTATGAGGTGTTTAATTTGGCTTGTGTATCATTGATTCGTTGAAATGATACTATGTATTTAGAGTGAAAGTCGTATTTGGTACTCAATTAGTGGAATACATATGCCAAGGAATGGTCCCTTATATGATTGAGAGTGTTATGTATTCCCTTATTTATCCAGGTATAATCCTCCATCCATAGATTCTGTACTCCCTACTCTTTCAGGGTGTAGTCTTATACAATTAAAATTAGGCACAGTATTACCCTAGAGACTTAATCAAGAAAGTTTATGGTCCTCTATATGATACATATATTTCATATATTCCATCCTGTTTTGGGGTTCCCTCCTCCATCCATTTAGGTTTTACTTTGTCAATCAATTCACCATACTATTAATGAGGTTTAATTCCCCAGTTATATTTTTCATAGGTAGAGTGAAACTAATGGGTTCTATGAAGTTCTAGTATTTTGGTTCTCATTACATATTCGCATATTTGGTTTCATTAAGGAATTACTTATAGTAGGTTTGTGCAGTCTATACTTTTTTATAGAATTTTAAACTTAATTATTTAATCATATATCGATTCCTAGGATTAATTATTTCCCTATATATCTTGGGTATTGAGATAACATGTTGTTCCATACTATCTTTCTGTTTTTGCGGAATAAAAAGGGATATTTTTAAACTAATATCTGCAAGGTATTTCTTTGCAATAGATGGTGTGTCTATGCCTATGATATATAGTCAGTGGTGACTTCAGTGGATATGGAGCTACTTCATAGTATTTCACAATGATTAAAAATATAGTTGGTGATCATGTTAGTATATGATGTAATGAGAATGTTGTGATTGTGATGTTTTCATCAATCCATCAGAATATCACTCAACATATGTTATATGTCTTGTAGATCACTTTGGTGTTATTTGAATAGCAGCAGAAGGAACCCTCAACATATGAGTCTGACCAAAATAAGGCTTCATAGTTTTTATGGATTCTATAAATACTGGTATTTCGATAGCTTTAAATGTGTACAACCTTGGATGCTTGAGTGAGTGTAATCCTCAGTTGATTAGAGAATTCAAAAGATGAATGATTTCAAATTTCAATGGTGGTGTAACCTGTTAGATTATAAATAAATCTCTATAAAATTTGGTGGGACTAACTACCCCCACCCCCATGTAATGCCTACCCCCACTCCCCCCTCCCTTTCCCCCCTGCCTGCCTGCAGCCCCCCCCCCCAGCCCCCTACCCTACGTGCAGCTGCCCCCCCCCCACCCCCTACCTGGAGCTCCCCCTCCCCCCAGCCCCCTGCCTACAGCAGCCCCCCAACCCCCGGCCTGCAACAACCCCCACCCCCTCCCCTCCCTTCCCCTAGTTCCATGAAATGCTTGTAGCTGCCTACCCCCTCCCTCTGCCTGCCCCAGCACCCTGCCTGCCTACAACCCACACCCCTACATGCAGCTGCCCCCCCTCGCCTACCTGCAGCTGCCCCCCAGCCCATCCCCAAGCTGGAAATGCAACACCCCTCCCACCCAACCCTATGCCTACAAAGTCTCTTGATCTATTGTACATACATGATGATGTCTGTATACCACTATATTTTATACCACTAGATTTTGTTCTTTGTATATAATTGAAAACACTACTAATTTAGGATCATGTTGTTGACATCCTTTATAATATGACCTTCCCACATAAACATTACAAGAAGTCTCTCATATGTTCCTCTCTATTTTGTTATCCATAAGTTATTTCATTTCAGCTGATTATTCATAATGGAAATGGGATCTAAAAAAATGGTTCTATACCCACGGTTTGTCTAAACCATGGATATAGAGCATCTCATCTGACCTATACCCATAGTTTTTTAAAAAACCATGGGTATATTGCCTTACACATCCAACATCACTCAGGATCCTTCTCCCCCTTCCACTTTGATGATCCCTCATCCCACTTTACGAGATCCGGCCTCCCTGCCCCTCCCCGCCTCCACCTCGACCTCCCCACCTCTTCCTTGACCTCAACTTCCCAACCTCTACCTAGACCTCTCGGCCTCCTCCTCCACATCAACCTCCCGACCTCTTCCTTCATCTTGACCTCCTGGCCTCTGCCTCTGCCTCGACTTCCCGGCGTCCACCTCCACCTCCGACTCGACCTCCTGGCCTCCACCTCCAACTTGACTTCCCAGTCTCTGCCGCTCAGCCTCCTCCTCTGTCTCGACCTTCAAGGTTTGTGTGGTATTTCAGTTATTTGTTTCTCAAATTTATAGATTTTCCTCCAACAAATATATTCTACATTTTGCATAAACTTGTATGGGGTATAATAAGATGGTCTATGGTTTATATGGACAATTATTAGTGCCTCCCTTGGATCAATGTTTGTGAGGAACATAAATATTGGTTTCAAATATATGTTTTTATAGGTGGAAAGATTTACTCTATTAGAGTGGTATGTGTACCTATACGACACCTTTGTGTAATGTGTATGCAGTGCCCATACTAGATATTGCTGACTTCCCTGCTGAAATTTCTGATAAAATATTATATCTTGATGTATGTTAGTGAGCAAGACAAGAAATAAATGGTATCTTAAGCAATTTTATATTTGATTCTGATCTGTTTTTTCATAAATTCTTATTATGTGGAACCTCTTTTATTGAATGTGCAACAAAGTGAAATGAAACTTTTCTGATAAGAACTTTTTCCTTCTTTGAATACTTTGGACTGCTCTGCCTATGTTTTAACAGGTGAAAACAATGCATTGTGGTACCATTGTTTTTTAATTCTGGTTTAAATTGTTTCACAGGGGGTGGGGGATGGTTGCAGGGAGGGCGGGCTGGGTGCAGGAGGGTGGGGGCTGGGTGCAGGGGGTTGGGGGGAGGGGGCTGGGTGCAGGGGGTTGGGTGTTGGGTGTTGGGGGGGAGTGGGGGTGGAGGTGGGCAGTGGGGGAGGGGGTAGTGGGGGTGAAGGTTGGGGGCAGTTGGGGTAAAGGAGATAGGGGGTAGTGGGGGTGAAAGGGGAAAGGGGTGTGGGGGTGTGGGGGTGAAGGGGGGTGTTTATGAGGGGAGGGGTGTCTATGGGAGGGGGTGTCTGGGGGTGTCTGGGGGGTGTCCAGGGGGTGTCTAGGGGGAGGGGGTCTAGGGGGTCCAAGGGGGGTGTCTAGGGGGTCCAATGGGGGGTAAAAGGGGGTGTCCTTGGGGTCTGGGGGTGTCAAGGGGTGGGTGTTCAGTGGGGGTGTCAAGGGAGGGTCCAGGGGGGTGTCCAAGGGGGGGGTCCAGGGGTGGGTGTCCAGTGGGGGTGTCTGAGGTGCGCAGCTCCTGTTTCTGGGGGGTGTGAAAGGGGGGTTTGTCCATGGGAAGAGTGGTGGTGTGTAAGGGGGGAGGGGTGTGTTATGGGGGGGGTATGTCCAGGGGGAAGGTAGGGGCTGAAGGCGGAGTGGGGGTGTCCAAGGAGAGTCTAGGGGGTGTCCAAGTTGGGAGTTCAGGGGGTTTTCAAGGTTGACAACTACTTTTTCTATGGGGGGTACAAGGGGGTTCTATCCAGGGGGAGGGTGGGGTGTGAAAGGGGGTAGGGGGTGTGCTGGGGGGGGGTCTACCCCAGGTTGAATGGAGGGGTTGTAGGGGGAGTGGGGGTGTCCAAGGTGGGAAGATGTTATTTTTGGGGGGTGAAAGGGGGTTCTGTCCAGGTGGAGAGTGGGGGTGTGAAAGGGGGGTGGGGGGTTTGTCCAGGGGGAAGAGAGGGGCTGCAGGGGGAGTGGGGAGGGGTGTCTAATTGGTTCCCAAGGTGGGTAGATGCTATTTCTAGGAAAATCCTCTATACCCATAGTTTAAAGAACCGTGGGTATATATGCTGCTGTGAATTTCTCTATACCTATGGTTCATTGAAAATTGGTTATGTGTGTTTGAATAAAACTATCTATACCCATGATTTAATTAAATGTGGGTATAGAATTTTTGTTGTAAAAATGTGTTCCCACGGTTCTGTAAACCGTGGGTATAGATGTATACCTACGTTTTACCAAAACCGTGGGTAATATGAAATATCAATGGGATATACCCACGGTTTCTACAAAACCGTGGGTATTAGGAGATCTCGACACCTTGGAATCCCACGGTTCATAAAACCATGGTTATAGCCTATACCCACGTTTTCATGGGATATACAACAATTTCAAACTATGGGTATAGGGAAATTTTCTAGTAGTGTGAGCATTTGAGTTCCCCCTTTCTTATGTTTCCTTTTCCCATGTTATAAAGAAAGTTTTTTTGAAGGATTACTAAAGGGGAAGATATTTAATAGAGACATTAAAGACCTTTCACCAGATTAGATTATTTTGTTCCAAGTTTCTAAAGATACTAAAATATTACATCCTCAAGTATGCATTTTTAATGTGCTGAATATTCATTTAAAATGATGTAATTCCCATGTATGTTAGGCATAGTTCACAATAGTTGGTATCAATGTTAATTTTAGGTCAGGATTTCGAAACTAGGATTAGAAACCTTTTGTGAGATCCCTAGGGATATTTTTTAGGATATTTATAAGGATGTATCTAAGGATAAGCCTAAGGTCTCATAGATTTAAAAGTAGGTTTCATGATTTAGAAATCATATAAATAATTTTTCAGGATTATTTAGTTTATTTCTAGGATAATTGTTGATCACACTATGTTTTATAGTCTTAGAAAATAGTGATAACTAAAAGGAATTGGGTTAAATTAAATTTTTCATATGTGGAGAGTATGGGTATTATAAAAATAAATTTCCTAACTAGAAATATCATGAATATATTCAAGAAGGTGGTATGAGTATTGGTTATACTGCTAAGGATAAAGAGACTGAAAATGATATGTGAAAGTTATGGGATGCTATAAAAGTACATTTTATATTAAACATAATAAGAATGATTATATTCATGTTAAGGAACCTTAATAAATGATTGATATTTCATATTTTAGGAAAAGGGTATTAAGTAATAAGATGATGAAGCATGAGTAATGGTTTAAGAATAAATTTATATGATTGAAGTGTATATGTTTTTAAATTCAAAGATTGTGTTATGAAAATCATAAAATATATAAGTATTTTTAGTATAAATTTTTCATTAAGTATTGAAAAGGATATGTTGAATGGTGTTGAAGACATTGAAAAGTAATTTAATGGAAAGCTGATATTCTTATTAAGGGAAGGCAACCATTAATATGTTCGTGATGTTGAGGAAATTATGTTTATCTTGGATAAAGAGATGATTTATTTGGATAAAGTAAATTAGATAGTATCGATGACCTTATAACTGATGAAGGATTTATCAAAAAATTGGTCTATGTTTTCATGGATAAAGTTTAAAACTTTTTTAGATTTATGGAATATATCCAAAAATATTTGGAATAATTTATAATTCATGTTTTAAATATGGTTTTATAGTAATTCATGTTATTACCATTATTCAAGAGAAAATATGATGAATGTATTCACATGTTTGGTATGTGACAACCAAGAGATACTTTATACGAGGGATATATGCTAAGGTATTTTTGAGAAATTTATTATCCTTTTTTCTAAAGTTTTAGATTTTCATCTTTTGGAAGGGTTATAGGGTTATCCATTTATGGAATGGTTTAAGTTGAACCTTGGATGAGGATTTAGAGATTAAATTATTATCTCACCATATGAGTATTTTTGAATATTGGATAACCCGTGATAGCCATTTTTCTATGATGATAACTAAAGACAGATACAATGACTTGTCATTCCATTTATAGATCTCATGATCTGTCAGTTCTTCAATAATGAAAAGTTCACCTTCATTCCCTTGATTAAGAGATGAAGTGGGAATTTATCATGGTACAACCAATAGGTGATATTGTGTTGAATCAAGTAAAAATATCTTCTCATGAAAATTATTCAACTTTAGGAAAAGGGTCATGAAATAAAATTAGTCCTATTATCATTATTTTGGATGATACAATGACTTATTTATTTCTTATTCAGTTTATGGTTTTGTGATTGTTAACTTTATATATATCACCCACTTTCTTGTGATCACTGATCTTTATCAATCACTATGATTATTTACACTTTTCTTCTATGTCTATGTTTTCACTTCCCACTTATATTCTCTTATTTGGAAATGTAGTTATGAGTTACTTTGGGTAATTGTTATGGTTCTAAAATTACATTTTAAAATGAAGTTTTAGTATTAATCTTTATGATGTGATTTTATATGAATGGAACTTTCAATTATTAATCCTTTGATAACCCATATGAATTTAAAGGGAAAATTTTATTTTAAGGGGGATAGAATATAACATCCCGAATTATTATGAATTATTATTTTTTGAATTAATTAAATTTATATTATGTATAGAATTGAAATTTAAAATTGTTTGAAACTTTTTATAAGCTATAACAAGTTAAACTTTCACTACATGAAACATTGTCTTAGCTTGCGTTACATGAAACATTGAGTTTCTACGAAAGTGCATTTTATTATTTTTAACAACATAGTTATAACATATCCATTAAAATTATTAATATTCAAAAAACATTGATAATTTTAAAATATTATTCTTAATGGTTTCATATAGATAAAACATATTTATAATGAAATATATAATTTTCGATAAAGTCTATATGTTTTGGAAAAAATTCTATTTTTTCATAAGAACAACTTTTTATGTCCTTCTATAAAAAATAATGAAATTAATTTTTGAAAATTTTAGAAATTAAATTTGGAAAAATAAAAATAATATTTTAATTCGGAGTGTCAAAATTATCTTAGGGTTAATTTTTGGAGTTTTTCTCAAATATTTCATTTTTTGGATGAATAGTGAAAATGCTGAATTTTAATTGAAAAATGATTTTTCATCTAATTAATTTATATATTATTAAATAATATTTTTATTTTAATTTAAATTGTAATTAGATAAATTTTTCATCCATTAATACAATTTAATTTATTAGAACAAATTTTACATTGAAATTGGATATAAAATCAGTTCAAACATTTGAACTTTTCTCTTTAAAAATATGTCATCTTGTAGCATCTATGGGATTAATTCTAAATTAATTCTATACACTTATGTGGATTGAATTTGGAAAATGGATATATTTATTTGGAATCATAGTGAATTTTGTGTTATAAAAAGATATATTTTTTTCTGAAATGGTTAATGAAAATAGTTAAAATTAATTACAGTGATTAAGCTAAGAACCGGCTTACATAATTATTGAACTTAGAATATAAGGTGTAAAAATGACCCAACAATTATCCAACACCCATTTAATGGAAATATTTATACCCCCACCACCTTAGGATCCACTTTTACAAGTTATTGTTATATTATTCAATGAAAGTGACCTGTATAATAAGTTAAGTAAGAAAGTAGATAAAAATGGAACCTTCCTTACCTTTAGAATTTATAAAGACTTGAGATATGGAACAAAACCAAATTAGTTTAGTTTTACATATTATTTTTAAAGGTCAAGAATTTTTTGTCATTTTATTAGTTTATATATAATTTTTAGAGGTGAATTAGTTAGATTAACTGCTTAAGGAACACCAAATGCGACAATTATTTAATTAATAATTATCTAAGAGATTGAAGATCAAATATGGGTGGAGGCATATTTCCAATTTATTATAGTAGTATTGTAGCAAGTACTATGGCATTTATTGTAGTAGGTATTGTTTGGTTATATAGTATCTGAAACTATTCATTGGTTTGCGCCTTCGGGCCACTAGTTTGGTCCTCGAGTCCTTCAAGGACTTAAGGCTACCCAAGGCCATCGGGCCAGTCAAGCTTTTGGGCCACCTCAAGGCCTTCGAGCCACTGGAATACGTAAATGTACCAAAACTATTACAAGGAACAAGGCACCAAATGAGGATTTAGGGTAGGTGCATTCACCAGAGTAGAGCTAACCATACTTAGAAGATTGAGAGGGTACGACATTGCCATCAGTATCAGGGATGTGCATCTTTGCATATGATAGCTATCCAACCATCCATGCGAGGGTGAAGAGCTGACATCACGACATTTGCTGAAGAGGGGTAGTTCCAATTTTTCTTTTTTGGGTTGATTTCATAAGACCTATGGGTCTTGTAGTGTCACTTAATCCTTCAGGCCATGTAAGGTACCCCCCTCTTCCCTTGAACGGGGGATTATCAAAAATCAATAAAAATTGAAAGCCTTCAGTCCATTCAGGAATAAAAATAAAAATACTATATATATTGAAAGTAAAGTAAACTGATTGAATTATTTTATTTAATTTGTTTAGATTAATATATCATTTTACACATGTGTGAACTTAATAGTTTTAAATTCCATCTTTATCATGATATTTTAAATTTTATATTAAGAAAATAATGTCAAAATTGACATTAATGTTATGATTAAAAGTTTTAATTTTTTTTAAAATACTATATTATGAAAAATTGATTTTAAAATTTTAATAAATATAAAATATGATCTATTCATGGAAAATTTTACCATTTATAATAAACATATTTACCTTTAAATTTTAAAAACAAAATTATCACGGTTTGCATTGAATTAGTATTTTGATGCGTTACATGAACTCATTTTAAAATTAATTTCCAAAAAACATAGAATTTATTTTTGTAACTTATATATCATATTTATAATTAATCAATTCTATATATTCCAATAAATCTCACTTTAATTTAGTATTAATAGTTAAAAAGTTTAGAAAATAGTTACCTTAATAAAAACCAAAATGATAAAAGTGGGGAAACATAGAAGTTGAGGAACAAAATTATAAAAATCCACGTATTTTTGTGTGGTGGAGGTTTTAATTAACCATAATTACCCTTAAATACATTATTTTTCCATTTTGGGAACACATTAGATATGAGAGACCTCCCAATGGTGTTTACCTTTTAGTATTTACAAGATTGTCACTCCTACTTCTGTATAAAAAGGCATTCACTATTCCCATAACTCATACATCTCAAGACACATTGGATCATCCAAAATCTAGAAAAATAATATCCCAAATTCCTCCTATTATCCTATAATCATATCATTTTTCATAAATCCAACCAAGGAATCCCTTTAGTGAAAAAAATGAGTTACCCGAAAAAGAGGTAACATTCTTGAATGTGCATTTCTATTTTATTTCTTTCCCCACCCAATCAGTTGTTCTTATTCCATACTTATATAATAACATAAGTATCCTAAAGAAATTTATATGTTTTTCTTCTAAGTTTTAGACTAACAAATACACACACTCCCACCAAATGGGTAACAAACTTATTGTTTATTGACGGGAATCCTTGTCGCGAGGATGGTCAAGTTTACATTTATAAAGACCCAAGATATAGCATAGTGGCTAACCTCGAGGTCACTCTCAAGGAAGAAGTGTTGAGAACCTAAGTGGTCATTCCAAAAATCTTTTTGTGTTTTTTTTTGAATACTTTGAAAACAAAAAAAAACGCAACTCCAAAGAATTCACTAATCAGTGCAGAAGAGCACAGTGGGGAGAGAGACAGTGATAGAAAAGTGAAAAAACAAAGAGACACAGGACAAAACGTGGACAAACAAATGACACCAAGACACAGAAGAAGAAATTCAGTGTGAACAAGGCCGGACCCAGGTTAATCCACCTCCTACTTGCTTTCCTAGAAAAACTTAAGAAATTGATCAACAATTTTAAATTTCGCACAGTACATGATCGATGTCTCGGATCACACACTAGTCTCTCCTAGAAATTAAACACTCAAGCATTGAATTTCTTCAATACTCAAGCATTCCTCTGGAATGCAAGGTGATTCACTAAACAACTTCATCCTAGAAAGAATTTCTCACAATCCAAAATGATTCAACTAAGATCTTCACATCGCACAACCAATCTTGATTATCAGTTCATGCAATCAATACATGAAGGGGAGAAGGAATTAAACAAGAAAGTAGCAAATTGTTTTATGCAATATCTTGCCCTCACTTAATTTGACTTGCAGACACGATCTAATAAGGTGAATAAATAGAACATGATTGCGTTGATGTGTTCATCTCCAGGTCATGTTGGGTTTCATAAACTGGATTTATCCCCGCAAGTTAGATCTCCATTTCTAGATATTGGAGATCACAATACGAAGCGAGGATGAATAAACGACACAAAAAAATGAAGCAAACATCACTATTATAATTATAAAACACGCAACATAAGTATTTATAGACACAATTGAAATTAAAACTAGAACAGAGCAACGGGGGTGAGGCGGAGAATGGAGGAGCAGGTCCCATCTCCAAGTCAATGATGATCCGTTTCTGTGAGATGTGGAAGGAATGGATATGTGAATTAGGTGGAGTCTCCTCCCCCTGTTGTGGAATGATGCCCACCCCTGTTCTTGTTCTAACCCCTAGTCCTTCGCCCTCCATTTTTTGAGAGGAGTTGAGGAACACTTATTAAAAGAAACTAAACGAAAAACAGAGAAAAATGATAGGCCAAAAATCGCCGTGGTGCATCTTCAGCATGCTTTTCACCAGATCCGAGTGAATTCCCTGTAATAGAAAACCACCCCCTTGTAACGAACATGAAAATATTCTTGTGCTTTTCCTGCGATCAATTTTTTTTCACTGGACAACAACTGACTCCACCTCTATGAACAACTCCCCCTATATGGACACCGAAACAAATTCATGTGAGTCATAAAAAAAATAAACTATTATATATATATCCTATATATTAATACTACTACTTAAAAAACATAATAATTTATATATATATTATCTAATATTATTATTAATATATATGTTTTAATAACTATTATATTCATTTATTAATATTTACTTGTTATAAAACAAAATTAATTGATATTATATGTATATATAAGTATTATATGTTATGTATATTATATAATGTATTATATATATAATGATTATTATATAAAATAAAATAAAAATGAAAATAAAAAAGGAGAAAGGGGCAGTAGGTTTTGTGCGGCATGGGGAGGGGAGAAGTGGGGCGACGACGCTGTGCAGGCTTGCGAGGTTCAGGTTCTTCTGGCAGGGGAAAAGTGCAACGACTTGAAGCTGGTGGAGGCGAGGGTCGAGGAAAGGGAGAAGGAGGGTGGCACGCTGGTAGATGCAGGTTGAGTAGTGGCAAGGAGGTTGCTTCAGGTTCGGTATGATAGGGGGGAGAGAAGAGACCCGGAGAGGGAAATCAGGGCTAGACAGTGTGGTTGTGCGGTGTCTTCTAACAGAGGTGGATGGAGGATAATGGAGTGCGGCGGAAGTGAAGGAGGGACGATGCAGGGTAAAGCGCCGACGACAAAATCAAGTTGTAATTTGATTCATAGAAAACTTTATTTTTATATTCTTGTTGTTGGTGCTTGATTATGGTTTGATTCTGTTGGAATGTTGTAGTTATTGTTTTTTTTAATATTTTCTTGCTGGTATGATTTGTGGTGGTGTGATAGTGATATGGAAGAGGAACGGTGGGTCTCAGCAGTGCAGGACAGAGGCACCATGAGAGGAAAGAAACTGTGGAACAAGCACTGTTTGTTTAAAACGGTGAGACAGCAAATATGAAATAGTGTGTGGGGAACCAGTGAGATAGTAGGTGTGAAACGGTGGCACCGTGAGTGATGCCCACAGTGAGACCGTGAAGAGTGAAAATAGTGCCACCGTGCATACCTAAAAAACAAAATGAACGAATTAAATAAATTAATAATTTAATAAACCTAAAATTCGATTAATCAATTAATAAATTAAATTAAAAATAATGGAATTAAAAACTAAATAAAACAGAGTTAAATAATAAAATTAATTGTGTTTTAAAATGAATGAATTTATTTGTGATTAATAAAATAACAAATTAAAATAAAACTATTACTTGCTTAAATTATTTAACCAATTAATTATCCAACTAATAAAGTGAATTAAAAAATAAGAAATATTAATTGAATTAAATTATTAAAACTAATTAAATTATTAATAGACTAAAAAATAAATGAGTTATTTATTTACAATTTAAATAAAATAAAGAATTAATTAATTTCATAAATGAATTAATAAATTAACTAGAATGAAAAATTGTAAAAATAAAAGAATGAATAACTAAAAGCCTAATTCACAAGACTAAATTAATATACGAATTATTTAAAATGACACTAATGAACATTAAAACACATGTTTTAAACTAAAAACTGATTATTCTACATAGCAAGTACAAAAACACAACAATTATCAAATACTTACTAAAAACAATCATTTTGGTATAAAATGTCATCAAAAAATACAAAATGGATGTGGAAAAGAGTGTGAAAACACTGCCACATCAAACTCCCCCACACTTAAAACTTTTTTTGTCCTCAAACATGAACATTCCTTTGACTTTAAAACAGAAATATGATTTGTGAGTTTCCGTTCAAAAAGTGCATGATTAAACTTAAACATTAAGAGGAACAGGACCAAACAATGAGTTAGGTTTTTCAAAGGTGTTCAAAAATGATGTCCTTCTTAGCTTCAAAAACCCACTAGAAGTCAAGAGCATCACAAATTCGTACACTGTCAAGTATGTCATGCCTCCTATGTGTATTTATTAACTATCCTACTTCACCGTCCAATTCAAGTTCTAATTCAAGGTGTGTTGATAGGTTAGATGAATTAGAATTTAAAACATAACCAAGTTCATCTTCCATTATCACCTTCCTCCAGTTTCTAAAAATTAAATTCCATTAAATTGATCACTTTATTGACTCAAATCAAATGAAAATTTACCAAGTCAATTGCCCCCTTCTTCATCTGGGTTCAAAATTCCCCTCACCTTAATGAGTTCATTTTTGACAAGGGTGCTTTATTTTAATCTTTCCCAGCCATATTCCATGTGCATATCACTTATTAAGATTGAAATTGGCTTTATTTATTCAAAACAATGCACCCAGTGCACCTTGTCTCAGATACTCACCGTCAGATCCCATTTTCCCATTTTACTCTAGTTACAAATGACTTAATTAGTAATCATTCGAATTGACTTCCTAAAGTGATTGAATATTATTTTATAAAAATGTGAGTCTAATGGGTTCTAGTTAGAGCATCAAGTTACCCTATGTTATGATCATCATCCCACAAAACCTATCCAGTCACACACCCAACCTGAGCTACTAAACAGATAGATTCATAGAGACAATAAACAATTTCACTCAGCAATCACTCATGCTTGACCATTTCTAACTAAGTTCCACTCTCAACATCCAACAAACAATTATCCACTAAACAGTACATAAATTAAGTACCATTGAACCTCTAATGACCATCATGTGATGAATGAATTTGAAATTTTTTTAAGGAATTTTGAATCTTTTTTTTTGAAAAAAATTGACCATTTTTTATCAAACACAAACTCAGGTTCAAGAAGGGGGAATTCTACATGACACTAGAATGACCCCTCTCCCCCACACTTAAAATCAAACATTGTCCCCAATGTTGACTGTAAAGGTGGGAGATAGTATAGTTCAATATTTTTGGATAGTTCAACTTAAATAGGAATGGAAGGGTAGCAATGAGGTTCAAAAAATTTCGTTGCCACACAAAAAGTGAAAGAAAACAAAAACAAAAACAAAAGAAAACAGAAGATCCCAACCCCACCAACCATCACCAACAATAGGTTATGTTCTATTTCTAAACTATTCATGCCTGATTCATTGTGAGCAGACAAAATATTGTATCAATTTACTTCAAATAGTAGCATGATTAGTAGTGATGTGCAGCAGCATCTCAATGAAAAGAAAAAAAATGGGTGCAGAATGTTTTAAAATGCATATCAAAATACATTTTCAACTAAGTAGATATTAGCAAGCTAATAGCCCATCATAAAACATAGTAAAAGAGTTTCAAAAATCAGTGGAAATACCCCAAAACATAATTCACAGTAGCATGCAATAATAATGTGAAGAGTAAAACATTGCAATGTAAAACAATTCTCCCTTGAATGTGCAGATTATCAAATTTAAAAATGTCTCCATTTTATTTCCATGTTAATGAACTCTGGCAGCTGTACTTTTTCACCTACATGATGAATCAATTTGACATTAGTGTTTAAGATTTTAAGTTCATATAAAATGAAACCATAGATTACGAGTTAGGGAGTGTTATCCATGATCTTCAGTGTACTCTTCCTCTAGGACTTCAATGATAGCCACGTGGAATCTACTGCCTATTTATTTTCCTAAGAAAACAACACTCAAATTAAAAATAACATGCAATAATGAAACTAAATCAGGAAATGAAAAGGGATAATCCTGGGATAACCCCCAGGGGGTGCTGTAGTTTTACTGTCCACAACTGGATAGTCCTTGGATCAACCCCAGTTTGATGGGGGATTTGTCTTCTTGCTCAGGAACCACAAGGTGTGATTCCTTCCAACTTCAGTGCTTTTCCATCTTTGGCGTACCTCATATGCAGCTTCAACCACATTCCCCTCATTGGAAATTAAGCACTTTATTTTGAATAGTATAGGGAAGAACATGATATAGGTGTTCTTCCCTACTTATTCTGCTTGAGGTTTAGTGCGCACAAGTTGTAATGTTGGAAAACTTTGATGTGACTTGTATTCTGGTCTATTCCAATAAATTATTTTATCTTGAGGAAAACAGACTTTGTCAACATCCACTTGTAAACTTGTGCACATCTCCAAAAATTCCTTTTAAAAAATAATTCCCAAACTGGAAGTGTTATCCAGAATTCAGAGTTCCATTAACTCTTTAGCATATGCTACCAAAACTTCCTCACTCCCTAGGAAATCACAAAAGTGAGATGCATCTTCAAAACTTGCATAGGGAGAAACAAAATTAAAATTGGCTCCAATGTAATCCAAGTTGAATAAAAATACAGCTTCTTCCATAAAATTGTCAACTCCCTTTATCAATGATGCTTGTTGCTCCTCATGATGAAATAGTGATCCTGGGAGAGGGTCCGGGGTAAGAGAGTGGTAGTCAACCTTCTCCAACCTATCTTCAAAACACACCACCTCACTTGCTGAGTCTTCAAAGGATAATGATATAATGTCATCTGATAGTTCCAACTGTTGGAGCATTTAAAAATTATTAGAATAGATATAACAATAAAAATCATTAGAATGGAAATCTGTGAAAAAATGATCATCAACGAAATGCCCAGCATCAGGAGTCTTTGCAAGTTCCATCTCCTGCAAGACCTTGAAAATATCCCCAGAAATTGGTTCTTGGATTTCCATCTGTGACTCCAGAAACAAATCCCTATCAATGTTTGGAAACTCCAACTTTTTCTTTCTTTTTTTTTCTCTTTCTTTCTCAACTATTTTCCAGAATGTTGGGATTCAATGGGAGGTGGTGGTACTTAACTTTCTTCTTAGTATCCTTTCACCTTATCCATGACCTTTTGCATCAACCGCATGCTCTCATAAGAATAAATTATCTCCTCATCAGTAAGGTCCCGATGTTGTCTTTCATGCATCCAACATTTAAACTTAGCAACAGCCTCCTCAAGATCTTGAACCGGGTCAAACAGTGACACTATACCAGTTTCGTTAGAGTTCATCGATGTGTATGTTTTGTTTTGTTTTTTTATATATTTTTTTATTTTAAAATAAAATAAAAATTGGAAAAAACATTGAGACACTTGTTTCCTCCCAAGAAATAATTCCAAATTTTGATGGGAATCCTTGTCACGAGGATGGTCAAGTTTACATTTATAAAGGCACAAAATATAGAACAGTGGCTAACCTCAGGGTCGCTCTCAAGGAAGAAGTGTTGAGAGCCTAAGTGGTCGTTCTGAAAATCTTTTTGTGTTTTTTTAAATACATTGAATACATAAAAACACAACTCCTGAGAAATCACTAATCAGTGTTGAAGAGCACAGTGGAGAGAGAGACAGTGATAGAAAAGTGTAAAAATGTAGAGACACGGGACAAAACGAGGGAAAACAAATGACACCAAAACACAGAAGAAGAAAGTCCGTGTGAACAAGGTTGGACCCAGGTTAATCCACACCCAAATAACTTTCCTATATCAACTTATGAAATTTATCAACAATTCTGAATTTTGGACAGTTCATGATCGATGTCTCAGATCACACACCAGTCTCGCCTAGAAATTAAACACTCAAGCATCGAATTTCTTCAATACTCAAGCGTTCCTCCATACTGCAAGGTGATTCACTCAGCAAAGTCATCCTGGAAAGAATTTCTCACAATCCAAAATGATTCCACTAAGATTGTCACATCGCACAACCAATCTTGATTCTCAGTTCATGCAATCAAGACAGGAAGGGGAGAATGAATTAAACAATAAATTGGCAAATCGTCCTATGAATGATCTTGTTCTCGGTTAATCTAACTCATAGACGTGATCTACCAAGGCGAATAAAAATAACGTGATCGCATTGATGTGTGGATCTCCAGATCATGTTGGGTTTCAAAAACTGGATCTTGCCCCACAAGTTAGATCTCCGTTTATGGAGATTGGAGATCACAATACGAAGTGAGGATGAATAAACGACACAACACAAATGAAGCTAACATCACAATTCTAATTACAAAACACGCAACTTAAGTATTTATAGACATAATTGAAATAAAAACTAGAACAGAGCAACGAGGGTGAGGTAGAGAATAGAGAAGAAGGTCCCATCATCAGGTCGAAGAAAATCCGAGTCTTTGAGATGTGGAAGGAATGGATATGTGAATCAGGTGGAGTCTCCTCCCCCCGTTGTGGAATGATTCTCACCCTTGTTCTTGTTCCGACCCCTGGCCCTTCACCCTCCTTTTTTTTGAGAGGAGCCGAGGACCTCTTATTAAAAGAAACTAAACTAAAAACAGAGAAAAATGATATGCCAAAAACCATGTGGCGCATCTTCAGCATGCTTGTCACCAGATCCGAGTGAATTCTCTGTAATAGAAAACTGCCCCTTGCAACGAACTTGAAAATATTATTGATCTTTTCTCGTGAACAATTTTTTTTCACTGGACCACAAATGACTCCACCTCTACCAACAACTCCCCCTGCATGGACACAAAAAACAAATCCACTTGAGTCATAAAAAAAATAAACTATTATATATATAATATATGTTAATACTACAACTTAAAAAAACTTATTAATATATATATATATTATATAATATTATTATTATTATATTTGTTTTAATAACTATTATATTCATTTATTAATATTTACTTGTTATAAAAGAAAATTAATTAATATTATATGTATATATAAGTATTATATGTTATGTATATTATATAATGTATTATATATATAATTATTATTATATAAAATAACATAAAAATGAAAAGAAAAAAGAGAAATGGGGAGTAGGGTTTGTGCGGCGTGGGATGTGGAGAAGTAGGGCGACGACGCTGTGCAGGCTTGGGAGGTTCAGGTACCGACAGGGGAAAAGTGCAACGACTTGGAGTGGGTGGAGGTGAGGTCTGAGGCAAGGGAGAAGGAGGTTGTCATACTGGGAGATGCAGGTTGAGAAGTGGCAAGGCGGTTGCTTCAGGTTCGGTGAGGCGAGGGGTGGGGAAGAGAAGAGTCTCGGAGAGGGTGATTCGGGCCGGACGGTGCAGCTGTGCAGTGTGTTATAGTAGAGGCAGATGGAGGATAATGGAGTGAAATGGAAGTGGAGGAGCGATGATGCAGGGGAAAGTGCCGGCGACAAAATCAAGTTTCAATTTGATTCCTAGAAAACATGATTTTGATATTCTTGTTGTTGGTGCTTGATTATGGTTCGATTCTATTGGAATGTTATAGTTATTGTTTGTTTTTTTAATATTTTCTTGATGTTGTGATTTGTGGGGGCGCGATGGTGATATGGAAGAGGAACGGTGGGTCTTGACGGTGCAGGACAGAGGCACCGTGAGAGGAAAGAAATTGTGGCACAGTCACCGTTTGTTTGAAACAGTGAGACAACAATTGTGAAACAGTGTGTGGGGAATCAGTGAGACGGTAGATGTGAAACGGTGGCACCGTAAGTGATTCTCACAGTAAGACCGTGGAGAGCGGAAATAGTGCCAACGTGCGTTCCTGCAAAAAAAAGAATAGATTAAATATATTAATAATTTAATAAATTTAAAATTAGATTAATCAATTAATAAATTAAATTAAAAATAATGAAATTAAAAACTAAATAAAACAGAGTCAAATAATAAAATTAATTGTGTTTTAAAATGAATGAATTTATTTGGGTTTAATAAAATAAAAAATAAAAATAAAACTGTTACTAGCTTAAATTATTTAACTAAATAATTATCTAATTAATAAACTGAATTGAAGAATAAGAAATATTAACTGAATTAAATTGTTAAAAAAAATTAAATTATTAAAAGACTAAAAACTAAAATGAGTTATTTATTTACAATTTAAAGAAAATAAAGAATTAATTAATTTAATAAATTAATTAATAAACTAACTAGAATGAAAAATTATAAAAATAAAAGAATGAATAACTAAAAGTCTAATTCATAAGACTAAATTAATATAAGAATTATTTAAAATGAAACTAATGAACATTAAAACACATGTTTTAAACTACAAAATGATTATTCTTCACAACAAGTACAAAAACACAACTATTATAAAATACTTACTAAAAACAATCATTTTTGTCTAAAAAAGTCAACAAAAAATACAAAATGGATATGACAAAGAGTGTGAAAACACTGTCGTATCATTTATGTGTACGACTAACTGCTTCCTCGTGAAATGATGTCATTCATTTTCCATCTACCACCTCTCATGGGGAGATATATTATGTAAATACATTTGTTACATGATATAAATGGTATTTTTTATGTCTTTATGCTTCTATAATTATTTTATGTCGAATACCTTCATACTTTCCATTTTGTGTAAATACAATAACTTCGTTTAATGAAGTGTAGACTACTCCCTCCTCAAAGCGATATGATTTGTTCACTTTACATGGAATGTAATATGGGTTTAGTGAAATTATATTATATGTATGAAATAATTATTCTACTATAATTATAATATATATATATATATATACATATATTTCATTTACTTTCTTTCAATACAACAAAAAAATGAAAATAATGTCCATACGTACGTACGACCTACCATCTCCATAAACAATATATTCCATTTCATATTTATATATTTTATATATTATTATAAATATTTATATAATTAATCTATATATGATATATATATCATGTTTTATAATCTGTAAAAAATTAAATCATGATCTAAGTAAGAGGATCAAGAATAACAAGTCGAAACATGTATGAGAAAAAAAAAGCAGTTATTAACCAAAACATTACATCAACATGGAATTATTTATAAAAAGGTAATATAAATCATAAGTAAAAAATATATGGTATGATATATAATAATATGTTTCAATGTAAAATTTATAATAACATTATCTTTATTATACAATAGGTTTCATTGAGCACAATGAAAGTCAAAAATTAACGTAAGGGAATTTCATCTTAATTTTTATCTTAGTGAGATACAAGACATATTCACCACTTGCTTATTTTATGTGGTGTATATACTACCATATGAAATTTTATATCATGAATTTAATTTATTTAATTATATTAAAAGTTTCAATTAATGTTATTCTTTCATGAGGATCATGATTCAAAAGTTACTCAAGTAGTAAGGGTTTTCTCATCACACTTTTATTTCTATGAGACTTATGCATTATTCATCACTAATTTATTTTTTTGGTTTATATTATACCCATTAATGAATTATAAAATAATTATTATTTTATTTATTTATATTTACATATAAATTTCATGTTCTCTCTTTCATGGGGTTTATGGTTGAAAAATTACCAAATAGGTAAAGTAATTTTGTCTCAATTTTCCTTCTTTGAAACACATGTTATGTTATGCACAAATAGTCTTTTATAAGGTGTGTATACTTCCATTTGAAATTTTAAGACATGTATATACTTTATTTTCATTATATAATAAACTTTAGGTAATTTTATTATTACATGGGAATTATGATTCATATGTTTCAAAGTGGAATGGGACAGTTTGAAATGTTTAAAGATTATCTTCCTCAAAAAATGTTTTAAATAACCCTTCAAAATTATTCTCCATAAAAGATGAAATAATTTGATTTAGTTTATGATTTAACAGGGTTATGATTCATGTTTACCATTCCTATTCTTTCTAGTAATTATTTATTCATTTTATGACATGTTGTGTATGAGACCCATTTCTCTTCCACATGTTATACCATGCTAAAATTATTACGAAGTCCAATTCCTTTCATGTGTTATTATATGATGAAATTATTGTAAATAATATCTCTTTTTTAAGTTTATAATAGGAGGAATTATTTATAATATTCATTTAATTTCATTGTTTATGATATGATATTAATGAAATCCGTTTATTTTTATTGGTCATGATATGATGAATGTTTTATTATTTTGTGTTAGATGGATGTTTGATTTTATTATATGATGGGTGGGACCAATATATCTCTCCAATGCATTGGGTATATATTTATATCTAATGAGTATGATTGGAATTAAATGAGGATTGAACTTAGTTCATTATGAATGGGATAGAATGAGGAGTAAACACTGTTCAGTATGATTGGGATGGAGTGAGGAGTGAACTCAGTTTAGTATGATAGGGTTGGAATGAGGAATAAACTCAGTTCAGTAATACAGTAATGTAATAGGAAGTGAACCCAGTTCATCAATACAGGTCTATAATGGGACGTGAACCGGGTTCAGTAATATAGTGATGGAATGGGATGTGAACCTAGTTCAGTAATACATGGCTGGAACAAGAAGTGAACCCAGTTCAATAACATATGGGTGGAATGAGAAGTGAACCCAAATCTGTAATACAAGGCTGAATGGGAAGTGAACTCGATTTAGTAATATAGGGATCAAATGGGAAGTGAACCTGATTCAATAATAAAGGGATAGAATAGGAAGTGAACTGAATTTAGTAATACATGTTTGGAATGGGGAGTGAACCTCATTCATTAAAGGACTTTTTCCTCTAAGATTTCATTGGTGGTAATACTTAAATACTATAGAAATCATTTTATATGTTTATGCATATTTCACAATTACATGTATTATTATTATGTTGTGATCTCAAGGATTATTCACTTGATTCCCTTATTATTCATTTATTAGGAACTCCTAATCATTAGGCCATGATTCATGTTTATGATATTTGATATTTAGGGTATGATATTCTAATGATACGATCACATTTTCATACCCTTATTATCAATTTATGCTTACATATCTTTCTTTTTTACCCTTAATAAGCATCTGATCTCACCCATTTCTTGTGTTTTTTTTTCTCTATGTGTTGAATAAAGGTTTTATGTATGAGTACTAAATGGTAATATCTTTAATGGATACATTGAATACCATTCACTAGATTTAAATATTTTGTTCTATGTTTCCAAATACACTAAACTATTATGACCCTCATGCATGTATTTTTGTAATTTGTAAAATATTAATTTAAAATGATGTTATATCTATTTATGATGTAATTCTCTGACATTAGTTACCCATATTCGGAGCATTATTACATAACATTATCATGATCACAAGAGATCAAGTCTTGAAAGACCGATTAGTTTAGTATCCTTGGAAGTGCTAGATACATACATATGTTTTATATTACATGATAAAATGAAAAATAAACATTATGTCTCCATATAATACACTCATATACCTTAGCCTATCCCTATAGGTCAGTCATAATATACTACTTCACATCCTGGTAAAATTAAAACATAAGAAATGGGTGAACTCAGATGCTCAGTAAGGATAGCAATATAGTAGAATCTTTCATAATTAAGTATAAACATCTAAGGAATTTTATAAGACTAGAACACAAGCCTTTTAAACATAAACTTTAGTATAATATAGAAAATATAAATCAAATAATTTCATTTACTTATTCACATGGATATTCTACTATTTGACTAATCACTTGTAATATAAATAGCCACTTTCATAATAATGGAATGCATAATTTCGGACATCATAACCACATAGTCAAGGCCTCATGCCAAGACTACAAATAAGATTTTTATCAAGGCCTTGTACCAATACACTAGTTTGTCTCATGAGACCTACTGATGCATTGAGGAGAAATAGCGGGCTCCACCCGTCATATACTAAGTCTAATGCATTCCTAATATGAAAAGGTTAAAACATAACATAAACAGTTGTATTAAAACTAGCATAAGAAATGTTAATACTTTAACCATAAACCATGAATGGTATAAAAATAACATATCCACAGTCAAAAATATCATAAAAACTTCAATACAATATGGAATATTGTATCATAATAAATCAACTTCAAATAAATGTAAAATCCATCAAAGGATGTTGACATTGATGAAATCAAAACTATTTAAGAGAAATATCCCTTTCTATTTTGAAATCCTTTAAAATTAAAATAATTATAAATGAAAACATTTATTTTGAAAATATTCTTATAATATTTTAAGGGAATCTTTTAAGGTGTTATAATGGTGGAAAATATCTGCACTCGCCATATACGTTAAAAAAACATTCATTCCTTAATTTTGTTGAAAAGGTCATAAAGGGCCTTGTTTGGAAAACAATAGAAAGATTCATTTATAAAAATTTTATAAGAATTAAAAAAATGGTATAAATGACTTTATCCCATAGTCTAGGAAATAGTAAAATTATTTTTTAAATACATTTGTAAGAAACACAGATGTGGATGATAAAGAGGTCCCAATAGATACTCACGTATAAACAACCTCAGATAATGTAGAGATTGTATAATTAATCCTTACCTTGAACTTTTCCTTGATCGAGGGTAAATTAACCTATTGTATAATAGTTAAATAATTGTTATTAAATTATAAAATAACCACATACATAAATATTATATCATATATGATCTTTTAATATTTCTTTGTTAATTATATTTTAGTGGTATCATTTTTTCAGGTGTTAACTGATTCGTTTTCCATTATATGTTTTGTTATGTAAGTCATGTTTGTTATGTATAATATGTATTTGATTAATATCCAGAATTTTATTAAGTTATTTAACATTTTTTTAAATCATAAAATGAAAATTATTCCTTAATGATTACGATGGGTAATGAATTTCATCGTGTTCGTGGAGACGGTAATTCGTACGTACGCATGAGAGACAATATCATTCTATTGATGGTGAAATCGTATGAAATTGGATGGTATATAAAATATAAATAATCATTAACATTTTATATTTATTATTTACATTAGTTATACTCACTATTATACCCATCCAAATAATGAAGTGTTTGAATAACAAATTGCACCACGGCGTGGAGACGGTAAGCCATACGCACACACATATGAAGACTTTTCATTCATAAGATGGATAGAATATTGAATATGGTTGTAACATATTTATAATAACATCAAATTATATAAAAGTTACCGGATTTATTACTTTGGTATGGAAAAAATAAAGAAATAAGAAGTGGAAGAAGAAAAGAACTTTGAAAGAGGTGGTGAAAGTATTACATCTTCTTCGAGTGTTTCCTTTTGATTTGATCAAAAGGTATTTTTTAGTTGGATTCTAATCAAAGTAAGGCCCCTAGGATTAAGTGATGGTAGTTGGGAGGATATTGGAGATGATTTGTGCTGATCCAAATGGCTTTGGAGGTGTGATTTTAAGATAAGGGGAAGTACCTTTTTATAAGAGATATGAGGGTCACCTTAGGAAAAGCATGAAATATTAATTTATTATACAATCATATTCGGTTTATAATAGATGAAAAACAATTTATTTATAGGATAGGGTGGGTATAGGTCGAAAAAATCTTAACCAATAGGGTTTAGATAGGTCTAGGTCACCATATTAACCTTATCTTTAAGATTTAACTCTTCGTTAAATAGTTTAACTTTTACCATGTATTCTTATATTATTATAATAAGTGGTTAGTAAACTTAATATAAAATGGAAAGATAACCCCAATTGGTTAATTATTGACATATATATTAATATATAAGTCCTTTTTCTTAACCATATATATTTTGGAATATTATCTCATTTAATAATATAGTATTTGTTTAAAAAACTCATTTATGTAAATTTTGACACTCTTTGGTGTTTTGTTTTTGTGAAAGTCATAACAACTTTATCACTTCGAAAAAAATTTAATTAATAAACTATAACAAGTCATATTAATTTATAAAATTATTTTAATGCATCAAAAGTCTAAATTTACATTTATTTTGATATTTATAATATCAATTGTTTTAATCTTTAATTAATAAGGTAATTACTGCATCATAATTATGTCATAAATAAATTTAATTATTTAATGTATAAAAATTATAAATAAAATACCATTATGTATAAAATCTTTTTATATTTATAATTAATATTTATAGTCGAATTTATCTTATTTATAACCCTATATTAAAAATGCTTTAGTTATTAAAATTTGAATTTAACACTTTTAACTACTCTTTAAATAAAATAATAATAAATGTTCCAATCTTATCCATGTGAACCAAAAGGATCATTTTTTTTCTAAGGTTGATTTTGGTCAAAATGTACTTATCAAATAGAATTAGGACATGTTTTATGGAAATTATAATATCATTTTTACCTTTAATTACCCTTATTTACTTTTAATCGTGGTAAATAAAATTCAAAAATTACTATTCACTAAAAAAATTGTCATCCTATTGAACCAAATTTTACTTACTGATGTCAACTATGTCTCTAAGATTTTTGAAATTAAATTCACAAAGTCGTAAAATTACATTTTATGTAAAATATCTAACATGTCTAGAAGGTGGGTAAAAGACGTTAAAAAGTTAAATAAAATTTTATACATAAACTTTTTGTTATAAAATGACTCCAATGAATTACATTGAACTCATATAAGTATTATGTATCTATTTTGAGAAAAAATAATTTTAAATAAAATAAATATTTAATTAAATAAAAAGTAGTTTTTAAATAATAACGCAGTTTTTTTCACTATTTATTAAACATTGAAAGTTTTCAGAAAAAATACAAAAAATTCACCCTAAGCTAATTTTGATATTCCAAATCCAAAAGTGAAGTCCATTTTAAAAAATAAAATTTATAAATTTTCAAAAAGTGGGTATTACTATTCATAATGGCTAGTTTTATTGGTCGTGGTGAGCTATAACTTGAAGTTGCATGCAACAAAATCTATTATATTATTCAAAGAGAAGCGTACCATGGAAGCTTAGCCTGTTACATTCTTCCCTCCTTAAAATAATTTCATCCTCAAATTTTCTAGCATATTACTGCATAAAAATATTTGGGTGGTTCTTCATCACAAGTTCCTCGGGTTCCCACATTGCCTTTTCCATCTTATTATTTCTCCATAGAACTTTTACCAGATGAGTCATTTGGTTTCTCAACACTAGTTCTCTATTTTCAAAAATCCGGATAGGCACTTCACAATAAGACATATCAGGTTCTAGTTCTATTTTTTCATAGGTGAGTACATGCGTTGAGTCAGGCATGTATTTTCTTAACAGTGATGCATAGAACACATCATAAACTTTGGAGAGAATTGTTAGAATTTCCAAATGGTAAGCTACAACTCTAATTCATTCTAAAATTTTGAATGGTATGTTGTACCTGAGACTTAATTTACCCTTCTTACCGAATCATATAACTCCCTTGCATGGAGATACCTTCAATAAATCATGATATCCAAATTGAAATTCCAAATCATTCCATCAGTTATCTACATAGCCCTTTGGCCTACTTTGAGATGATTTGATATGGGTTTGGATAATCTTCACCTTTTCTATTGTTTCCTCAACAAGTTCTGGACCTATTAGTTTTCTTTCACCAACATTATCCTAATAAGATGGTGTGTGGCATCTCTTTCTATATAACACTTCATATGGTTCCATCTGAATAATTGAATGGAAGCTATTGTTATAGGAAAATTCTTTCAGAGGTAAATATTTATCCTACATACCTTGAAAGTCAAGTGATCAAGATCTTAACATGTCTTCTAAGGTTTGCATAGTCCGTTCTAATTGTCCATCAGTTTGAGGGTGGTGGGCATTGTTGAAATGAAGTTTAGTATCCAAGACCTACTGAATACTTTTCTAGAATCTTGATGTAAAATGGGGATCACGATCAGAAATAATCGAAAGGGATAATCCATAAAGTCTTATAACTTCATTAATATATACTATCACAAAATGTTCAAGTGGTAAATGTTCTCTTTTATAAAGAAAATGTGTATACTTGGTAAGATGATCACCAATGACCCATATTGCATCATTCCTTCTATGAGTCTTTGGTATCCCCATGACAAATTCCATTGTAATAGCATCCCATTTCCACTAAGTTATATGAGTAGTTTGCATGACTCTTCTAGGATTATTTTCTCCATCCTTTTACTGTTGACAAACCATAAATATTGACACATAAACAACAATCTCCCTCTTCATGTTGTCCCACCAAAAATATTACTTCAAAACACTATACATCTTAGTTCTACCAGGGTGCATAGAGAAATTGAAGCTATGAGCATCATCCAACAATTCCATTTTTAGATATGGTATGTCAGGAACACAAATACTCTTCCCAAATTTCAAAATTCCATCTTCATATACAAATTCAATCAATCTCACATCATTCACAGCATTAATTTTCTTTTGAAACTCCTCATCATTAGTCTAAGAACTTTTTATCCTTTCTAGTAAATATGGTTTAGAAACCATTTGAGAAATTATTGATGTTTCAACTTCCATGATTATTACTATATCTATCTTTACTAGATCTATGAACATAGGATCCCTTCCTAATCTTATCTTGTTCAAAACTCCATGATCCTTTCTATTCAATGCATCTACCACCTTATTTTCCTTCCCCGGGTGGTAGTGTATAGTACAATCATAATCCTTGAGTAGTTCAAGACATCATCATTACCTCATATTGAGTTCCTTTTGTGAGAAAATATACTTCAAACTCTTTTCATCAGTATAAATCTCACATATTTCACCATAGGGATAGTGTATCCATAACTTCAAAGAATAATTACAGCTTCGAACTCAAGATCATGAGTAGAATAGTTTTGTTCGTGAATTTTTAGCTGTCTTGATGCATATGAAAAATCTTTATCATTATGCATAAGAAAATAACCAATTCCTTTCTTTGAAGCATAATTATAAATAACGAACTCATCATTCCCTGATGGTAGATTTAAGGTAGGAGCATTGATTAATCTTTTATTTAATTAATCAAATCATTATTCACACTCTTTTTGTCCAAAAAAATTTAATTCCTTTATGCGTGAGCTTGGTTAATGGGTTTGCCAATCGAGAAAAATTCTAGACAAAACGACGATAATAACCTTCTAAACCAATAAAACTGCATACCTCGGTTACACTCGTCGGTGTTGTCCATTTTTCGATTGCCTTTGTATTTGAAGCATAAACAAATATTCCATCCTTATAGACAATATAGACAAGAAAATAAATCTCCTGAAGCCAGAATTCGCACTTCCTAAACTTCCCATATAATTCATTTCTTCTAAGAGTCTTTAGAATTATGCGCAAGTGATTTTCATGATATTCATTGCTTTTGGATTATACCAAGATATCATCAATAAATACCACTAAAAATTCATCAAGATATTCCTTGAAAACTCTATTCATTAGATCCATGAAGACATAGGATGCATTAGTCAGTCCAAAAGGCATTATTGTACACTCGTAATGCCCATACCTGGTACAAAATGGTGTCTTCAGAATGTCTTCCTTCTTCACACACAACTTATGATATCCAGATCGAAGGTCAATATTAGAAAAATATTGTGCTCCATGAATTTGATTGACTAAATAATTAATGTGAGGTAGTGGATACTTGTTTTTTATTTTTATAGAATTAATCTCCTAGTAGTCAATGCACATCCTCAAAGATCCATATTTCTTATTAACAAAAATAATTGGGGCTCCCCATAGAGAAATGCTAGGGCTAATAAATACTTTATTACTCAATTATTCTAGTTGTTTATTTAGTTCCACTAATTCCACATTGGACATTCTATATGGGGTCTTCAATATGGGCCTTGAACCAGGAATTAAATCAATGGAAAACTCAATTTCTTGTTCTGGATGATGTCCAGGTAAATTTTATAGAAACACATCAACATATTCTTGAAAAATAGTTATATACTCTATTTTAAAATTCCTTTCCACACCCATAGTTATTTCACTCTCTTCCTCCCCAATAATTGAATTTAGTAGAGCTACTAGGGGTTGATCTAGATGGGAATCATATGGTGAACTGTATTCTCTAAAGATAATGTACTCCTTATCATCATCGAAAATTGTAACCTCCTTCTTCTTATAATAAATTTTCACATCATGGTCTGAATTCCAATCCATACCGAGGATTATATCAAATTCAATCATGGGTATAAATATATTATCTGTAGATGAAGCACGTTTGTGTGACCTATTGCGAACTGATTCACAAAACTTTGTTGAAATGATACTTCCCTTAAGAGTTTTTAATGAAACATACCTTGTTAAATTAAATTAGAAATATCTAATTTTATTAGCAAACTAGGAAGATATGAAACAATGAGTGATCTAGAATCAAATAAATAATTGGATAAAATTGATAAAACCATTAAATTACCTTCCACCACGTCATTCGGAGCTTCAACCTCAACAGTAGTGATCACATAAGCATGGCCTTGCTCCCTTGTCCTTTTATGAGGTAAGTTTACTTGGAACTTAGGACATTCATTTTCATAATTCCCCATTTCTCTACAATTTTATCATTCAACATTGATTGACTCTTTCTTTTCCTTCCAATCACGATCTTGGTGGCCATTTTCACCACACATATAACAGACCCTCGTTCCCTTTAGGCAAGTACCGAGGTGTTTAATCTCAAATTTACTACAGGATGGAAATTAAGCCTTTCCCTTCTTCCCCTTATTTATATTTATAGAGTGTTTAGTAGATCTCTTCTTCTCTTGCTTTTCATTTAAAGTCACAAGACTTAGATAATTCCTTTTTTGTCTTGATAGCACATGAGACAATATCTTCGTACAATGAGAAGGATTGTGAGACTAATGCTTGATGAAGAAATGGTTTTAAACCATTAAAGAATAAATCAATATTACTCCTTGGGTTATATATATATTATGTTGCATGCTTTGCTAACCTTTTAATTTTAGCCTCATGATTTGTGACATTCTCATCCTTCTTTTCCCTCAGACTCAGAAATTGTCTTTCCATATATGATTGATGGTCATGGGGAAAGTATTTTTCTATGAAAAGTTATTTAAACTCCCTCCATTCGATATTTGATAATTCTTCATCCTTCTTTTTGTTTTGAATTAATTACCACCATTGATCTGCATCTCCCGTGCAGTGATAAATTTCCACGAAAACGTTTTCCATTTCACTACTCTGCAAAGCATGAAATATTTTCTCGAAGGAACTTATCCATTGCTCAGCTACAAATGGATTTGTAGTCCCATTGAATGTTGGTGGTTGTTGCCTCATGAAGCGGTCTAACATCGATCCTATGCATTGTAGATTAGGGTGCTCCATAGAGGTAAGGTTATTATTCATAACCTGAGTGAGTTTTCCCAATATGGTTATAAGTTTTTTAGCATTGGTTTCATCACCAATTCCACTATAATTATCTTGGGTAGGAGGGAAATCCCTACTTGGATTACATTCATTGATATGGTTTCTATTCCTTCCACTAGGTTCCATTTCTAAACAATGGCATACACTGGATTAGTTTATGAATCACAATACAAAATTCCAAATTAGTAAAATACCTAACATAAATTGAACAATTTATACATATAATCCATAATCATAAAAAAAATTCACTGAGGAAATATTTACTCATAAATCCTTCATAATGGTTTGTAAAGAAAATGTGAATTATCCTAATCATATCCCCTGGGAGTTTCATAACCAAGAGTGTATCAAGGCCCAATTTCATGTATTAGGATACCTCGAGTCAAGCCCAAAACTCGTTGTTAGAGTTTTTACTCCTAGGTATATCTGTACCAGAGCCACCTCTACCTACTCATATCCAGGCATGGATTTATTTCATGGAAAATACACAAAATATATACATTACTAAAATTATATAAAGCTATTCTATACTAAACCTCAAATTTTACATTAGGGTAATGTTCTCTAATTAGAGTTTCTCTAAATCTAGTTTCCAGGGTTTGTACTAAACTTCCTCTTATACCAACTATAATGCCTCGACCCTAGTTACCCAAATTTGGTACATTATTACATAAAATTTTCATGATCACAAGAGATCAATTCTTGAATGGATGATTAGTTTAGTAGCCTTGAAGTTCTATATATATACATAAGTTTTACATTACATGATGAAATGAAAAAGAAACATTGTGTCTCTGTAGAATACACTCATATCCCTTAGTCTATCCCTCCAGGTTAGTCATATTATACTTCTTCACATCTTGGAAAAAATAAAACATTAGAAATGGGTGATCTCAGATGCTCAGTAAAGATAAAAATATAACGGAAACATTCATAATTAAGCATAAACATATAAGGAAATGTATAAGACTAAAACACAAGTCTTTTAAAATAACATCAGCAAAATATGGAAAAGATAAATCCAATAATTCCATTTTATTATTCATATGGATATTCTACTAGTCTAATAATCACATGTAATATCAATATCCACTTTCATAATGATGGAATGCATAATGTCGGACATCATAACCACATAGTCAAGGCATTGTGCTAAGACTATAAATAAGATTTTGTCAAGGACTTATTCCAAGAAACTAGTTTGTCTCATGAGACCTACTAATGCATAAAGGAGCTATAGTGGGCTCCAACCATCACATACTAAGTCCAATTCATTTCTCATATGAAAAGGTTGAAACATAACATAAACAGTCATATTAAAACTAGCATAAAAATGTTAATACTTTAACCCTAAACCATGAATGGTATAAAAATAACACATCCATATTCAAACATATTACAAAACCTTCAATACAATATGGAAAATTGTATCATAATAAATCAACTTCAATCAAGTGTAAAATATATCAAAGGATGTTGACATAAATTAAATCAAAACTATTTGAGAGAAATATACCTTTCTATTTTGAAAAAATTTAAATGTAAAATAATTATAAAATAAACAATTTATTTTGAAAGTATTCATATAATCTTCTAAGGTAATCTTAAAAGGTGTTACAATGGTGTAAAATATCCACACTCATCGTATAAGTTAAAAAAACATTCTTTCCTTAATTTTGTTGAAAAGGTCGTAAAGGGCCTTGTTTGGAAAATGATGAAAAGATTCATTAATAAACATTTTATAAAAAGTAAATAAAGAGTATAAATGACTCTAAACCATATTCTAGGAAATATTAAAAAAAATTGAAATAAATTTTTAAGAAACACGTATGTGGATGATAAAGAGGTCCCAATAGATACTCACTTATAAACAACCTCAGATAATGAAGAGATTGTAGAATTAACCCTTACCTTGTACTTTTTTGGATCGAGGGTATGTTAACCTCCTGTATAATAGTTAAATAATTGTTATTAAATTATACAATAACCACATAAATAAATATTATATTATATATGATCTTTTAATATTGATTTGTTAATAATATTTCAGTAGTATCATTGTTTCAGGTGTTAACTGGTTTGTTTTCATTTATATGTTTTATTAAGTAAGTAATGTTTTTTATGTATAGGATGTATTTTATTCATATCCATATTTATATTAAGTTTTTAAACATTATTTTAAATCATAAAATGAAAATTATTCTTGAATGATTACGATGTGGAATGAATTTCATCGCGTTCATGGAGACAGTAATCTGTATGTACACACGAGTGAAAATATGATTCTATTGGTGGTGAAATAATATGTAATTGGATGGTATATCATATATAAATAATAATTAACATGTAATATTTTTTATTTACATCATTTATACTCATTATTATACCCATACAAATAATGAAGTGTTTGAATAACAAACTACACCGCGATGTGGAGATGGTAAGCTGTACGTACGCACATATGGTAAATTTTCGTTCGTAGGATGTATAGAATAATGAATATGGTTGTAACATATTTATAATAGAATAAAAGTATGTATAAGTAACTGGATTTATTATTTTGGTATGGAAACAAAAATAAAGAAGAATTGGAAGAAGAAAAGAACTTTGAAAGAGGTGGTTAATTTATTACCTCTTCTTCGGGTGTTTGCTTTTAATTTGATCAAAAGGGATCCTTAGGTTGTCTTATGATCAAAGTAAGGAATCTAGGCTGAATTTAGGGTAGATTATAAGATATTAGAGCAGATTTTGGCCAATACAAATGGCTTTGGAGGTGTGATTTTGAGAGAAGGGGAAGTACACTTTTATAAGAGATGTGAGGGTCACTTTAGGAAAAGCTTGAAATATTAATTTATTATATAATCATATTGGGTTTATAATGGCTCAAAAAAGATTTCTTTCAAGGATAAGGTGGTTATGGGTCTAAAACCTCTCATAAAATAGGTTTTATATGGGTTTAGGTCACCATATTAACCTTATCTTTTAGATTTAACTCTTAGTTAACTAGTTTAACTTTTACCACGTATTCTTCTATTGTTATAATAAATGGTTAATAAACATACTATAAAATGACAAAAAATCAATATGTGGTTTATTATTGACATATATATCATTATATTAGTCCTTTTTTCAACCCTTATATTTTTATGAAAATTATATCAATTAATAATATAGTATTTGTTTTAAAAACTCACTTATGTCTATTTTGACACTATTTGGTATTTTGTTTTTGTGAAATTCATAAAAACATTATCACTTAGATAAAATTTATTTAATAAAACCTAACATGTCATATTAACCTATAAAATTAGTTTAATGCATCAAACGTCTCAATTTACGTTTATTTGGATATTTATAATATCAATTATTTTAATATTTCATTAATAAGGTAATTATTGCATCATCATTGTGTTGTAAATAAATTTAATTATTTAATGTCTAAAAATTACAAATAAAATACCATTATGTAGGAAATATTTTGATATTTCTAATTAATATATTTAGTTGAATTTATCTTATGTATAACCCTATATTAAAAATGGTTTAATTATTAAACTTTGAATTTAACACTTTTAACTCATCTTAAAATAAAATAATAATAAGTTTCCTAATCTAATCCAAGTGGACCAAAAGGATCCTATTTTATTACTAAAGTGGATTTTAGTAGAAATAAACTTATCCAATATAATTAGGATATGTGTTATCATAATTATAATATCATTTTTACCTTTAATTACCCTTATTTACTTTTAACCATGGTAAATAAAATTCAAAAGGTACTATTCACAAAAAATATTTTCATCCTATTGAACCAAATTTTACTTACTGATGTCAACCATGTCTCTCATATTTTTGAAATTCAATTCACATAACTGGTGAAATTACATTTTATGAAAATTTGCTAACGTGCCTAGAAGGTGGGTAAAAAACGTTAAAAAGTTCAATAAAATTTTATACATCTAATTTTATTATAAAATGACTCCAATGAATTAAATTGAACTTATATAGGTATTATGTATCTATTTTGACCTAAAATAAATTTAAATAAAATAAATAATTATTTAAATAAATAGTAGGTTTTAAAAAATAACGTTGTGTTTTTCACTTTTCATTAAAAATTTAAAGGTTTGAGAAAAATACAAAAAATTCACCCCAAGCTAATTTTGTAACGCCTCGACCCCCGAAGCCCAGATTAGGTGCATTGTTACATATCATTGTCATGATAAAAAAGGATCAAGTATCTAAAGACCGATTATTTTAGTAGCCTTGGAAGTAATTGATACATTTATAAGATTTACATTACATCATAAAATGGAAAACTACAACAACATTGTTTCCATAGATAACATTGAGATCCCATAGACTATCCCTACAGGCCAGTCATAATATACTTCATCGAATCTTGGAAAAATAAAGCATAGAAAGGGGGAGCTCAGATGCTCAGTAAAGATAACAATATAGCAGAAACATTCATAAATAAGCCCAAACATTTAAGGCAATGTATAAGACTAAAACAAAAGCCTTTTAAACTTGAACTTCATCATAATATGGAAAAGATAAAATCAAATAATTACATTTAATTATTCAAATAGATATTATATTAGTCGAATAATCACATGCAATATCAATATCCACATTCATAATGATGGAATGCATAATTCCAGACTTTCATAACCACATAGTCAAGGCCTTGTTCCAAGACTAAAAATAAGATTTTTTCAAGGCCTTATGCCAAGACCCTAGTTTTTCTCAGGAGACCTACCGATGCATTGAGGAGATATATTAGGATCTACCCATTACTTACTAAGTATAATTCATTCCTCAAATGAAAATTTTGAAACATAATCTAAACATTCGTATTAAAACTAGCATACGAAATGTTAATATTTTAACCACAAACCATGAATGGTATAAAAATAGCACATCCACAGTCAAACATAACTCATTAAATACAATATGAAGGATTTATTATACTATATCAACCTCAATAGAGGATAATTAATGATAATGACATAGATGAAAATAATCGTCAAAACTATTTGAGAAAAATATCCCACTTTTTCTTGAAAACATTTAAAAGTATCACTATTTATCAAGAAGGCTTTTAAAATAGATTTTTGAATCAAAGTGTTCCATACCAATTTGAAACATTTAAAAAGAATTTTAATTTTAAAATTTTAATGTCCATATAAATAAATCCTTAAAACCATTTTTGAAAAATGTACATTAATGAGAATGATTTAGAATAATAAATCTTTAAAACATTTTAAAATGATATTTTATTTAGAGTTCCTAACCAAAAGAGAGACACTTGAATAAAAATAATTGAGATAATAAAAACTTCATAAGATCATGGGAATAAATGTATTCATGATATAATATGTCAATGTACAATATATACACCATATAAAAGTGAATTGGCATATAACAACAAAGAAGTCTCAATAGAATGTAAATTCAGATGAAATATCTTATAAAGACCGTATCCTTAGGTTAAGGATAAATAAAAGACATAATTATGTGTGAAAAATATAAATACACTCAATATTATTGGATATTAAGTATAAATCAATCAAAGGACATTCACGCGTATTCTTATAAAAACTACTCCAATGAATTGCATGTTTAACTCAATAAATGGATATTGAATTAAAATTACTCTTATCTAGTTCATATTAATGACTTGAGAATTTATCAATGGAGTGATTATGTGTATAAAACGTATATCCACAGAAAGGTGAGTGGAAATTACAACAAAAATAATAAATAGTGATTCCACACATAATCATGGAGTAAAATAATCAATGAAGTATGCGTAAAGCTGAATGAGTGGAAATTGAAATTTGAAATTCCTTTACCAATTTGGTAACTTATGAAACATACATCCCATGAAATATGTATCATAAAATGAAGATGTAATTACTCATAAATTAAATTATATTACACAAATAATACAATCATTGGGCAGTACATACACCTCACAAAAGGAAATAGTGGCAGTATGGCATGAATCTCACAAAAATAGGAAGTGAGATGAAAACCCTTACTTTGTTGTAATAAATCGAGTCGTTTGGACAAAAGTTAATAAAAACAAAATGAATCACACAATACTAAGAATATAAATATAATCATGATAATATATATATCAAATGACAGAACACAATACACCGCATTTAATAAATAACTGGCGAACAATGGAAATCTCATGGAATTAAAAGTGAGATAAGAAACCCCTTTGTACTTTTACTTGGTCGATGCTAGGTTAACCTCATTTATAATGGTGAAATAGTTTTTATTAAAATATATAAGAATCATATACATTAATATGATATCATATACGATCTTTTAAAATTGCTTTGTTAATAATATTTTAGTATTATCGTCGTTTCGACTGTTAACTGATTTGTTTTCCTTTATATGATTTTTTCGTAAGTAGTGTTTGTTAGGAATAGGATTTATCATATTCATATTCTGAATGATATTATGTTTTTGAACATTATTTTTCATCATCTAATGAAAATTTGTCTTGAATGGATTACGATGGGGAAGGAATGTCGTCGCATTCACGGAGACGGTAATCCGTACGTACGCACGAGCGACAACATCATTCTTTTTATATTAAAATAATATATAATTGGAGGATATATAATATATAAAAAATAATTATCATGTTATATTTATTATTTACATCAATTACACATCATTATTATACCCATCCAAATAATAATGTATTGAATAACAACTACACCACGATGTGGAGACGATAAGCCTTACGTACGCACGTATGGTGACATGTCATTCAAAGGATGGATAGAATAATGAATATGGTTGTATCATATTTATAATAAAATAATAATATATAGAAGATACTGGATTTATTTTTTTATAATGTAAACAACAAATAAAGAAGAAGTGGAAGAAGAACTGAACTTGAAAAGGTGATGAAATATTTACCTCTTCTTGGGGTGCTTCATTTTGATTTGATCAAAAGGGATCCTTAGGTTAGATTTATGACTAAAGTAAGGACTCTAGGATTAAGGTAGGACAGTTGAGAGGGTATTTTGGAAGAGTTTTGTTGAGACAAAAGGCTTTGAAGGTGTGAATTTTCAGGAATGGGGAGTGCCCTTTTATAAGAGGGGTGAGGGGCACCTTAGGAAAAGCTAGAAATATTATTTTATAATAAAATCGTTTTTGGTTTATAATGGCTCAAAAATGAATTATTTAAATTATAAGGTGGGTATGGGTCGCAAACCACTCAAAAAATAGGTTTTATATAGATTTGGGTCACTATATTAACCTTATGTTTTAGATTTAACTCTTAGTTAAATAGTTTGACATTTACCATGTCTCTTTGTATATTTATATTATATAGTTAACAAACATACTATATACTTATAAGAGAACCCCAAGTGGTTAATTAATGATACACCTATCATTATATAAGTCTTTTGGCTGAACCCTAGATTTTTATGAATATCATATCAATTTATAATATAATATTTGTTTTAAAAACTCTTTTATGTCAATTTTAACACTATTTGGTATTTTGTTTTTTCTAAATTCATAACAGCATTATTACTTCCAAAACAATTCATATAACCAACCCTAATATGTCATATTAACATAGAAAATTATTGGAATTCATAAAAAGTCTCAAATTACATTTATTTGGATATTTATAATATCAAATATTTTAATTTTCATTAATTAGGTAATTACTGCATCATCATTGTGTCATAAATGAATTAAATTATTTAATGTCTAAAAAATATAAATAAAATACTATTATGTATGAAATATTTTTATAATTCTAATTAATATTTATAATCAAATTTATCTTATGTATAACCTTATATTAAAAATGGTTCAGTTATTAAGGTTTGAATTTAACACTTTAAACTCTTCTTTGAATTAAATTATAATAAATCTCCTAATCTAATCCAAGTGGACCAAAAGGATCATATTTTATTCCTAAGGTTGTTTTTGGTCGAATCACACTTATCTAATAGAATTAGTACGTGTTTTAGGGTAATAATAATATCATTTTTACACTTAATTACCCAATTTACTTTTAACCGTGGTAAATAGAAGTCAAAAGTTTCTATTCACCAAAAATTATTTTTATCTTATTAAACCACATTTTACTTACTGATATCAACCGTGTCTCTCTTATTTTTGAAATTCAATTCACAGAAGCGGTAAAATTAATTTTTATTCAAATTTATAAATGCTCCTAGGAGGTGGGTAAAAGACGGTTAAAAAGTTTAATAAAAATTTTATATATCTAAAATTATTTTAAACTGACTCCAAGGAATTAAATTGAACCAATATAGGTATTACGTATCTATTTTTACCTAAAATAAATTTAAATAAAATAAATAAAATTAAAATTAAAATTCAGTTTTAAACTATATCTAAGTGTTTTCACTATTCATCAAAAAATGAAAGTTTTTAGAAAAATACCAAAAAGTCACCCTAAGCTAATTTTGATTTTCAGAATCCAAAAATGAAGTCCTTATTGAAAGATAAAATTTATAAAATTTCAAAAAGTGGGTATTACTATTCATAACGGCTAGTTTGATTGGTTGTTGTGTGTTTGAATCTCGAAGTTGTGTACAATACAAGCTATTACATTATTCAAAGGTAAACGTACCATGGAAGCTTGGGGTGTTACATTCTTCCCCATATTAGAAATTGCATCCTCGCAATTTTTAAAATTGGGCTTGGGAACATAATTGAAAGTCCCAAATTAGAAAAAGAGTCAATAAAACTATCACTTTAAAAGATATAAAGAGAAGTATAGAGGACACCCGATATAACCCATACAATGATTCCATGTAGGAAAACATGGATATGGTAGATAAACTAAGTGTCAAGTTCTGATGGAGGGGGATAGAAAACATGATCAGGAGAAAGTTAACAACAAGAAAAGCACAAACTTGTGATGGGACAAACGGTCATTAGTTTCCCAGTAGTAAAAGTAAACGAATGGTTTTTTTGTTTTACGTTACATTTCATAAAGATGAAGAATTTATTTATGAGATTGACTAAGAACATAAATAAATATACTTAATTTTTAAGTAGTGTTTCATTCTTTAATAAATTTCTACCACTAACTCGTTTTTTTTTTCAAACGATGAGTATTTAAGATGACTTGGTCGCACCGGAAGAGCTAGAATCAACTTCTAGATAATCACATCATCGAAAAATGATAAACTATATATTTACCTTATCTTTAGAGATTAATCAATACCAAAACAGTTAGTACAAGATCTGATGATCCCCAAAAAGGATATTCCTTTAGAGAAGGAAATAGTAATCTTAATTTCTAAAATTAAACCAACAATACCCCAAAGTTAAATAAATAACATTCAATAAACAATTGTCCTTAAAATCCTTCAATATAATCCAAACTAATATTGAAACCAAAAACTTAGATGAATTTGGTTATGTAGTCTTCGACAATAAATTGTATCTCCAAATGACATCAACTACTCTTAAAGTCACATACTTAAAGGTAATTAACCAAATCACATATTCTCTATTATAGGATAATCATTTCCATAAATTTCCCAAATCACTATAAATCCACAATAAAAACATAGATAAAAATCCACAATTACTCCTCAAATGAAATCCTGTAGTATTCTATTTTCCTTATGTAAATAGTGCTCCTAACAGAGCGAACGTCTTCCAAAATAACATTTATTACTTTATCACCAAATCATTTTCCTATACTAAGGGTATTAAATTGATAAGACATAAGAACCCAAATCAACTTATTATTGATCAATAAAATTATTTAACTAAAAATAATTAGTCACACTAACCAGGAACTTCATGTAGTCCAGTGGTATGTGATGAATCCCAATCGCACTCTGGTTGTGGGTTTGATTCCCACAGCTTTGTCTAATGCGACGGGTCGTCACACAGTCTGCGTGTTGTCATTTTACAAAAATAATATTTTATAACATTACCAAAATGAGGTAAATTTCTCAAAATAAGCATAATAAAATTTATCCAAAAAATTTATCTCAGACCTTTAATTGTCATCCCAAAATATAATAACTTGTAATTGCCTCAAACCGAATGATCTTATAAAATAAAATTGTTTTTTATAACTATATCAACAAAAGAAAAGATAATTCTTCCTCAAATATTATTTTCACATGACAAAGTATAGGGTTACAAATACAAGATAATATTATTCCAAAGTAATCTCATCAATAAAGAGCACTAATACTTTTAAACTTTTCTCCAACCTTTTATTTCCACATAGCTTCTTCTTTGACCAAGAAAATATCCTATAGAATAGGGCATTCACTCGGGTAATGGAGAGATCCCCTACATTTATGACAAATTATTGTAAATAAATTCTTGGGACCATTTTTATTTTCTTCCATAATACTCTTCATTTTTCCTCAGCACTTCTTTACTTTATATCCTTCTTTCCCAAACGTAAATCATTTTTCTGTTCCATTGAGACACTTTCCTATGTGTCTCCTTCCACATTTCTAGCATGATGGAAATTGAGGATTCATTTCTCCATGGTCTCCACTACTAGAGCACTTATCAATAATCACCTTTCTTTTCTTTGATGAGTCTAGGATGTGGTTAATATATATGTTGTTGATCATATTTTAGGAAAACTGATTTGGTATGAGCACATGACTTCCTTGGAATCCAGCCATTGACAAAAACCAGAAAGCATTGTGTGAGTAACATTAGTCATAAAATCATTTAGAAAATATTATGACACCATATTTTTAATTAGAAACACCTTAGGACAAACCAAGGTCATTTATTCTCATATTATATTAAAATCCTTCAAATCGTTTTGTAAATAAAATGTAAATTATCCTAATCATATCCCCCAGGAGTTCCATAACCAAGAGTGCATCAAGCCCCATTGTCATTCACCAGTTCCTATTCAAGTGTAGCTCAAAGCGGCATTTTCGAGTTTTACCCCTAGGTACATCTATACCAGAGCCACCTCTACCTGCTCGTATCCAGTCAGGGATGTATATCTTGGAAAACTCACAAAATCTCTACAATACCAAAATTTTAGAAAGTTCTTCTATACTAATCCTCAAAGTATATCTTAGGGATATGTTCTATAATCAGAGTTTATCTAAATCTAGTTTTCAAGGTTTGTACTAAACTTCCTCTAATACCAACTGTAATGCCCTGATCCCAGAAGCCCAGAGTCGATGCATTGTTACATATCATTGGAATGGTCACAAATGATCAATTCTTGTAAGATCGATTAGTTTAGTAGCCTTGGAAGTACTAGATACATTTATAAGGTTCACATTACATCATAAAATGGAAAACTATAACAACATTTTTTCCATAGACAACACTGAGATCCCATAGACTATCTCTTCCGGTCAGTCATAATATACTTCTTCACATCCTGGTTAAATAAAATATAGAAATGGGTGAGCTCAGATATTCAGTAAATATAACAATATAGTAGAAACTATCATAAATAAGAATAACCATTTAAGGGAATGTATAATACTAAAACAAAATCCTTTTAAACATAAACTTTAGCATAATATGGAAATGATAAAATCAAATAATTAGATTTACTTATTCACATGGATATTCTTCTATTTAAATAATCACATGCAATAACAATAGCCACTTTCATAATGATGGAATGCATATTGTCAGACTTTCATAACCACATAGTGAAGGCCTTGTGCCAAGACTAAAAATAAGATTTTGTCAAGACCTTGTGCCAAGACACTAGTTTGTCTCATGAGACATACCGATACATCAAGGAGCTATAGAGGTCTCCACCCATCACTTAATAAGTCAAACTAATTCCTCATATGAAAAGGTTGAAACATAATCTGAACATTCGTATTAAAACTAGCATACGAAATGTCAATATTTTAACCACATACCATGAATGGTATAAAAATAGAACATCCACAGTCAAACATAACTCATTAAATACAATATATAAGATTGTATTATAATAGATCAACCTCAATAGATAATAATCAATGATAATGACATAGATGAAAATAATCATCCAAACTATTTTAGATAAATATCCACTTTTCTTGAAAAAATTTAAAAGTCTCACTATTTATCAAGAAGCCATTTAAAATAGATTTTTAAATCAAAGTGTCTCATACCACTTTGAAACTTCTAAAAGCAATTTTAAATTTAAAACTTTAATGTACATGAAAATAAATCCATAAAACCATTTTTAAAACATGGACATTAATGAAAAATATTTAGAATAATAAATCTTTAAAACATTTTGAAATGATATTTTAGTTAGAGTTCTTAACCAAAATAGAGACACTTGAATACAAATAAATGAGGTAATAAAAACTTTTTAAAATCACGGGAATAAATGGATTCATGATATACTATGTCAAAGTACATTATATACACCATATAAAATTGAATTGGTGTATAACAACAAAGATGTCTAAATGGAATTTAAATTGAGATAAAATATCTTATAAAGACCATATCTTTAGGTTAAGAATAAATAAACGACATAATTATGTGTGAAAAATATAAATACACTCAATATTATTTGATATTCGGGGAAAATAAATCAAAGGACATTCACATATATTCTTGTAAAAACAACACCAATGAATTGGATGTTTAACTCAATAAATAGAGATTTAATTAAAATTACTCTTATCTAGTTCATATCGATGACTTGAGAATTTATCAATGGAGTGATTATGTGTATAAAAATTATATCCACATAAAGGGGAGTGTAAATTACTATACAAATAATAAATAGTGATTCTGCACATAGTCATGGAGTAAAATAATCAATGAAGTATGCGTAAAGTCGAATGAGTGGAAATTGAAATATAAAATTCCATTACCAATTTGGTAACTTATGAAACATACATCCGATGAATGATGGATAATAAAATGAAGAGGTAATTACTCAAAAATTAAAGTATATTACACAAATAATACAATCATTGGGCAGTACATACACCACACAAAAGGAAATAGTTATTGTATGGCATGAATCTCATGAAAATAAGAAGTGAGATGAAAACCCTTACTTCATTGTAACCAATCAAGTTGTATGGAAAAAAGTTAATAACAACCAAATGAATAACATAATACCATGAATATAAATATAACCATGACAATATAAATATATCAAATGACAGTACACAATACACCACATTTAAGTGGCGAACAATGGAAATCTCATGTTATTAAAAGTGAGATAAGAAACCCTTTACTTTGTACTTTTCCTTGGTCGATGGTAGGTTAACCTACTATATAATGGTGAAATAATTGTTAATAAATTATACAATAATCATATACATTAATATGATATCATATATGACCTTTTAATATTTCTTTGTTAATAATATTTTAGTATTATCACCATTTCGGGTGTTAACTGATTCATTTTCCGTTATATGATTTGTTTTGTAGGTAGTGTTTGTTAGGAATAGGATGTATCTTATTCATATTCATAATGATATTATGTCATTAAGCATTATTTTTAATCATCGAATGAAAATTAGTCTTGAATGGATTATGATGGGGAATGAATCTCATTGCGTTTGTGGAGACGGTAATCCGTACGTACGCACGAGCGAAAATATCATTCTTTTGATATTAAAATAATATATAATTAGTTGGTATATCATATATAAAAAGTTATTACAATTTTATATTTATTTTTTACATAAATTACACATCATTATTATACCCATCCAGATAATAATTTATTGAATAACAACTACACCACGACGTGGAGACGGTAAGTCGTATGTACGCACGTATGGTGACATTTCATTCAAAGGATGTATAGAATAATGAATATGGTTATACCATATTTATAATAACATCAAAATATATATAAGATACTGGATTATTTATTTTATAATGGAAACAAAAAATAAAGAGTAAGTGGAAGAAGAAATGAACTTGAAAGAGGTGATGAAATATTTACCTCTTCTTCAGGTGCTTCCTTTTGATTTGATAAAAAGGGCTCCATAGGTTGGATTTATGACTAAAGGAAGGCCTCTAGGATTAAGGTAGTATAGTTTAAAGGGTATTTTGGCATAGTTTGGCCGAGACAAAACGCTTTGAAGGTGTCAATTTGAGGGAAGAGAGAGTTCCCTTTTATAAGAGGGGGAGGGGCACCTTAGGAAAAGCTAGAAATATTATTTTATAATAAAATAATTTTAGGTTTATAAGAGAAACCAAATGAATTATTTAAATTATAAGGGGTTTATGGGTCTAAAACTACTCAACCAATAGGTTTTATACAGGTTTGGTTCACAATATTAACCTTATCGTTTAGATTTAACTCTTAGTTAAATAGTTTGATATTTACCATGTCTCTTTGTATTTTTATATTATATAGTTAACAAACACACTATATACATCCAAGAGAACCACAAGTGGTTAATTAATGGTACACGTATCATTATATAAGTCTTTTGTCTGAACCTTAGATTTTTAGGAATATAATATCAATTAATAATATAATATTGGTTTTAAAAACTCTTGTATGTCAATTTTGACACTATTTGGTATTTTGTTTTTTCTAAATTCATAACAGCATTATTACTTCAAAAAAAATTCACATAACCAACCCTAAAATGTCATATTAACATATAAAATTAGTGTAATTCATAAAAAGGCTCAAATTACATTTATTTGGATATTTATAATATCAAATATTTTAATAATTCATTAATTTTGTAATTACTGCATCATCATTGTGTCATAAATAAATTAAATTATATAATATCTAAAAAATATAAATAAAATAAAATTATGTAGGAAATAGTTTTATATTTATAATTTATACTTATAATCGAATTTATCTTATTTATTTCCCTATATTAAAAATGGTTTAGTTATTAAGCTTTGAATTTAACACTTTAAACTCTTCTTTTAATTAAATAATAATAAATGTCCTAATCTAATCCAAGTGGACCTAAAGGATCATATTTTATTCCAAAGGTTTTTCTTCGTTGAATCACACTTATCTAATAGAATTAGGACATGTGTTAGGGTAATAATAATATCATTTTTACCCTTAATTACCCTATTTACTTTTAACCGTGGTAAATAAAAGTCAAAAGTTACAATTCAACAAAAATTATTTTTATCTAATTGAACCACATATTACTTTTTGATATCAACCATGTCTCTCAGATTTTTGAAATTCAATTCAAAAAAGTGGTAAAATTAAGTTTTATTCAAATTTGAAAATGCTCCTAGGAGGTGGTTAAAAGACGATTAAAAAGTTCAATAAAATTTGTATATATCTAAAATTATTATAAGCTGACTCCAATAAATTAAATTAGACCTATATAGGTATTATATATCATTTTTTACCTAAAATAAAGTTAAATAAAATAAATAATTTTTTAAATAAAAATTCAATTTTAAACTGTAACTAAGTGTTTTTCACTATTCATCAAAAATTGAATGTTTTCAGAAAAATACCAAAAATTTACCCTAAGCTAATTTTGATATTCCAAATCCAAAAATGAAGTCCATTTTGAAAGATAAAATTTATAAAATTTTAAAAAGTTGTTATTACTATTTATAACGTCTAGTTTGATTGGTTGTGGTGTGTTAGATACTCGAAGTTGCATACAACGCAAACTATTACATTATTCAAAGGGAAACGTACCGTGGAAGCTTGGGGTGTTACATTCTTCCCCAAATTTGAAATTGCATCCTCACAATTTTTAAAATTGGTATTGGGAACATAATTGAAAGTCCCACATCGTAAAAGGAGTCAATAAAACTATCACTTTAAAATAAAGAAATTTAAGCACAAAGGTCACCCGAGAAAACCCATACTAGGATTCCATGTAGGAAAACATGGATATGGTAGATAAACAAAGTGTCAAGTTCTGATGGAGAGGGATAGAAAACATGATCAAGAGAAAGTTAAAAACAAGAAAACCACAAACTTGTGATGGGACAAACAGTCATTAGTTTCCCAGTAGGAAAAGTAAATCGACACCGTTTTTTTGTTTTAAGTTACAGTTCATAAATATGAGGAATTTATTTATGAGATTGACTAATAACATAAAGAGATATACTTACTTTTTAAGTAGAGTTTCATTCTTTAATAAAAATCTACCACTCACTCATTTTTTTTCAAACTATGAGTATTCCAGATGACTTGGTCACACCATAAGAGCTATAATCAACTTCTAGAGAATCGCATAATCCACAAAGGTTAAACTATATATTTACCTTGTCTTTAGAGATTAATCAAAACCAAAACGGTTAGTACAAGATCAGATGATCCCACAAAAGGATATTCCTTTAGAGAAGGAAACACTAATCTTAATTTTTAAAATTAAACCAACAATACCCCAAAGATAAATAAATACAATTCAATAAACAATTGTACTTAAAATCCTTCAATATAATCCAAACTAATATTGAAACCCAAAACTTAGAATAATTTGTTTATGTAGTCTTCCACATTAAATTGTATCTCCAAATGACATCGACTACTCTTAAAGTCACATACTTAACAGTAATTAACCTAATCACATATTCTCTATTATAGGTTAATCATTTCCATAAATAACCCAAATCACTATAAATTCACAATAAAAACATAGATAAAAATCCACCATTACTCCTCAAATGAAATCCTATAGTATTATATTTTCATTAGGCATATAGTGTTCCCAATAAAGCAAACTTCTTCCAAAATAATATTTATTACGTAATCACCAAATCATTTTTCTATAGTAAGGGTATTCATTTGATAAGACATAAGATCCCAAATCAACTTATTATTGATCTATAAAATTATTTTACTAAAAATAATTAGTCACACTAACCAGGGACTTCATGTAGTCCAGTGGTAGGCGATAAATCCCACTCACACTCTGGTGGGGGGTTTATTACCACAGCTTTTTCTGACGCGGCGGGTTGTCACAAAGTCTGTGTGTTGTCCTTTTTCAAATATTATATTTTATAGCATTACCAAAATGAGATAAATTCCTCAAAAATAACAATAACATAATTTAACCACAAATTTTATCGCATATCATGCATTTAATCCCCAAATATAATAACTTTTAATTGCATCAAAACCAATGATCATATGAAACCAAATGGTTATTTATAACTATATCCACAATAGAAAAGATAATTCTTCCTCAAATATCATTTTCACATGACAAAGTATAGGGTTACAAATACAAGAGAAAATTATTCCAAAGTAATCACATCAACAAGGAGCACAAATAATTTTAAACATTTCTCCAACTATTTATTTCCACATATCTTCTTCTTTTACCAAGAAAATATCCTATAGAATAGGGAATTCACTCAGGTAATGGCCATGTCCCCTACATTTATGAAAAATGACTGTAAATGGATTCTTGGGGCCATTTTTATTTTCTACCATAGTACTCTTCATTTTTTCTCGGCAGTTCTTAATTTATGTCCTTATTTTTCACATATAAAGCATTTCTTTGTTCTATTGAGGCACTTTCCTGGGTGTCTCCTTCTACATTTCCTTCATGATGGAAATTGAGGATTCTTTTCTCTATGGTCTCTACAGCTGGAGCTCTTATCATTCATCAACTTTCTCTTCTTTGTTGAGTCTGAGAGTTGGTTAATATATATGTTGTTGAACATATTTTTGGAAAACTGATTTGGCATGAACACAATATCTTTTACACTTATCAACATTCCATTTTTTTGGTTCATTTCCCCCACCATTCCCACCTTGTACATCATGCTCAAAGTTACTATGATTTCCTTGGAATCTAGCCATTGACTAAAACCAAAAAGCATTGTGTGAGTAACATTAGTCATAAAATCATTTAGGGAATATCATGACACCATATGTTCAATTTGAAACACCTTAGGATTAACCAAGGTCATTTATTCTCATCTTATATTAAAATCCTTCAAATCGTTTTGGAATGAAAATTTAAATTATCCTAAGCATATCCCCTGGGAGTGTCTTAATCAAGAGTGCATCAAGCCCCATTATTGTGCACCAGTTCCTGTTCGAGTGTAGCTTAAAGAAGTGTTTTTGGGTTTTACCCCTAGGTACATCTATTCCAGAGCCACCTCTACCGGCTCGTATCCAGACAGGGATGTATTTCTTGGAAAACTCACAAAATCTCTACAATACCAAAATTTTAGGAAGTTCTTCTATACTAATCCTTAAAGTCTGTCTTAGGGATATGTGCTCTAATCAGAGTTTATCTAAATCTAGTTTCAAAGGTTTATACTAAACTTCATCTAATTCCAATTGTAACGCCCCAACCCCAGAAGACCAGAGTCGATGTATTATTACGTATCATTGGCATGATCATGAAGGATCAAGTCTCGAAAGACTGATTAGTTTAGTAGCCTTAGAAGTACTAGATGCATTTATAAGGTTTATATTAAATTATAAAATGGAAAACTACAAAAACATTGTTTCCATAGACAACACTAATATCTCATAGAATATCCATATAGGTCAGTCATAATATAATTCTTCACATCTTGGAAAAATAAAACCTAGAAAGGGGTGAGCTTTGATGCTCAGTAAAGATAAAAATATAGTGGAAACTTTCATAAATAAGCAGAAACATTTAAGGCAATGTATAAGACTAAAACAAAAGACTTTTAAACTTGAACTTCAGCATAATATGGAAAATATAAAATCAAATAATTCTATTTAATTATTCACATAGATATTCTTCTAGTAGAATAATCACATGAAATATCAATATCCACTTTCATAATGATGGAATTCATAATGCCATGCTTCCATAACCACATAGGCAAGGCCTTGTGCCAAGACTACAAATAAGATTTTTTCAAGGCCTTGTGCCAAGGAACTAGTTTGTCTTATGAGGTCTACTAATGCATCGAGGATATATAGAGATCTCCACCCATCACTTAATAAGTCCAATTAATTACTCATATGAAAAGGTTGAAATATAATCTGAACATTTGTATTAAAAATAGCATACGAAATGTCAATATTTTAACCACAAACCATGAATGGTATAAAAATAGCACATCCACAGTCAAACATAACTCATTCAATACAATATGTAAGATTTTATTATAATAAATAAACCTCAATATATAATAATTAATGATAATGACATAGATGAAAATATTCATCAAAACTATTTGAGAGAAATATCCCCCTTTTCGTGAAAACATTTAAAAGTATCACTATTTATTAAGAAGCTGTTTAAAATAGATTTTTGAATCAAAGTGTCCCTAACACTTTATAACTTTTAAAAGGAATTTTAATTTTAAATCTTTAATTTCCATATAAATAAATCCTTAAAACCATTTTAAAACATGGAAATTAATGAGAAATATTTAGAATAATAAATCTTTAAAACATTTTAAAATGATATTTTAGTTAGAGTTCCTAACCAAAAGAGAGACACTTGAATACAAATAATTGTGGTAATAAAAACTTCATAATGTCATGGTAATAAAGGTATTCATGATATACTATGTCAAAGTACATTATATACACCATATAAAAGTGAATTGGCGTATAACAACAAAGAAGTCTCAATGGAATGTAAATTGAGATGAAATCTCTTATAAAGACCGTATCCTTTGGTTAAGAATAAATCAACGACATAATTATTTGTGAAAAATATAAATACACACAATATTATTGGATATTTATTGTAAATATATCAAATTATATTCACACATATTCTTGTAAAAACAACATCAATGAATTGGATGTTTAACTCAATAAATAGAGATTGAATTAAAATACTCTTATCTAGTTCATATCGATGACTTGAAAATTTATCAATGGAATGATTATTGTATCAAAAGTATATCCACAGAAATAGAAGTTTAAATTACTACACAAATAATATATAGTGATTCCACACATAATCATGGAGTAAAATAATCAATAAAGTATGCGTAAAGCCGAATGAGTGGAAATTGAAATTTGAAGTTCCCTTACCAATTTGGTAACTTATGAAACATACATCCCATGAAAGATTGATCATAAAATTAAGATGTAATTACTCATAAATTAAATTATATTACACAAATAATACAATCATTGGGAATTACATACACAAAACAAAAGCAAATAGTGGCAGTATGGCATGAATCTCACAGAAATAGAAAGTGATATGAAAACCCTTCCTTCATTTTAATCAATCAAGTTGTATGAAAAAAAGTTAATAACAACCAAATGAATCAAAACATACCATTAATATAAATAGAATAATGATAATATATATAGCAAATGACAGTACACAATACACCACATTTAATAAATAAGTGGCGAACAATGGAAATCTCACGGAATTAAAAGTGAGATAAGAAACCCCTTAATTTTTACTTTTCCTTGGTTGAGGGTAGGTTAACCTCCTGTATAATGGTGAAATAATTGTTATTAAATTATAAAATAATCATATACATTAACATGATATCATATATGATCTTTTAATATTGCTCTGTTAATAATATTTTAGTATTATCGCCCTTTCGGGTGTTAACTAATACGTTTTCCTTTATATGATTTGTTTCGTAAGTAGTGTTTGTTAGGAATATGATGTATATTATTAATATTCAGAATGATATTATGTATTTAAACATTATTTTTAATTATATAATGAAAATTCGTCTTGAATGGATTACGATGGGGAATGAATCTCATCGCATTCGTGGAGACGGTAATCCGTAAGTACGCACGAGTGAAAATATCATTCTTTTGATATTAAAATAATATATAATTGGATGGTATATCATATATAAAAAATTATTATGATGTTATATTTATTATTTAAATCAATTAAACATCATTATTATACCCATCCAAATAATTATGTATTGAATAACAATTACACCATGACGTGGAGACGGTACGTAAGCCATACGTACACACGTATGGTGACATGTCATTTAAAGGATAGATAGAATAATGAATATGGTTCTACCATATTTATAATAGCATCACAGAATATATAAGATACAAGATTTATTATTTTATAATGGAAAAAATAAAGAAAGAGGAAGTGGAAGAAGAAATGAACTTGAAAGTGGTGATAAAATATTTACCTCTTCTTCGGGTGCTTCCTTTTGATTTGATCAAAAGGGATCCTTAGATTTAATTTATGACTAAAGGAAGGCCACTAGGATGAATTGAGGACAGTTGAGAGGGTATTTGGGAAGATTTTGGCTGATACAAAAGGCTTTGAATGTGTGAATGTTAGGGAATGGGGAGTGCCCTTTTATAAGAGGGGTGAGGGGCACCTTAGGAAAAGCTAGAAATATTATTTTATAATAAACTAATTTTCGGTTTATAATGGCTCAAAATGAATTATTTAAAGTTTAAGGTGTGGAGGGGTCTAACACCACTCGAAAAATATGTTTTAGACAGTTTTGGGTCACTATATTAACCTTATCTTTTAGACTTAACTCTTAGTTAAATATTTTGACATTTACCCAGTATCTTTGTATTTTTATATTATATGGTTGAAAAACATAATATATACTTCCAAGAGAACCCCAAGTGGTTAATTAATTATACACCTATCATTATAAAAGTCTTTTGGCCGAACCTTATATTTTATGTAATATAATATCAATTAATAATTTAATATTTGTTTTAAAACACTTTTATGTAAATTTTGACACTATTTAGTATTTTGTTTTTTTCTAAATTCTTAAAAACATTATTACTTAGAAATAAATTCATCTAACTAACCATAACATGTCATATTAACATATCAAATTATTTTAATTCATAAAAAGTCTCAAATTTCATTTATTTGGATATTTATAATATCAAATATTTTAATATCTCATTAATTAGCTAATTACTGTATCATCATTGTGCCATAAATAAATTAGATTATTTAATGTCTAAAAAATATAAATAAAATACCATTATTTATGAAATAGTTTTATATTTCTAATTAATATTTATAATCGAATTTATCTTATGTATAACCCTATATTAAAAATGGTTTATTTATTAATCTTTGAATTTAACACTTTTTACTCTTCTTTGAATTAAATAATAATAAATGTCCTAATCTAATCCAGGTGGACCTAAAGGATCATATTTTATTCCTAAGGTAGTTTTTGGTCGAATTTCACTTATCTAATAGAATTAGTACATGTTTTAGGGTGATAATAATATCATTTTTACCCTGAATTACCCTATCTACTTTTAATAGTGGTAAATAAAAGTCAAAACTTACTATTCACCAAAATTTATTTTTGTCTTATTGAATCACATTTTACTTAAAGATATCAACCGTGTCTCTCGGGTTTTTGAAATTCAATTCATATAAGTGGTAAAATTAATTTTTATTTAAATTTGTAAATGCTCTTAGGAGGTGGGTAAAAGATTATTAAAAAGTTTAATAAAATTTTTATATGTCTAAAATTATTTTAAACTGACTCCAATAAATTACATTGAACTTATATAGGTATTATGTTTCTATTTTTACCTAAAATAAATTTAAATAAAATAAATAATTATTTAAATAAAAATTCGGTTTTAAAATATAACTCTGCGTTTTTCACTATTCATAAAAATTGAAAGTTTTCACAAAAATACCAAAAATTAACCCTAAGATAATTTCAAAATTTTGAATCCAAAAATTAAGTCCATATTGAAAGATAAAAATTTCAAAATTTCAAAAAGTGGGTATTAATATTCATAATGGCTAGTTTGATTGGTCACGGTGTGTTAGAATCTCAAAGTTGCATACAATGCAAGGTATTATATTATTCAAAGGGAAACATACCGTGGAAGCTTGGGTGTTAAAAATTTTGATATTCCAAAATCAAAAATGAATAACATTTTAAAAAAAATAAAATTTATAAAATTTCAAAAAGTGGGTATTACTTTTCATAACTTGTAGTTTTATTGGTCGTGGTGTGCTAGAACTCAATGTTGCATACATCGCAAGCTATTGTATTATTCAAAGAAAAGCATACCATGGAAGCTTGGGGTGTTACATATATTTAGACTGGGCCACTCTAAATACCTTAACAATAGGAAAAAAGGGATCATATAGATTTATCATTCATCAGGTTGTGATAAATGAATAAAATAAACTATAAGATAAAATTATTTAATGATGATCTTCTAATGATACCGAAAACGATCAAATCTGATATCGGATGACGGAGTTGGCTCAAATACTAAGGGAGATAGAAATGGGTGGGTACCCCATGTACTATGTGAGAAAATAAGAAGAATGGATTAGTATAGAAGGAAGTATAATAGAGGAGAAATATTAGTTTTTCACTTTTTAAATACCTGCACGGTTTGGAAGCATGGTTTAGCTAACCGTTTTCTAATCATGTGGTGCTCACTGTCAAATCACCATCCTATGCATAGTTTGGAACACGTTTTTCCATACCATGTGTAGACTGTGTGATTCACCTCTTCTAAAAACTATAGAGGCATCACATGTCTATGCTCCCACACCTACATTATTTGAAAACTGTGTCCAGTGATGTAGGTGGGCCATAGAATTACTCTTGGGCGGCCGTAAGGTATGATCAAACCATGGTCCTCCATCTATGATTTATAAAAAGTTGGATTTCAGGATATGATTTCCCAATAATTCATCTAAAACCTTTATGAACATACTGGGCTTTAAAATCCATCTAGAAACAAGGACATGGGTCAATAAAGATCATGAAATTAGGTTCCAAAGTTCAATAGAAGAGTTGGTCTAGCCACCAAACTTAAAAAGTCAAACATGTTGATGAATTTAGAGCTTCTTAAAAACTCATCATGTTACAATTCCCCCTATGGTAACACCCTATACCATCCCTTTTATTTAGAAGTCTCTAACAAATGAGGATGTGTTATTGATATCAAATGGAACCCCCAACCGGGACACCGGTCAATGGTCTTCTTCCGGTGGGGAACTATAATGTTGTGTAAGACCATATTTGTATTAATATTACTATTTTATGATAGGGTATTGACAGAGAAATGTACATGAATTTTTTTATCAAATAATGATTATTTTTTACTGTTTTTCAATGATAAAACTCATGTATTTCATTGTTTTATAAAACTAATGGGTAATTTGAGTTTTATAATGACAAGGAGAAAAATTGTGAAAAATTACTAATTCTAGATTTTTGACAGTTGTTTATGTCGAGGGTATTTAGGTCATTTCCTAAAAAATATAATTCCAAGTTTTTTTATTCAAATTCTTCTAGAATACTTATTTTATTTCCAAAATTTATGTCTTCTAGACCAGGAGTTGATTCTGCCATCTAGAGGGTCTAAAAATTCATTGAAGTTGGACATGTTTCCGGGCGAACAGCATGGACACCACCAATATAATGGAACCCAAACGCGGCCTAAACACATCCTAATGAGGGTTTTCCACCTGGGATAGAACTAGGACATATGGGAACAATGCTAAACCAAATTTTTTGGAGTTTAGAAGTCATTAAGGCGTCCATTGAACGATATACTCTTGGAGGAACGTTCTAAGAAGCTTCATCCAGAAAAAGAATCATTCAATGACAAAATCATAACTCCTTCATCTAGGGTCCAAATGCACTGCAATTTGGAGGGTTAACTCCCAACACATTCATGAACAATATTAATTAAGGGTTCCATGTGTGAATCGACAATTTATGGGTCCAACAATGCGCAAACGTTCTGGGGATGTAAATCTGCCTATAAAAGGAGGCCCTCTCCTCCTTCCAAAACATCAGCTCGACACCCAAATCCAAGGAGGGATCCCACCGGGGCACGGGCCACTTCTTCTCCTCTATTCCTCCATCATTTATTCTTTTTATTTTCTTCTTATTTTATTTTTCTTTTAGTTTTAATTTTCATTTTTAATTTGGATTTCTTTTCAATTAATCCATGCATCTGTTTTTTCTCCATCCACTTTTATTCTTTTCTTTCTCTCTCTATCTATCTCTCTAAATCTCTCTATATTCCAAAATCCATCCACCATTGTGATCTATTACTCTCGTAAATGAGAGGCTAACCCCGAGACTTATCTCGGGGGGAGGTCAAGGTGTTTTTGAATTTTCTTTAAAGTTTATTTTAAGTTTGTGGTAGATTTGAGTTGCATGCATAGGTGAGGTGAATATCCCTGATTGGGTGATGGACCCCAATGACATGTAACTTAAACTATTTATATTCTAGAAAAGTGTAGTGATTCAAACACAATATTTCATTTTTTTATTATCAAACTAAAATCAAACACATAAAGGAAAATAATGATTGAATCCAAGACTGAACCCCAAAACCAAGTTCTTTCTTCATCAACTCATTTTGTTTGCATTGTATGATAGTTCATATTTTTAAATAATAAAAAACAAAAAAAAATATTGTTATTGATTTCATTTAAATAGAAAACAAAAAAATAACTAGTTTAGGTGAATTAGGATAAAGTAAGTGAACCAAATTGAAAGGCTCCTCAAGAGAGATGACCCTGGTCAGCTATAGTGCTGGACTAGGAAAAATTTAATTGTTTTTTTCCACGCCTCGTGACAAGCATGCGTCAAAACTGGCACCATTTCCAGGGATCCAATAATTAGTCCATTTACTTTTTATATTTTCACACCATAGTTATATTTCAATTCATTAAAAAACAATAAAAAATTCATTCCATGATAAATTCAAAAGATTATTATTATACATGGACTGAAAATTACTCACAGGTCCAAGAACAAGACTAAACTAAGGAGGCCCTCCAACAAAGAGCTAATGCACTGATAATAATGGTTAAGAAGGTGCAAAGAGGCATAACAACATGGATCTCATCAGAAGATTTGATGGCCATGGTCGATGAACTCCAAGCCGACTTAAAAAAATTTGAGGCCATGAAGGAAGTGCCACTAGTCTTCCTGGATTTCACTGAAGACATCCATGACGTTGAGGCCAAACTCAAAATGGAGGAGCCTGACTACCTACCTACATCCTTTTAAGATCAACTCCAAGAGTAACTTTCCATTAAAGAAGATATTCATGCTGAACCAACTCAGGGAGATAATACATTCTTGAACTCAAATTTATTTTATTTTATTGAAACTAACTTTAGTATAACTCCCAATTTATTTGAATTTTTAGAATCAGATAAATCCTTTTATGCCCTGGAGGATGAAGAGACAAAATAAGGTGCACCTATTGAGAAACATTTAGAGTTCCCTCGAGACGTTGAACATTTACTAGAGGGAGAACAATAAGGGAAAGTGAATGTTGCACAAGTAGCAACAAATAAAGAGGAGGTTCCATACTTCATCCTACCCCCACCATTCAAGCTGTACCAAATTGTGAAGTGGGCGGATCTAGTGTACTCTATCCAGGGAGTCCTCCTCAACAATAAAGAATAAGTGTATGCTAATAAAAATCACATGTGGTGGTTCATTTCAAAGAAGCCCCAACCACCATCGGACTTTGGATAATAGCTGGTACTGCCCTCTGAAGGCAGTAAAAATTCAAGTCCCACTTTGGAGATCGTACCAAGATTTATCTTTACTTGATTTTTAGGAAATTAGATTTCAATTTCATTTCTTAGGAAGTAGTCTAGCATGCATCCCCCTCCCTCATATATTTTTGAGCTTAAAAGACATGATCTTTATGCTTAATTGTGTTACTTTATTTTATAGGATCACAATAGAAGAAGGAAGCCCTAGAAAGTGAAGTGGAAGGACAGGACTAAGATTCATGGAAAAATGGAATTCAATTTTTTTGTTTTATCTTTTAAACTCTCCACATTTTAGTCCAAAATATGTTTTGAGCTTTAACGATAAAATTGCATGCCACACTTGAATTCATGTTTTACTCAACTTATCTTGGAGACATGAGTTTCTTAGGAACCCAGTGATGCCATGTTTTAGGTTTCAATGTTTATATGATTAAATAATTGAAATGGAGAATTTAATTTTTAAATATGAATCATAGATATAAAAATAATGACTCATGATTTGAAGGAATTAATTAATTCATGTAAATGAAATTTCTCAACCATCTTTCATGCTTTGAATTTCTGAAATTTATGTTAATTGATTTATTATTATTATTCATGCCATGAGTGATTGTCTAATATTATATTTCTCATTCCCGAGAGGATTTCTAGACCAAGTACATCCCATTTATTCTTGATCATATTTCTTGAGTGATCTTGGGACATGTAACTGACCAGAACATGTATTGAAACTTGTCAAAGCTATAACTGTGCAAAAACACATTTAAAATGATTGAGGCATCCATAGAAAAGCTATATTTCCTTAAAATACCACCTTTACATCAATCATTCATTTAGACCATAGAGACCATGAATGACCTTTATACGGATGATCCTTGTTTCAAGCCATTTTTATCCATTCCTACCCAACTCTGGGTATTTGCATGATATCTTAAAGTTGAAGTGTGGGGCTAAAGGGAATCATGGTAGACGGGATGATACACATTGTGAGGAATAAGTGTGGGGGTGTTATTGTGATAATTGTAAAAGGTTGTGAAATCATTCATTATACTCTATTGTTTTCCCCTCATGAATTAAAAACAATGAAAAAAATGACAAAAAGAAAAAAATATAGAAAAATGGGTTTTGATTTTGGAGAACCAAAAATCACCATTTTCCAGACCGACGATCTTATGATCGTATGTGGTTAGGTGATTAATGTGAGGTTTTCTCTAATCAAAGATTTTGAAAAATTCAAAAAACAAAAGACATAGTAAAATAATATCAAGAGGGTGCACAAATCATCCATTATGCTTACTTGATCATAACCATTTCTTTGAGTTTTGGGAAGTGGGTGTTGCTATTTTTGAAGGGGAGAATTTCATTACACTTTTACTTTTAATATCATGAATTGTACTTTAGAGATTATCCTCCTCATTGAGCCTTAATTTTTAAAGCATCAAATCCTACCAACCTTAACCCTCAGAGTCTTTTGAACCTTAATTGCAAGTCCTCGTGATTTTATGTGTCTTTTGTCTTTTCAAAGTCGAGAAAGTAGTTTATTTACAAGCATATGGATAAGGAGCATGTTATCAAGATATGAGCATAACTCTACTTGAATTGTATCATGAGTGATGAGAGAAAAAAAGTGAGGTAAATCATGACATGGAATGTTTAATAATGATGAATCAAGGAGCTTGAATGAATGAAAGGATAAGTTCCATTAATTTTCAAATGGGAAAAGTAAAATATGTAAATTATTTGTTTCTTTGAAAAATGGGAACTTAAATTGATATTTTATGCAGATTTTTGAAATTTTGATTTTATATTGAAAATTTTTTGATTTTATTGCATTGAAATTTGAATATTGGTAATAATGGTGTCCTCTGATTTCCATGTTGAGATTTAATGCTTGAGGACAAGCATGGTTTAAGTGTCAGGGTATTTGACAGAGCAAATTTACATGCATTTTTTTATCAAATAATGAGTATTTGTTACTATTTTTCAATTATAAAACCCATTTATTTCATTTTTTTATAAAAATAATGGGTAATTTGGGTTTTATAATGAAAAGGAGCAAAATTGTGAAAAATGACTAATTCTGGATTTTTGACAGATTCTTACGTCAAGGATATTTTGGTCATTTCCTAAAAAATATAATTCAAAATTGTTTGTTTAAATTTTTTTAGAATCCTTATTTTATTTCCTTCATTTATGTCTTCTAGAACATTAGCTTATTCTGCCATCTAGAGGGTCTAAAAATTCAGTAAACTTGAACACTTTTCCAGGCGGACAGCATGGACACCACAAATGTAACGGAACCCAAACGCGGCCTAAACACATCAAACTGAGGTATTGACACATAGGATAGAACTAGGACATGTAGGAACGACTCTACACCAAATTTTGTGGAGTTTTGAAGTTAGTAAGGCGGCCATTGAATGTCATACTCTTGGAGGAACCTTCCTGGAAGCTTCATCCAGAAAAAGAAGACTTCAATGAAAAAGTCATACCTCCTTCATCCGGGGTCCAAATGCACTGTAATTTGGAGGGTAAATGGCCAACACATTCGGTAATAATATTGAAGAAGGGTTCCACACATGAATCGGCAATTTAGTGATCCAAAAATACGAAAATGTTCGTGGGACGTAAATCTGCCTATAAAAGGAGGCCCTCTCCTCCTTCCAAAACATCAGCTCGACACCCAAAGACAAGGAGGGATCCCACTGGGACACAGTCCACTACTAATCCTCTATTCCTCCCTCATTTATTCTTTTTATTTTATTTTTTTTAAGTTTTGATTTAGTTTTAATTTAAATTGTAATTTGAATTTCTTTTCAATTAATCCATGCATCTGTTTTTCTCTATCCACTTTTATTCTTTTCTTTCTATATCTCTCTATCTCTCTCAATCTCTCTATATTCCTATATCCATCCACCATTGTGATCCCTTACTCTCATAAATAAGAGGATAACCTCAAGACTTGTCTTGGGGGGGGGTCAATGTGTTTTTGAATTTTCTTTAAAGTTTATTTTAAGTTTGTGGTAGATTTGAGTTGCATGCATTGGTGGGGTGAATGTCCCCAATTGGGTGACAGCCCCCAATGACATGTAACTTAAACTATTTCTATTCTAGAAAAGTGTAGTGATTCAAATACGAGATTTCATGTTTGGATTATCAATCTAAAATTAGACACATAAAGGAAAATAATGATTGAATCCAAGACTGAACCCCAAAACCAAGTTCTTTCTTCATCAACTCATTTTGTTTGCATTGCATGATAGTTCGTATTTTTAAATAATAAAAAAAACACAAAAAATATTATTATCAATTTAATTTAAATATAAAAAAAATAAAAATAAGTAGTTTAGATGAATGAGGATAATGTAAGTGAACCAAATTGAAAGGTTCTTCAAAGGAGACGACCCTGGTCAACCACTATGCTGCACTAGGAAAAATTTAATTGTTTTTTTCCACTCCCCACGACGGGCGTAAGTCAGGTATATAGGGAATTGATATGTTTCAATGCTTATGATAGACCACGTAATTGTGTGTCATTAACACCTTTATCGATGGGAATTTTATATTACTAGGTATATGGGTTTTTTTATTGGTTTGTGATGTTATGATTATGATATTTATTCGTGTATCATATGTGTAATTGGGATCTTTATAATTTGGATTTTTCTTCTGGCCTATTGGAAATAGTCCTATTTATAAGCATCATTCATGAAATATTGGACTCACGTAAAATTTTTATACTTGTTTTTTATATATATCAGTGATGGAAATGTTTCATCTATTTAAAGTATCAAAAATAACTTTTATGGAGTTTTCCTACTTTACTTTTTGGTATATTTTTACTCATATATACCATAGTGTATTTTCTTATGATGATAAGATATGTGGATCTTATAGGATGATTTTAATTTATGATAACTATATATTCTATCTATGTTAGGGATTTTTAGTGACCTTTAATGGGTTAGTTTTATCATTTTAAACCTTTATGATAAACCCATTGTGGGTGGTTAGGAATTGGATTGGTTACTTAAAGTGTAAAAAATAACTTATATGGTGTTTTACTATATATATTCCCGGTGGTATTATACTTAATAGAACTATATGACAATGGTTTACTCTATATAGATCGTTATAGGGTGATTTTGATATATACTAATAGATGATATCATGATTCTCAATAGGGTAGTCCCTTTTGTGGATACCCAATGAGGATCAGTGCCATATATCGTGTTGATGGGTTTCATATGATTTAATATATATATATATATATGAGAACCATAGAGTGGGTGTTTTGGAATGTAATTTATCTTGGGATATTTGATATGCGTGAAGAGTTTTTTTCCTATGAGTTATGACATACGTGATAGATATCATTTTTGAATTATGTGAGAGATCCTAGTGGATTTGAGATATAGATCAAAATATTTGTTAGACGAGTGCTATGATTGAGTATCAGGATACCTTCAGTTGCGGTTGAAATGAGTTGTGATATATTATTCTAACTTAAGTTCCCAAAGAGTTGGAATCATGAATAGAAACATCTTATTTGAGATTAATGCATGAGAATTATTATCAGATCTATGGTATTGGAATGTTGATTCCTTGGGCTTTTATAATGTATGTTACTTGAGATTTTTTATCTCAAAGTTTAGTTTCAAGGGAAGGATTTGTTTCATGACTAACCGTATTGATTTTATGTATGGTGGTTGATTTCATTTAGGGTTAACAAGCTAAACATGCCTATATTTTATAATAATTCCATAATTTTAACATTATATCTCACAAATACTAACACATCCCTAGAATTGAAATATTTAGTTTATTTTGAGATTATCTATATAAAAATATAATTTTACATAATTCCTTTAAGATATCTCATAAAATCTCTACATAAGACTTCCTTATACAAATAATTTTACATATAATATCCTATGTAAATGGAAAACATAATAAGGGGTGATAAAAAATGATTAGTAAGAGAAAAATTTATCAATATGTCAAAAAGGATTAGTGAATAAGAATATAAGAAGACTTGAGAATGGGAGAAATATTTAATTAAAATAAAATTGAATGAAAAAATTTATCCTTAAGTTATGAAAGATTAACTTGTAATCTCAATTAATTCAACATACACCATGTAATTTCAGAAATGTGAGATAATAAACATAAATATATATATCCTTTGTAACTAAATAGTTGAACAACACTCATGCTTCTCTCGTGGTTCCCCTAGAGATTCCCTAGCTTTCGATGAGGGCACTCCTAGATCCCCCTCCTCTTTGGAGGGGGAAGGTCCTCACATATCATCCTCTCCAAATGAATTATTTTTCTCATTTCTATCTTTTTTGAACCTTGTTTATCTTCTAATGCTTCTAGTGATCTTAATTTTTCTAAAAGTACCAAATTTGTACGAAGGTTTGCCTCATCTTTCAATATCACTGTCGGAGTTCACCTATGTTTTAGATCTCTTTAATATAACCCTAGTGAATCATTTTTGAAACCATAAACCTTTAATCGATGCATTTGATCATTTTTATTCAGATCCTGGGGTATTTAAAATTGAACGGTGGTAGGGATTCTTGATAGAGGGCATATAATGATCAGGTTTACATCATTGGAGGATCTGATTACTGTGTGGTATAAATATCCATGAAAATGAAATGATTGATTATTTTATCTTTCTTAGTGGACCTTCTATATCTATATGAATCGTGACACCATGGTTATATCCATTTGGGTTAGTCTCCTTGGTCTTCTAATTCCCTTTCAAAATCCATCAATTTTGAGGCAACTTGGTAAACTCATAGGTCGTTTCTTGTGCTCTGACATTAGAATGGGCATGGTGATTTATAAAATTTTCCCCCACATTTTTTTGGAGTTTTATGTTTCCAATACATCATTGGATTAGGTGTGGATGATGTTTGGATAGTAATTCTGGTGGAAATAGAAAGTAATCTATGAATCGTGGATAGTTTTTTGTATGTCCTTTGGTCGGCTTAGGAATCTAGTTTCTATTTTTAGTCATGGGTATCATTTCATAGAGGTGAAGGTGTCACGGGAAATGGATGATATATGTGATTATCTTAAAATGGATCATTCAATATCATTTAGTAAGGATCATTGTGGAGGATTACCGAAGGAGGAAAGTATGATTATCGAGAAGCCATTGTAGACTCGAGCTGGGTCGGCACAAGATTTCACACAGTGCATGGAAAGTTAGAAGGTTGAAAATACTAAGGGGGTGGATGTTTTCTCCCTCCTGAATAGAGACATGGGAGATTGTGGATCGATGAAGGTTACTACATGAGTGGAGGAGGAGCATGAACTAGATTCTGTAGATTCAGGTCTGGAGGAAGTGTGCCAGGATAATGGATCATCTCTTTAGAAGCTTGTCCGTAAGGCACAAAATGGTGTCTTTCCAAGTGATAAGGGCCAGGAATTCTTTCTCGGTTCTCAGGGAGATAAATAAAGAACAGATATTATAATTACATGTAATAAAATATGAAAATGATTTGTTGGACTGGTTGGGGAAGGGCTAGGTTAGATGAAATGCCCCTTACCCGTTGAAAATTATGAAGGGGACCAAGACTTTTATGTTGGAGACTATGGAGTAGAGGAATATAGTAAATTATTAGTTGATAGTGTGATAGGATATATATAATAGTGGGATTCATAGACCTAGAAAGAAAAAGGGATGGAAAAAAATCAGTATGTGTGGGGATGCAATATGGTTAAGTGGAAAAGAGATAAAGGTAGGAAATATTATTCTCAACTATAGAAGCCAATGGAGAATATGTCTACAAGAATTTCCAAGTAAATGAATAGAGGAACATCAATCCATGATCTGTAAAGTAAGGAAACCTCAGCCGTTCAAAATGAGAAAAGTGGAGATCATAGGAAAGGGCAGGGTGGTATGGAGATAAACGTTCAGGGGACCAAAGAAGGAGAGGAAAAAGGAAAAGTAAACATCTATTTTTTATTTTTTATTCCAATAAAGAAATCAAATTAGAGACAATCTAGCTCAAGGACTCATAGGATGAGAATGATAGAATCCTTGAAAGAAAAATATGTGTGAATGTTAATGGGGGACAAATAGCTTGGATCAAAAAACAAGATAAAATTGTTGCACGGGGCTTCAATGATGAAAATATCACTATAGAGGAATACATCCAAATTTTAAACAATTTGGCTAATAATTCTAAATATATTCTCTGAGATGATCCGAACATGAAGGTACATGCTCTTTACTGGATGTTATACAAGGTTTGTGACTCAAATAACTTCAATCGTGTTTTTAAGGACTTCATCATCTCTTACTTCATTTGGCATACTCTGTAGAACTTCTATAATTTCTCACTTTTACTCAAAAGTGTTTTTGAAATTAAATATATATTATTTTGAGATAATAAACATAATACATGGAAAATTATATAAGAGTAAAAAATATTACATGTCTTGGAAATGTGGCATAAAAATGTACCATGGCATAAACATTAAAAATGGAAAATAAAACATAGTGAGAAAACAAAATGATTCAAAAGTATTATTTATTTAATAAGCCCATGATTTCTAGAAATTAAAATTGTGAACAAACATATGATGACCCCATATTCAAGTTGTGAACAAACCCAATAATTTCAATAATTCATTATCTCAAGAGATATATATATCTTATAAATGTATTGGAGGGAGATATAGAACCTCTACTCATTAATATCCATATATATATATATATATATTCCATATGAAATAATTTTTGTACCATATCATGAATACTCATAGAAAGAAAATGGGTTTTATATCATTTCTAAACAGTATAACATAACATGAAATCAATAGTATATTTGTCAATACCAAAATTAAATCTCATAAAAGGAATTAATCATAATGGTAGATATAATATGATCGTTAAAGTTTCACCATAATATATAGAACTTATGAATATGGAGAGTAAAATTGGAATAAAACTATAAAAAGAGTTTTTAGAAAATGTTTCTTATAATTTTCAAAAGGATAAAAATTATGTGTGACCTTTATAATATAATTTATAAGGATTTGACATTAAAATATTTTTTAAGAAAATACATTAGAAGAAATTCCATTAATGGACCCTGAAAAATACATAATTTGTTACCAAATGAAATGTGCAGTATAAGATAAAATATACGAATGTTTAAAATGAAGTCATTTTAATATTTCAAAATAATTTTATTATATCCCACAACATTAAAAGAGTATTAATGATTTTTTTTCAATATAGGTAAGAATAAGTTTAAAGATATTAGGTGATTATACATATTTTCGTTTCAATATAAGAAGGTAAAATATTTTTGGATATAAATAATATAGATATATAGGATAAAAAATAATTAAAGAGGGTGAAAATTATTCTTACAAATATTATATTTTTATGACAAATAAATTAATCAAGGAATAATATTTGAAATAAATATTTAATTTTCCATGATAAAGAAGAGGTAATATCATATAAAATAGTAAATGGAATAATATAAGAAACTTAGAATCATGGAGTTCAAGATAAAACCTTATAACTCAATGAAAGGAAAATGAGTTAGTAAAATTCATTACATTTACTCTCAACTTACATAAAAGTACTTCAACCTCATGTATCCCAGATATAAAAATGTTAATAACCTATTTCACAAACTTATTCAAATATATTACTTTTTATACTCTTTAATTATAATCATTTATTATACATTTATTTGATATTTATTATTTATTTTTGTTACTAGATGTTAGTGATTTTTATTATTTCATAGGCTCTTGGAAATGATGATATTGAAACTCATTATTTGATATAATGTTTATCATTTATAGATTATTAAATGTATTGGAATTAAAGTTATACAATTATTTATAATACTCTAATTTCATTCCATGTTAGTTATATTAATGATTCTTCATGATGAAATCAATTATGAGATTGTTTATTTAATTTTAAACAAGCATAAGGTGGTATATTAATAACTACTTAGATATTAATAGAATGAGTAAATCATATTAATATAATTTTAATAATACCATAAATATCATTTTCAACCATTAAATACATTTTATTTCTATAAATTTAAGGTGGTTATGAAAAAAGAAATACATTTTCTATGGAGGTGGTAGTACGTACATAACACGAGGGACGTTTTATATTTTCCAATAGATGGAAGGGGGATAGATACTTTTTGTTACATAAATATAACAACATTTATATATAATAATGATAATTTTTAATTATATTAGTATTATTATAATAGTTTTTTAGTAGGGTATATGAGAAATATAGAGAAGAAAAAGGATAGGTAATAAATAACAAACATGTCGAGGACTTGAATATTCTCTTGAAAGTCTTATTAGAAATTGTGTACTTGGGACACATTCAAGTATCAAGGGGATTCTAAACATGAAATTTGGTTCTAGGGGAAATAAAATTGTAATAGTTTCAATAGATTTTTAATAATAATTTTTTCTTGTCCTAGGTGGCGGTGACCTCATTTTATAAGTGAAAAAGAGGGGCATTTCGTTAGAATATCATGTTTGAAGAGGGGTAAAAATGTAGTCACATTGGATTTAGGTGATTTGGTTGCACAAAGTTTTGTAAGGGATTTTATTAGGACATCCATACAAAAAAAAAAAAATTCTATAAGGTATCAATTTCATTATTATTTATCAAAATTTTATCCATATTAAATCACATACTTTTACCCTTTAAATTTTATTAAATATTAACTATGGTAATTATGCTTTTACTAAAAATAAAATACGACCCATATTTCAAAATTTTAATTATATGATTCAGAATTTTGATTTAATTTAATATAATTTTATTTTTAAATATTATAACATTTTATTTTATTTTAAAACATAAGATATATAGAAAAACTAATTTTTTTCTTCAAAAAATCAACTTTTTCAAATATTAACTGCATTTATTCTAATTTCCTATCAATTACTAGTTGATTGATTTTTAATCTATTAATCGTATCAATAATAAATTTTATTTAAATGATAATTTGATAAATAATAATTTATATATTTTCTTAAAATAAAATTTATAGCACTTAAAATAAAATTTCTCGTAAAATATATTTTTAAGAATAAATTATTTTTTTAGTTATTTATAAATATTAACTGAATAAATTTTTATTGAACATTACCTTTATTTTTTCAATTAAAAGTATAAATGGGAAATTTTAAATGATATATGTGATATATATATATATAATTTATAAAATTGATAATTACATGTTTATATTATCCGAAAATCTCATTACAAAACCACCTCAATATATCTACATAAGACATAAGAATAAGATAAAATAAAATCATAGTCACAAGTGGTGATTCTTCTAGATTAGATCTCATAGTGATTTAAAAAAGGTAGAATTTATCTAATAAATTATTTCTTTTAATACACACTTTTTGGATTTTGACTTGGGCTTAGTATAGGGAAAACCCTAGTGATGCAGCATCCCTTCCATGTTTGGGAAAATGAGTCTCATAAAGAATCTTTCTGATAAATTATACTATTTACTCTATTTTTTTGTTTATTTATTAATATAGTTACATATATTTATACCCTATAATTCATTTAATATTTTACAATGGATATATTTTAATTATAATATAATTTATTGTTTTAGTGTTTCTTGTAAAATAATAGATCATATCATTAAAAAATGATAATTTCTAGGGTGTGAAATTCTCCTCCATTAAAGGAATTTGACTCTTGAAATGGTATTACTTGGATAAAAAATGGCTATATTTTTGTCTCATTACATGTTTGTTTTCGCACATAGCTTCCTCAAACTTATGGTTTCTCTATAGAACATTGACCAAGTGTGTGGTCATGTTCTACAAAACCTTATCTCATTGAACCTTGATCTCCATAGGTTGTTATTTACAAGAGATATGATGTTCCAACTAAAAGGTTTTGGGGTTTAGTCCATGTGTGATGGATCTAGTATATAATTCCAAAAAAGTGATATATGGAACACATCATAAACCCATGAGAGGTGTAGAAAAAGAACTACGTGATAAGATATTGCCCTAAAATGATCAAGAATCTCAAAGTGATATATATATATAGGGATCAACTTCCCTTTCTTCCCAAATATAATAACTTTTATAACAAATCATATTTTAATAACTATTATTTTATGATATTTAACATAAAGATCCATGTAATACAATCCCATACGATCAGAAGGAATAGTGAATTTGGGAAATTTATCCAAAAATCATTAGCTTAAAATAAAATAAAACATCATTATATAAATCCCATGATTTTCCATAATCATGGCTATAAGTATTTATGTTAAGGCTATAACCATAGTTTTTATAGAACTGTGGCTATATCCTACACCTAGGGAAACAGTTTTCTTAAACCGTAGTTGTATGTTGATTTTTTTTTTAAGGATATAGACGTGGTTTTCATGGAAACATGGCTATAGGTAGTTTTTCTAAAGACTATAGCCATAATTTTCATGAAACTATGGATATAGGTTATTTTCCCATAGTCCATGGCCATGGTTTTCATGAAATCAGGGCTATAAGTTTATTTCAAAGGTTATAGCCATGGTTTTTATGGAACTATGTCTATAACCTTCACCTATAGTCATGGTTTTCCTAAACTATGGCTATAGGTTGTTTTTCTAAAGGCTTAGCCATGTCTTTTATAAAACTGTGCCTATAGGTTTCCCATGTAAGTGCGGGAAACAAATCACATGAGAATTTGGTGGGAAGACCTTTTACTATAGGTATTATTCCTATTTACATGGTTTTTATGGATATATATATATACACCATAATTTGGCTGTGTTGTAGTGGTAAGGTGTCTAGTTACCCATTTTAGAGGTATGGAGATCTAATTCTACTGGAAGAAATTTATTTTCAACCTATATCCACGGTTTATAAGGGCTATAGCCATGGTTTCCCATCATGTCAATAGGATCTATAATCATGGTTTAAACCATAGATATAGTTCTATTGTCGTGGTGGACAATAGGGAGGGATATTTACATAGTTATAAAAACCATTACTATAGGTGTTGTTTCCATAATGAGAACCATGAAAATAACCCATTAGAACCATGGTTATAGCTTTTTTCTATAGCCATGCCAATAAGAGCCACAACCCATTAAAACCATAGATATAACTTATAGCCATGGGTTTACCCCTATAGCCATAGTTTGGGACTATGGCTATAGTCAAATTTTCTACTTGTGATACATGTGATTCAAGAGGCATATCATGATAAGATAAAGAAGTGATAAATATAAAAATTCATATAGGGGATTTTCATGAGGAAATGACATCATAAAATCATGGTATCATAGGAATTTGTAAATTAAAAAATATTTCATTGTAAGAATAAGTGGAGGACAACCACCAAAACATCAAAAATAATGTGATTAGGCTAACCACCTATGAACCATACATGGTATCTTTACTATTCATATTTCTAAGGATACTTCTGTAATTCTGATATATCTCAGGATGTGGGCCTAAAAATGATTCTTATAATTAAGTGGAGATATTAAAGTGGTGGTGTAACAACATTTTATGTCATAGGGAGATCAAAGATGAAGTAAATGTTCCACCCGAGGCACCTCTTCCTCTCGGTGGTGAGAAAAATGGTGGGTGGTCATTTTATAGGAAGAAAAATTATTTGAGAGGTACTTCTAGTGATTTTTATTCTACTAGTTTGGTGTAATTTTCATGCGATACATTTTATTTAGGTTTTATTATATCATTATTCTACTTTGAATTCTTTTTTTTGGTATGATTAAGTGAAATAATTTTAATTTCGATGACAATGGGGTTAAGATTTCAAGTGGGAATCTTGGGCTATTCTAATTATAAAATAGAAGTATTGTTTTCCACTCACCCGTACTGGTATATTAGTATTAGTTTATATTATTCACTCTACTATTGATGTCCAAACCTTGACAATAGGATAATTGTGTCAAGGGTTACTTCTTTATCCATCATTTTTAAAGGCGAGATGGGATTCAATATCTTGATTAACCTCAACCAAAGTATTTAATTAAACCATGTTTAATTTTCAGTATAATGAAAAACAAATGTGTAGTGAACATTAAATGAAAAAAAATTATCTCGTAATTATAATACGTTGCTTCAATTTTGAAATATTACACTCATTAATGAACTCGTTTTGTTTTTTAAAATGTTTTCAAAATAACCGCATATTTTTAGTTTTATTCTGAAATACATATTGAAACGTCACACTAAAAACCCTTTAATGTTCCTTGGGGGATGACCTATATTCAATATTATTTTATAAAATCAACTATAAATCATGAAAAAAATTATTTTTTATGATAACACGATCAACAACACAATAGTGTATCATAGAAAAAAGGGGATAATTTCAGCAGAAAAATGGGTGTAAATTAATATTCATAGAAGGGTATAATGAGATATAAAAGTATCATTTCATAAATAGTGAATAATTTGTATAGTAAGAGATGATTATGAACACAAGATAACATATCCACTTAGAAATTAAAATACTTATAACAAAGAAAGTGAATAGATTGAAATGAAGACGGAGAGAACCCTTACCTTAAATATCCCTTCCTAAACTTGGAGGGGTAAATCATTGAGATATTTGGGGATACACCAAAGGACTTAATGTGATAATAAGATATGGTGGGATGTGATAATGTGATTTGGATTTAATTAAATTGGTTGTAGAGGTGGTTATTTATAGAAAAATGAAGAGAATTAATTATTCATTTCTAAATGTAGGCCTTGGAAATCTTGGTTTTGGAAAATGGAAATCCACTGGCTTACCCATGGTTTTACCTCAAGTTTTTTGATATTTAAGGTATTATTTTTTAGTTTTATCCATGATAAAATTGTAATAAAAATTTTATTATTTATTTTTACATGTGAGAGTAATATTTATAAAAAATATTTCTTTATAAATATTAATTTCCATTTTAGACTTTAGAGAGTTATTTATAGGTTTGGAAAATAATTTTAATTCATTTAAAAGGCTTATATTAAAAATAATTATGTTTCTGGATTTAGTTATATTAATTATTAAATAACAGTTACATATTTATGAAGTCATAAAATTTATTGAAATCACTAAACTGTATTTTTTACTATTTACTAAAAAATAATTTATTTTAGAATATTCTTAAAATTTCACCATGACATAATTTTTATGTCAGACTTTCAAATATCATGTTTATTTTATAAAATTAAATATGTATTTATCATAAATAATTATTTAAAAAATCATATTTACTATAAAATATATTTTAATAGGAAAAAACAATATTTATTCACCTTAAAGTATTATATTTTTTTATAATATCATACGTATTGATTGAAATTTAATTATGATATATATTAATTATTAAAATACTTGTAAACATTAATTTTTATATTTAATTGTGAATTATTACTATTAAAATATTCATATAACAGTTACATTGAAATGTTCATCCAATGTTCAGATCCCAACGGTCATATTTCCTTCACACCCTATATATACACAAACATTTTCATTCCTTATCATTAACTACTTCACTTATAAATATTCCCTGATTCCCATGATAATGTATAACATATTACAAATGCTTATCTTTTTTATTTACAGTTTTTATGGTAGGATCGATCTTTATGGAAAAAATCAGGCCAATAGAGTTTACATTATTGTTTTCATTATTAATTTTTGTTTATCTCCCTCAACTATTATTTTCTATTATATAAAATATTATTTTATTATGTGTAATGTTCATATGAAATGTAATAGTTTTTATATGTTCTTCTATAATAAAAAATTCCTTATGAAATAAGAGTTCTTTTATGAAGAAATAATTTTTAGGTCGTTACATAATATATTTTCCATGGGTTTTTTTAAATATCACACAAATTATTTTAAAGGTGAAATTTCATAAATAAAAGTACGGGTTGTTACATTGTTCCCCCCATAATAAGTTTCTCCCATAAAATTTCATTTCATAGACTAATATTAAAATAAATAAATATACTTCTGTTTCATAACTTCTTATGGTACCCATGTTGCATCTTTGATTTTATGGTTTTTTCAAAGATCATTGACAAGGTGAGTTGTATTGTTGTGCAGAAGTTTGTCTCTATAGTTCAATATCATTACTAATTTCTCTTAAATAGATAGAAAATTCTATAACTATACCACCTATGGATTTAGTATATGTGAGAGATATGGTATGTACTTCCTCAACATAGGTTCTTGGAATACATAATGAACTTTATGGAAAATTCAGCAGAATTGAAAGTTGATAGGCCACGACTTCAATAAAATTAAGAATCTAAAAGGGGTCAATGTACCTAGGACACAACTTTCCCTTATTCCAAAACACTGTAATCTCTTCCAAGGAGATATATGAAGAAAAATTTTATCTCTAACCTCTTACTCCAGATCTCAAAAATGATTATCAGTAAAGATCTTTTGTCAACTTTGTGGTACTTTAAAATGTTGTTTATAACAAATTGAGATTTTTGAACCATTAAATTAATACCATCTTAATTATCTTATGTCACATGAAACTCTGAACTAATGAAACACCCAATTAAATTAATTTTGATATATTAAAATTGAAAAATAATATATTCATTAGTAAATAAATAAATAACAAAAAAATTAAAATAATTATAGATTATTATTTTCATTGATTAATATTTTAAAAAGAATATCTTTTGAATTACCATTTTAAAAAGGGGTTATTGTATGTCACCTTAAGAAAATAAATTAATCATAGTTAAAATTTTAATATACCACATAATATTTAGATTTTTAATATATACATATATATATATCAATATTTTGTTATTTAGAAATATATATGAAATATGATTAAAAACACTTGAAGTTTAAAATGGTCATTTTTAATAAAATTGTTTTCACTTTAAATATTATATTTTTATATAAAAGTTAATTTTAAAATTTTAAAATTTTAATTTTAAAAAATAAATACTTTTTTATTTAAAATGAAAATATTAGATTATGATGAATTTTTTATATTTTTCTAAAAAAATTGTATTTAGGTGAATAGTTAAAAATATTGTTTTTACAGATATCATGCCTTTTCTAGAATTATTAGTTTATAAGAATGATGTGTAAATTTATAACACCACTTTCCAGACAAAATATAAATTTTATAGGTTATATTATAAATTTAAAAATAATAATTCTAATTTACAAACCTATATTTAAGGTTTTAGGACTTAAGTAATATGGTTTCTCAAGAAATATTTTTTAATACATTATATATTTATTATTTTGGAATTAATTTTTTTCATTTATAGAAATTGTAAAAAAAATTAAAGGTATTTTAAATTTGGAATCATTAGGTATAAATTATATAATAAGGACTATTTTTTAATTATAAACTATAAGTAACTTAGGTTAAAACTAGTTACCGTGGTAAAAGATAAAATATTTTAAATAAAAAAAATCTAAGAGTAAATGACTTATAACATGTGTAAGAATGTTTGTTTGATGAATTCATAGACCTTATCACTTATCATTTCCATTAATTATCACTTTTAGATTCACCTTACTAGATAGTGACTTCCCATTAATAATAAGTTATGGGTATTTTTATAAATGTAACCCCTTCAACTTATAAAATAAGATCTCCTCTACTCACATCCCATCACACCATAACCTTCTTATTTCCTTCAAACATCATCCCAACCCTATGATCCACATAACTAGACACCATCAGTAGGACTTTTCTTCTCCAAATACCATCCCTTAATGGTCCAACCCCCATTGAAAATTAGATAATACAAGAAGTAAGGTATAAATTTCTAATTACCCCTTAATAATTTCTATTTATATAATTTCACATAATCTATATAAAATTTATTTACAATATCATAAAATTATAACATTAGTGTCTTTAGTATTCTGATATTTTATTATAATGATGTTACAATCATTAACCACCTTTCCCATTTTTATTATATAAAAAGAAACCACCATTCGTGTGTGGTGTGGACAACTGCTTCCACGATGCAACATGTTTCATTTTTTCTAAGCACCTTAAAAGGATTTTATAATGGGTAATTTAATATATATTTATTATATTTATAAAATGTTTTATATTATGAAATTATAATCCATATTACTCACTTTCTCCATTCTATAAAAAATGAAATCAATATCCATGTGTACGTGCATACTACTACCGCCATTAAACATTTAATTTCTTTTTTTCTTTTCATCACTATCTTACATTGAGATTAATGATAATGGATTTAATGGAAAAATATTATTTTTAAGAAAATAGTAAGGTTATATAAATAAAAATTTTAAATCCTATTGACAATATGAGCTGGAAACAACTTCAGTAATTCAATCATCTGAAAGTTCATTCTATGAGAAATAAATGATTTCTTTATATTATGAAATAACATTATATAGGTTATAGTATTCTTATACATATTTCAAATTATTAAATGAAACACTAATAAAACATAAATAATATCATTAATATTCTAGTATATCTATATTATAAATAAATCACTTCATAATCATCCATTGATTTTTTTAGGTTCTTGTTTTGGTTAGTTTAACCACCTACATGAAAAATGATAAAAAATTATATCATGGATGACTATAGGAATTTAATTATGATTAATATATTATATAATGTATTAAATGATTAGTTTTTTTCGAGAATTAAAATTAATAAATTTTACTCATTATTTATGAAAACACCCTTTATTCGCTTAGAATCATTAAATCATGCTTATCACCAAATTCATCTTTAAAGATCGTAATTGAAAATCCCATAGAATGAAATCATAAAATTATAAATAATTATAAAACATAAATTATAGTACCTTTTATTATCTTGGAATCATGAACTTTATGATAATAATTAAAAACAACCTTGCTATTATAAAACTAGTTCAAAACATTCAAGATTAATCACACCCGGTATCGAAAATAGATTGTTGGAACCTCCTTGGATGGAGTGTGTTTGATATCTCTTATTTTAATGATCACAAACCTTGATTCATTTGTTACTAATGTTTCACATGTTGTATGATATCATTTTATATGAACATATTACTTCTATAATATTTCTGTTAAGAGTTATGGAAAGACATTATTGGCTATAAGTCATCCTTATTGCTAGTGGTGAGTCCCCATTACTTCTAATATGAGCTATCACCAGAGGTGAGTCACTGTTACCACCAGGATGAGATACCTCTAGTGGAGAGTCACCATTAATTCTAGGATGAGCTACTACTAGAGGCGAGTCACTGTTACCTCTGAGATGAGTTACTGAAAAAAGTGAGTCACTACTGCTACCAAATAAGTTTTTGTCAGCGGAGTCTTCGCCACTTTCTGAGTCACCACTAGAACTCTTGTTATTGTTGATGTCTGAGATCATTGGAGTGAATGGTTTAATGAAAAAATATATTCAAGAATGTTTTGACTATGTCTTTAAGACTTAGTAAAAGACTATCTGAGGAATGTGAATCTCCTTCAACAAGCACAGTTATATATTTGAGATGGATATCTCTCTCTCAGTACGATGATGCTTTACTAATACAATGATTACTAATGAACAAGAAAAGTATGTGATCAAATCTATGAACACTATTAAACTTGATAATTCTTATTCTGTGAAGATCAACGACATAGAAGCGTTGAACCCATTACCGATATTGATTGAGACAACAAACCAACATCAACTAAAGAATTCCTACAGATTTATACGATCGTTTGTTCTGCCTCATTATTCTAGAAAAAAGAACAGACTCTTCACCTTTGCTGATATGATGATTAAAGACATATAGAACACATTAGACTAATCTCTTTTTATTTGTTCTATCTATTTAACTTTTGTGTAGTGTTTTATTTTAATGTTATCCAACACACACTATCTCCTGCATATTGTAGGAGAATACTTTTTATTATCTCCTTCCTCAATCTGTTTCCCACTGTGTTTGTGGAAGAGGTCCCTGTGTGACCTTCACTTTGCTTTCATCCTAGGTGTAACTATGGAAGAGTATTTTTATCTTGGTCACCTTTTTGTTTTTGAATGTATACCTAATCTAGGTTATGGATTTTTTTATTATATTTATAATCTTCTTGGCAGCATGTGATTGCCAAGTGGAGGGGATTAGGTCTCACCTTGAAACTGAACCTCTTATTTATTCTTTTGTGTCACTGTGTTTTTTGTTTTGTTTTTCTATAATATTCAAGATAACATTTCATTAAAATAAAATTCTTTGATAATTAATCTTAACTAGTGTTTATATATGATTTTATCTTTGTAATTTGATCTCAAAAGTTATGGTATTTATATATCATATTTTTACTAAAACCTAATCGCTCTTTAAGAAATATTTTATAGGGTTATATATTATATTGATCTACACTTTTGATTAATTTCCCAGTTTATTTACAGAAATTTTTATTGGTAAATCAGTTCACCCCCTCACGAGTTACTCTCTCTGAACAACATTTGGTATCATAGGGTTATTTAAATTTACCTCTTTTTACTGTGATTGTAGTTTTATTAAAAAGATATCAAATTTCTATCATTTCTAAATTTTAGTTCTTTGTGGATAATATAAAATAAACATTTGATACCAAATTACCTCCTTATTTTAATGTTAACAATTATGTTCAATGGAAAATCAAAATTAGAATGCATTTGAAAAGTATAGGTTTTGATATATGGACTGTAATAGAATATCAGTATCAAATACCACAAACTTCTAGAAGTGATTGGAGTAGTGCTACAAAAACTGCTTACAATAATAATTGTAAATCTATGAAGCTTCTTTCTGTGCTTTGGGAGATGATGAATTCAATAGAATATATACTTGAAAATTCTATTTTGAAATATGTGATACCTTATCTATCTAACATGAAGGAATATCAAATGTCAAGGAAATGAGACTGAATACATATACAATCAAGTATGATAATTTTAAAATGAATTATGATGAACCTATTTCTGATATGTATGTCATGTTCAGTGAAATAGTGAATACTATGCACTCAATTGGAAAGTAAGTTCTAGAAAAATATCAAGTAATGAGACTCCTTAGATGCTTACCCAACAGATGGAGAGTAAAATCTGTTTCAATCAATAAATCATGTGATATAAGTAAACTTCTTATCAAGAAATTATTAGGAAATCTGATGATGTATGAATAAGAGCTTAAAGTCAACAAAGATATTGACGAAGAAAAACAAAAAATAAAATCAGTAGCCTTTAAATCTGCTACCTTCAGAAAAAAAAAGGTACAAACTAAGGATTCTAGAAAAGAAGGATCTTCTAATGAAAATGATTAAGAAATGGAACACATGGCCAGATGATTCAAGAAATTCTATAGAAAAAAAATCTCTTTAAAAAGTCAAATTTTAGCAGAATTTATGATAAAAAAGGAAAGTGGAAAAAGGATTGAAAAAAGGATGATACTCAAAATGAAGTTACCTATTATGAATGTAATAGGAATTGTTATATTAAATCTATTTGTCCAAAATTAAAATATAAAAATAAGTATGAGGATTAGGATAGGAGATACAAAAAGTACATGAAAGCTACATGGAGTGCCTCCAAAGATAGTTCAAGTGACTCATACACTAATAAAGTAGATAATTCTAATAGAGCCAACATGTTCTTTATAGTAATCACATCAGAGGTACAAGATTATCTTCCAATATCTCCTATCGATGCTCCCTAGATGTCTAAAAATAAAGAAAGTAATGATATTTAGGAAAAAATAAATAGAAAAGATATGTATCATTACTATAACATACTAGAAGAAACTTTTCATGAACTAAAAGATAAATATAAGTCTATCAAAAAGCAGTATGATTTAACAGTAAATGGTAAAAATAATATTGCTATTGATAAAGATAAAAATGATAAAATATTGAAAGAAAAAAAATTAATTAATATTTTTAAATGAACAATTCAATAAATACATAGAAAATTTTACCAATGGTGAGAAAACATTAACTTAAATACTGGGAAAACAAGTTTCCCCCAAGTATGAAACTAGCATAGGTTATCATCCCAGATAATGAAAAATTACAAAAACTATATTTATATCATATTATAGTACTAAAAGTTCATATACTGGGAAAACCTACTCAACTAGACCTAATAAATTTCATATCTCTAGAAGCCTTCAATCTGTTTATAAGAAACATGTTAAACAAATATGGATACAAAAAACTATTTTTACTAACATATATGGACCCAAGGGAATTTGGGTACAAAAATCATTTTTGGAATAAACTTTATGATGTAGGAAACTTGTTTGAAGACCTCCAACAATATTATATGGTATCTGGATAGTGGATGTTTTAGACACATGACTGGTGAGTATTAAAACTTCAAGAATTTGATTAAATTTGGTGGTGGACATGTCACTTTTGGTGACAATGAAAAATGTAAAATAATCAAACATGCCCAAATTGGTAATTCTAATTCAGTATTAATTTCAAAAAATTTATATGTATATGGTTTAAAATATAATATTTTTTGCATATCCCAATTGTGTGATGATGGATTTTTTGTGAAATTTGAAAATAATGCATATCATGTATTTAATAATAAAAATTATTTAATTTTTTCTTCTTTGAGAAATGATAATATTTATTCTATCGATTTAAATTATTTATATTCTAACAATATTTATTTCTTAAGTTCCTTTTATAAAGAATCTTGGCTTTGGCATAGGAGACTGGGCCATTTCAATATTAACTCACTTAGAAAGCTAACTAGGAAAAGGTTAGATAGAGTCCTACTAAAGCTTGAATTATCAAATGATAGAGTTTATAATACCTAACAAAAATAAAAACTTCATAATATTTCTTTTAAATATAACAAATAAGTTTCAACCTATCTACCACTTAAGTTAATTAATATGGACCTATTTGGACCTTCTATAGTCTCTATTCTAAATAGAAAACACTATGTTTATGTCCTTGTAGATTAAATCTCTAGATACACTTGGGTATTATTTTTAGCTCAAAAAATTGAATATTGATCTTAATTTATTAATTATTCCAAATATTTAGAAAACCATAGTTGACTTATGATTAAGACCTGAAGTAATGATCATGGTTAAGAATTTAAAAATCAAGACATTAAGTAATTCTGTTCTCCAAATGGATATAATCAAAAACATTATGCTACTACAACATCACAAATAAATGGTGTAGTATAAAGAAGAAATAAGAATCTTCAAGAGATAGCCCAAACTATGTTAAATGAGTATGACCTACCTATCTAATTTTAGGCTAAAGCTATAAATATATCCTATTATATTATTAACAGAGTTTTGATTGGACCTCTCATAAACAAAAAACCTTATCAGTTATGGAATAATAGAAAAACAAAGGTAAATTACTTTAACTTTTTTGGTTACAATGTATTTTCTCTTAATACAAAGTACAATTTGGACAAATTTTCTTCCAAGAGAAATGAAGGAATTTTCCTTAGGTATTTAACTTCCAGCAATGCCTATATAGTTTTTAACAAGAAGATCAGAACAATGGAAGAATATTTTCATATCGAGTTTGATGAAATTGATCCTAATGAATCTAATACTATCTTAGAAGATCTTGAAGATGTTCTCTAATATTTTAATCTCAATTCCAAACCGTCTGAAAGTTTTGTTAAACAAGCAGACACTACAGCCAGTGATCCACCAGAACCTGAATAGGAAGAAAAACCTAAGCCTATCAGCCCCTCTTTTCAGAGACCCATTAGGACTCATAGACACCACCCTTTAGATGCAATAATAGGAAACTTAGACAGAGGTACATAGACCAGAGCTTCTATAAGAAATAAAATTGAACATCAAGCCTTATTGTCACAAATTTAACCTAAGATCATAAATGATTCCATCAATGATGAATTTTGGGTTATAGTTATGCAATAAAAACATAATAATTTTGAAAGAAATAATGTTTGGGAACTTTTTTATCGAATGAAGGATACTGTAACTATTGTAACTATGTGGGTTATTAGAAACAATGTTGATAAATCTAGACCTATAGTAAGAAATAAAGCAATATTAGATGCACAAGGTTATAATCAAGAAGAAGGTATTGATATGAGTAAACTTTTTCACCTGTAGAAAAACTTGAATCCATTAGGATACTACTTTCCTATACAAAAAAAAATTGGAATATAAACTTTATAAAATGGATATTGAAAGTGAATTCTTGAATGGATTTATAATTAGTGATGTTTTTTTTTGAACAAACCATAGGTTTTCAAAACCCTCATTTTCCAAATCGTGTTTTTAAGTTAATAAAATATTTGTATGGATTAAAACAATCTCCAAGAGCTTGGTATGATAGGCTTACCTCTTTCATTATTTCTATTTTTTAAAAAGAAATAGTTTATCTAACTCTCTTTATAAAAATAATTTCAAAATATGTTTTGATAGTTTAAATTTTTGTGGATGATTTTATTTTTGTATACTAAAGATTCATTATATTATGATTTTTTAATATTAATGAAAAGTTAATTTGAATGAGTTTAATGGGTGAACTAAAATTCTTTATTGGATTTCATATTTTTCAAAATAAGGACGGAATTATCTTAAATCAAAGTAAATACAGTAAATATCTTTTAAAACATTTTGGAATGGAAATTACTAAAAGCAGTGATACTCCCATGAGTACCACCTATAAACTAGACCTTAGTGAAACTATAAAATTAGTAAATCAAACTAGTTACAGAGGTATGATTGGTAGTATTCTCTACTTAACTTCTATATGGCCTGATATTATGTTTAGTGTATGTATGTGCAATCGCTTTCAAGAAAATATAAAAGAGTCACATTTATTAGATGTCAAAATAATTTTTAAATATCTCAAGTATACAACCAATTTAGGATTGTTATACCTAAGAGGACATGATTTAGATTATTTTATTATTCTAATTCTGATTTTGGTGGGTGTAAGTTAGATTGAAAAAGTGCATCAGGAACATATCATATTTTAGGAAAATATCTTGTATCATGGTGTATTAAGAAGAAAAATTTTGGTGAATTATCCACTGTTGAATTTTAATACAAAGTTGTAAGAAATTGTTGTGAACAAATCTTGCAGATGAAACATACTTTACTAGACTTTTGATACCAATTTATACATGTACCTATTAATTGTGATAACACAAGTGCAATAAATATTACTAAAAAACCAATATCTCACTCTAGGACAAAATTTATTGATGTATGAAATTAATTTTTGAGAGATCATTATTAAAAAGGTGATATAAATTTAGAATTTATTATAACTGAACATCAACTAGTTGATATATTCATAAATCCTTTGAATTTTGAAAGATGAAACTACATCAAACATGAATTAGGAATGATAAACTTCGGTTGATGATTCATCATTGATAAGTCACCATTAACGAGTTTCCATTGATGAGTCACTATTAATGAGTCACCATTAATGAGTAACTATTTAATGAGTCACCATTCCTTTTATGTTACTATTATTTTTATGACCATTTTGATTTTTCATATACCGATTAAATTTTTATTATCTTAATTTTATTTTTATCCTTTTAAAATCCCTAAATGATAAAAACATCAGGATTACTCAAAATCAATTCACTTCCTCTAACCCTTGAAATCCAGATCCATTTCCGTCCTCATGAACCAATCTTCCCACTTCCTTTCTCCTATTGAAGCCTTCAACTGATTTGAATGGCCTGTGTGAAGTGAGTTACTGAATAATATCTAGAAGATATAAGTCCTTCTAAGAAATGATGAGTATACTCAAGTAGTTTTCAATCCATTTTAGTAAACCCACATCTGAAGAAACATATAGATGAATCATAAAAATAGATTGATGCATAATGGATTCTAATTGGTATTACAATAGTGTTAAAGGTAATATAAAAACAAAATTGGATGAACCGGTTTACCTCAAATCATAGAGTGTATTATCTAAGAATAGTTTATTAATTTTATTATAATGCATGATTCATTTTTAGGAAAAATGTAGATAGAATTCATTGTAGTTTATATGGAGAATATATCTCTTTCTCTTCCAGATAATTAGAAAAATGTCTATAGATTACCCCACAAAAGGGGTATATGAAGATTTCCAAGGGATTATACCTAATGATAAGTTAGACGAGGCTCTCCTAAAACTAACTAGAGATTAAACCAAGAGGATACCAACTAATATAGAGATTTATGGTGAGTGAAATTTGTTTTTTAACTTCATAAAACATGTTTTATGTCCTAGAAATGGGGACTTCAACACATTGCGATTTCAAGATGTCTAATTCTGCTATATGATGAAGAAAGGGAAAAGAATAAATCTTTGTAAATTTTTGATGGTTCACATGCATGATATGTGAAAGAAAATATCAAAATAAAAATCCATCATTTATCCCAAAATGATATATGAAATTCTATATGCCTAGGGTTATATTAAACCTAGAGAAGAAGTTGAGGATAAAATGGTTTTCTTTTTTTTTCTGAGTCAATCTGCAAAAGAGTAAAAGTAGGTTGGAATCACTAGAAGGGATGTTGGGTTAGGGATAATGAAAAACTATGTGATGATTTTAATTGTACTGATCACCCAACTAGACCAAATGATATAGTAGACCCTTCCTTGATCCTGATGAGATTTCTAAGTATTCTATTACAGATGTTATTATTGAAAGAGATGTAGAAGAATAAGAAACTAAGTAAGTTGAATAAGGAAGTGATCCAGATATCAAAAAATCTCTACCAGGAGTATCCAGTGAGCATTTGAGTTATACAGTCTCTCTACCTTATAGAGAAACACTCTTATATTAGCTTGATAATGAAGAAGATACTAAAGTTTCTAAATAATATCAATATAAATAATGTACCTCTAAGACCTCAAGTGAGGAGAGTAATGATGGAGGAAATGATTTTATTTTTGAAAAAGTAGATAAAGATATTATGGATATTGAGAAACTAGATTAATCTTCCAATGGGGTTGATAAGGATAAATAATATGAATCTCTGGATAAGAATCCTGATGTTTGATATAATAGAAGTGGATCTAATAACAGAGTTGATCAATAGAAAGAAGATGGTTCTACTCGTGAGGGGAATGCATAGAATGGTCTTGATCCTATTTGTCCAACCCAATAGTTAGTTAAACTTCAACACTCTAAACCGGATGTATCCAGTCTTATCAAGGAATTTCAGACTAGGGACACAATGATTCCTAATATTCCATCAGTTCCTTTAAAGGATAAGGAATTTGTAAGTGAGGAGAAGAAAACTCCCAATCCTATTGAGCAATAATCTACACTGGCTTAGTTAGAATCAATTGAGATCTTAAAAACCAATCAGACAGTAGTTCTCCTAGAAATAACTAAGGGGGAGTTGACTGCCTTTCCAGTTACTTAGTCATTAGATCAGACTCCATAGATACCCACTTTTCAACTGTAAGTGACATCTGATGTTTCCTTAAGAACTAAATTTGGTCAAATATCTCACAATCCGAGAGACACTCTAATTATTCCCTATATCAGATCTTCAGTTAGAGACTTTGAATAATTGGATAGATATACAGGTTTATTAAGACTTGGGATGAAATATAATGATTCATATGATTAATCTAAATTCGGAAGAGAATTATTCCTAGTGAATCAATTAGATGAAGCTGGTGAGTCACAACCTTTCACTCCCATGGAAATAGAATAATCTAAGGATAAAGTATAACATGAAAAAAGAAAACATCCAACTCCTTCAATAGTGTTTCCTCCTAATGTGGTAACCTGACCTGATTTATATTTGTTACAGAAATATGTTCATTCAGAAATGGAAACCTTGAGAAAGAATTCGGTCTCAGACTTTTCACAAGTCTGGAACAATCAACTATCTCATATTGCTCACTTTAATAAATATAGTGTTTGATATTTAGCTAATCTAGTCATATAAAATATTCAACCTATGTTTTTTCATATTTAAGAACTTGAAGTTGAAAATATAACATTGACATCTGAGGTAGAAAGTTTGAAATATTCAGTTTAGGGTCTACATGCTCCTTTTTCATATTTTTTGAGTTCCACCTATTATAAAATGAATTGTTTGGATTCTATTACATCTACATCATCTGCACCTCCTCCTACTCCAGTTCATTTTGTTAGGGATCATTTGAAATCATTGTTCAGAGAATAAATAAGAAATGATTTTGGTGATGTTAGTACTCATGGAGACTAGATTAGGTAGATGCATCTTCATGGAGAATGTATTCTTCAATTCTTAAAAGAGTATGTTGGTGATCTCAGAAAAGATAAGGAAGTTATCAAAAATTCTATCCAATATTATTTGTCAAGTATCTACACTAATCATGATATGTTCGATAATTTCAAGTTACTTTTTAAGAACTTGAAGATCCCACCAATGACAAGATCCTTTAAAGAACAAGTGAGTTAATAAAAATTTCTTACACCATCTCTTCAGAGGTTTATAGATGATAAAGGAGATTTATTTAATGACATGGAATGAGTAGGTTCCATAAATATGGACATAAATATTTTTAAACCTTACCTCCATATCCATAAAATGACTGTTATTGCTCAATATTCCATTCTTGTTTCTCTGGTTCTTTCAAACACAACCACATGGACAGTTCATTCAAGGCCTATTCTAACCTCTCAGTCAACTATTCTTATACCTTCACCATTATAGCCTCTCAGTCTGTCTTCAGTTGATGCTATCTGGTAACTCAGAATAGTTCTTTTCAGAGAACCACTACCTCCTTATGTCACTCTACCATCCATTAAAACCTTTTCCCCAACTTATACACGGATAGTCTCTTCTCAGTATGATGAGAGAGATAGGTAAAAAGTAAAAGTAAAAGAGAAATATGATTATACACAAACCTCTAAAGCGTTAATATGAAATGACCCAAAATTTTATTAATAAAAATTCCTATTGAAATAATTAAATTTCTTTTTATGTAAAAGGGTTATATAATATATATAAACTTATTTTGTTTTATGTTTTTGGTTTTTTAAAATTCTGTTAAGAATTGTTACCATTGCTAATATAGCCATTTAACAGTGATCATGTGATTAGTATAAATATAGGGATTTAACAAATCCAATTTACTCATAAAAATGAATCAATGGCCTCATCTAGTAGAATTGGTCCATACGAAGCCCATTTTATAGAGCTCAGGAAGGAGGTAGCATCATTGGGATTCTCTCTTGACCAAGCCCAAGATGAGCTTCAACATGTTAAGCTTGAACAGAATCACCTACAGGATAAGTGGAAGTTAATAGAGATTACCACCTGATCAATGTTATCCATGCCACCCCAGGATTCTGTCACCATAACACACCTTACCCTTAAGTCTTATGCGGGTGTTATAAGGCGTTTTGTTACAATAACCTAGCATTATGATTATGTGAATTATTTTTGTATAAATAATATACATTCATTTTATTATTGTTACTTTGTAAATGATTTTAAAAGCACAAATAATTTTTTTTAGTTAATATTTAAATTCAATTAGGAAATGTATTTTGATGAATTAATGTATTTTTGAATTAAATAATGTTTTAATAAAATATTATTACTCAATTAATTTTTATTAAATATAAATTATTGTATAATGTTTACAAAAAAACTATATTTTTTATTAAGGTTTGAAAAATGTTTTTTTCAAAACCCATTAATTTTCAAAAACTGTCAGTTTTTATTTTAAAAGTAAAAAATCACATATTTACAAATTTATTTACATAAAATTGATATTATTTTTGGATTTAGGATTTCAAAATTATCTAACGGCGAATTTTTCATAATTTTCTAAGACAGTCAAATTTTTGGGTAAAAATTAAATACCGTTTAAATATATAATGTTTTTTATGACATCATAATGACCAAATAGTGTTGTAATAAAATAATATAAAAATTATATTCAGAAAATATATGTTTTACCTTTAAAATAATTTGATTTTATATTTGTTTGATTAATTTTAAAATGCCTTAGTGGACCCTCCAAGACTTATAAAACATTTTAACATTTTATAATGATTTCCTTGAGAGTCTGACTCACCTCCACCTAATCAAGCCTAATATTTTAATAATTTCATCCATTAGCCTTATAAAACAATTTTTTCCACTCCATTTTTTCAAAAACAATTGGAAAAAAATGGGATTGTTTGTGGTTTTGATTAGTTTAATGTGTAGTGTCCAAAACCTAAATAATAAAGAATTCCCTCTCATTTCCTATATAAACCAACTAAATATCCCATTCCTATTCACTAAAACCATTTGGATCTTGACTAAACCCTAAAATACCCTTTTTATAATCCTCAAAAGGCACCCTAAGATCCTAGAAAGCCTCTCTCAAGCCTCTCCCAAGCCTTTCGGATCACACTTCCAAGTAATGGATCTTCACTTTCCTTCATTCCTTATTTATATTCAAGTTTCCTTATATTGTTATGACCTTTTATTTTCAATTAAAAATGTTGGGTTATGATTTATCACCTCCAGTATACTTCTATAATTATTTTTTAAAGATGATATACACCTTTCTCCCTCATTAATGGCTCTCGTGTACACCTATTACCATGGTAAAATTCCATAAGGGATTTCTCTCTCATCATTTACATTCAAGCAATTATTTTATATTATGCATTAAAATACCATTACATATATTGGGATATTCTATTCCATGAACCAAATATTGTTTGTTTCATGTATAAGTGATGATATACTCATTTCTCTCTCATCAACCCATTTTACAATTTCTATTTAACATCATTATACTACCGAAGTTACACCAAAATGTCCATGTCAAAATCATCTTGTAAGTGAATACCATACCCATTTCTCTATAAAGGGTATTCACCTTTATGAACATGTACTTGTTTATTTAGAAATTACATTTTTGTATTCCACATATCTTATTTGTGGAATAAATTATGATGTTTAATGAATCCATGTTGTATGATCTATGTGGCATAGTTATATATGAAATGTTTAAGAAGGGTGCACCCTGATAGCGAACCAATGCATTTGGTAAAGGTAAATATCATGATATATCAAGTGAAATGTGGTTTTACTCAAGCTAATTAATGTTAAATGAGTGTTTAATCATGATACATGTGCAATGATCCTTGGATCATGCTAATATCATGTTAAATGTTGCTTGTCACATTTCCATGTTATGATAATCATGTTATATCATGTCTTTATGTTCATGTTTCTATTATGCTCAATTGATATGCCTATTTCCTAACATTTACTATATTCTTTATATTATTTAATGTTTAATACCTTATTGGTCTTTATATATCACCATGTTCTTATGCATGTCCTCAGGTTATCCCATGAGATACTGTGTACGAAGGAATATTGTGGTTATGTAAAAAAAGTTTTCGATAAGGATTTTGTATTTTATGTTCTAAATTGCTATGTAATATTCCTAATTCCCAAAGAAACTAGACTTATTGATCCTCAAAGTTTCCTTAACTGCAATTTTATGTAATAAATCATGTTTAAGTGTGTACTAAAGAGTGGTGTTGTTATAGTTGGTATCAGAGGATAGGTTTAGTTATTTTTTGGATTAGGATTAGAAAACCCCAATGAAAGCCTTGTGTATAAGACTAAGTATAATAAAAACATACCCAAGTTTTTTTTAGTATAGAGTAAGTGGTTTATCAATAAAATACATCCTTGTCTAGATATGAACAAGTAGAGTTGGACCTAGCACAGTTGTATCTAGGGGTAAATCCTGAAAACACCACTTTGAGCTAGACTTGAACAGGAACTAGTACATGAAAACCGGACTTTCTGCATTCTTGGTTATGACAGTCCAGGGGGATATGCTTTAGTAAATTCATAAGATTAGTATAAACCATTATTAAGGGAATAAAAAAATTCCCCTAAGAATATATGTTGGGAAGTAGATATTGGATAACATAGATTGAAGCCTATAAATTCATAAGTTAAGGAAATAAATGTAATTTATAAGTTATACCTTTTTTAATTGGATTCCTCTTTATGTATTAACCCTAACATTATTTTTATTCTATCCAATGGCCATTAATAGGAGTAACCAGGCTAAAAACCAATGTAAAGATCAATGTGATGATTGTTCTAATGAGATGCCAAATCTGATGGGAGTGGGAATCGCAAACTTTATCACAGTATTCTCTCAGTAAACTCAAGTTTTGAATGGAAACAAGGTTCAAGAGGAACATTCAACCCCCCTCCCCCAAGAAAGAATAAGTTGTAATCTAGAGCTTCATGAGACAAAGGCCTCCTACTTTTAATGGATGATTTGATCCCTTAATCATTGAACAATGGATCTACTCCCTTGAAAAGATCTTCTACATCCTTCAATGTTATGAACAAGAGAAGGTTATTATAGATGCATATTGTATGGAGGGTGAACCTGATCAATGATGGACATTGATAAAAAAATACAAAGCCTGAGGAAGAGATTGAGGCATTGGAATGGGTGTATTTCCAGAAAATGTTTTTTGATAAATATTTTCCTCGCACCATCCAACTTAATATGGAAAGGGAATTCCTTCTACTCAATAACAAAGATGATGAATCCATTAGAACGTATGATGCAAACTTTACAAGGCTTTCACAATATTCCTTTTTCTTTGTCATTACCCCTAAATGCAAGTTTGACCTCTTATTTGGTGGGATAAAACCTATCCCATGAAAACCCTAGTGATCTGTGACTTTGATATCTAGGAGGAAATTGTTTGATGTTCCCTTAAAGTCGATATGGTGATTGGGAAATCTAAAGGGTATCATGGGGATAAGAAGCAGAAAGTTGAATTTAATCCTTGTAGTCTGATGGATAAATCCAATGGTGTTAAAAAATTCTAGAACCCCACTTTCCAAAGGCGCGGAAAGAAGCACCTCACAAATTTATTGAAGGGGATAAAGAAATGCTTTAGGTGTGGAAGAGAAGGGCACCTATCCATTAATTTACGATAAGAAAAACCCGCTACCATGATAGAGGAGAGGAATACTCTGTTTTACCCTCAATATATTGTTCATTTCTTCAACTGTAAAGAACTGGGGAACTTTACAAACCAATTCCCTACTCCAAGGATTTTTGGAAACAACCAACAACCTCCAAGGAAGCAAGGGAGAGATTTTTTCATCACTAACACTAAATCAGACCCTGAAAATGAAGTGGTGATAAATATTCTAATTATTCATTAAAGAATAGTGAACATTATTTTTGATTCTGGTTCTATAAATTTTTTTATATTCTGAAATTTTACTAGAATAATCCCAACACCACCACAAATCATTGAAGTAAAGATGTCGGTGAGAAAAAAAATGGGAAAACCATTACATCCCATGAATATAACTCCTCCCATGTCATAATTTGTGGATTGAACTTCCTAGAGAACCTAGTCATACTCCCTCTAGTAGAATTTGATACAATTCATGGCATGGATTGATTTTCCCTATATAGAGCCAACATAAATTTCTATGTGAGGGAAATCACTCTTAATATGGTTAATAGACCCCCAATTCTGTATAAGTGAAAGTAGGTGTTTGAATCTTCTTTAGCACCATAATCTCAAGATTTGATATTACTGATCTATGATAATGTGTATCTTGATCATATGATTGAGTCTATGGAAGTAACCATCTTTGAAGACATGCCTATTGTGAGGGAATTCACTGAAGTTTTTCCTGTGGAATTTCCTGATCTTCCTCCTAGAAGATATGTTGAATTCTCGATTGATCATATACCTGGGGAATTTCCAATATCCAAGACTCTGTATATAATAGATATTTTTGAGCTTTAGGAGATAAAGAAACAACTATAGAAGAATCAAGATAAAGGGTTTATAAGCCCAAGTGATTTACCATGAGGTGCACTAGTCCTCTTTATCAAGAAGAAGGATGGGTCAATGCGCCTTTGCATTGGTTATCAAGAGCTCAACAAAATCATGATAAAGAAAAAGTATCATCTGCTACAAATTGATGTCCTGTTCGATCAGCTGCATAGAGCACAATAATTCTACAAGGTAGATCTGTGGTCGGGATATTACCAAGTAAGGGTGAAGAATGAGGATATCCCCAAAACTGATTTTCTTACAAGCTAAAGGCACTATAAATTCATATTAATTCCTTTTGGACTCACTAATGCTCCATAAATCATTATTTACTTGATAAATAGGGTCTTTAGATATTACCTCGACAAATTTGTGGTAGTCTTTATAGATGATATTCTAATATAATCCAAAACCAAGGAGGAGCATGTGGAGAATCTAAGCACTGTACTAGAGACCTTCTGAAAGGCGAAGCTCTATAAAAAGTACAAAAATTGTGATTTCTGGTCGAAGGATATCCCATTATTAGATCATATCATCACAGGTAATGGGATATCTATGGATCCCACCAAGAAAAATGCAATTAAGGGATGGATGAGAACAATATTTGGGGTGGATATCTGTAGCATCATTGGGTTACCTGGATATTATCACTGATTAGTGAGAAATTTCTCACGATTACCAATCCCTCTTACCAAGCTAACTCAGAAGCGAGTCAAGTTTTCATGGAGTGATGAATGTGAAGAGAGCTTCAAGGAGTGGATTATCACTGTGCTCGTTCTCACACTACCCATAAGTGGATAACATTTTTTGGTATTTAGTAATGATTAAAAGGAGGGTTTGGGATTTTTGTTGATGAAAAATGAAAAATTCATTGCCTATTCTTCAAAGAAATTGAACGTTTATGAGAAAAACAATCAAATAAATGATCTGGAGTGGTCTGTAGTAATATTTTCATTAAAAATTTGGTGAAGTTACTTCTTTGGGGAGAAGTGTTAAATATACACGGATCACAAAATCCTCAAGTATATATTCACACAGGAAGAGTTGAACATGCGCCAATGAATATGGTTAGAGATGATCAAAGACTATGACTGCTCAATTTATTACCTCCCTGGGAAAGAAAATAAGGTGGAAGATGCTCTATGAAGAAATGATTCATTGATTCTATCGTTGATAATAATTGATAAGCATCCAATATTCTTAGATTTTATGAAGATAGAAATGGTAATCATAAATAATGGAACATCATTAATTCTTTCATAAATGATTTATCAACTGTCTCTTTTTGAAATATTAAAGGATGCTTAAAAGGATGATGTGGAAATTCAGAAGAAAGTGGAAACTATAATAAAAGTTAAATCCTATGAGTTTAATTTTAATGAATAAGGAATTGTGATATTTGTTTCAAGGCTATGTTTTCCATCAAATCCGGAGTTAAAGAAAGAACTTTTGGATGATGCCCATAGCTCGAATTTCTCTATTCACCTAGGAAACACAATTATGTATCGAGATATCTAAGAGCATTATTGCTGGCATAACATGAACAGAGATATTACTGAGTATATTTCATGACCCATCCCACGGGGCCAGGATGTGACTACCCCAATCCCGCCTTCTATAGGCCAGGGGTTGGGGACTATCACCTAAAGGATTTTCCCAAACAGGGAAGGCTCTGTACACACTCAAAAGGGAAGCTGGAGTAAACAACCAACAAAAGAAAGGTATAACCATGAGAGTAAAGTACAACCACAAGTACAACTGTAAACGGAAAATAGTGGGCTGCGATACAATCCCTAAAAACTAAAAAGAAAGTAAATAACAGTCACATCCTCCCTGGAGCTCTACTTGGAGGGTAATAGATATATGTCTAATGTTGAGGAAGAGGATCTCGACTGCTCCCATCACACCAAGATACACCAAGTCCCAAACCTCCAAAGTTTGCCTCAGAGCATTAATAGTCTACAACAGACACACACGTGCTGGCGGAGCCCATGCATGGGTGAGTATAACAACTCAGTAGGGGACATCGAGAACCCCGAAGGTCTCTCAATAATAAATAAAGAAAAATATCACAAGAAATACCATAAAGGTAATATCACAAGAATGATCTGAATCATGAAGCATAAATAAAAAGAGATAGATCCCTCTAACAGTATAACATCAAGGTTATTGGGATAATGATTAATAGTTATAAAGCCAGACCATCCTATACGTAGTAACTCTGTTGCTGACCCGTATAGGTCACTATATGCTGACCCGTATAGGTCACTGTATGCTGACCTGTATTGGTTGCTAGATGCTGACATGTATTGGCCACTATGTACTAACTTTTATTGGTTGCTAGATGCTGACCCATATTGGTCGCTGGTTCTAACCCATATTGGTCACGAGTGCTGACCTGTATTGGTCGCTCGTGCTGACTCATATTAGTCACTGGTGTTGACCCGTATTGGTCGCTAGTGCAAACCCGTATTGGTTGTCGGCGTTGACCTGTATTGGTCATTGTTGCTTACCCATATTGGTCGCTATTATAGAGTTAGGGATTATTATTTGTACAGATAGATCATCCCACTTTAGAGTTTTTTATGTTGACCCGTATTGGTAGCTCTTCTTCTTCATGACACAACCAGCCACTGGATTCCCACATGAAGCACACCTGATATCCAGAAGATTCTACTCCTCAAGCCATCAGTCATATTTAAATCGGTATGAAGTCCCGAAAAAAGCATACCCAAGGTACCACCCCATCATAGGAGTCCCAATGGGACAGACGACACGTCGATCGGACACCCGCTCTGTGAGATATGAGCACTTTTGTAAAAAGGGCCTAGTTGGATTCAAGTCTGATCCAACCTATAATGCACATAAAACTATTTTAAAACTCACTTATAGTATCTCCAAATGACAGCCTTTTTATAAGGTTCCATATTCCATAGATGGCGTGTCGATCAGAAGCCCGGTCTTTTAGTTACACCTCTTTTCATGAAACGAGGGTCATCACACCCCAGTTCATCCCTGCTCATTCGGGCCCATTGGAATATGCCAAATGGACCACTTCCAAAAAGGGGTCTCAATGCCACTGATGGTGTGTCAAATGAAGACCTGGTTCGTTAGATATGGGTGTTTCTTTATTCAGCGGTTAGTTGGGTCTGGGCCTGGTCTGACTTAGTCAGGCCGGGCTGACGCAATAGGTCTCGGGGTCTACCTTACCCCACCCAGGTCCAGCCCATTAAAGGTTGCCCGGTTCACTAGGTCTTCCCCGCTGGGATACGGGTCCAGCACAGCCTGATGGGCTGTGGGACCGGCCAGTTCGGTCATTCTGTGTCCAGCCCGGTCCACCTAATGGAAGACCATTTCCCCAACTGGCCCCGCGGACGCAGGGCCATTTCTTCTGGTCGGTGCGGCACTACCCCACCGCATGCAGCGGTCAGCCAGATGGCTGACCCGTCTCCAACCGACGTGGCGCGACATGGGGTCATGTCGCCCCCTCCTGCTGTATGCATCACCTAGGGGCGTCACCCTTCTCCCGTGTAGTAGGCTCGGTTCGGCTCCCTCTAGCCATCGCAGTGCGCGATAGCATGCCACCTTCCCACCACTCACGGCTAGTTTCCCCAGGCATCCTCCGGCCCCTTCCAGCCACTACCGGTATGCATGCCAATAGTTCTTTTTGCAGTCCATCGAACGTGCTCCGGTGGTCCGTTCTTGGTGTCATCTATGCCTACGAGCCTCTCGGGTCACTACCGCCTCTGCATAACCCCTATCTCTACCTTGATGTCACGTTTCCTGGTCATGCATGGAAGACACAAGAACAACAAGATCAATGGAGTGTCGGGGCCTTATTCGGATTGCCCCACACCCTCCGCGTTAGCATTTTAACAAAGAGTGTTAGTAACAATCATATAATTTAGAAACAACTCCCGACTTGTAACCCTGCATCAACGCCCCCCCCCCCCCTTGTGTTTAAAGAAAAATTTTAGGATCAACCTATTGGTTGGTTTATCTATGTTCTTCATATAAATAAAGAACAGAGATGGAGGAATATTACAATATCAAACACAAAAACCCCTACCTGGATGAGACATCCACTGACAACAATCGACAAAACCTCCATCATCATTTTTTTTCAGTTTTTGATTCGGTGGAGCTCGTTACAGATCGTGGAATCTGGTCTCATTCTCTATGTGGATGTTGCTGTAGGAATTCATCAGAGTTTCCTCTCTTGAAGAAGTCGTTCCAAAACCCTACCCTGAGCTCCATTTAAATAGGAGGGTGGAAAAGTGAGTAATACATTAAGGAATTAATATGGTTCATTAAATAAATTAATTAACCTCTCTTAATTCACAACAGTGGAGTTACACAGTTGACAAGTCAATACATTTATTGGCTTGACAAGTCATCGGTCCCACCACCACCGCTCGTCTATTGGAGAAAACGAAAATAAGATAACAAGTACATGTTATGTTACTTTTCTTTAAAAATTCCAAAAACTAACATTTTCTCCTAACCTACTATGGTCGAAGGGAAGCTTACCTTAAGTGAATCTTGGTGCTACGGATTCAACGATGCCCTTGAATTTTTAATCTGAGCACCAGTTCAAAAATAGAAAACGTCTCCTGAAAATTTACTGAACGTGCCTTAAAAAAAGTTCAGAAATTAATTCTGGGAACACCGGGCCTTAGAATCATGCGCCGTCAATTTTAGCAGACTCATAACAATCCTAAATAATTTAAAACAATTACATGGAAATTTTGGGTCTTTAAATTCTCCCCAACTTGGTGATTTACATCCCTGAAATCCAAATAAGGCTACACAAACAAAGTGGGGTACCGGGCACACATATGAGCCTCTCACTCCCATGGCACTCTTGAAGATTCCCAGGCTGCCACAGAATTCACACTAGAGGTATCGACCACCCATGAAGGATCAGCTCCTATCGATCCTCTATCTCCACCATGTACTCTGTAAAATTTTCTTCATCGTCAATCTCCAGCTCACCATGGTCGATGAAATGAGATGGGTCATACACGTATCTCCTCAGATGGGATTCATGGAAGATGTCGTGCACCCTCTCTAACTATGGTGTTAGTTACAAGTGGTATGCCACCTTTCTAGTCCTCCAAAGTATCGGGAATGGTCTGATAAAACTCGGTGAGAGTTTTCTTCCATAGCCAAATCTCCATAGTCACTGTCGAGGGGAGACTCACAAGAATACATGGTCCCCCTCCTGAAACTCCAGTGGTCTCCATAGCCTATCAGTGTAGGACTTCTATCAGTTTTTTGCAGTCTTCATCCACTCTAGGATGACCTGGATCTTCTCAATGGTAGCCTATACCATCTCTGGTCCAACGTGTGCTGGCTCTTCTAGATCCATCCAGCACAAGGGTGATCTGTATGGTCATCCGTACAATTCCTAAAAAGGGGTCATACCAATGGTGGAGTGATAGATATTATTGTACATGAACTCCACCAAGGGTAGGTGGTCCTCCCAACTGCAACAAAAATCTATAACACATGCACAAACCATGTCCTCCATGGTCTGGATGGTTCACTCAGTCTGACTATCTATCTGTGGGTGAAAAGTCGTGCTCAAGTGAAGATGATTCCTAAAAGTCTCCTGAAATATTTTACACAACCGGGCTGTGAAGCGTGCATCACAGTCTGAGACTATCATCGAAGGCACCCCGTGAATTCTCAGGATCTTCTAAATGTAGATATGTCTCAAGATCTCTACCAAACTCTTCTCTTGAATAGTAAGGAAGTGGACCGACTTGGTTAGTCGGTCAATGATCACCCAAATGGTATCATTCCCTATGGACGTATGTGGTAACCCCATCACGAATTCCATCGATATCAATTCCCACTTCCACTCTAGTATCTCGAGGGGTTGGGTCAAGCCTTCTGTTACCTGGTGCTTGGACTTCACTTACTGACAAGTGATTCATCTAGAAACAAACTCTACCACATCTTTCTTCATCCCTGGAAACCAGTACTGACATCGGATGTCCTGATACATCTTTATCACTCCTGGATATACTACCAAGGGGGATGTATGGAACTCCCTTAGAACCTCCTATTTTAGTTCCACTGGTACAACTATACATCCTCTGAAAAGGATAGTGTGCTCCCCGCCTTCAGAATATCTGTCAAGTGCATGGCCTGAGGATATTCGAGCACGTGTAGACTCACAACTGCAATCTCCAAGTTGTGCCTCCCGGACTCACTGATGGAGTGGATGGGAAACTACCATTGACTATAGGTATAATTTCTCATCTATATCTATATATTATATCTGAAGAGAGGCTAACTTCTATGAAGCCTCGTTCAGTAGCTGCGAACTCGATCTCTGGCTAAGTGCATCTGCCACTACGTTCTCCTTCCCAGGAGTATAGTCTATCTCAAAGTCATGGTCTTGGAGGAACTCTATCCAATGTCTCTATCTCAAATTTAGATATTTATGTGTGAAGATTTATCTGAGACTCTTACGGTCTGAGTAAATAATGATCTGATTGCTCATCATGTATTATCACCACATCTTCAGTGAAAATACTACTACTTCTAACTTCAAGTCATGAGTCACATAATTATGTTCATGAGTCCTCAGCTCTCATGAGCCCTAAGAAATCACTACATCACCCTGCATTAGGATAGAACCGAGTCTGGTCCCTGATGCATCACAAAAAACAATGTATTCAGTGCCCTCCTCTTGAAACCTCAGGATAGGAACACTGCTCAAGCTCTGCCTTACCTATTGAAAGCTCTTTTAGCATGTCTCTAACCACAAGAATGGTTTCCCCTTCTCTGTCAAAGAAGTCGTAGGTGATGGAACACTGGATAAATCATGTAAAAACCTCTGATAATAGCATGTTAATCCAAAGAAGCTCCACACCTTAGTAACACTCTTGGGTGGCTCCCAAGAAAGTACTGCATCAATCTTCATTGGATCCACTGCAACTCCAGCCTCAAAGATGACGTGTCCTAAGAAGTGGACTTTTCATATCCAGAACTCACACTTAGAGAGCTTCCCATACAATTGGTTCTTTATAAGTGTGTCCAGAACTATCCTCAATTTTATAGTGTGCTCTTCCTCAGACGCTGAGTACAGCAAGATGTCGTCAATGAAGACCACTAAAAACTGGTCTAAGTAGGTCTGGAAGATCCTGTTCAAGAGACCCATGAACACTACAGGGGCATTTTTCAAGCTGAACGACATCACGAGGTTTTCATAATGTCAGTACCAACATCTGAAGGCCATATTTGGAATGTCCTCATCCCACACATGAATATGGTGATAGCCTGATCTAAGGTCTATCTTCTAGAACCACTTCACTCTTTTCAACTGATCAAACAGATCATCAATCCTCGAAAAAGGAAACTTGTTCTTCATAGTCAGTGGGTTCAGGCACCGTAAGTCTATGCATAGCCTCAAAATTTCATCTACCTTCATGGAAAACAACACTGGGGATTCCCATGGAGAAACATTGGACCTTAAGAATCCATTCCTTTATAAGTCCTCAAACTATACCCTCAACTCCCAGAGCTCCATTGGGTCCATCTGATATGTTGGTATAGATATCATTGATGTTCCTGGGAATAAGTCGATGAAAAAGTATACCTATCTACGAATAGGTAGTCTTGGGAAATCATCTGTAAAGACGTCCTCATACTCGTCCACCACCACTGGGAACTATGAAATCGCCTCATCCACCGTGTCTAAGGTCATGCAATCCAGCTGATATGTAATCGGATACACCCTCCTGAGTTCAAGTACATATCGTGTTACTCTATTTTCCCTCTCACTAACAAAGGAAAACTGGCCTCCATCTCTGCACGTACATCAGACTGTACGTCTCAAGCAGTCAGTATGTGTGTGAACTGGTGATAGCCACTCCATACCTAGAATTACTTTGTAGGGATTCAACGTCGCTACTAGAATATCCCATCTAAAATTATCTCCTCCGAGAGTAATATCACATTGTTGGCACCAGTGTGTGACCACTGAATCTCCTCCCTTAGAAGTATCTAAATGAAAAGGTAGAGCTAAAATCTCTGTCTAAATCTCAGAGTCCCGAACTAAGTACATGACAAGGAAATAAAGGCTAGCACCTGTGTCAATAAGCACTACTTCTAAAGTAGATAAGATACAGATCGTACCTCATATCATCTTAGGGACGTTAGGATCATGAGCCTCTACTACATTTAGCTGGGCATACCTGCATCCACCGGCTCCCTGAGATTGTGGTGGACCATGTGGGGGTGGTGGTGGTGGTGCCTGGAGACCCCGACCACCTCCTTTGCACGTCCTACTCCCCTGCGTTGTCTGCCTCCTGGCTGATGCTCATACTCCTTCTGCTGCCACTGCCTCGGTGGCCCCTCCACCATTTATTGATCATATACTTGGGGATTTAGACAGTCACAAGCTTTGTGACCTTTCCCTCTGTAGGAAAAAAAATCATACCTCACTGGTGGCTCCCTCAGCCTCTCAAGCCCTGCACCTCTGACCCTACGTCCTCGGATCACCCTCCGGAAGGTCTATGCCACTTGGTCTTCTGCATCATCTGTCTACTGACAGCTGCAGATGACTCTGCTACCTATCGTATAGTAGGAGCTATCACTATCAGTTCCTACTCAGTAAGGAATCTCTCCATAAGAAAAGCTTTCTCTAGCACCCCAACCTGCGTCAGGGTGTTGAGAGAAACTCTCACAGCTCTGATCTATCGTTGGAGCCCCTGCTCAAAGGTTTGGGACCTGAAGTAAGGGTCTCATACTATGTCGGTGGAGTATCGGGAGAGGTTAGTAAATATCACCGAGTATTGATCCACAGTCTGACTGCCCTGCTGTAGATGCAATAGCTTCTGAATACGCACAGAGCGTAGTTTCGCTGGCATGAACTCCACCATGGAAAGGCTCTCAAATTCCATCCAGGTGAGAGTTTTCTCCTCATGCACCAAGAGCGTCTAGATCCACCATCATCCTACCAATCCCAGAAGAAGGCTAGAAGCCAAGATCTCCATCTATTGGGTGGGTGTCTCTACTAAGCGAAAGACCCACAAAACTGCCTCAAGCCAGTCCTCTACTACCTGGGGGTCTTTCTCACCTCGAAACATCAGAGGCCTATGTCTCAAGAACTCATGTAACATGCTTAGCTAGCATGCATGATCCACTGGTTTCATCTGCTGCTAAAAAGGTGGTGTTGATGCTGGTATGCCACCTGAAGGTGAAATTGCTATGAGTGGTCCCTATACCAAAACCTCATCGCTCGGTGGGCCAATATCATGATCTCTAACTAGAATCCTGGCTGGCTATCTTTGTGGATGCATCCTATAATAAATAGATGTGGCACTGTCAATAAATTATACTTGGTGATCTGACTCAAGAAAGATCAAGAAAACTTTTCAAAACACTAGAAACTGGTGTACTCATGTACTAACTTGGAAAACATAATTCATGGTACTGGTGTATGGATGCGCCAGCCACCACACCAACACTAGACTCCCTGTACTAGAAACCGAACTCAAGACACTTTACAACATTTCCTCATTAAAAGTATTCTTTTGGTTCTTTTGGTAGAACCAACCTCCCTTTGATACCACTTTTTCATGACTCGACCCACAGGGCTCGGATGTGACTACCCCAATCCTGCCTTCCATAGGACAGAGGTTGGTGACTAGCACCTGAAGGCTTTTCCCGAACAGGGAAGGCATTGCATTAGAGATTTGTACACACTCAAAAAAGGGAAGCTGAAGTAAACAACCAAAAAATGTAAGGTATAACCATGAGAGTAAAGTAAAACCACATGTACAACTGTAAACTGAAAAAAGTGTGCCAGAATACAAGCCGTAGAAACTGAAAATAAAGTAAACAGTTGTTGTATCTACCCTAGAGCTCTACCTAGAGGGTAATCGGTATAAGTCTGATGTCAAATAAGAGGATCACGATTTCTCTCATGGAACTAAGCTTCACTAAGTCCTGAACCTCCAAATTCAGACTCAGAGCATCATTAGTATCCACCAGACACACACATTCCGTTAGAGCCCATGTAGGGGTGAGTATAACAACTCAGTAGGGGACATCGAGACCCCTGAAGGCCTCTCAGTAATCCATAAAGGAAAACATAACAAGAAATACCACAAAGGAAATATCGCAGGCATGATCTAAATCATGAATCACAAAGAAAAATAGATATATCACTCTAATGGTAAAATTCAAGGTTACTGGGATAAGGATGAATAGATGTAAATCAAGATCATCTTATCCATAATAAATCTATTACTAACCCATATAGGTCACTGTATGAAGAATCGTATTGGTCACTATATGCTGACATGTATTAGTCGCTAGATGCTAACCAGTATTGGTCACTATATGAAGAACCGTATTGATTTCTAGATATTGGCCCGTATTGGTCACTGGTGCTAACCCATATTTGTCGCTGGTGCTCACCCGTATTGGTCGCTGGTGCTGACCGGTATTGGTCGCTGATGATTATTAGTATTGTTCACTGTTTCTGACCCATATTGGTCACTGGTGCTGACCTATATTGGTCCCCGGATCTTACCCATATTGGTCACTGGTACAGAGGTAGGGATGATTAGTCATAAAACACTCTAGAGTTTCTAATGCTAACCTGTATTGGTAACTCTTCTTATTCATGTAACAACCAGCCACTGGATTCCTGCACGAAGCACACCTGATATCTATAATATTCTTATCCTCAAGCCATCATTCATATTTCAACTGGTAAGAATTCCCACAAAAATCATACCCAAGGGAACTCCCTATCATAGGGGTCCCAACGTGACAGATGACGCGTCGATCGGACGCCAGTTCTGTGAGATATGGGCACTTTTGTAAAAAGGGCCCAGTTGGATTCAAGTATGATCAAACCTAGGGTGCACATCAAAATCTCTCAAAACTCACCTAGAGTATCTCCAAAGAACCACCTTGTCACAAGGGTCCTTATGCTACAGACAGCGCGTCGATCGGAAGCCTGGTGTATTAGTTACACCCCTTTCCATGAAACGGGGGTGATCACACCTCGGTCAGGCCCAGCTTGGTCGGGCCCACCAAAATATTACAAAGAGAAAACATCCAAAAAGGGGTCTGAATTCCACTGACGACCTATCAAATGGACACCCAGTTCATCAGTTACGGGCGTTTCTTTATTCAGCTGTCGGTTGGGTCTAGACCCGGTCTGACTCTGTCAGGCCGGCCCAACGCAACGGGTTCTGGAGTCTACCTGACCTTGCTCAAGTGTATCCCACTAAGGTTCATCCCAAATCACTGGGTCCAGCCTGTTGATTCATGGGTCTGTCTCATCCCACTGGGTGGGTCCATCCTGTCGGGCGAGTCTGGTCCATTCGGTCGTCCTGCATCCGGCCCGGTCCGCCTCATGGAGGATCGTTTCTCTAGATGGCCCCATAAATGCTGGGCCATTATGTCCGGCTAGTGGGGTGTTGACCCTCCACGTGCAATGTTCAGTCAGATGGTTGACCGGTCTCCAGCCGACGTGGTGCAGCGTGGGGTCGCGCCGCACCCTCATGTCGCTGCCGTCGCCTGTGGGCACCACCCTTCTCCCGCATGTCGGCTGCCTGTGGCCACTGTGGCATGCGATGGTGCACCACCTTCCCACCACACATGGCTAGTTGTCGAGGGCCTTATTTGGCCACCGTTGTCTAGAGTTGGCATGGTGCGCCGATGGTTCTTTCTGTGGGCCACCGGATGTCCTCCGGTGGTCCGTTCTTGGTGTTGTCTACGCCTACGAGCCTCTCAGGTCACCACCGCCACTGCATGACACCTATCTCTGCCAATCTGTCACATTTCCCAGCTGCTCATGGGAAACACAAGAACAAAAATATCAGTGGAGTTTCTGGTCTTTTTTCAGATTGGCCTGCACCCTCCGCATTAGCATTTTAACAAGGGGTGATAGCAATAATCAAAAAATTAAGAAATAACTTCCGATTTGTAACCCCACATCACCCCCTCATGTTTAAAGAATGGTGTACAAATCAAATCGTTGGTCAGTTGATCAACATTCTTCATATAAATCAAGAACGAGGAAGGAGGAATATCACAATATCAAAAAAAACATACCTAGATGAGACCTCCGCTGACGACGTTCGACAGAACATCCTTCATCGTTGTCATCGGTTCGTGATTCGGTGGTGCTCTTCACAGATCATAGAATCTAGTCTCATCCTCCAGGTGGATGTTTCAACATGAATTTTCCAGAGTTTCCTCTCTTGAATAATTCATTCAAAATCCCCACCCTGAGCTCTATTTAAATAGGATGGGGAAAAGGTGAGTAATTTATTGAGGAATTAATGAGGTTCATTAAATTAATTATTGAACCTATTTTAATTCACAATGTTGGAGTTACGTAGTTGATGAATCAATCCATTTACTGGCTTAACAAGTCACCATTCCCACCACCACCGCTCATTAGTTGGAGAAAAAGAAAATAAAATAACAATTACATGTCATTTTTCTTTTCTTTAAAAAGTCCAAAAAATAGCTTTTTCTCCCAAACAACTACTGTCGAAGTGAAGCTTCCCTTAAGAGAAACACAGCGTTGTGGATTCAACAGTGAACTTGGATTTTTAATCCGAGCACTGGTTCAAAATATAGAAAATGATTCCCGCTTGTTTACTGAACATACCTTAAAAAAAGTTCATAAATTCATTCCGAGCACACTAAGCCTTGAAATCATGCACTGTTAATTTTCGCAGACTCGTATTAATCCCAAATAATTTAAAAAATTACATGGAATTTTTGGGTCTTTATAGTATACATCAAAGTTCCTGGTATGTCAGTAAGTTAAGTATAAGAGGCATAATTCTAAGGGGATGATGCAACCACTACCCATACCAATGTGGAAATGGGAGTACATCACCATGGAATTTGTCACTAGACTTTTTGAGACATCCAAAGGAAACAATGCTATCTAGGTTGTTGTGGATTGTCTTACAAATACTGTATACTTCATTAAAATTTGGGTGGATTTCTCATTCGATCAACTAGCATGGATATATACTAGAGAACTGATAAGGCTTCATGGAGTACCTCTATCAATTTTATCTGATCGAGATCCCAGATTCCCCTCTATGTTTTGGAAGATTCTCCAACACACTCTGAAAACTTAGATGAACTTCAGTACGGATTATCATCCTCAAACGGATGTCCCATATGAGTGGACTTTCTAGACACTTTAGGACATGTTTAGAGCATGCTAAATGGACTTTAAAGGAGTATGGGATCAACATCTTTCTCTGGTTGAGTTCTCTTACAATATATGTTTCCACTCAAGCATCTAAATGCTCCTTATGATGCCCTTTATGTGAAGAGGTGTAGAACATAGACATGTTGTGATGAAGTTGGGGAGTGAAAACTCTTAGGTCCATAAATGGTCTAATAAATGGTAGATAAGGTTAAGACCATTCAGCAGCACATTAAAGCTGCTCAGAGTCGACAAAAGAGCTATGCTAATAATCATTGAGAAAATCTAGAGTTTGAAGTTGGAGACATGGTATTCCACCCCATATCACCGTGAAGAGAGTTATAGGATTTTTGAAGAAGGGAAATCTTATTTCATGGTACATTGACCATTTTTAGATATTTTATTTCATTACAGTATTGGCCTATCGACTATAACTCACACCAAACCTGCCTCAAGTAGACGATGTATTACATGTATCACTCTTAAGGAAGTACATACCTGGACCATCGCATGTACTCAGTCCATAGGTGGTACCATTAGAGAATGACCTCTCTTATAAAGAGTATCCAGTGAAGATCTTAGATCATAGGGAAAACTTTCTTTAAAATAAGTCAATTCCACTAGTCAAGGTGTTGTGGTGAAACCAAAAGTTTGAAGAAACAACGTGGGAATCAAAGGAAGCGATTAAGAAGAGTTACCCTCATCTTTTTTAGTGTGGGAAAGGAAATTTCGAGGGAAAAATTTCTTAAGGGGGGAATATTGTAACAATCCAAACTTTTATTAATGAAAAATCATCTTGATTTAATTAAATTTCTTATTATGTGAAATGGTTATATAAAACATATGAACTTCTTTTGTTTTGTGTTTCTGTATTTTTAAAATACTATTAGGAATTTTTATTGTTGCTAATATAGTCGTTTAATAGTGATCACGTGATTAGTATAAATATAGGGATTTAAAAAATCCAATTTACTCAGACAAAGGAAGTGATGGCCTCATCCAGTAGAATTACTCCAAATAAATCCAATTTGTTGGAACCCATAAAGGAGGTAGATTCACTGGGCTTTACTCTTGACCAATCCTAAGTAACCTTTAACATATTAATCTTTAACATAATCAACTATGGTGTAAGTGGAAGTTATTAGAGATTACCATCTGAGCGATGTTATCCAAGCTTCCCTAAGAGTTTATCACCATCACTCACCTTACCCTTAGGTTTTATGCGGGTGATATAAGGGGTTATGTAACAAGGCCCTAGCACTATGATTATGTGAATTTTTTTTTGAATAATGAATATAAATTCATTTTATTATTGTTACTTTGTAAATGATTTTTAATGCACAAATAGTATTTTTAGTAAATATTTAAATTCAACTAAGAAATCTATTTTGATGAATTAATGGATTTTTGAATTAAATAATGTTAAAATAAAATATTATTAATAAATTTATTTTTATTAAATATAAATTATTATATAATTTTGATGAATATAATTGTAATTTTTATTAATGTTTGAAAATGGTTTTTGTCAAAACCCATAAATTTTAGATAAATGTAAGTTTATATTTTAAAAGTAAAAAGTAAAATATTTATAAAATTATTTAGATAAAATGAATATTATTTTGGATTCAGAACATCCAAATTATCTAACGGTTAATTTTTCATAATTTTTTGAGACAGTTGAATGTTTGGGTAAAAATTAAAAATTGTTTAAATATATAATGTGTTTTATGACATCATAATGACCCAATAGTGATGTAATAAAATATTATAAAAGGAATATTATTCCAATATATGTTTTAAATTTTAAATTATGTGATTTTATATTTGTTTTATTAATTTTACAATGCCTAAGTGGACCCTCCAAGAGTTTTAAAACATTAGAAAATGATTTCCTTGAAAGTGTGACTCACCTCCGCATAAGCAAGCCAGCTATTTTTAATAAATTTGGCCATTGGCCTTATAAAATAATTTCTTCCACTCCACTTTGTCAAAAACCATGGGAAAAACTATGGTTTGGTTTGGAGTTTTGATTAGTTTAATGTGTAGTGTCCAAAAAACTAAATAATGAAGAATTCCCTCTCCTTTCCTATATAAACCCACTCAATATCCCAATACTCTTCACTCAAACCATTTAGAGCTAGACCAAAACCTTCCATCCTATCTCTATAATCCTCCCAAGATTCCCCAATCTCTCAATAATCCTTTCTCAAGCCTTTCCCAAGCCTTTGGTATCACACTTCCATGTAAGGGATCTTCACTTTCTTTCCTTCCTTATTTATGTCTAAGTTTCCTTATATTGTTATTCCATTTTATTTTCAATTAAAAATGTTGGGGTATGATTTATCACCTCCCTTATAATTCCCACATTATGTTGTAATGATGATATACCACTTTATATCTCATTAATACCTCCAATGTACACTAGTTACCATGCTGAAATTCCGTAAGGGATTTCTCTCTCCTCATTTACAATTAAGCAATTATTTTATATTATACATTTAAATTACATTACATATGTTGGAATATTATGTTCCATGACCCCCTTACAATACATTTCATGTATATGTTATGAGTGGTCCTTTTCTCTCTCATCAACCCATTTTATGATTTCTATTTGATGTTGTTATGCTACCGAAGTTACACCAAAATTTCCATGCCAAAATCATCATGTAAGTGAATACCATACTCATTTATCTATCAAGGGTATTCACCATTATGAACATGTACTTTTTTATTGAGGAGATAAATATATATATTCTAAATATCTTATTTGTGGAATAAATTATTATGTTTAATGAATCCAAGTTGTATGATCTATATGGCGCACTTATGCATGAAATGTTTAAGAATGGTGGGCCTTGATAATGCTCTAATGCCTTGGGTAAAGGTTAGTATCATGATACATCAAGTGCAATGAGGGTTTAATTATGATAATTCAAGTGAAATGAGTGTTTAATAGTACTTCATGTTCAATGATCCTTGGATCATGATAATATCATGTGAAATGTTTCTTACCACATTTCCATGTTTTGATAATCATGTTATATCATGAATTTATGTTCATGTTTCTCTTATGATCCATTGATATGACTATTTCATAAAATGTACTATATTCTTCATTTTATGCCTTGTTTACTCCCTTAATGGACTTTATATCTCACCCTGTTCTTATGCATGTCCACAGGTTATCCCATGAAATGCAAAGTACGAAGGAATGTTGTGGTCATGTAAAAAAAGTTTTCAATAAAGATTTTGTATTTTATGTTCTAAGTTTTTATGTATTGTTCCTAATTTCCCAAGACACTATACCTCTTGATCCTCATAGTTATATTAAGTAAATTTTTATGTAATAATTTATTTTTATGTGTGTAATAAAGAGCAAGGTTGTTATATAATCTATTTTTGGTGATATCTTTTTGATAGGGACTCTATAATTTCTTTATTTCATATTTGTCTTATATCTTTTTGGAAATAAGTTAATCAAATTACTTTCAATTTTTTTTCTTTCTGTAGTTTCATTACTGTTTTGATAATCTCAAAGGGGGATATAATTTGGGATTTTGAATTATGATATAATCATATCTATATCTCATCATTGTTAATTATATATTTAGTACATGTTTTATAAAATGACTTGTTTTTTGATCATCAAAAAGGGGGAGAATGTTGGAACCTACTTGGATGGATTGTGTTTGAAATATATTATTTTAATGATAAAAAACTATGATTCATTTTTTACTAATGTTTCACATTTTGTATGATATAATTTTATATAAACTTCTTACTTCTATATTATTTCTGTTAAGAGTTATGGAAAGACACCATTTGCTACAAGCCATTGTTATCGCTAGTGGCGAGTCACCATTACTGCCAGGATGAGCTACCTCCAGAGGTGAGTCATTGTTATTACCAGGACGAGCTATCTCCAAAAGAGAGTTACCATTACCACCAAATAAGTTACTGTCAGTAGAGTCACCACTAGTTGTTGAGTCACCACAAGCACTCTTATTATCGTTGTTGTCTGAAATCTTTGGTGTGAATGGATCAATGAAAAAATATATTACTAGATAGTTTTACCAAGTATTTTAAGACTTAGTAAATGATGTTCTGAGTAATGCAGGTCTCCTTCAACAATTGATTCTATATATTCGTAAAGTATATCACTCTCGACATGAAAATCCTTTACTAATACAACGATTACTGACAACCAATAAAAGTGTTTAATCAAATATGTAAACTCTCTTAAACTTGTTGATTCACATTCTATGAAGATCAACAACACAAAAGCATTGAACCCATTACCAAGATTGATTGAGACAACATACATAGATCAACTAAAGAATTCCTACAGATTTTTATGATCCTCTATTCTACATCAATATTCTAGAACAAATTAAAAACTCCTCACCATTACTGATCTCAGGATTATAAACATACAAAACACATCGAACTTAGATATTTCTATTTCTTATGTCTATTTAAATTTTAAGCAGAGTTTTATTTTAATATTTTCCAAAAAACATTGTCTCCTGTATATTCTAGGATAATACTTGTTATTCTCTCCATCCCTATTTTTTCCCACTATGTTTGGGGAAGAGGTCCCTGTGTGACCTGTGCTTTTCTTTCATCCCATTTATAACTATATAAGAGTATTTTTAGCCTAGAAATATTGTTTCTGTTGATTTTATACCTAATCTAGGTTTTTCATTTTTTTGATTATATTTATAATCTTCTTGTAAGCAGGTGATTAAAAAGTGGATTGGATTAGGTGTCACCTTGATATTAGACCTATTTTTTATTCTGTTGTGTCACAGTTTTGTTTGTTTTCATTTTCTATCATATTCATGATAACATTTCATTAACAAATAAAAACAATTTCTTTGATAATTAATCTTAACTAGTGTTTAGATATGTTATTATCTAAGTAAATTGATCTCAAAAGTTAAGGTATTTCTAAATAATATTTTTACTAAGACCTAATCACTCTTTAAGAAATATCTTAAAAGGATATATCTTATATCAATCTACGGTTTTTATTAATTGGTTAGTTTATTTATATAAATATTTATTGGTAACTCAATTCACCCCTTTTTGAGTTACTCTCTCTAACCAACATAGATAATAACTAAATAATATACCTAAAGAGAATAATTAAAAATTAATTTTTTAAAGGTTTATATATATGTAAAAGGTTCTAAAATGGTTGATTAAATTATTTAATTTTGTTAAAAAGGTGATTAGAGTGTATTTAAACTAAGAATTAGTTGAGGTAAGACGTTCTTTGTCTTAAATATGATTTCCTTGAGACATGTTTTTGTTATACACCATTTGTTCCTTTTTTGTTATTCCAATACTACCCCATTGTAATTTTTTTATCATAATTATCTTATATTTCATGATATTCAATGTCCTATTTAATTTTATACCTCTCATGGTGTTTTTATTTCAATGTTAAAATGGTTGTAAGTGTTTTCTTTGTCTCAATTATGGTTCGTTGCGATATAATACATTTTGTGCACATTTTTTGTTTGTATAGTATATTTACTACCAATGGATATATTTTTATAATAATTATTTTTTATTTCATTCAATATATTAATAAAAATTCTATTCTTTCTTCAATTGGTCCTTGATTTTATTGTTACCCTACTAGTAAGAATTTTTTGCCACTCAACATTCACTCATTGAGTTATGATCATTATCTTAAACTTATTTCATATATTTTGGGTACATTAATCCATTTATTATATTATATGGTATTTAATCATTTTTCATATGGATTTAAATTCCTAACACATAAATTCTTTTCAAATATTTCTTACCTTAAGGAGTATTTTTCTTGTAAGGGATATTGAAAACTCAAACCTGATTTCTTTGAGTTATAAATTTTTATGTTGAACATTTTTCTTCCATGCATGGGTTCTTCAGACTTAATATTTTATTATATGTAACATTATAATAATATTTTTAAAAATTATGTTTTAATAAAAATAATATTTTGATACTATTTTTATAATATAGGTTTTTAACAAAGGTAATTTCAAATAATTAAAAGTGTGTATTTCATAATAAAATATTTTATATTTAGATCCACATTTACTATAGAAAATTTTATTTAATTTTCAAGGAAAACTTATTAGAGATTCATTTTAAGATTAAAAGTTTTCAAAATATTTCACTTCATCTTCTAAAAATTACTTTTTGAGAGTGACATGTAAGTTTGTACTTTACAATAATGTTAAAAGTTATTTATAAAAACCCATTTATGTTTTCACCTAAATTTTCATTTTCAGTTTCAAAAGAATTTAAACTCATGTTATTTATTCTATATGATGTATTATTTAATAAATATAAATTTATAATTTTTTATATTGAACTTGCAGTATAAAACAATTTGATTCTTTTTCACTTCTTTTGTGATACAATTCAAATCATTTTTTCAATTATGTTTTTCATCAATGTAAACATCCATCTAAGTTACCTTTATTACACTAGGGATATATTATTTTTCAACCATCCACCTTCATTATTTGGATAGATTATTTGTTTTCATTTTCTATCAAATATATGATCATTCATTTCCTTTCTATTTCTAATAATGCTATGTGATTAAGAAAAACATTTCAACTAATTACTTTTCTTTGTGAACAATCTATATTCCATTGCTTTTATTGAAGGGTGTCCATCGATATTCTATATACCAATTTATTATAGATAATATTGACTTAACCATATACACATTATATATATGGTGTAAATATCATATAATTTATCTTTATTTAATGCTATTTACCTAGGATGTTACTGAATATCTCTGGGTACCCATTTATTTTCCATGGGTTTATAATGTTTATGGTTTCTTTATGTGAATCCATTTTAAAAGGATTTGAAAACCATTTTCTTTCGTGGTTTATTTTGAAGTAATAAATGAAACCCATTTCCTTTATATGGGTTCTTTTTGATATGATGAATAATTATTTTATTATAGCTCATGTAATTATGGATGAATGATGTGTGGGGTCTTATATCACCCTCTAATTCATTGGTTAAAAGTTTATATCTCAAGATATAAAGTATTTTAGATTATGTTTTAGTATCTCATAAGCATGGGAACTGGTGGTGTGTCTCATGAAATTAATGTTCCCTATACTAATGTATACTCCATATATAAAAGTTGTTGTTCATTTTATGTTATTATTTTATGGGTCATTTTTTTACTCATGTTACCAAACTCTCTTTATTCATGTATTATGATATTCTATGAATTATGCTATGTTTTATGGTCTATGTTTTTCTATGAATTATTTTTAAGTATTGTGATTTTACCCATATTATCATATTATGTTCATATATGATCTTTGATTGTTATCACTTATGATTACCCATACAAAGAATATAATCTCAACCATTTCTTACATTTCCATTTCACAAGGTTTTAGATATAGTGAAATTATATAATATCTAGAATATTTTATTATAAAGATAATTTTTGGGAGATGTTAAAGACTTATTATTGGTTGTGTAGTTGCTCATATAGTGGGAAAAAACCATTAAGTAAAAAAAGGAAATGTGTTTTGTTATTTATTAATTATATAAAATTCTAAACCTAAAAGATCATGGGAATGTAATGTAATGAAATATTTTCTTTGAGTTATGTGGATGAGATGGTCACATCTGTGGGATGTTGTATTATTAAATAGTATGACCATATCAACCATTTCTTCTTCCAGTTTAAGTCTTAATAGTATTTGTTCTACAAATTTATCCAAAAATACTAGAGTACTATATTTTTTAAACATATCTATTTATATGTATCTAGATGAATGCTTGGGTGAAATCCACTATTGTATGAGAACTCTCCAAAGGTTGATATTGATCTAGCCTCCTTTGAACTTCATTGAGAAAGCTCTTAGCATATCCTCAAGCCTCTGAATTTTCTAGTTAGATCATCCATCATTATAAGGTTGATAAGACATACTAAATTTAAAATTTTTATTTAATGTATGTTGATGAATTTTATAGAATTTGGAGGCGAATCTCTGATCTTAATGGGATACAATCAGTATTTTTTTCATGTAGTCTCACTACTTCTCTAATGTATATTCTTTCAAGTTGATCGAGTGATAATTACTTCTGAATGGTAATGAAATGAATTGAATTTATAAGATTATATACCATAATTAATATAGAATTGTTATCTTTGGTTTTCTTTTGAGGACCCATGACAAAATCCAATATGATTTTATCTCATTTCCATGAATGTATTGGTAATGGTTTCATAATAACCTTGACTTTCATACCTATTATCCTTCACTTACATATATACCAGGTACCTTGATGTATATTCCACAATATCCTTCTTCATATTTTCCCATCGATAATACTCTCAAAAGTCTAAATACATCATTATTCTACTTGGGTAGATAGAGAATATTGAGCTGTGGGCATCTATCAATATCCAATTCTTTATCTTAGGTTCTGATAGTATTCATAGTCATGACTCAAATATTAAATCTTCTTTTTAGTCAATATTTAACTTTAATTTTTACCCTTCCTTATATAACCCACCATATTTTGTATCTCCACATTGTAGATTTATGATTCCATGACCTTCCCCATAATAGTTGGTTGAGAAATTATTTGAGAAAGGTTGGATGGTGTTTCTTCCATTATAATAATCATGTACATCATTTAAATTTCTAGGAATATTGGATCTCTCTTAGTTTTCTCCATAGATAATATTGTAGTAAATCATCTACTTATAGAATCTACCACTTGATTTTCCTTCCTATGATAGTAATGGATTGATCAATCATAATCCTTGATCATCTCTAACCACCTTTTTTGGTATATATTGAGCTCATTCTGTGTGAATTTATACCTAAATAAATTATAATCTATATATATTTCACACATAACACTATAGATATTATGTCTCTAAATATTTAATGTGAATATTACTATAGCCAGTTCTATTTCATGCACTAGATAATTTTTCCCATGTTTCTTTAACTGTCAAGAAGCATAGGATATCACATTGTAATTATGCATGAGAACAAAACCTAATCCCTTATTTGATTCATCATTTTATATCACAAATCCATCCCCATAGGTGGTTAGTGTGAGTACACATTCATTAATTATCATATTATTTGACTCATTAAATATATCTTTACATTCACTAATCAAGTAAAACATTACACCCTTCTTGGTTTTTTTTCTTGGCAGGTTTAAAAAAATTTAAAAACTTTCTCACAAATTATAGATAGTACCCATATAATACAAAGAAATTATGTATATATGATACATATTTTGTTCTTGGACATTCATCAACTAACCTTTTTTTATTAATCTATATATATATCCTCACTTGTGATTAAATAACTCATGGAAGGATATTTTTTGTAGAAAAAAATAACACCTACTAAACTTGGAATAAAATTTATCCTTTATTAATGTCTTTATCATAATACTAAAATTCTCCTCATGTTCCTCCAAGATTTTGGTGTATATTAAAATATCATATATAAATACTATGATGATATTTTCAGGTTAACCTCTTAAGAATATATTCAAAAATTCCATTGATATTACTAGATAATTACTGAGTCTAAAGGTAATTACTATAAAATCATAGTTTTCATACCATGTATGAAAGGAATCCTTGGGTATATTCTCACTAATAATGTTTATCTGATGATATCCTAAATGAAGGTCCACTTTATAGATGTATTTAGATCTACATAGTTTATTAAAAAATCATCAATCCATGGAAGGGGATACTTGTTCATTATTTTGGTTTTTTAGTTCACAATAATAAATTCATCGGTTATAAAACTGATCGTTCTTCTTGGAAAAGGGGACTGGATATCCCAATGGTAAATCCCTAGAAAAAATTAAACCCTTACCCAAATTCTCTTATAGCTTATTCTTTAGTTATTCATGTTCAATGGTGGAAATTCTATAGGTATTCTTTAAGGTTAATATTGGTAAATAAATTATCTCCTCTAAGTTGGTTAAATAAATCATCAATCCTTAGAAGAAGGTATTTATTATTCACTATGATCTCATTAAGTTATATATAATCAATTCAAAGTAATATTGATCCATCCTTCTTCTTTACAAGGATGATAGGTGATCCCCAAGGAGACACACTTGGCCAAATAAAACATTTCCTAAAAAATATCATGAAGTTTCTTATTTAATTACTATAACTCCATATATTCCCTTCTATATGGGGTCTCTTATATTTTATTGGGTCTTGGTATGAGTTCAATGAATAATGATACCTCTATTTCTGGGTGTTCTAACAAAATCTTCAAGAAACACATCAATGTATTCCCGAATAGTGAAAGAAATTTCTATCATTATACTTTTATTTTCTTTTACCACTTTAACAATCATATCCATAAGGAAGACTATGGAAGTTTCTTCTTGAAAAATCTAAGTTTGGTGATATCTGTCCTTTGAAAATAACTCTAGGTTATCCATTTAATACTATTGAAATATCCTTTCTTTTGTAGTTGATCTTGTAATTATAATTTGTGATCCAATCTATACCTAGTATAGTGTTGAATTCCACCATGGGAATGACAACTATATTTATGATGATATTGTGATCACCAAATTTGATACTAGATTTTTTATACACCTCTTATGCATGGATAATTCCTTTGGAATTTTTATCTATTAACTCTAATTATATGAGTTCTGGGTTTGATTCAATATTTTTTCCGAAATTGGATGAAATAAAGGAATGTGAAGAACCATATTCAAATAAAGTACTTTTAGCTCTGTGAACATAAATAGTGTACCATCCACTACATCTTTTGGTTTATTTAATTTATAATTTGAATTTAAAAAGCATGAACTTTATCCCTTAGCCTATGTTAAGGTTGATTTTGGTTACCCACCACTATATTCTAATTTGGAAATTGATTTGAAAAGTGTCCAAGATATACACACTTAAATCATTGAACTTTTGGCTTTGATTACACTGTCATCTCTTTTTTTCGTTGATATGTTAAGGATTCACCTCACTATGATAGTTTTGATCTATATGGACATCTATTATACACTTGTATCACTTTTTACTCCCATTAAAGTAGTTCCCTGAATGTTTCTTCCTATATTTGTTACATATGGGTAGTTTTAGTTTCTTCTAACCTCTTCCATGATCAAATTTTTTCCCTAAGATTGGATTCATTTCCCTCTTCTTTTCATGTTCCATATGTGACCATTGTGTTGCTTTGAACTTCATTTAAACCTTAAAATCACTCCATGTTATCTCTTCATAGATTTCATAGTATCATTTTGTTATATTCCTCTACAAATATCATCACATGCATCCAAGGAACCTATCAACCTTTCCCTTAAGATACACAATGAAGCAAGAGGTGTATCTAGAAAGTCCTATAAAGTTAATTTTTTATATTCCCACTAATTAAATTTCCTTTTATTTGTTATCTAATAATTTTTTATCTATTTTTCCACATCTAACTGGGAATATAATTATTTAAAAATATTCTCCTAAAATCTTCTAAATATGTAGCATCAATATCCCCTCTTGGATTCGTGTTCCTAATTAGTGTCTAGTACTGATCATATTATCCTTATAAGAGGTATAATGTAAAGGTGAATTTATATATATTTTAATAACATAGTAGAGAAAAAATATTTTCTATATATTTAATCCATTGTTTATAAATTAATGGATCAATATATCTACTAAAGGATGTTTTTCATTGATGCATGATGGACTCAACTATGATTTGATCCCTTATTGGTCTATTTGGCCACTCAACATGGTTTAGGTTTTTATTCCCTACCTAAGATAGTTTATTCATTATCCACATAACGTTTTCTATTCTATCTTCCATCATGTTAGGAAGGTCACCATTGTATTATCCATTTCACTCATCATTTACATGGTTCCTCCCATTTCCTGTAATATTTCAAAAATAAAAAAACCTTAGTGAAAAACATAATACCTTCATGAATATTATAATTCTAAATGTATTTTTAAGTCCTTAAATAACATTCTTATAGAAATTATTGTTTTAATATTCTCTAATAACATTTATATTTTCTAAAAATCCTTCATATTGGTTCATAAAAAGTATATGATTAACCAAACATATCCCGAAAGAGTATCAAACTAGGTGTGAAGTAATCCTTCTTTGTCATAAACCTAGTAATAGTCTATTAAAATACCAATTCACCCTTTTCAAGGTTATTACTATTAGCTATAACTATGAAAAACCCACATCAAATTGTAGTATCTAGACAGAGACTTTATTTCTTAGAAACCACTCACTTAATAGTTCAAAAATATTCTAGGATATTTTCCTATATTTAGAATTATAACAAGGATTATTTCTAATTTTTTATAATTATAAATTTCATAAATAACTCATCCTACCTCTGATACCTAATATTGAATCCCAACATTTTTTAAAAACATTACTTACATGTTAAAACACTTAATAATACAAATAATATTTTACTGTTTAGTTTCTTGGAAGTTATAAATTTAATACTCAGATAACATAAAAATTATTCTCATCCACTAAAAATTATAATTCAAAGGTTCATCCTATGTTAATTTTATTATATCCAATATCCTATGGAAAAAAATAAAAAGAAAGGGGTGAGCATGAAGCTCGGTAAGGGGACAAACTATGGGATATTGATCATGTGGCATTGAGGCATAAAAACAGGTAATGATCATAAGAAAAAGAGGAATATAATAATAGAATATCATGAATCATAAAATTGAAATGTGGATATAACATTAAAATTAAACATTAATAAGAATATCACCAAGGTGCATAAATTGTAATTACCAATGTTATTCAACAATGTATCATAAATATGTTATATCTAGAGATTAATTCTTTAACCAATGAATTGGAGCACTATAAGTGTGAAAACATTATATGTCTTAATTAATGTGATCTACATATATTAAAATAAATAATTTCATCAATAACCCATGGAGATTAAAAAATAGGTTTTTTATAAAATTGTTTTGTACATAAGTGATTAAAAACTTGAGTGTTTCGCCATTTTCATTCCCATGAGAATGGAATATGGGATTAATTCATGTAAATAACCAATAAATAATTATATTTATATCTAAGTTAATACCCAAGGAAGAAGAATAGGTTTGGTTATTCACAATATTTTAATTTATCATGAAAATGAGAAAATTCATGAAACGAATTCGACAATAAATTAGGTATAAAACATTGATTAAGGATTGGGTAAAATGATAGGGAATGAATATGTGTAAAAAATTATTTTTTTGGTAATTTTATGATACAATGTGAAAGAAAATAAATAAACTTAACATTTATAAGGCATAAAAAATAAGTACTTGAATGGAAAAGAAGAGGAGGAGAATTCTCTTACCATGAATATTTTCTTCCTAAAACATGAGTATGGAAACTTGAGGACATAAGAATGCCTTATAGGGACTATTTAGGAGGTAAATGACTATAACTTCATGGATAAGTTATTTGGAGTGAATATAAATGGGGTATGGGTTGGTAATTTGAGTAAACTAGGATGAATTGTTTAATACATCTAATTTTAGGTCTTGGAATTCTAGGTGATGTAAACTTCAAAATCCTTGTACAAACCATGATTTTTTCACATGGTTTTAGACATTTGAGTCATGTTTTATATAATTTAAAACTTAAATCCATATTTTAATATTTCTTTGGACATGGAAAACTGATTTTTCTACAAAATATAGTTTTTAAAATCATAATTTCTATTTTAGTCTATGAAAATCCATTTATATGTTTGGAAATTGATTTCAATCCATTAAAATACACAACATTAACAATATATGATTTTATTTTTCATGGATTCTATTTATTTAATTATTAAATTATTATTATAGTTATATGAATTCATAAAACATATTGAAAACACAAAACTATATTTTTATTATTCACTAAAAAATAATGTATTTTAGAATATTCTCAAAAATGTAGGATTGAATATGTAAAGATGAGATGCTCAAATACAACAGGGGGGTGAATTGTATACTTTAAAAATTCCTTTGGTACCTTTAAATTTAAGTTTAACAAGGTTAAACAATCATTCACATGACATCTTAAAGAAAACATTTCTATTTTCTTAAAAGAAAGATTCTACCTTAAAGCATATAGAATCTGTAATATAATCAGAGTAATGCAATTACAAAGTATAAGAAGTTTATACTTACAAACTTTGACAAATTTAACATACAAAAGTGGAATTAAAACAAATTTTAATAGTGAACAATTAACAATAAGATTCTTTTAACCCAAAGAGAAGGGTATCCAACAACCTTGGATAAAGGTTCCTTGATTTATAGTTTCAAGAAAGTTTATCTTACCCAAACCCAGGTAATCCCTCAATCCGAAGATTGGTATATGTCTTACTATCTCTGCAAGACCTCTATTTAGAAGGAAATCAGAACCTCTATCTTCCAAACTCGGAAGCCGACAATCAGAATGATCGGAGTCATCACAAAGAAAGTATGAACAAGTTGTTCATGCCTGGGCAAGTTGTTCTCAACATCCGCACAAAGTACTGAGAGTTGTAAAAGACTCTCTCTCTATAAATCACTTCACAACTTTATTTTGTCAAAGTTAGTTGTCAAAGTTAAGTTCTTTTCTCATTCAAATGAGCTTTTATTTATAGGCGAAACTTCCCAATGGTCGACTCCTCTCCAACGGTCATAATTTTCCTTAAATTTCAAAGGGATCTGGACACATGTCAAACATACAATGGTTAGTTTATAACAGACTGTATGACATCGTTTCAAGTAACAGAAATGATGTTAAGTATAAGAGAACTTAGAATCCGATATCATTGGAATGACACATTTAAACAACTCTAACATTATCAAGAAAATGTAATCTTAAGAAATCAAGAAAACAGACTCTTAGAAATAACATTATCAAGAAAATGGAATCATAAAAGTGGAGTCACATATACACCAAATTCGGTATCATGAAGATCGGCATCATATATACACCAGAATCAGAATGGAAGATCGACATCATATATACACCGGAATCAGTATTGAAGATCGGCATCATATATACACCAGAATTGGAATCATAAAGACTGAATCACATATACATCAGATTTGGTATTGAAGATCAGCAACATATATACACCGGAATCAGAATCATAAAAATAGAATCATATATACACTGGATTCAGAATCAAAAAAACTGAATCACATATACATCAGATTCATAATCATAAAAACATAATCATATATACACCGGATTCGGAATCATAAAAACTGAATCACATATCGTAATGATAGATCTGTAAGTATAAAAAAATGGAAAATCGAAATGGTAGATCTGTAAGAATAACAGAATGGAAAAACGTAATGATATATCTATAAGAATAACAGAATGACAATTCCGGATCTTAAGAAAAATACAGAACTTAAAAAAATATTCAGAACTTAAGAAAAAGTGTTTGTGAATTTCAAAACATAAAACCATAAGTAATGGATAAATCATAAGATATCCTTATTTACTCAACAATCTCCCCCTTTTTGGAAAGCACAAACAACATTGCTTAAGGAAGAATATATTTAATTAGATAAACAATTATGATAAAAAAGTTATCTCCCCTATGGAAAAAGATTTTGGATGAATATGACTAACTCCTCCTTAGGTTATATTTCCCAAGGATCGTATTATTGATCTTTGAAGTCGGGTTTTCATAAGGGAATATCTCCACCTTAGATAAACATTTCTTTTTAAAAGATAAACTCCCCCTTACTTGGACATTATCCTTTCTTTCCATACTCCCCCTTACTAGATTCCCCTTCTCAGGTATTAAATTCTTTCTTTAAATAAATTCTCCCCCTTTGTGATTTTTAAAAAGAGGGAAATGAATGGAGAAGTATTATATGTTCCTGTAAGGTTAAGAAAGCATACATTTGAAAACAAAAGAGAGATATGCAAGAAAATTCCTTAAGAAAATTTTAGAAATAAGGTTTAAATTACAATAAAACATTGGAATGTAAATAAAAATCATCCACTCTTATTCTGATTAGACAACATCTTCTTTATCAAGGCTTTTATTTTCTTTAGTTCATTATGATCTTCTTAAAACTTATTCAGTAAGATCTCCTGATCCTGATTCTTCTTCTCTAAAGAAAAGATCATTTCTTCTTGAGCAGCCACCTTTCTATTTAATTCCACTTTGACTTCCTTCTCACTAATAACAGATCGAGAATCATAATTGAGTTGACTAGCTTTCTCAGAGATTGATATATTTACCTTGTTGAAATTAGTTTAACAAGTATTAAAAGCTCATTTTGTTAAATCCATGAAGTCACAAAACTGTCTTAGCTCTTCATTGATAGTTTTTTTATAATTTAAGACTTTCTTATAAGTCACTTTTTGAGCTTTTTAATTAATCAAAAGATTACTAAAGGCTGCCTCTTGCTTGAAAACAGTGTTCATAAGCATATTAGTCAATTCTATATTTTTATTTAGGGTTTCTTTCATCATTTGACTTTGAGCATCTATGTTTTTAAGAACTGTAATGGTGCTGACCAACTTTCTTAAATATATCTTGACAAAATCATTTTTTACAGATGAAGAGGACTCGGATCCTGAAACATCTTTCCCATTCTCAACTCCTATTGGAGTTAAGGAAGCATGTCTCTCTATTCTCTTAGAGGACTTATAAGGAATTTCCTTATTAGATGAAGCAAAAAAAACAACCTTGCCTTTAATAAGGTCTCAAATTTTAGATTTTTCATCTGAAACTTGAAAAACATTTAGATCTCATTGTTCATCTTCTTCTTGAGATTCTTCATCTTCTTCATCTTGTTGTTCAACCTTTTCCTTATCTGCTTCTTCATATAGTTCAAAATAAAATTCTTATTTATCTTCAACTTCTATTTCTTACTCAACTTCTATTTCTTCCTCAACTTATATTTCTTCAACTACTTCTTCACCTTTTTCTACTAAAACAGATTTGGAACCTGAACTCGAAAGAAGTTCCAACATAATCTTCCACTTACCTTAAGACATCATCATCATCATCTTGGATTATCTGATATTCTATTTATTGAACTGGTTTTGATAAAACTATGGATTTCTTAGCTTTCTGGATTTTCAGAGTGGCCACCAGTTTCTTAAGAACATCTTTAGATTTGGCTACGTATTGAGATTTATTTTCTACAGCTTTTAGAAGGGACTGACAAACTTTTTCTTCCAAAGATTTCTTCTTCAACTTCTTCTCCTTCTTTTATTTCTCAAGATTTTCAGGTTGCTTGATTTTTAGAGCCTTTTCCTCTGTAGGAATTATACCAAAATAAGGGTCTCCTTCCTTTATAGTGGCTGCCATTTCTCTCCACTTTGCGACTGTTGCATCTGAATAAGCTTTTGGATTCTTTGCAGGAGGAGGTGTTGAAACCGGAACAGCAGGAAATGGTGCTGGCAAGCTAGGTTCATCAAGTTTCCTTTTCTTAGGAACTGACGTTGAAGATTCTGGAACATCACCCTTGTTATGGACAACCATTTCTTCAAAGTTTTTCGATTCTAGAATGAACTCTACTTTCATCCTCATTAGAGTATCGTCACTAAGTAATAAAATCATGAAAGGCTTTAAGATTGATCGGAATGGAAAATTCAGTTCTTGAAGACAAATAACAATTATCCTGCAAATGGTTGTTGGGTACATAAGGATCTGAGAGCTAATGGTTCCACCTTTTATTGCCTGAATGGTGAGAAATATTTACTTCACCAAGTTAATATTCCTTAGGTTGACAAGAATGTATAACAGAACGATATCACATATATTTAGAGAATCCTTGTCTCCCTTTCTTGGAATAAGAAATCCTTGCATCCAGAGAGCCACCATCTTGTGGTTCATTGAAAGATTCATCATCTTTGGATTCTTAACATACTTAAGACCGAGAAAATCCAAAGCCTTGATTTTTTTAAAAGATCCTTCTTTTTCAGGGAGTTTATAAGAGAAAAGAATAGCCTCCCCTTCGTACGGTATGATAAGAACATTTGTTGCCTTCTTCTTGGGGATTGTATATGATTTATCATAGAATTTGAACTTAAACCGATCCTTATCATTCTCTTGAAATAACCTAACAGATTCATAGAATTGAATAAGGAGGTTAGGATAAACTGGATACTGAGATTTCTCCTTAGCCACACAGATACTTTCCCATCCATTAGATCTTATCACCTTATAAATAATGGAGTCATATTTTTCAAAGAACATTGGGCACACTAACCTTTCCCTAAAGATTGACCAGTCCTTAATTTCCTTGCTAACCTGAATCTGATCTGCTGAGGATTTCGGAGTCATTCAGGGTGATAGAGAACTTCAGAACTAAATCTTTGATGGCAAGAGAGCTTTGGCACTAAGATCAGTAAGGATGGTGTGATACTTGAAAACGAGACACCCCTTATATAGACATATATATGGCTTTTCAACTTCCATAAGATAATTAAACGGTTGATAAAAACCTGATCTGATCTGACGGTTGAGAATGGATATAGAAAATATGAATTCTGATCTTTTGATGTAAAGTAAACTGAAATTTAAGAAATTTTGAAATACCAACAACTAAAACTTAAGATAAAGATTAATAAATATTACATTTTGGAGTACTCTTAGATATTTATCGGTATTATAAGAATTTTTATTGGAAGTTTTCAAATCCAACATTTTCAAATCTGACATTTTCAAATCCGACATTTTCTAATCCAAAATTCTCAAATCATAAATTTTCAAATCCAAAATTTTCAATGGAAAGTAGAAAAAAATAAAGAATGAAAATAAACAAACATATGTACTCCCCCTAAAATAAGGAGTAGTTTAATGTTAGGAAATGATTTAACAAGAAGTAGATATGAATGATTACCTTGCAGAAATCATTCCTAGCTTCTGTTTAATGTATTCAAATCTATCAAAAGGTAGAGGTTTTGAAAAAATATCTGCAAGTTGGTCTTGTGTTCCGATGAATTGAAGAATAATATCTCCTTTTAAGTGTGTGATCCCTAAGAAAGTGATGTCAAATATCTATGAGCTTTTCACGAGAGTGATGTGTAGGGTTTTTACTTAGGAAAATGGCACTTTTGTTATCACATATAATTTGAGTCTTAGTAAAACTCATACCATAGTCTGTGAGTGTGTGTTGCATCCATAACACTTGAGCACAACAACTTCCAACTGGTACATATTCATCTTCAGTAGTGAAAAGTGTTACAGAATTTTGTTTCTTTAAATATGAAGAAACTAAATAATCTCTTAAGAAATGAAAAGTTCCAGATGTACTTTTTTTATCCATTTTACAACCACCAAATTCAGCATATGAAAAACATTTAAGTTTAAAAACATTTCTAGAGGAATAGAATAGTACCAAATCTAAAGTTCGCTTTAAATGCCAGAAAATATTTTTTACGGCTTTTAAATGGGATTCTTTAGGATTTACAAGAAATATTGCACATAATCATACTGAGAACATTAAGTCAGGTCGACTAGCTGTTATGTAAAGTAAGCTTCCTTTCATCCCTCTATAAGATGTTTGATCTACAGGTTTCCTTATTTCATCAATATTAAGAGTATTAGAGAATCCAATAGGAGTACTTATACTCTTAGTGTTTTCATACCTAAACTTATTTAGAATATCTTTGATATACTTATATTGAGATATGTAAGTTCCCTCTGGTTTTTGTGAAATTTAAAAACCAAGAAAAAAATTTAACTCACCCATCATACTCATTTCAAACTCAAATTTCATAAGATTCGCTAAGGAATCAGTTAAGGATTGCTGAGTTGGTCTGAGGATGATGTCATCAACATAAATTTGAACAATCAAAACATCTTTATTATTTTTCTTAATGAAAAGGGTTGGATCATCAGTTCCCTTAACATAGTTATTTTGAAGAAAAAATCATGAAAGTCTATCATAACAAGATCTAGGGGCTTTTTTAAGTCCATATAAATCTTAGGTAAGTTTATAAACATGATTAGGATATTTTGTATCTTCAAATACAAGGGGTTGATCTACATAAACTTCTTCCTGTACATAATTGTTAAGAAAATCACACTTAACATCCATTTTATAGAGTTTAAAATTAAAGAATGCTACAAAGGATAGAAGAATATGAATAGATTTAAATCTTTCTACAGGAGCATAGGTTTCTTAATAGTCTATGCATTCTTGTTGATTATATCCTTTTTCAACCAATATTTCTTTATTTCTAACAATAACTCCATTTTCATCGCATTTGTTTCTAAAAACCCATTTTACTCTAATAACAGATGTTTCCTTAGGTTTCTCAACCAGGGTCCAAACTTGATTTCTTACAAATTCATTGAGTTCATTTTGCATAGACTTTATCCTATCTTCATCACCTAAGGATTCTTCAGGAGTCATTTGTTTAGATTGAGAAATAAATGCAATATGTTCAATTTCATTTCTTAATAAACTTTAAGTTCTTACTGGTTGATTAACATTTCCAATGATATTATCACTGGGATGACTCCTAAGTAGCAACTAACTTGGATTTTGAAAAACCTATTCATCAACATAGGGTAGGAAATCTTCTGGGGTAAATGCTTCAAAATCATCATCTTGGACATTTTCCTTATCAGAACAATCTTCTAACAAAGGTAGATAATCAGTTTTTTAAAACACATCCGAGGATGCAAGTTGGGGTTGTTTAAAAATAAAGAGATCAGTTTCATCAAATTTGACATGTACTGTTTCTTCAACAGTACATGTGTTTTTATTAAAAACACTATAATCCTTAGAGTTAGTAGAGTGACCTAAGAAAATTCCTTCATCAGACTTGGGTGAAAATTTATGTAAGTTATCCTTGGTATTCAAGATAAATACTTTGCAACCAAAAATTTTGAAGTAAGAAGCTTTTGGTTTTCAGCCAGTCCACAACTCATAAGGTGTTTTATTAAGAAACGATCTTATTAAAACTTGATTTATAGTATAACAAGAAGTACTTATAGCTTCATCCCAAAAATGTTTAGATATAGAATATTCACTCAACATGGTTCTTGTCATCTATTGAAGAATGTTATTTCTTATTTTTACAAGACCATTTTGTTGAGGAGTTCTTGGAGTTAAGAAGTTGTGAGTAATACCATTTTTACTAAAAAAAGTTTCAAAATCAGAATTTTAAAATTCTCCACCATGATCACTATGAATAGTTATCAATGGTAGTTTTTTCTCATTTTTAACTTGATCTCTAAATATTTTTAAATAAGAAAAAACTTTAGATTTCTTTGCGAGAAAATAGACCCAAGTAAATCTAGTATAGTAATCAACTAGGAAAAACACATAGTATTTGCCTCCAATACTTCCAGTTTTTATTGGACAAAATAAATCCAGGTGAACTAACTATAAGGAATTAGAAGTTGTAAATTCACATATAGATTTAAAGATAGATTTATATTTCTTTCTATATTGACAAGGGTCATAGATTTTCAAAGTATAAAAATTAAGTTTCGGTAGATCCTTAACAAGTTCTTTCTTAGAAGGCTTACTTAGATTATTTAAGTTACAGTGTCCTAGTCTCATATGTCAAAGCCACAAATAATCTTTAAATTCACTAAGGCAAGGTATATCTTGACTTCTAAGGTCCTCTAGGTATAAGGTGTACACATTATCATGCCGAAGGGTGGAGAAAATAAACTCATCCCTAGAATTGTAAACTAAACATTTATCATTTCTAAAATTCAAAAGGAAACCTTCATCACATAATTAGATTATACTTATGAGGTTGTGCCTAATGAATTTTACAAAAAGAATAGTTGAAATAAAAACTTTTCTAAGAATAATAATTTTACCTAAACCGAAAATTTCTCCTTGAGAGTTATCACTAAAAGTTACCTTTCCACATTTTGATTTTAAAATCTTCTTGAAATAGTCTTTGTTACTAGTCATGTGCTGAAAACATCCATTATCCATGTACCATAGGTTGTTGGTACCTTCTTCTTTATCCTGAAAAAGAAAGAGTTAGGTTTTTGGAATCCAAACTTTGCTTGGATCCGGAATTATTAGATAATCAAATCTTGGGAAACCATATTTGTTTAGAAAAATAAGATTTATTAAACCCAAGGAATTTCACTTTATTTAAAGAACAATTTTTCTTCCAATTCTCACCACTTTGGCATTTAGTACAAAAAAGGGCTCTAGAAGGAACAAAATAATTATTTTTAAAAATAGGTCTTTCAGGAGAATAACCTAATCCTTGATTATTACCATGAGGCCAGATCTGAGAATACATCTTGTCAAAATTTTCCTTACCAGAAGTAAAATTTTCAAGAAGTTTCTTGAAGGAAAATATTTCTGATTTTAGTCTCAGGACTAAATTCTTATCCTCAAGAATAATAGATTTAGAGTTAAGTTTATCCTCTAAAACATATTTTTAAGATCCTTATAAGGTTTATCCTTCTCATAATTAACTTCCTCAAGTTTCTTAAAAAGATTTTTTAAAACATCATTTTTCTCATCAAGATCTTTGGAAAGGTTTAAAATTTCTTTTGTTAAAATAGATTCTTTAGAGTTTTCTTTATCAAGTTTTTTAGAAACTTTACAATTTCTCTTTTCTAAAAATTTAGAAAATCTAGAAACTTCCTTATATGAAGGAATATAATTATCATTATCTGATGAAGAAGATTCTTCATCTAAAGAAAAATCTCTATCTGGAAAATTTGCACTTAAAGACATATTGGTTAAGGATTCAGCAGTTTTTACCTTAGCCATAAGACAATGATTTTGAAATGGAGCTATGGCTATTAGACCAATATTCTTTTGCCCAGAAGATTCATATAATGAAGATTCATCAGAAGAATCTCCACCACTGACACTCCAAGTGTCATTGGATTTCAAGACTTTCTTATACATTGATCTGTATAACTTCTTCTTGTTTCTTTTAGAATTTCTCTCTTTCTTGTCTATCTTCTTAAGTAAGGGACAATCGGGTCTAATATGACCAGTTCTTCTATATTCATAGCAAGTCACTTCTCCATCTTTCTTATCTATTCTATATTTCTTCTTATATCTATATTGAAAGTTATTTTGCCTGAAAATATTTTTCATCCTCCAAAAAAAATTGGACAAATCATTTTCTGAAGTTTCACTTTCACTAGATTCAGATTGAACAACAACCTTCTTAGATTTAGATCTTGTAACTCTCTCAGGATTCTTAGCATTCATATGATTTGAAGTAGTTTTAAAATCAACACCTCCATTTCCATTCTTCCTCTTAATATTATCAGCATCTATCTTAATTCTAGTTTTATGATGAAGAAGAGTTCCAAATAGTTCATCAAGAGAAATCTGAGTAAATTTCCAATTCTTATCTATAGCAGTCCTCTTGGATTCCAATTCGTTAGGCATGATGTCAATATTCTTGTATACAAGAGCTTCATCATATAAACCTTTTTCACCCATGGATTTTAAGCTGTTGACTATAGTCATGAATCTTTGTTGTACCTTATATATGGGTTCTCCATAAGGAAAGCAGAAACCATGATACTCATCCCTGATAATAGCTCTTCTTGTTTCAATAACTTTAGAAGTTACAAAGTGAGTTGCTTCAAGATTCTTATAAATACTATTTTCAACTTCACAGGATGAAATTTGGCTATAAATGTTTCTAGTCATGGAACATAGCAAAGTATTACTTAACTTAAAGTTTAGCTGATATTCCACATTTTCCATATTAGTAAAGGCTCTATGTTCCTTATCAGGAATCTTATAATCTCCAGTTAACATAATGTAGTTGTATATACATGTGTTTGTCACAAATGTCTTAATTCTATCTCTTCAGTACTCATAGTCATTTCCATTAAAGATCGGTGGTCTAGTAGTATTGAGATTATCTAAGGATCTAACATGAATTCCTGCCATACTAAAAAGATATTTCTTTACACAAAACTTATTAGTATTAAAAGTTTAAAATCAAATATGAAGAACTTAAGAAAATAAAAACTTGAGCAAGAAAACTTATATTTAGATATAAGTATTTCAGAGACCTGTTCTGATACCAATTGTGAGATTGGTTTAGAGTATGAGGTTGCCAACGTCTGATACCAATTGTAGGATTGAATATGTAAATATGAGATTCTCAAATGCAAAAGGGGGGAAATTTTATACATTAATAATTCCTTTGTAACCTTTAAAGTTATGTTTAACAAGGATAAACAAACATTCACAAGGCCTCTTAAAGAAACATTTTCTATTTTCTTAAAATAAATATTCTACCTTAAAGCGTATAGAATCTGTAATATAATCAAAGTAACGATATTACAAAGTATAAGAAGTTTATACTTCCAAACTTTAACAAAGTTAACATACAATATTGTAATTAAAACAACTTGTAATAGTAAACAAGTAACAATAGGATTATTTTAACCCAAAGGGAAGGGTATCCAAAAACCTTGGATAAAGGTTCCTTGATTTATACTTTCAACAAAGTCTATCTTACCCAAACCCATGTAAGCCCTCAATCTGAAGATTGGTATCTGTCTTTCTATCCCCGCAAGACCTCGATTTAGAAGGAAATCGGAACCTCTGTCTTCCACACCCGGAAGCCCACGATCAACATGATCGAAGTCTGCACAAAGAAAGTCTGAAAATGTTGTTCATGCCTGAACAAGTTTTTCATGACATCTGCATGAAGCAATGAGAGTTTTAAGAGCCTCTATCTCTATAAATCACTTCCCAGCTTTATTTTTTCGAAGTCAGTTGTCGAAGTTAAGTTCTTTGCTCATTCAAATGAGCTTGTATTTATAGGTGAAACTTCCCAACGGTCAGCTCCTTTCCAACGGTCATATTTTTCCTTAAAATTCATAGGGACCTAGACACATTTCAATCATACAACGGTTTGTTTATAACAGATTGTATGATATTGTTTCAAGTAACATAAACAATGTTAAGTATAAGAGAACTTAGAATCTAATATCATTGAAATGACACATTCAAACAACTCTAACATTATCAAGAAAACATAATCTTAAGAAACCAGGAAAATGGATTCTTAGAAATAACATTATCAAGAAAACGGAATCATAAAATCGGAGTCACATATACACCGGATTCGGTATCATGAAGATAAAAATTATATATACACCAGGATCGGAATTGAAGATCGGCATCATATATACACCAGAATTAGTATTGAAGATCGAAATCATATATACAATGGAATCGGAATCATTAAAACTGAATCACATATACATCGGATTCGGTATTGAAGATTAGAATCATATATACACCGAAATCAGAATCATAAAAAACTGAATCAAATATACATCAGATTCAGAATCATAAAAACTGAATCACATATACATCAGATTCGGAATAATAAATAAATCATATATACACCAGATTCGGAATCATAAAAACAGAATCACATATCGTAATGACAGATCTATAATTATAACAAAAAGGAAAATTGGAATGGTATATCTGTAATCATAATAGAATGGCAATTCATAATGATATATCTGTAAGCATAATGGAATGAAAATTCCGGATCTTATGAAAAATACAGAACTTAAAAAAAATATTGAAAACTTAAGAAAATGTGTTTGTGAATTTCAAAAACATAAAACCATAAGGAATGGAGATATGATAAGATATCCTTATTTTCTCAACAAGAAATTCACCCATAATTAATTTCAATGCGCTGATTTCAAATATAATTTTTATTTTACAAAAAAATTTATCTAAACATGATAATTTTAATATTTCAATAAAAACTCCTTATTTATTGACAAATAACAATTTTTTACTACATAGTCAAACACATAAAAACATTTCTTAGACATTAAAATATTATATTATCATTTATAATTAAATAATTAGTTTTCTTAAAAGGTTATTTAAGGAAAATAAACATAATATAGAATACCTAAGTTTATTATATAATTTTATATATTTTTTATGGTTCTAATTATTTTTTATCTATATCAAAAAAAATATTATCTAATTCATATTATATTCATGTTTATTTTATAAATAATACTAAAAATGAGATATGAAAATTAAATATTTCATTTATACAAAGGAAAATTACACTTTTAAGATACTATGGTCTAGAAACATAAACCCTTATTACCATTGAATATAACCTAGGGGTAAGGTGTGGGGTGTTGGTAGTTTCATGGGGTGACTCATCTAACATTGTCCTAGTGGTGATCTCTATTAGTTGGAACTTCTAATATAAATGATTTCATTCAAGCCTTTCCTATGAAAGATCTATTTGGGATGGGTCATGAGAGAAACATAGTGATTCCACCTCCCTCCAATGTTTTGATAAATGGGATTCAAATGGAATAACTCTATTGGTTGAGTCTATCATTTCTCCTTTATGTATCAATTATCATTTTTTATTACCATTTATAAACACTAAATGTAACAGTAATAATATTACCAATGATCATAGTTCCCAATGGTCATATTGACCGATGGTGAGATTACTATTAACAACTATCAAGTTGCTAATCCAAATAGCCATGTTATTATTCTAAAGATCATATTACCTCTTATAAATACCTCTTCATTTATGCATACATTTTTCACTATAATTCCTCTTAATGTTCTATATTTTTCCTTTTTTAAAATATCAATTAGTTTACTAGTATTATATTTCATTTATATAGTGTTATTCATGGGGGATGAGATTCTAACTGATTGGAATGATCCAAATTTTCCTATTCTACTTTTCTATGTTATATTTTCTATCCCATTGTAATTTTTGGAATTTTAATTGGTTTAGTTACTATATAATGTAATGTTCTTCATTAATGAAATAAAGTATTGTTCATTTTTATTGGTTTAGTTTGTATATAATTATATAAAATAGGAAATATTTATTTAGGAAACAAAATTAAATAGTAAATTTTGGTCGGTTACATAAAACATATCAAAATCATAAAACTGTATTGTATTACTATTCACTAAAAATTAAAGTATTTTAAAAATTCTCAAAATTTCACCCTATCCTATTGATGTTTTGGTTTCAAATATCTTGTTACTTTATCAAAATAAAATACGATATGTAAAAATTATTTATTTTAAATAAAAATTATATATTTTTCATAAAATATTTTTTAAAAGGTACACACACTTTTTATTCACCTTAAATAATTATAGTTTTTTATAATATCTTACTTATTGATTAAAATTTAATTATTTTATATAATAAATTTTTATGTTCTTTTAAAGTGTTATTTTACTATTCAATTGGGTATTATTACTATTCAAATGGTTATATAGTGACCACATTACAATGGTCAGGTAAGATTCAGATCCAAACAGTCATATTTCCCTTTACACCATATATATACTCCATCGTTCTCATTCCTCATCATTCACTACTTCACATACAAAATTTTCACACTTCCCTTGATAATATCTATCATATTTATAATGTTTCTCTTTATTTTTTTAGTCTTTATGGTTGGATTAATCTTCATGGGGGAATATGAGCCTATGCAGTTAACATTAGTGTGTCCATTGTTCTTTTTAATTTATCTACATGCATTATTCTTTTCTATTATAGAAAATATTATTTCATGATGTGTAATGTTCCAATGTAATGTTAGTCTTTATATGTTCTTCTATAATAGATTTTTTTGGGAAACATGAGTTATTTTACTAAGAAATAATTTTTAGGTCATTTGATATTATCCAGTTCACGTGTTTTATTGTATATTTTGAAAATCAATATAAAAGAGGAATTATATATATATAAATATGGTTAATTACAACCTCATTACAAGTATATATCTAAATGAATACCTTTTCACCAATTTCAAACTATATATCAAATCAGTGGTTATCAATATAGCTCTTATACCAATTTTGGAATGCATTCATATATCTCTAAATGGTTTGAACCTTTTGTTGGAGTAGGTTACCTTGAAAAAATAATTTTTAATTTAGATTACATATATATTCAAAGAAGTGAATATTAATTTAAATACCTTATTTCATGTTATGGTTCCTCTACATATCTTTAATGTGATAAATTCTTAGAGTATATGTCACATTGAAAAGGGATTTTCAGTTCCCTACTATGATGAGAACCTTGAAATTCCATGATGTTATTCTTAATTATAGTTCTATGTTTAGATAATATACTATGATGGGACATATAGTATGTTGACTATCATTTGTGAGTACTCGTAATCGAATGAGACTTATTCTCATGAAGTCCTAACTTTATATTCTCTGAGAAGGAATATTACAAGAATAGACCCACCTGTAGGAATTACACATGTTTATATGTCATCAGATATTCCTATCTTCAAGCATGTGTAATGGTACTTATACTTTAAGATTGTTATTAATGCATGTTATGACTCACAAACTTAGATTTACTAACCAAAACTATTGTTTCGGTGCGGATGTGCGTCGGGTTACGCTGTTCCGCCAGGGCGCGTTCGCGCGTGCACCCGTCAACCCGAGGGGATGGGCGCGCGGCTTGTGGCCCCGCAGTCCCGCTTTCCAAAGGCGGGCGGCATCCGTCCCTTTTTCATGGGAGTCTTCTCCTTGATCGAAACTGGTATGATGGGATGTCGGCTCCTCCTTCCGTGGACGTCTCCTCGGAACTCGTCGCCTAATCCGGGTCTCCCTCATAGATTTAAGAATGTTCGCGAATCTCGTTCCCGGCGCCATGTCTCCATGGACACCGGTTAATTACGCTGCTTCCGCCCGGATGCTCCAAGGAGTCCGGTCGGGGCAGCAACCTGCGGTGAGGAGACCGGGTGGCTCTGGGTGTTGGGGGCGTGTCTTGGCACCGCGACTCTGCATGTCTACCTTCCGTCCCTAATAGGGCTTCTCGAAGGCGTGATGGCCTGAGGCATCCCACACTGGGTGCGGGGAACTGTGTTACCAGAGGTTTTCCTCAGCTTCCCATGTTTAACACGGGGTATGCCGCGAGTTTAACGTCCAGCGGGGACGGCATCGGACTGATCAACACGAGAAGTGGATCAGATGACAGAACCCCTTGCGGGGAACCTCCGACGCTGGGGCCAGCACATGGGCGGCTTCCCGAGTGAAGTGGAGTGGAATGAAATGGCATGACCCCACCGGGATGTGGCGGCCCGGGTAAGGATCAGGGTGGATGATGGAGTGAAGAGCTTGGACCCCGTAGGGGCTTCCTACGTACCGCGCGTTAGCGCAGATCAAAGTCAGCGTAGTTCGGATATACAGTTTAACGTCATGTTGGACGTCGGCAAGCCGACTCACGAAGAGATCGAGGCCGCCGGATGGAGGATTGAACCGAACCACCTCGCACAGAGGGGGATGGAACGGCCGGGTGAATCACAGTTTCACGTCATGCTGGACGTTGGCAAGCCGACTCACAAGGAGATCGAGGCCGCCGGATGGAGGATTGAACCGAACCACCTCGCACAGAGGGGGATGGAACGGCCGGGTGGATCACAGTTTCACGTCATGCTGGACGTTGGCAAGCCGACTCACAATGAGATCGAGGCGGTGGGGAAGGACAATGGAGATACACACGTGCAGTCCCCCACAGAGCGGATTCATAGGTGAATCGACACAAGTGTGAACCCAGGAGGGGTCCACTGATGGACGAACCGACGTAAATACGACCGGGACGACCAGGTGGCGGGCTTGAACCTCGGAGAGGCTTCCTACGTACCCTGTTTAGAATACAGGGATCAAAGTCCACGTAGTTCGTTCTGTTTGTAACACTCTACCCCCGTGGGTGAAGGCCACTCCAATCCCGACATCCCTGCAGAGACGAGCGGGTGGGGGCCACATCCAAACCGGGAGGACCCTGCGTGCGCGGCACGGGATCGGGTGAAGCGGACGGTTTAACGTCTTGCCGGACGAAGTACAGTTTAACGTCGTGTGTTGAGGACGAAGCGGACGGTTTAACGTCTTGTCGGACGAAGTACAGTTTAACGTCGTGTGTTGGGGACGAAGATGCTTGGCATTTTAACGTCTTGCAGCGCGGATGAGGATGCTTGGCAGTTTAACGTCATGCAGCTTGGACGTATGCAGTTTAACGTCATGCAGGACGTGGTGCAGTTTAGCGTCATGCAGGACGAATAGCGTACAGTTTAACGTCTTGTAGCTGGGACGAATGCAGTTTAACGTCGTGCGGGACGTATGCAGTTTAACGTCGTGCAGGACGTTGAAGCCGCTGATAGGCCCGTGTCACTTCGCGCAAGCCTAAGGGGGCTGCACGGGAAGACGACGCACGGTGCGGGCACCCGGGATGAGGGTCATCGGGCGCCACGCAGGCGGGTACCCAAAGGGGGTCAAAGGGGGCGACCCTGGCGGTTTGCGCGCAAAAGAGGAGCTTTGCGCGCAATACCGTGGGTCGGCGTGCAAATGGACGGGCTGGCGCGCAATTGGGCCAGCGCTTTGCGCGCGGAAGGTAGATATTGCGCACACCGGGCTTCTGATAGCGCGCGGGGGCAACGGCTCATTCTTTAATCGAATAGCCACTTTGAAAAGGGGGGGGTGCGCGCAATCGGACCGGATTGCGCGCACCCCGGGGGCAATTGCGCGCAAGAGGCTTCTTTTGCGCGCGAAGGCCTTACGGTGAAGAATTATTCAAAGGAAAGGAGCCCAAGGGATTGCGCGCGAAGGCGAACCCCGAGGCCTTATTGCGCGAAAGAAAAGAGGTTACCTGAAGATCGGCATTGCGCGCGGGAGGGGTTGGATTGCGCGCACGAGAGACCTTTCGACTTCCGGCAACCTTCAAAACATCGGGGGTCGCCTTATATTTATAGGCAACCCCTGGCGCGGAATCCAGGCCGCGGGCGCGAAATTCTCTTCGCGGGCGCGGAATCGGACCCGGCGCGCAAGGGGAGCCGCGCGGGCCACTGGCGCGCAAAATTGCGCGTCGGCCCAGCGTATTGCGCGCATCCCGGGAGGTTTGCGCGCGGCTCATCAATTTTGCGCGCGGGTCTCCAAAATTCCGCGCAAGGCCTCCGGGCCCTTCGAAACATGCTTCCGACTCCAAATATGACCTCGCTTTCCGCATCCGGAGCTTTGTTTGGGAACAACGGACTTTTCCGGCGTCTACAAAAGCCCCCCCTCGGAATCTGATCGGCGAGAGGTCACAACGATTGGGTTCCGAGGGAGACGCCGGAATGCCGAAGTCCTGGGAGGCGCGGGACTGTCGCGCGCAAAAAAGGGCGTCGGGCGCGAAATTCTCCGCTGCGGTCGTGCAAAGCGCTTTCCGCGCAGCGCGGACTCCCGGCTTTGCCTATAAATAGGGGCCCTGGGTCCCCCGCACCGTACACTGGCCTTCCGTGCGATAAGCATCTCCGCTCTCGTGCGCGAAATTGCCTTTTCCGGCGCGGAATTCGCCCGCTCGTCGCGCAAACCTGTCCGGAATTCGGCCTGCTTTTGCGCGAACACCCGGGGTTTTACGCGACGGACTTCCCGATTGCACGCCGTCCACTAGGATTGCGGGCCAACCCTCAAACTTCTCTACCAGCTTCGTCAGATTCCTCATGCTTCATCCCTTAACCCGCACGACTCCCGGAGCTTCTGAGATGGCTGCGAATCAAGGAAATGAGGGGGATGCCGCCACTCGCAGAGCTGAGATGGCGACGAACGAGGAGGTTTACGGAGCTAAGGAGATTGTTTCCAACAATAAATCCTTGTTCGACTTGCTGACGCCGGCCCAGAAGACATATCCGCTGTCGGACAACCTGCCGCTCTGGAACTTCGGCATCCTAGATGAGGTTCTGGTGCCAGGGTTCGAGGTTGATGCGCCACGGACCTGGGTGACCCGGGAGGACGAGCTTCTCCGCTATAACATCACCAACAATGGACATCCTGCCAGGGAGACCAGACACTTGGATGTCTATGTCCTGAACCCGAGGACGCGAACCATCGTCGGAAGTGAGCCTACTGCGGAGAACTCTCCAGCCCTCTACTCGAGCATATATCGCTAGAGTGTCACCGACGACACCAAGGGCTGGCTGAAGGACTGGGACTTGCGGTCTGGGGGCAATTTCACCAGTGGGTGGGCATGGGCGTTCTGGGTACGCCACACTTGCGATCACTTCGCGGAGGAGCTGCGGTACATCGGCCTGTTTGAGGCGGTGTGGACGTCGCAGTTCCACTTCTACCAGCAGTCCGAGCTCGGGTCGGAGCTGTTCACCCACTGGTCCCCGGATACCAACACCTTCCACCTTCACCATGGGGAGGTCGGTATCGGTCTCTGGGACATCCACTGCATCGGAGGTATCCCGCTGGAGGGTTACCAGTACGATGAGTTCCTGCCACCGAAGAACACCTGGGAAGACAGGTCACGGACTCCCATTCTGACCTGGCATCTGCTTGACCTGGCTACGCAGCGGCTCGGGATCAAGGACTTCCAGAAGGACATAGCCTACAAGGAGTGGTTCGGCCAGTTCTTGGAGCATGACCCGGTGGTCAAGATGCCAGGCAGGGGGAAGCGGTGCCCGACCGCGGCTCAGAGGAGCCGGAACGGGTCGTACTGGCGGGTCCTGGAGACGGGCGACTACCGCTCATGGGGGTACCGCGTCATCGAGGCCCGGGACCCAAATGTCCGGTACGCGGCGTTCCTGGCCGCCTTTCTGAGTGGGTGGCTCCTGCCAGTGCGGGACGCGAGAATGGGCGTTCGCCCGGCGACACTGGCGATGGCGGGCGCTATGACCGCCAACAAAAGATACAACCTCGGGGTCCCAGTACTGGCGAAGCTGTATGCCATCCTGGGACGCATCTCGCGAGGGCGGTCGCCACGAAGGATCTGTGGGCCCTTCCAATTCTTCCACGGCTGGGGTGGCTGCTCACCTTGGTGTGTACACATTTCCGAACGCCATCATTCCTCCGGGAAACGGCCTGCGACCCTCCCTGCTGAACATTGCGGGGGTCGCTCCGATGACCCTAAGTGAGGAGGGCGTGAGGATTCGGATTGGCAATCATGCCAATTTCAACTTCAGCCCGTTCCCCACTCCCGTTGGCCAAATGATCGACAACGGGCAGGGTCCGCTGGAGCAGCACGAGTACTTCCTGAACATGCGGGGCGGGGTGCTCGTGGCTCGGATCGACGGGAAGGTGATCTGCGAGCCTTACGTGCCAACCCGGTTCGCCAGGCAGTTCTGGTGCCTTCAACGGATGCCAAAGAGGGTATTCACTGCTGTCCGGGAGGAGACGAACCCTGGCGTCCTTCGCCAGATGTGGCTGATGTTCGCCGCCTTTGGCTCTGGCGACGTCATCACTCTCCCTCCTACCGGGGTTGACGCAGGCTTGGCAACTGAGTACGCCGAACACTGGGCCATCGCGTACCCCGAGGGGCTTCTACGGAAGCCAGTTCGGCGGCTCGAGGTCACCCGTGCGGAGACCGGGCGTCAAGGAAGGAGGCGAGGCGCCGCCACACGGGGGGAGAACGGAGGCGCGCCAAGCAGCGGAGCCGGCGCGAGCAGGGACTTCGGCGGCGGTTACATCGCAGGTTGCCGCTACGACCTCGGCGCACAGAGAGGGGGGCGCGTGCGGTGGTCGAAGAGCGGCCCGGGAAGCAGGTAAGGCGTCTGCTCGAACCCTCCCACGATGCAGTCTTCCCGGCGCTGTGGTCGGCCTGGATGACCCTGCGGCAGTCACTGGGGACCGACGTCATCTGGCGAAAGATACTCAGAGAAGGGATCTATCTGCCAGAGGTCGGGCGCCTCCAGATCGCCGACAGGGTGGACATCAACCGGCAGTATGCGTATCTGACGGCCATGGACGAGTACGCGCGCCAACGTGGTCAGCGTGCGGAGCCATCCCTTCTGGTGAAGGTGATGCTCGGTCTAGAACCCGCTCCAGAACAGATGCCGCCGGGAGAAGATGACAGTAACGACTCCGAGGAAGAGGAGGAGACGGGGGAGGATGAAGGCTCCGAGGGAAGGTCCCATCGGGGGAGCCCGCGGGAGAGCGGCGAGGTGGCCGGCTCTGACAATGTTGATGTCACTGAGCTCCTCGAGGTCCGCTTCTATCCCTACTCAACCTGCTTCATCCATTCTCTTATGCAGCTTATAATCCATTTCTCCACCTTTCTCAGGAGCACACGGATGTTGGTCAGGCGTCCTCAGCGGGAGTAGGAGAGGCGCCAGCAGGACAAGGCGGGGACCAGACACCCATCATTGAACTGACAAGCGCTGAGGGGTCCCCTGTTGCAATTGTTCCTGCGGTGATCGGGATAGCGGAAGATGACGCTCTGAACTCCCGTAAGTCTCCTTACTTTGCTGCTGGTGTCTGCCGTTGACGATCCGTGACTAACCACGGCATGCCTTGCGCAGTGATCTCAGGGCTGGAGGCCCGTCGGGCTACCAAACCCGGGCCATCTACGAGTGGACCAGTGGCAGACATGCCGCCTGCTCCGGAACAGACTTTTCACACCGAGCCGGCCCCACCAACTGCTGATCAAGGGACTGCGGACGTCGGCGGTGCTGCCATCGGAGAGATATCGGGGGCTGGCGAGGGTGTCAGCGCCGCTGGGGCGAGAGAAGAAGGTTGCCCAGGTGTTGGGGAACCTATCCCCCATGAGGACATCCCAGGGGCGGACCCTGCAGCAGACCTGCTGGCTGCCTTCCCTGCCTACCGGCCTGCCGACCCCGAGGAGATGGACGACTCGGACGCGGAGGCGGTCGAGGAGAGCCGGATAGCGCGCCGAAGGGGGTGGAAGTGCATCCAGCGCTTCCTCAAGCGAGACCCATCGGAGTGGCTGGGGTGCATGGGGTCACTCCAAACCTGGCCGCGCTTCCTGTGTGCCGGGGGAGCTGATGCTCAACGCCTCCATCTGACGGTCCGTGATTTCATGGCCGAAAAGATGCGCGAGAGCCGCCGGCGTGCCGACGTCGCACAATGTCGGGACATGTCGGAGAACACGCGGGCGCTCCTCGCGGCGGAGCAGGAAGTCCGGCGTCTCGAAGGGCAGGCGGCAGAGAAGGAGGCCTTCGTCGCAACGTGCACCGAGCTTGTGGAGCAACTAGCAGCCCAGCTGGTTGACGCCCAGGTACAGCTGACGGAGGCAGGCCAACAAATGGTCACAATTCAAGCCGAGCGGGAGCGTGCACAGGCCAGAATCGACGAACTGCGTGCTGCGACCGCCGACGAGGAGAGGGCACGCAGAGAGCGAGAAGCAGCTCTGGAGGCCGCCAGCCAAAGGGTAGCGGCGTTAGAAAGACTTATCCAGCACGCTAATCCCTAGGGGCTTTATTTTTTGCCATTCCCAGAACATTTGCTTCCGCTACTCAATATTTCGATCCACTTGTATGAATCACCATATTTATCTGCATCTTTTGGCTTAACATGCTCAACCACAATCCATTGTCTCGCGGGAGCGTTAACCAAGCTTCAGGCATCCATAATTGGGCCTGGATTTCTAAAGAAAAGAGGGAGGTCATTCCTAGGAAAGGAGACCTCAGACCTAATCAATGTATCATCCCCCCAACTTGTTCCGACACACGAGCGGGACAATGCTAGGGGCGTTGAGATTTTATCCGAACATAGGGAAATGAGAAAGGGTGAATCGTGTGTCCCGAATTCAGAAATCCACAACGGTTGGCCTTCCAGGAAATGCCCAAGACGGCAAGCGGACAATGGATCAATCGACCATACTACTGCGATAGACGGACCGAAGGTCATCATCCATATTGCAGGAGGCGGATCACATGTCATCGTCAATGCCGCTTTGGGGGTTCCTTCAGGCACAAGGGTGGAAATCCAGATCAACAGGGCATGCGAAGCGTGGGGCGCAGTGACGATTTGTTCGGATAGAACCCAACGCTCTCAAAATTGCGCCACCGTGGGGAAAGCGTATTAGGCGGATGCACTAATCTGGCCGTGAATCACCCCAATTCGTAGACAGAACCTTTTTAACGAGGAAACTGTCGCTTCCCATCATTGCAATGGGGCATCCCGAGCTGGATCGGGGAGAATATCACAACTGCACCACTCTACCCGAAGTCAGGCCAGACGGCCGACGACGAGGAGGGGTGGGACTTAGCGATCCCTGAGGATAGACCCGAGTCGGAATGCCCGGGCGTTCCTACGTACTCCATCAGGCTGGAGATCAAGCCACACGTAGTTCTGAGAGTGCAGTTTAACGTCATGCAGGACGTAGAATCCCATTTGGGGAGATCTTAGTTTAGGGTCGTAGAGCTCGGACCATAGGGGTAGATCTTAGTTTAAGGTCTTAGAGCTCGGACCATAAGGGTAGATCTTAGTTTAAGGTCTTAGAGCTCGGACCATAGGGCTAGATCTTAGTTTAAGGTCTTAGAGCTCGGACCATAGGAACCTCAAAGTACGCCACATCGTGGTCCTATCCCCTGGATATGCGAAGGTGCACTGAGGGATAGTGTCAAGAGTGTCGAGATTTTTCCTGGTCAGAATGGGGGGTGGAAAACGTAATGTGAATCATGCATCCATTCACTCAAGGACTGGGGGCACCGGCGTAACGATATGGGAGTACTTCCGACCGTGGCGGAAAAGCAGCATCAATATCGCACTAACTGTTGATGGAATGAGGCAGCAAACGAGCATCGACCGCTCAATCGCAGGATTCATATCGATTTGCTGCCCGAGGCCATTGGGGGCACCAGCCCGAGTCGGTGGGAGAGCACTAAGGCATTGTGTCCAAACCGTTCACGGGGGCTCCACCCATGGCGTAGGCGATGGGTCCGAATGAAAGGGAGCACAAAACCTGAAAATGGAAGGAACCTGACCAAGCTGAACCTGACCCTCCTGGCAATAAACCAGAGTACTCTTGACACCAGTGGACCACTGCAAGGGGTCGAGGGACACGCCTTGAGGGTGGCCTGAAGGCGGCGGATTCCCCATAGAAGGGGGAATCTCTAAGAGGTGGGGGCTGGACCCGAAGTTTCAAACATCCGGGCGTTCCTACGTATCCCATAAGGATGGGAATCAAGCCACACGTAGTTCTTGAAGTGCGGCGCAACACAATCGGGCACCAGCGCGGGGAAGGGTGCGGGTCTGACCCTCGCACACAGAAGAAGCGGTATTTGATATTTCTTGTTTGTCCTTAAAGGTGGATGGTTTTTCTTTGTGCAGCGACATGCCCGTGATTAAGGAATCCCTGGCGTCGCCACAATAATCAAGCCCTGAAAGGCATTGATGAATGGCGTGGTTATTAACCAGCGCCCAATGTGAGTTTCCCCTGAGGAGAACATCACGATGCAGTGCCATTTCTCGTCGGGTGGCCAAGATGATCACAGTTTACGGTCGTGTGGTAGGACCAGACAACACAGTTTAAGGTCGTGTGGTTCGGACCATGGAGGAATCCGCTTATCTCGATACGGCAGACTCAGCGGAGGTGGGAACATACCCAGCCCTGCGGATACGCACGATCCCAGGAGAAGGATCCTGGGATAGGGGCCTGCGTATGTCCATCACCCGAGGGGCAGAGATGCTAGCCTCCAGATATGCTGGGCCCAGAACGCGATTGTTCGGGCGACTCCTTCCTCCTTATGGGGACGAGGGTCCAGCTACACATGGCCCTTAAGGAGGACACCAGCGTATATCCTTGGTGCTCAGATCGTGGGAGCCTCGACAGACACCATTACCCTGGTTGTCCTGCCTAACGTGTAAAGGTGTACTGAAGGTCAGTATGAAGAGAGTGTCGAGATTCCACTACAACGCACAAAGGCGGAGTGTGATGAGGACCGCGCAACCAATGTTCGGAGCCTAAAAGAGCCGACATGGCGATCAAGGATGTTGCTGACCATATTCGCAACACAACATCCGATCGCGTCAGCCTAGAACGGGGCAAGCAAACGAGCATCAACCGCTCAATCGCAGGATTCATATCGATTTGCGGCCCAGGACCCGCTGGTAAATCGACCCGGAGCGGTAGGAGAGGACTGAGGCATCGTACCCAAACCGCTAACGAGGATCCCTTTGAGTGAAGGCTCAAACAAGAGGAAGCGCGCGGCCCGACAAGCAACACAAGACTTCCCGGGATTGCATCCGACACTACGGTTCATAGACCAAAGTACCCAAAACATGTTAACAGATCACTGGAAAGGGTCGGAGGACTCACCCTGAGAGCAACCAAAAGACAGCAGATCCCCATGATCAACCAAGAGATGGGGCTGGACCTGAAACACAAGCGTCCAGGCGGTCCTACGTATCCCATAAGGATGGGAATCAAGCCGTACGTAGTTCTTGAGAGTCAGTTTAACGTCATGAAGGACGATGAGGGGTGTGAGGTAGTCCCACACACGGGGGAGGTGTATGGCGCGGCCAGCAGACCAACGTGAACGAGGACATAATCCCCCGCTCACGCCACACGCCTCACACAAAAAGGAGGGGAACTGGGGCCAGAGGCCCAACGCGGGATAGAGATTCCCGAGAAATGGGGCTGGGCCTGAAACATGAATGTCCAGGCGGTCCTACGTATCCCATAAGGATGGGAATCAAGCCGCACGTAGTTCTTGAAGTGCAGTTTAACGTCATGCAGGACGAAAAGAGAAAGAAAAGGGGGGAGCAGAAGGCATCCCCAAACATAGGGGGCGTACATCGTGGCGAGCAAACCGACGTGAATGAGGGCGTAGCCCCGCGTCCACACCATACGCCACATATCCAGAGGCAACTGGGCCAAGGGCCCGAGGTGGGATGGAAATTCCCGAAGGATGGGGCTGGGCCTGAAACATGAATGTTCAGGCGGTCCTACATATCCCATAAGGATGGGAATCAAGCCGCACGTAGTTCTTGAGAGGCAGTTTAACGTCATGTGGGACGAACGCTGAACAGTTTAACGTCTTGTAGCTCGGACGTAGTACAGTTTAACATCGTGTTGGATTAATGCTAAACAGTTTAACGTCTTGTAGCTTGGACGAGGTACAGTTTAACGTCATGTTGGACGAAACACTTGGCAGTTTAACGTCTTGCAGCGCGGACGATATGCTAGGCAGTTTAATGTCATGCAGCTTGGACGTATGCAGTTTAACGTCGTGCAGGACGTATGCAGTTTAACGTCGTGCAGGACGTATGCAGTTTAACGTCGTGCAGGACGTAGTACACTCAGACAAAGTACTGCTTGAGGAACCTAGCGTTGGTGGGAGGAGTGACACGCTCACCATCCATAGTCGCTAGGGAGTACGCGCCATTGGGATAAACTTTGTGGACGACAAGAGGTCCCTCCCACTTGGTCTCCAACTTGGGTGGCTTCCTGCCGGGGATCATTGGTGCTCTTAGGGCTAGCACTAGGTCACCCTGTAGGAAGGAGCGGAGGCGAACCTTCTTATTGAAAGCTCGAGCCATTCTGCTTTGATGCCTCTCCAAGTTGTGCAAGGCGCGAAGTCTATTCTCATCCAGTGCTTCCAACTCGACTAGACGGGCTTCAGTAGCTCTGTCCGGCGCTTTCTGGTCGTAGACCGCAATGCGCAAGGACGGTAACTGGATCTCGATGGGCAGGACGGCCTCAGCTCCATACACCAAGGAATAAGGGGTCATCTGGGTGGAATTGCGAGTCGTCGTCCGATAAGCCCAGAGGGCGTTGGGGAGCTTGTCCGGCCAACTCTTCTTGTTCTGACCAACCATTTTTTGCAGAATGTTAGAGAGGGTTTTGTTAAACGCCTCGATCTGTCCATTCGCCTGCGCATGATAGCGAGATGTATGGTTCGAGCGAATGTTGTACTTGGCGTACAACTTCTTCAACTCGGCTGCTCGGAAATTGGTTCCGTTATCCGTGAGGATAGCGCGAGGCACCCCAAATCGATGAATGATGTTGGAGGTCACGAAGTCAGCGATCGAACAGGATTTGACCTCTCTGAGCGGAATCGCCTCTGCCCATTTGGAGAAGAAGTCTGTGGCGGTCAGAATGAACTGGCACTGGCGAGCCGTCGCCGGCGGGTAAGGTCCCACAACATCCATCCCCCAGACTGCAAAGGGCCAAGAATACCTGGTGGTATGGAGAGGCTCTGGCGGCCGATGTACAAAGTTCGCATGAACCTGGCACGCATGGAACCTCCTGGCATACTCGATGCAGTCATGGATCATGGAGGGCCAGAAGTATCCCAACCTCCGAATCTGGTGGGACAGCTTCAGCCCAGTCTGATGGGCACCGCATGAACCAGCATGAACCTCTTGCATGACTCGTGGGATATCAACTCCCTGAAGGCAACGGAGGAGAACACCATCGAATCCGCGTCTGTAGAGGATCTGCTCCAGGCTGGGACTGCTCTGGAGGACAAACTGCGATGCGCGGCGTCGAACTCGCTCGCGCTCGGCTCGATACGACGGGAGAATGCCGTGTTGGAGGTACTCAACCAAAGGCGTCCTCCAATCAGGGGCTGGTTCGACCGCCATATCTGGGGTACTCGGGGCTCCGGGCACGGGGGGCAACCGTGGTGAGATTACTTACCGACGGGCCGCGATCTCCCTCCGGGATAACGGGAGCGATGAGCCTGCGGTGCGTCACGCGGACGATCAGGTTATCCTGTTCAGGCTCCGCAAGTGACGCAGCAAGGTTGGCCAAAGCATCTGCTCGACCGTTCTGCGACCGGGGAATATGGACAATTTCTGGCCGAGAAGGGAACCGGGCCATCAGAAGGAGGGTACACTCTAGTAATGGCACAAGTTCCGGCTTCCTGACAACATAGTCGCCATTGATCTGCTTAACAACCAGCTCGGAGTCCCCTTTCACACACAGATGGGGCACGTCGATCTCGAGAGCTAACTCGAGGCCAGTGATGAGGGCATGGTATTCCGCCTCATTGTTGGTACAGCCCTCTGACAACAGGAAAGAGTATGGCAGCACGGCTTGCTCCGGGGTGATGAAGACGATACCCAAGCCCACTCTGTTGAGCTTAGGATTATCGAGCCTTCTACCGGTGGGGCTCCGGGAGGCACCGTCAAAGTGCATCTGCCAGCATGGACCGGCTCGATCGACCGAGAGAATGGCCTCATCAGGAAAGCCTAGATCCAGCGGCTGATCCGTGGAGGTTGGGTGAGCAGCCAAAAAGTCTGCCAATGCTTGCCCTTTGATGGCCTTCTGAGACACATACCTGATGTCGAACTGCTGGAGAATCACAGCCCACCGCGCTAGACGGCCAGTCAACATAGGCCGGCTCAGGATATATTTCAACGGGTCTACCCGAGAAACCAACTGTACCTCATGGTGCTGCAAGTAGTGCCGTAATTTCTGTATGGCAAATACGAGCGCCAGGCAGCTCTTCTCGACGGGGGAATATCTGACTTCCGCATCGAGGAGCATGCGACTGAGGTAATAGAGGCTATTCTATGTTCCCTCGTTGTTCTTCTGGGCGAGAAGGGCGCCAAGGGACCGTTCCAGGGCGGTCACATAGAGGACCAGCGGCTTCCCGGATACAGGCGGCATCAGAACCAGAGGTTGCAGCAGGTACTGCTTGATTTCCTCGAAAGCGGTCTGACACTCTTTATCCTATACATAGGTGGCACCTTTCTTCATGAGCCAAGAAAAGGGCTTACACTTGCCGGCCAGATTCGCGATGAATCGGCGTATATAGGCTAAGTGGACTTGGAACCCTTGCAGTTCCCGGATGTTACCTGGGGGAGGCATCTGGATAATCGCCCTGATCTTCTCTGGTTCGATCTCAATACCCCGGTATCTTACCATAAATCCAAGGAACTTTCCGGAGGTGACCCCGAAGGCACACTTCAACGGGTTCATCTTCAGGCAACGAGACCGGAGGAAGCCCAACACTTTCTCAAGATCTTTGAGATGGTCCTGACGCTGGCGCGATTTGACTACCAAGTCGTCGACGTAGAATTCCACCAGTGTGCCGAGGATTGGCTTGAATATGCGGTGCATCGCCCGTTGATAGGTGGCACCTGCATTCTTCAGGCCGAAGGGCATGACCCGGTAACAAAAGGTACCTTGGGGGGCCCTGAAGGCAGTGAACTCCTCATCCTCAGGGGCCATCCGGATTTGGTTGTATCCGGAGTATCCATCCATAAAGGAGAGGGCTTGGAACCCTGTCGTGGCGTCAATCAATAGCTCTGTCACTGGAAGGGGAAAATCATCCTTCGGACAGTGGCGGTTGAGATCGCGGAAGTCGATGCAGACTCTGATCTGCCCGTTCTTCTTCCTGACCGGCACAATGTTGGCCAGCCATTTGGGGTACTGAACTTCCCTCACGAAGTTGGCTTTGATAAGCTTGTCAACTTCGGCCTCAACCATGGCACCGTGAAATGGGTGCATCTTCCTGGGAGGCTGCTTGAACCTGCGATGGTTCGCCGGGAGACCAAGGCGGTGGACGGCTACCTGAGGATCTAGCCCCGGCATCTCGTCATAGCCCCAAGCGAACACATCACGGTGCTGCCTGAGAAAGTCCACGTACTGCTGCCGCTCCTCAGAGGGCATGGCAGCACTAACCAATGTGGGTCTTGGATCTGCTTCGGTTCCAAGGTTCACTTTTACTAACTCATCGACCGTGGCGGAGACACCCTCCTCAAAGGCTGGGGGTGCATCTTTCACGTCCTCTCCACTCGGGGAGGGATCGTCCACGGGAGAGACTGCGTTGGCAACTGCATTGGGGCTACCAGATCCTGCTGGGCCGCTGGTGCTGGCATGGGCGGTCGTGGTCATCTCATCAGGAGACTCACAAGCCGTCGAGACCATGGCTACGTCCAACCGTTGAATCGGGAGGACGTAAGCGTCATCCGAACTTGCCCAGGGATCACTTGCAACAGTGACAGGCTCGACCTCACCTGCCAGGATCTGCTTATCCTTGCTCTTGTAATAGTCCGCATCCAGATAGCGGGCTTCACATGAGGCAAAAGGAGAGGCATCTCCTTGAAGCATGCCTACTCGACCGTTAAGGGAGTATTTGAGGCATTGGTGGTATGATGAGGGAACCGCCGCATGAAGGTGGAGACATGGCATGCCCATCAATGCGTTATACGCAGTGTCTTGAGAGACTACCATGAATTCGGTGTTGGCAACCAAGTCACCGAACTGGGTCTTCAAACGTATCTTGCCGACCGGAGTTTGCTCGGTGCGGTCGTACCCCTGGATCCTGAGGTCGGAGGGGATCAAGTCATCCTCAGACAACCCCAATCTCCGGAGCGTCCGAGTTGGAATCAGGTTAATCCCGGACCCCGTGTCGACAAGACAGCGCCGGACTTCAAGGCCATTGAACTGGCCAGTAACATACAGCGGACGAATGTGCCCCTGTATAGGAGGGTCTTCATCCTTACCAGAAAACGAGATAACTGCCTGACATTCGGCGTCCTCAATCGTTTCGGCGTGAAAGGACTCTGCAGCCGCAACCTCTATCTCAAACTGGAGGGGGCTCTTCAGGGCTTCAGCGAGTGCCTCGCGCATCTCAGATGACATGCGCAGAGCCTCAAAGATGGAGAGTCTCGCTGGGATGTCGTCCAAGTGCTTCAGGACATCATACTTTTTGGCCAAGCGCGAGCCCCTGGTTACAGGAGGTTGCTCTGCGGTTGGAGGCATGACGGGCCTTGCCGGTTGGACCGGCGGCCGACTGGTGCTTGGCGCATCTCGCTGTTCATTGGTTGAAGCCCGGGAAATGGTCACCGTACTGGGGTCAAGAGGCCGGGATGGACTCGTGGCAGGACGGAGCTGATTGCGACGCGGCTGAGGCAGTTCTGCCTGGTCCCACACCACAAACAGTGGCGGAGGCGAATCTGTCATCCCTGGATGGGGGGCCTGCGCACTCTGAGCTCGGTTTTGAGCCTGCTGCCTAGTCTCAGTGGCATGCACGGCCTGGCTGGAGGTACTAACTGCTGTGCCCCGGCGACTCCTGTTGTTGCGGCTCCTCCGACGGTGGCGAAGACCGGGGACACTAGGGAGGTCCACCTGGTGTTCTTCAACGTCGGGAACCGAGAAGGGATTTACCAGCTCGACGGTATTAACCAAAGCGTACCCAATGCTGTCATCGGACGAATCATTCACCACGGGGCGGATCCTAGGAGGGATCCCCATCTCCGGGGGAATGAAATCGCCGAGAGTGCGGGATAGTGGCGGAACTGGCGGGGCGCGCTCTTCCTTCTTGCGCCGCCGCCGTTTTCTCTTCCCGGAAGAGGCAGGCTGGGATGAAAATGCCGAAGCAGCACCCGCAGATTCTGGGGTCTCAGGATGATTCAAGTGCGCACGGATGATTCCATGGGCGCGAATGATCGTCTTGCGGGCCATCCAGTTTTTATACTTCTGGGACCCGCGGTCGGAGACCAGCTGCCATTCGTCCTCATTGCCGCTATCGTCATCTGATCCCACGAACACGCCCGCCACTTGTGCTGGAACTGGGCCCAACCTGATTACATTGTTGTTAATCTGGTCTTGGAGCCAATCCTTAAACACATAGCACCGCTGGATGGTGTGTCCCAGGGCCCGATGGTAAGGGCAGTAGCGGGGGTTATCCGTGAGATGTGCCTCCTCTGGCCTCCAACACTCAGGCAGTCGCACAATCCTCTGCTCCAGGGCGCTCCGGAAATAACCGGGGACCTGATCCTCATGAAATGAGTAGGTCAGGTATCACGGGCCCCTGGGAGCGTGGTCTTGACGAGGGGCTGGAGGGGCCTGCCGAGGAGGTGGACCCTGATTATCTCGCCTGGGTTGTGGCGGTACATTACGCGGAGGGGTCGGCCGGTTCTGAGGCTGCCGCTGCTGGGCCGGGAACTGAGCCCGTGGAGGCGGATTCCTGTGAGGCTGTGGAGCTGGTCTCGCCGGCAGCAGCTCCAATGGCCTGGGGGCCTCTATCTGGGCCACAGCAGCGGGCTCAGCCCTGCTGGCTCTCCTTGCAGGAATCATAGGAGGCAGCGGGTGTGCCTGGCTGGCCTGTTGCAGGGCTTCCTCAAGACGTTGAGCTTTGTCTGAGAAGTCCCTGAACCCTCCGGGGTAATTCTGAGTGATCAAGGAAGGGACCAGCTCGGTCTTGACGTTCCCGACGCACATTGTCAGCAACTGCTCCTGAGTCAATGGCATGTCACGGGAATACGTGAGACCCTTCCATCGGGCGACGAAGTCCGCGACTCGCTCATCAGGCCTCTGCTTGCACTTGAAGAGGTCTGCGATACTCGTCTTCCGGGTCGTGGAACTGAACTGGTAGAGGAATTGTCTACGAAGGTCCTCCCAGCTAGTTATCGACCCGACGGGGAGCTGGCTGTACCAGACAAATGCTGACCCTTCCAGTGTCTGGACAAAGCAGCGAAGCTTAGCGGCCTCTTGTTGCGCCGGAGTCCACAACATAGGCCCGCACCTCGAGTTGAAATGGGCCAAATGCTGTGGAGGATCTCCAGTCCTGTTGAATGGGGAAAAAGTGGGATTCCCGAATCCCGGAGGCGCCGGCATGTCATCCACCCATGCTGGGTATGGCTTGCCGTCTGGTGGGATTGCCACTTGCCGAGTCTCCAAGGCTTCCAAGCGGGCAATGAGTGCCGCTATCGGATCGTCCGGACATGGGTTCCAGTCCTGGCGAGGATCTCTAACCACGAGCGCATTGCATGGCCCTTCAATCGGGTCGTCGACCGGGTCGTCGAACTCGGCAGCTCGTGGGATGGCGGGCGGAGCGGCCCTTGGGGCAGCGGGAGGAATCCGAGCGGGGTCTCTCAGGTAGTCACGCCGCTCGGGAGGGTGTGGTGAAACATACCGCGCCCTCTTGCCATAGGCGATGGCCTCTCTCCTGTCGGCGAACACGGCATAATCACGGTTGCCCGGGAGAGCCTCATCGAGGGATGGTTGTTCCTGTCCCTACTGTCCTGGCCTAGGATCACCGTAGTCAGGCCGCTGCTCTGCAGCGCGCTCGGCGAGGAGCTGGTCAACTAGCTTCTTCTGCTCGGCAAGCTGTTGACGTAGCATAGCCTTCTCGGGATCCTCATCCGCCCTCTGCGTGGAGGCAGACGGGTCGGCGGGCTTTATAGCCTCGCCGTGCTCTTTACCTTTGCTGACGTTTCGGCTCAACGTCAGTGCTTCAGTGGGTGCGGGGAGTCCCAGGAGGTTCCTCTGATGACGAGTAACTCTCACCGATGGATCCAACAACGGCTTGTCTTCGGGGGGAGAGCCCCCGTCGAGAAGTTCCAAACCGTTCCCCTCCCCCGACAGGTCAGCCATATTGACTGTTTCCGTCCCTGGGGATGTACCCTCAGGGCCACCCAGTGAATCGGGCTGTCGGCGAATCGCACTGAAGCGTAGGGTAGCGTACTGCCCCCATCCACGGATATACACGTGGGGAGTGGCTTCCTCGATAACCTTGCGGAGTACTTGAAAACACTCAACGCATCGTTGTTGGAGGGCCTCGTGGTGCCCAAATGACCCGGGGTGCCGAACCACGGGGAGCGTGGCTAGGTCAATTTGACGGCACTGCTCCCCAATATCCTCCAGGTGCACTTGACTCCCAGGATATGGAATTTGTAAGCGGTGAATACGGGAGTGAGTCTCCCGGAGAGTTCGGCAGAAGCATTCGAACTCATCCGGGGTGAGCGATTCGGGTGCATCAAAGTCTGGTCCTGCGACTGGCCAAAACTTCTCAGGGAAGTGGCCCTCTGCAAGGACGGTCCAGAAGCTCCACGACTCAAGCTCGGTACCCAGGTCTCCTTGGTCCTCTTCAAAGACTGGGAATGGACGGGGAACCGGCAGTGGTGCCGAGGCGGGCCGACGGGCTGGCCGGAGGTGAATACGGCGAGCAGGCCGATTGGCCTCCATATCCCGGGCCTCCCCCTGAGGGTGGCGGTGCCCCAGCTACCACATCACGATAGGACAGGCCGGCGAGCGAATATCCTGCCGTAGCGTCAGTGCTCGCCGAGGGTGCACTAGATCGTGGTTCGACCGTCGGTCCCCAGAAAAGGTCTCCGGCTTCTCCGATCGAGGCAGAAGGCGCTTCCGGAGGGGCCGGTACCAACCGCAAGCTTGATCCTTGGGGGTCTACCAGGCCCTCGCTACTCCGGATATACCTTCGGAGAGAAGCGGGGATCGTGTCGATCTCGCTCTCGGGAAGTACGAGGCTGACGTGCCGCATTCCTACCCCTGCCCCTGACTGGCGGGATTGGGGGGAGGGCTCTGTCGCCGAATCATACTACGCCTCTGTATCAGAGAAACGAACCGGTCGGATCTCTGTTCGGAATTCCGTAACATTATTCCCTCGGCGTCGACGCCTCTCCCTCCTGCCCCTGGGTGGTTCTTCGGGGCACGGTTGATCTCTATCCTGGCGTCCTCCGGCCGCACCGGTGCTGGGGCCAAGAGGACTGGAAACCAAGGTGCGAGGAGCACCGGGACAGATATCAAAGGGGACGCGGGAAGAAATGATTCCGGGCGGGCCTCCGGGCTGAGATCGGAAGGTGGGGTGACCCATGCCTCTTGGATCGGCCACACGAAGTAGACCCTGTCGGTGAATAGCGCTACCGCGAGGTGGTCCGCGGTGGCTATTGTCTGTACCAGCAACCGGGAGAGTCAACCCAACCTGCCTTAGGGGCGGTCGGGGCCTCGATCCAGGTCGGGCATAGAAGTGCCCCCGCTCAGGATGCGCAGGGGCCTGGTGACTGGAGCCAGCAGTGGTTTGAGCCAACGCGGCCGCTGTTGCTAGGGCCCCAAGGTGGGCATCCTCTTCCGCTCGTGCCCGACGTTGGCATCGAGACAGACGAGTCGGGATGAGCGGCGCGGGCAGGTGGAGATCCTGTTCCTCGACTTGAGGGGCCTGGCGGCAGTGTCGCCGTGGCCTGGCGGGAGCCCTTATCGTGGATCCCTGGAGCGGATCTCGGATAGGGTAGTCCCGGGCATCTTCCACTTCATCCGCATAGGGGAAGGAGTTGTCGGAGCGCTCCGGGGATAAGCTCCCAAAGCGGTTGGACGTTGAGGTAGGCAGCGGTGCCTCCCTGCGCGGCCCTCGGGGGCGGCGTTGGCGGCGAGGTGCAGCTCCCTCGAGGTCTAGGCGAGCCATGTCCCTGGTGGGGATGACTCCCTCTTCCTCATATCTCCGCACCAAGCTGTTGATCACCCTTCTTTGGATGACCTCCGAGGGTGAGAGAGGGCGTGGTTGTCCCGCAATTGCGGCTGTTGGGATAGCTGTGGAACGGGCGGGACCGCGCGGAGTAGCCGCGTCGGTGTTTCCCCTACCCCTGCGCCAGTGGGCGGGCGGCGATCGGGCACTGGATTGGGTGACCTGATTTCTGAAAGCAGGGAGAAGAACCCATTAATACTGACAGGAAAAGGAATCGACAACCAACCATTAGTGCCACGACGCCTTCCGTGGGGGGGGACCCAGGCCCTCGACGTCGTGAGACGGAGCGCCCGAGTTCCCTTCCCCAGCCCCTGGCGGGTAAAACAGAATGCTCGGTCGAGCAGCATGCTGGTCTTCCAACACCTCTGAAATCCATCGGTCTTCGTATTGAGGAGAAGAGATTCACGTCGGGTTCACCATTTTTCTGTTTCGGTGCGGATGTGCGTCGGGTTACGCTGTTCTGCCAGGGCGCGTTCGCGCGTGCACCCGTCAACCCGAGGGGATGGGCGCGCGGCTTGTGGCCCCGCAGTCCCGCTTTCCAAAGGCGGGCGGCATCCGTCCCTTTTTCAGGGGCGTCTGCTCCTTGATCGAAACCGAGATGATGGGATGTCGGCTCCTCCTTCCGTGGACGTCTCCTCGGAACTCGTCGCCTAATCCGGGTCTCCCTCATAGATTTAAGAATGTTCGTGAATCTCGTTCCCAGCGCCATGTCTCCATGGACACCGGTTAATTACGCTGCTTCCGCCCGGACGCTCCAAGGAGTCCGGTCGGGGCAGCAACCTGCGGTGAGGAGACCGGGTGGCTCTGGGTGTTGGGGGCGTGTCTTGGCACTGCGACTCTGCATGTCTGCCTTCCGTCCCTAATAGGGCTTCTCGAAGGCGTGATGGCCTGAGGCATCCCGCACTGGGTGCGGGGAACTATGTTACCTGAGGTTTTCCTCAGCTTCCCATGTTTAACACGGGGTATGCCGCGAGTTTAACGTCCAGCGGGGACGGCATCGGACTGATCAACACGAGAAGTGGATCAGATGACAGAACCCCTTGCGAGGAACCTCCGACGCTGGGGCCAGCACATGGGCGGCTTCCCGAGTGAAGTGGAGTGGAATGAAATGGCATGACCCCACCGGGATGTGGCGGCCCGGGTAAGGATCAGGGTGGATGATGGAGTGAAGAGCTTGGACCCCGTAGGGGCTTCCTACGTACCGCACGTTAGCGCGGATCAAAGTCAGCGTAGTTCGGATATATAGTTTAACGTCATGTTGGACGTCAGCAAGCCGACTCACGAAGAGATCGAGGCCTCCGGATGGAGGATTGAACCGAACCACCTCACACAGAGGGGGATGGAACGGCCGGGTGAATCACAGTTTCATGTCATGTTGGACGTTGGCAAGCCGACTCACAAGGAGATCGAGGCCGCCGGATGGAGGATTGAACCGAACCACCTCGCACAGAGGGGGATGGAACAGCCGGGTGGATCACAGTTTCACGTCATGCTGGACGTTGGCAAGCCGACTCACAAGGAGATCGAGGCGGTGGGGAAGCACAATGGAGATACACACGTGCAGTCCCCCAAAGAGCGGATTCATAGGTGAATCGACGCAAGTGTGAACCCAGGAGGGGTCCACTGATGGACGAACCGACGTAAATACGACCGGGACGACCAGGTGGCGGGCTTGAACCTCGGAGAGGCTTCCTACGTACCCTGTTTAGAAGACAGGGATCAAAGTCCACGTAGTTCGTTCTGTTTGTAACACTCTACCCCCGTGGGTGAAGGCCACTCCAATCCCGACATCCCTGCAGAGACGAGCGGGTGGGGGCCACATCCAAACCGGGAGGACCCTGCGTGCGCGGCACAGGATCGGGTGAAGCGGACGGTTTAACGTCTTGTCGGACGAAGTACAGTTTAACGTCGTGTGTTGAGGACGAAGCAGACGGTTTAACGTCTTGCCGGACGAAGTACAGTTTAACGTCGTGTGTTGGGCACGAAGATGCTTGGCAGTTTAACGTCTTGCAGCGCGAACGAGGATGCTTGGCAGTTTAACGTCATGCAGCTTGGACGTATGCAGTTTAACGTCATGCAGGACGTGGTGCAGTTTAGCGTCATGCAGGATGAATAGCGTATAGTTTAACGTCTTGTAGCTGGGACGAATGCAGTTTAACGTCGTGCGGGACGTATGCAGTTTAAAGTCGTGCAGGACGTTGAAGCCGCCGATAGGCCCGTGTCACTTCGCGCAAGCCTAAGGGGGCTGCACGGGAAGACGACGCACGGTGCGGGCACTCAGGATGAGGGTCATCGGGCGCCACGCAGGTGGGTACCCAAAGGGGGTCAAAGGGGGTGACCCTGGCGGTTTGCGCACAAAAGAGGAGCTTTGCGCGCAATACCGTGGGTCGGCGCGCAAATGGACGGGCTGGCGCGCAATTGGGCCAGCGCTTTGCGCGCGGAAGGTAGATATTGCGCACACCGGGCTTCGGATAGCACGCGGGGGCAACGGCTCATTCTTTAATCGAATGGCCACTTTGAAAAAGGGGGGGGTGCGCGCAATCGGACCGGATTGCGCGCACCCCGGGGGCAATTGCACGCAAGAGGCTTCTTTTGCGCGCGAAGGCCTTAGGGTGAAGAATTATTCAAAGGAAAGGAGCCCAAGGGATTGCGCGCGAAGGCGAACCCCGAGGCCTTATTGCGCGAAAGAAAAGAGGTTACCTGAAGATCGGCATTGCGCGCGGGAGGGGTTGGATTGCACGCACGAGAGACCTTTCGACTTCCGGCAACCTTCAAAACGTCGGGGGTCGCCTTATATTTATAGGCAACCCCTGGCGCGGAATCCAGGCCGCGGGCGCGAAATTCTCTTCGCGGGCGCGGAATCGGGCCCGGCGCGCAAGGGGAGCCGCGCGGGCCACTGGCGCGCAAAATTGCGCGCCGGCCCAGCGTATTGCGCGCATCCCAGGAGGTTTGCGCGCGGCTCATCAATTTTGCGCGCGGGTCTCCAAAATTCCGCGCAAGGCCTCCGGGCCCTCCGAAACATGCTTCCGACTCCAAATATGACCTCGCTTTCCGCATCCGGAGCTTTGTTTGGGAACAACGGACTTTTCCGGCGTCTACAACTATGATGCCATATTTTTAGGTAAAGTAGGGTATGTTGGGTGTGTGATGAATGACATGTTATTAATACTATGTTGAGGAAGGAATTTTCCCTTCCATGTTTATGAAAGTTGATACCTCATCCCTTTGATCAAAATATAACTATCTTATTAAATACCATGGTCATGGTGTAATGGTGAGTTAATTTTAGATAAACAAAGAAAGTTGTATCAAGTGTATAGTTTGGTGGCACATGTGTGAAACCTAATTAATGAGATATTATGACAAAAGGAATATTATATTGCATAGTAATCATTAATATATGGTTTTCAATGTAGTGACATTATATTCTTTCTCTTGGGTTCCTTGACACTTTCCTAGATAGTAATCTTGGTCTTTAGGAAATCCCTACTAATTTTATGGAGAAGGAATAATAGAGGTTCTTAAACTAAGTGTTTATCTTGATCTTGATTAAATTTTATTAGTATATAATTATTGGAATAAATATTATTCTTATGGTCAAGGAATAAATTTATTCATGTCTTCTCAATCTAATAAATATTAAATAAATATTTATTCTCTATAATATGATTAGAATATTTATTTTATTTATTGGATATTTAATAAGTATTAATTCAGAAAAATATGAATAAAATATGTATTTATGAATAAAATATTTAATTACAAATTTATTTAGGTATTCAATAAATGTTGAGGAAGATGATAAAACCATGATCATGTCCAGTGATAAATATTAATTTCCAATCCAGTTAAATAATATTTAGATTTTCATCAGTTAATATATTCCATAAAATAATAATATTATTATTATTATTATATGTAATTATATTTGATATGGTTTATTATATTATTTATGGTTTGTTGTGAAATTAAATAATATCTCAACCTAAACCCCAACTCTATAAATAGATAGTTATATTTATTATGAAGGGTTAATCGAGAATTGAGAATCTTTACAAACAATGGATTTCTCTCTTAAATTCCTCATTCAAACTTCATTTCAATAAAGAGATGTAGAAGATAGATTCCTTCAATACCAAAGGAATTAGTAGTTATCATGATAAACAACACAAGATGATGGATCCACTATGCTATCACATAACGTTCAATAATTATATCTCATAGATCAAAAGAGAACATGTGAATCGCTACTAGAGGGATTCTACACATGGATCCTACCACCACCATGATGGTAATAAGAAATGGGTTTTATGAATGATCAACATATTCATCAAAGAAATAACTTAATACGAGGTATTATTTCTTTTAATCTAATTTTAATTAATAATTAATTTAACATTGAAAATATCCTCTCAGAGTTTTGGGAATTCAATATTAGTATTCAATAGAAAATTTTCATTGGTTTGGATATTTATGACTTATACATTTGGTGAATGATACATTGAATGCCAAAAACCTTTATTTTTATCCACCCACATGGTGCTTTCTCTATTTTGGGAACCTTCATGTGGTTTTAGAGAGGTCACAATTTAAATTTATAATTATTTGTTTTGTTTTTTTGTATATTATGTGCAGTATTGTTTAGATCATTAATTTTTAAATTATTATATATTAATATGGGTTTTAATTAATATCATTTTGACATATTAATTATCATAATTTAGGTTTTCATTTATTCTAAATAACTAAGAATAGATGAAAAATGAATTTAGATTCCATCAGGAAGTGCTAAGGATTATAGCCGGTGAGACATGGTTATACAGTGTGTAGATGGAGTGCATGTCTTGTACCCATGTTAATTACACCTAGACATGTCACAAGATGCATGAAACGTCAAATAGTAACTACACATGATTCATTTATTGTACACTGTATGTATACCGGACCAATCTGGCACATGGTTTATTAGATTGTATGATGTGAAACTAGCGTACACATCGTATAGTCTATAGAGATTGGTAGGGAAATCCATGATAAATGTGTGGTCAAATACATGGTTTCTGGCCACATGATACTAAAATCATACATAAATATGAAACACAAGTCAATTATATATAATACATGACATGTAATTCATTATTTCCTTTATCCAAAATACATGTTCTATTCTTTAGAGTGTCGGTAGACACACAAAAATAGAAACACACAACATGTAGCCAGATTACATGTCATGTGGTTCCACATCCAAAGAACATGGTGAGTTTTTTAATGGGTAGTTTGAACACTTGTAAAGTGTGATAAATGGAATGCAATTATTTGGTACATGTTGTGTAGTCCAGTTAAGATACATAATAAATCCACAGGTGATTCTCTCTAATAAAAGGAACACGGGGAATAAGAAATGTAACTCATAATTAATTGATGTGTACTATCCCAATAAAATATAGAATTTATTTAAATTAAAAATAAAATTTATATTTAAAACCTCATTACATTCATTGTGGTTGTAATGTCTCACCTCGGGTGCCACTAAACCAAGTCCCCGAGCTGGTTCATTATGTGAACTCAGGCATGCCTCCTCGTATTCTAGTGACTGATAACTAACAATGAGGTTATAATTAGATACATCTGAGGACTATACACTATTTACCAGAGTAAACTAGCTATATAAAACAAGATAAAAAAATACATGCAACATTGGACAATAACCCTACATCACATACCACCTTCCCAAATTGGTAAAGTACTAACAGATCAATATAATAAATATGTCATGTCAAGATAGACTCATGCGACAAAGGAAAAATCAAAATAAGGTCACTAAAAATTTACCAAGTCAATATCCAACATCAATTCTTGTCCCCTCATTTCAGTTACATCCTAAGATCCTGACTCAATGATCAATCTTAGGACATTTTCCTTTATCATGTCCTCCAACCTTGTAATATTCTCGTGTATTTATAGTGGACTAGGAAGGGTGTGAGTTAACCTTATTTAGCCACAACCAATAGTTTCTAAACAAATATACAGTCTGATAACATTGTATGTAGAAGCATGGAAAACAATTTATAAGGCAATAAATTTAAAAGGTTTTATCATTAAATAATATTCAATTTAAGCACACCTTCCCTCAGATTCCAGGTGAAACTCGGACCCATCGATCATACTTTGGCCCGTTCTATCCATATAAACCATATTATTTAGGGTTTTAATTATTTAATTCATAATTAAATTAATTAATAAATTCAATTTAAATCATTTTACATTGGAGAATCAATCCAGGTATATGTACCTTGGCTACATAATAGGAGAATCATGCATTATACCTACATCCATCCATGAAATTCATCACTAGGGCCCGAAATATCACCTTATTCCAACCCAAAGATGAGGAGACACATCCCAAAATCCAAACCATACCATTATTCAGATCGTTACAAGGTTCATTATCATTTACCATTTCATCAACAATAACATCAAGGGGGAACCTTTTAATTTTCCAACATTTTCATGGACTATCCTATTCAATACCTTTAGTGAAATTTCAAAAACCATTTATTACTTAATTAATTCAAATAATTAAATTATAAAATGTTCTTAAAACTATTTAATGTATTAATCATTAAACTTTATAAATTTTCCATATCATTACATAATCATGTCATGACACTTATGATGTTTCTATTAAGAAAAAAACACTTTTTCCATGATAAATATTGACCATAGTCCCAAATGGTTTAATCTCAATAAAAATTTAATTATATATTTAACCACTCATTTCACCAGTATCAATGGATTAACACACTCCATTGATGGCCTTAGGTTTATTCTCATACTCATCAATGAACCTGATGAGGTCTTTTATGTGTCTCACACTTCAATTAATGGTCAAATATACTTTTCTTAATCAAATAAACACAAATGCATCAAGTAAGTGCATTGAAATAACATTAAATACAAGGATAAAATAAATACTATTAGAGGAATCTTGTAGACCACCTACCTCAAGCTCATATACAACCACTCAACCAAACATGGTCCTTGATTTGAGCTAAAATAACAGCTAACTCCAGGGCTATGAATTTTATGGAAAAAATAGAATTTATGAGATTTGTTAGAAGATAATATAGTCTAAAATTATTCTCCTAGAAAATGGTAGGAAACATAATCTGAGAGTTACCCAGATATTTTATTCACACTAAAACACATTATAAACTCCTATGAATCGAATGTGATTAATCCTTAGAAGAGCGGAGAGATCTTGGTTTTAACCCTAAGCTAATGGGGTAAAATGGGTAAAAAATTAGGCATGAAAAATATAAATATTAGGAGGAAAATGGTCATTATACAACTTTTAATGAAATTCATATTTTGACTACATTCTTTACTTAACTGTGCGCAAACTATGTGGACTCATCTATCAAAGAGAGGGACTGATCGCACGGTTTTCTAGGGATCCCACATAGTTTAGAAAATCATGTAGAGGACATTTAGTTGGATATTTATAAGACCATACAATTTCTTGGATCCCCTTATGTGGTTTACAAACCATGAAACCCCCTTCTCCAGGGTAAATGGTTTGTACTAACTATGCACCAACCATGCTCCATGAACTGGATGACCCCATTTTCCTCTTTTCATCTCCAAAACCCTTGGTACACTATCAATACCTTACCTACTCCCAGTAAGGATTTCATTATCCATTTGAAAATGAATTTAACTTATATTAAAATTTAAATTCACCTATCTAAATTTTTGGGATATGAAAACCTCTCCACCTAATAATATCTAGTCCTTGAGCTTCACTTACCAACATCACTAAGTCCTCAAGTTAAAAAGGTTAGGCCACTGGGCCAGCATATCATCTTCCCTCTCCCATGTTTCCTCCATAACATTGCCATGTTGGTACTACAATCAGATCAAGGAAATATTCATACCCAAAATAAATTTCTCACATTTTCCATAACATGAATTAAATGCTCATTAAAGGATGCATCGTCCTCAAGCTCAAAATCATCAACATCAATTACATGATAAGGTTCTGAGAGATAATTCCAAATATGTGGCATAATAAATAAAAACATCATATCATTGTACCACTATAAATTATTCAAGCAATAAATTACCATTCATATCCTCTCCACAACCTCAAACTGTCGCCCATACCAAGGTTCTAACTTACTCTACTTATGAATATAAAGGTTCCCTGATCTCAATTAAACCTAAAAAAATAAATAGTCACCCACTATATACCTAAGAGGAAAATTATTTTTATCAGAATTCAACTTTTTTCTACTCTGGGCCATAGTCATACAATTCGATATCAGGTGAACCAGCTTAAACAACTTCTATAAAATAATTGGTCCAATCATCCTTTATTCTTTTACTTCCATCCAATACAATGATGATATACAAGGCCTTCTATATAGTTCCCCAAATGGTTCTATCTGAATAGTCACATCATAACTATTTTTATAGTTGAACTCAATAAGAAAAAGGTTCTTCTCTAATGTTCATCCAAAATATAAGACGTACGCTTTCAGTATGTCCTCCAACACCTGGATAGTACATTCTAATTTCTCATCCATCTTCTAATGAAATTATGTACTCAAAAAACATTTGAGTACAAAGTTACTTATACAATTCTAGAAAGAAGTGTTAATTAAAATGAATATCATGATATAAAACTATACTCTAAGTTATCCCGTGAAAACATATTATCTATCAAACATACAAGTCACCCAACTGATCGACGGTGAATGTATCCATGGTATGTATGAAATGTGATAAATTTTTTAAATAATATAAAATAATACATATAACATAATTATTATATAGAACCCATATTAATACCACTAAAAAACCATCATAATATCCTCCCACTTCCATTCCAAAATGGGTGATGATTTTAATAAACTAGAAAATTTTGGATGCTCGGCATTCACTTACTGGAAGGAATATAATATCATCATAGAACCAGTGATCTCCTTAATCATTATTGTCCACAAATACTATCTATTACTTTCATGGAACAGTTTGGAAAATTTAGGGTGTTCATCCCACTTTGAGGCATGAAACTCACTAATTGTGTGGTTATCATGGGACTTGGTCAAACAAACTATATATTTTACTCCTAATGCATCCTTGTGAATAACTAGGGTCATGTATCAAGGATAAAGGGTTGGGGGTCTCACTATCCTTTCACTTATATATTTTTTAGTTTTTTTCTTGATTTTTAAAGTAGTCAGATGATTGGTTTTTGTTTAGTTATTTATTAAACTGGATTTAAAATAAAATAAATAGAAGTTAAACATAGTAGTGGGTGAAAGGGGTTGGATCTAGGGTCAAACAAACATATTATTAATTATTATTTGGTTATAATTTAATAGTGTAATCAAATATATTTATTTTATTTTTATCATATATCTAATTTATGGTTCTGAAAATTCATAAGATAAATATCCCCTGATATATCTAGTTCTACCTCCTCCATTTTTAAGAGGAAATGAACACACTTGATCAAGAAATTCACTATCTCAACACCCAAATATATCATATGATGTTCATACATAAATTCATAATGATCCATTAGTATGAATTTTAAATTGAGAGAGGGAGGGAGAGATGATTTGTTAAATTTGAGGATACAACAACACATCTAAGAGAGAAGATGAATACAATTGGTATACTTGTCTCTAATTTTCTACTATATCAAGGATGGAATTTAGATTATTATAATGAACAGAGTGCCTATGTGATATTCCCCAGGGACCAAGCCCTTAAGTTAGTTCTCTTTGATTTGGAGTTTAATATATTACGTTACAATGCAACGAATAAAGAAGAACACGAATAAACAATGTGGAATGAACAAATGGTACAATTAAAAAAACTGAGAAGAATTAGTATAAACATATAAGAGGAAAATGAAGAAATAAAATTAAAATGGAAATAAAACCTAGTTATAAGAGGCTGAATGTATCTACTTAGAGAGTGTGAAATATATTTATAGAGAGAAGGTGAGTCACCATTATCTTCCTCATCATAGTCAGTTTTGAGGTGAGAATTTCCTTCATCATGGATGGATACCACATTTGAGGGTTGAGATCAATTAAGTTACGAACGTATCTTATCCTTTGGTATTTTTTTGTTGTATAATTGATACACTACTTCTCATAGGAGTGGAAAACTATTAGTTCCCAGTGTGCTAGAAATTGGGCTTCAAAACTAACCCTTGGCAGTGGGCTAGGGACTGGATCATCAAACTTGAGTGAGGTGGTCAGACTTGAGATATAAGGTGGATCTATTGGTTGAATATTATCTAGTAATGAGGTATAGAAAGATTGGATTTAATAAGTGGTTTTGGATTCATTTGTATTTGTCTAGTCTTATCCAATAAGGTAATGGAGCTCGTATGATATTTTTACATAAGAGTAGTGTGGTAATTTCCACTAGAGGTGATTTTAGGCTTTACTCTAAAGATTCTAGCTGATGGTGATGAATGGATCGATCATCAATAGTGAAGACGGATAAAGTCATCTTCTGGTTTGGGATTTTATTCATATTCAATGGCCAATTTTGAATATGGTTAGGGAGATCTCATGGTGACCATGTTGACTATTATCTCATGGTTAGTTCTTCTTTATGGTTTGGTGGAGGTGTCTGTATAGGTGAAATTCACAATAAGCATACATATCGTGTCATGGTATAGTGAATAGTGGAAGGTAGACTCGCAATCAGTGTACTTACTATGCTAAAGGATTCAATAAGGTTATGGGTGGCATAGTCACTATAGGGAAAGTGATAAGGATGTACTAGATCACGATCAGTTATGCAGAGTAGTTTTCATGACCATGAAAGGCCCTTGAACTATTTATCAACCTGAATTTAAAAATAATTCTATTTTAATGCATTATTTTTCTCTAATAAATTTAAAATTATAAATCAATTAAAAATATTATTTTTTTAATTTCATTGAATAATTTAAAAATCAATTTCAATTTCAAATGTCTGGCTTCTCAATTTTAATTCCAATAATAAATAAATAAAAATTATCAATTTTATCCATTAATAAATCAATTCCTAGTATTCAAAAAGGTGTCAAAAATAAATATTTTACTTGTGAATTTAATTAAGATTGGGATTATGTTCAATTAATAGTAGATAACATTGTGAAATTTCTAGCTCACGTCACTCCCCAACACTTAAACTATTACACTCCCAAGCAATATTATCATTAAATTTAAATTTTTTAAAAATATAAAAAGAAAAATTAAATAAATACTCCCTATATTAAAATAAATAATCCATATAAGATGGAACACACAAACTCATCTATTGTTTAATTTATCATGCCTAGTTTTCGTGTTTAACGACTACTTTACTTTAATTAATTCAAAGTTTCAGTTTAGTATTGGATAAAATTATAATTAAGTGGAATCAAAATTTTAACAAAAAACACCTCCATTTATCCCTCTTCCCTAAGTTTCCTCAAATGAGAGTTTGATTTTCCACTTTATTGAAACAACTCAACTGAATGCTTCATAAATAAATTTCCCCTCTTCTTATGTGTTTAATATTCCCCTAACCTAAATGAACTCATTTTTTATGAGGCCCTTTTATATTGTTCCTATCCATAATTTTATGCAAAGCACTGTGTATAAAACATATTAAGGTTAAAATTGATTTATTTAATTAAATAATCACACCTAATTCCTTTATCTTAGAGATCTATTTTGGGTTCACAATTGCTCATTTTCATTCTAGGTTTAAAGGACTTATATATTTTTTAATTTATTTTAATTTCTAATGTGATTTGTCTCATATGAACCAAGTTAACTTACATTAAGTTCAAAATTATAGTGAATTAAAGTTATAAAATTTATTACACATAAATTGTTTCACTCACACTCCATCTCCAAGTTCTTAGAAAAAACTTCCATATGAGTAGTGAAAAAATCATTCCACGATCTCTTAAAGTCTTACAATTATTAGAACCAATGAATTACCACAATTTTAATAGAAAATTAAAATAATAAAGGATATCAATGATGTTAAAGAATTTTTTTAAAACAAAATATAAAACTATTAAAAAGTTTTTACACTACTATATTTACAGAACACACATTTTTCATAGAGAATTTTTTAAATATATATTAAAATAAAGATATACAGAAACTTTCTATAGATTCTTTATTTTTTTATATTATGTATTGTTTTGTTTTTTAAAAATTAAATAAAAGAAAAGAAATATTTAAAACAAAAATAATAGTATTTACAATATTTACAATAAGTTAAAATATTTTTTTGACATTTTATTTTTGATGGATTTTTTATGTACAGATTTTCTAGATACTCAAAAAAATATTAAATAGATCATATGTACAAATTTTAGGATAACACTAAAAAAATTTAAAATCTAAATATTTTAATCTCCATCTACACTTGTTCATGACACTATTGATTTTAATTTCTATAATAATGCATCAAAATTATAGTGTTTAAATAGTCAAGAAGGAGATGTACAACCAAGTATTTATTATTGTGAAACAAGTTTGAGTTGAGCTCTCCCTTGGTTCTCTATGGATAGTGGAGCTACCCTCCAAAGTTCTAAAAACATTAGGAAAAAATGTACAAAATAAAATCAAACATTATAAATTATTTTTTAAAAAAGTGAATTATGGGGAAAAAAGAGGAAAGTGGAGAGTATTAGGTTATCCCTCCCAAGAGGGGTTGTAGTTATACTATCCATAGCTGGATAACCTATTGTTTGTCCCCAATCCATAGGGGTGTACTTTATGTAATGTAAACCACCATACTCTTATTCTTCCATAGCTCAGCTCTACTTCTTCTTGGAAGTAAAAGAGAGTTTTAGGTATAACCTCTTAATAGTGTAAAATGATTTGACATGTTGGGATATAAGAATGATAAATGGGGTTTGATCGGGTTCTACCACACTAGTTATATGACAACCCTTTCCTTTATTAGAAATTAATCCATTATTTATTAGCTTACAATGCACTTAATAAAACCCATAATATCACGAAGTCTAGTTTATTTGGAAATTAGGTGAATTGCATAACAACATAAATTTGGGGTACATTGGTGTTATTGAGAACTTCCTTAACATGATCATAATTATCCATCATTCTTAAAAATGAAAAAGACAACCCAGGGACATGAATAAGAAATGGGTGAGCTATAAATCCTAGGTAGAAAATAAACAAAGAATAATATGAATTAAGTATTACAATTTATTCAATATTAATTTAATTTGGACATAAAAAGGGTTAGGATCATAAACATGGACAATGAGGCATGATATAGGATGATAACAGGAAGGCAACATGAATATGTGGAAAAAAATTTAAAACATGACATCAAAATAATAATTTAAGGTTAAAAACTAATAAATCATAAAATAATTTTCTTAGGATAACCTCTTATGTTCCATAAATGACATCTCATGAGACTAAAACATTAACCAATGCATTGGAGCACTATCTGAGTGCATCCATCATAATAATATCATGTACTTTCATAAGTGTGCCACATATATCATATAACATAATAACATATTTCATTATATTTAATCCCATGATTATGGATTATGGGTTACATACATCGATTTCCCCAATAAAATAAGTATATTTATTTTTAGGTGAATACCCTTGAGTGAAAATAATAACAGTATTCACAACCCAATGTTTTGGTATGGAAAAGTCATAGTGAAATTTAGGGAACATAATTTCAGCACATAATAGTTTATAAAATAATTTAATGAGATAAAAGGTGTATCACATAATTTTTAAATCAATTTTATAGTAAGGGTTATGTGGAAAAACATATCCCAACATTAGGAATTGGAAATAAAAGGCATAAAATGAAGAAGGTGCTTGAATAAATCAGAGAAGGAGAGGATCTCTTACCTTGAAAGGGTGATTCCAAAAACATAGGAGGATATTATTGAGAGATTAGAAAAACTTGGGAGGACTATAGATAAGGGAAGGAAGATTCAAGAAATTCTAAAATATTTTTTAATGAAGTAGAATGGGATCTAGTGTAGGTTCTCATAGGAAAAGATGATAGAGTTCTTTATTATTCCCAAACATAGGTTTTAGACTCTATACAAAAAAAATAAAAACTGAAAATGTTCCTATATATTTTCACATGGTTTCTACCAAATATGACTGTTTTTAATTATTTTATAATTCTGAGGTCTGAACTCTTTAAAATATTAACCTTAGTTATGTGGAAGTGAGTAATGTTCATAAAAAAATAATTTTAAAACCTTAAAATATAAAATAGGTTTTTGAGGATTCATAAAGTATTTATAAAATTAATAAAATAACCTCCAAATGAAATTATTTTAAAGTAAAAACATATATTTGGTTGTGTATGCCATTTATGGAATTTATTACATCTGTTTTGGGTCATCATGTTATCATAATACACACTGTATATTTATATTGTATTTAACTTTTACCCAAAAATTCGATTGTCTCAAAAAATTATAAAAAAATAACTATTATATAATTTAAATGTTATTATTATAAAAATAATATTTATTTTATAGCAATAATTTTATAAATATTTGTTTTTTGACTTTTAAAATAAATATTGATATTTATTGAGAAATGTTTGGTTTTTTTGATAATAGTAGTTTTCAAACCCTTATAAAAATTAAATCTAACTTCATAAAAATTATATTATCATTTATATTTAGTAAAAAATATTTAATAATATTATTTTATTAAAATATAATTTCTTTTTAAAATTCATGAATTCCTCAAAAAGGGATGTCTTAGTTTAAATTTCTTTTTACACAAAAATACAATTTGTGTTTTATCGTATCAAAATCAAACTCACTTATAAATTAACAACAATAAGAAGAAAATATAACCATTATTCTATTGAAAATACAGTATATATATATGTGTATTCATATTATTAGGATCTTGATTTATATTCCTTTATTACACCACAAAATTCCCTATGTGTAAGGTGTGAAATGGTGATATTTTCATGGGATGGTTTAACATACAAGGTTGGGTCATGATCTTGGTGAGCTTGAACTTCACCAATAAATGGTACCTCTCATTATTTATTTATTGGATGTTATATTGGGATTTGTTAAGGGTAAATCCCAGTGATTTTATCTCCCTCTTAATCTTTGTTAAATGGAATTCATAGGGTATGATCTTACTTCTTAAGGTCGTTACTTCTTTTATTCGTGTCAAATGGATTTATAACTACCCTATTTTTATACTAATCATATGATTACTCTTCAACAACTATTTTATCAATGGTTATGATTCATAATGTGAATTTAAACCTAATATGATATAATAAAATCAAATAATTGAATTTTTTTCGATAACCATAATACAAAATAGTGCATTTAATTTAATCATAAAGGGATATTTATTCGTCAAAGTTCAAGTCATTGAAATTTGTGGATTCATCTTTATCAATTGTAAAATATATGTTTTCATGGAAAAATTAAAACAAAGGGGTTTTAGTATGTAATTTAAATTAAAAAGGATTAGAACAATTTAAAGATAATATTTATAAATGATATAAATGATAATTGTTTATACAATTTATTTATTTCACATGTCAACCATTTAATGATAATATTTATATTATTATTATTGAACATGGTTTAAAATAAGAATTATAGAATTGGGAAAGATATTATGTGTGATTTTTCAACCCTAAACCTACTAAAAAATCCCATTATATATTTTTTTTAAAAAAAATTTCCCAACAGATATAGTGAGACTCTATCAAGTCAGAGATAGAGATCAATTGACTGACAGTTTTATCCTCCCCTCCTATCTCAAGCTAATAAGTGATCATCAAGAGTTATTCCTTACTTGAGAATAATTCTGTTGTAATAAACCACAAATAATGCATGCGATTAGAATTAGTTGCGTTAGTTCTTGATGTTTCTATTGTGTCATTCAAATATCTTGACACATATGTGGATCACCACTTGAGGGATTATTCCCTTATATACTACAGAGCAATGATGATGTGACAAGATCAATTTAATTAATCATCAATGAAGAGATAAATATGAAGTAATTTAATTATATATCTATTTATAAATTAATTAAAAATTACATGTAAAGAACATATAATTTTGGTTTCGATGTTTTAATCTAGTGGATTAATTTACTCCTGTCATTGGAAATTTCATTTTGATCACGTAAGGAAATGATTACATGTAATTTATGACTAAAATCCCAATTGGTCATACCCACAAAGCATGCTTACTTTGCACCCATAACCTAAAAGTTGTATCAGAGTGGTCACATGTTTAATTTATGATTTTTTATTATTTATTTATTGACTGTAATTGTTTTTTTATTTTACTTATATAGTTTTTTAATATTTTAAATTGATGTATCTTCCCTATCTTTGTTATCTCTAAAATAAATAATAATCGATTAATGATTATAAATAAAGATTCATTCAATCCATGACATCTATAGGTTATGGTTCTTATTGGAAAAAAATAGTACAAGGCATGTAATTTATATATATACATCATGTAAATTTGTTTTCACATGAATATCATGCGACAAATTTTACTAGATCTGATCGAATTGGAACTAACATCTAAAAAAATTGGATTAGCATGTGGATCTAGACAAACTGAAACATGACATATAGAACTACATGTTGTGTAAGTGCCTTACATGTCGTGTAGTCCCTATATATCACAACTGAGAACACATGGTGTCCTAGTGAGTCATGTATCAGTTAAAAAAATGGGGATAAAAATTCCATGCAACACTGAGGTTACGGGCCATGTAATCCTAGTATATTTCATATACCTCAAACAGATCCACTATATACCATATGGATAGACCCAAGGCATGTGATGTGGGCATGGGTAGAAGATAATTACATGTCATGTACTTTTGTAAACTCCATGTGTCTACTTCGGTTAGATTTCTCAAATTTTCATGAAAATAATAATTAAATATATAATTAATCCAATTTATTATGGGTTCTATCTATTTTCATTTGAAAATAAACACTATGTTGGAGGATAAAAAATTATATATTAAATTAATTTCCATGTTAATATTTTGATTAACATGTGATGTTGCCTTCAAGTACACTTTTTTACAACATTAACTTAAATTGAAATTAATTTTGTTTAAAATTATATATGGTGGTTAGTTAAGGATGATTGGATGAAATTTATATAAATAGAATTAATTGATTAATTCATGACATGTTATCTTAATTATATAATTAATCAAAGTAATTTATAAAAAGATTTTGAATATTTTCACATTTCTTGGTGTTAATATGATCATCAGATTAGACCATCCCTTATGTATGATTGTTTTTTTAATTTATTATAGTTTATTATTGATCACCTAGGATTCATCCCTTCTTTATTATGTATGGGCATGTTTTCTCATGTTTTCTTTTTTGTAAACTCCCTTTATCCGTTTTGGGATCCCCTTACCTATGAGTGAGTAAAATATTATGTAAGGATGGATATCCCAAGTGAGTGGAGCTAGTTCAAGTCAAGGAGCCAATGTTGAGGTTATCCATATGAGAAATAGTAGAATACTGCAACACTAACCAAGATACGGTTAAAGGTATTTTCTCAAGGGATGAGGGTTAGTTTATAATCCTCTAGATAAAATAACCATTAGATAATACCTTGATTATGACAGTTATACTTTATTTCTATATTTTCATGGTTAATAATTTATGTTTTTGAACATTACACAATCACATAATAAATGAATTAACAAGCAGTAAACATGGAATGAAATATAATTAGATCATGCATAAACATTTTATCACACATGGTTAATCACTTAAGTAAAATCCACTTTAAATTAACAAGGAATATAAAAGGATAAAATGGGTTTTTTATAAAGGATAAAAACCCCTCAATTAAAATATTTATTCACCTTATCCTTTCAATAAATTAGTAATAATTGACATCATAGTTTAAAGTATATGACCAAACAAAGTTGGGGTTCTTTCAATTATTTTGGAAATATTAGCTCAATGTTTTGGGTTGAAATAACATTTTTTACATTATGCGTTGACTTACCTAACATGAATTGGTGTAACTAAGAGGAAAAGTTTAAGGAAATCCAAAATTAGGATTTTATGATTGGGGATTCCACTCAAAATATCAAGGAATTATGAGTAAATATAGTTGGAAAGTCACACCTAAGTACGCCCCATAAAATATCTTGTCATGCCCATGTCTGGGTAATGAGAAGGGGATATAGATCATTTCCACTAGAATATCTAAGTGAAAATATATTATGAAACTAATGGTGAGGGATATTAGTTTTTAAATAATAATGGGATATTAATAATAATTTAATTAATTTTTTAATTTATTAATCTATTTTTTTAACAAAAAACAAGTAATAATTATCTTCTCTTAATTTTTAGAAAATATAAAATCATCCAAATATTACAATATCACTGTTATACATACTATAGAAGTATAACCTTCTCACCGGTGTGAATTTATAGGAATGGTATTGGCACTTTCATGTTATACTATTCCACAAATAGAAATTATACGTGTTGGATACCCCACTTCTTAAGTCTCTTTAAAAAGAGTCTAATAAGTAGGAAGTAAGGGGTGGGAAATGAAGGTGCCCCGCTTGGTCATGGTGCTCTTCTTCTTTGTGATACCCTAAGAGGATGGTCATGGCTCTTCCTCCCCCCACCCTCATCCTCTAGAGTAGGGGGAAAATCATCCCTCTTTCCCTACACAATCGACTCCATTTCTATCCTTCTCAAACTTGTATTTCCTTCCATATTTTCCTATTATCTCTCTTATCCCAAAGGTTCTTGATCTATATAATACATCACTATATCTTAATCTATTAACTTCAGAGTTTTTTGAGGTTTTATTTCTACTTAATCTGACTTTAGTGGATTAATTTAGAAAATAATAGCCCTTTTTTTACTCCTTTGATAGGTCTATATTTGGATCTTGTGGTAATCAGGATCATGCGGTAGTGGGAAATATTGACAAATTTCACTTGATGGTTTGTTTTTCTTTGGATTAATATTTTATTCTTGCTTGGTTTAGATCTATAAGAGTTTTTAATAGGTGCCCCTTCTATCTATTTCATTGATCATATGATTTTCATATGAATCATGATACTCCTATGATGGAATTGTGGGTATGGTTTCCAAAACTTTTGTTACCCTTTAAAAATCCCTCCATTATATGCATGATTGGGAACACGGTAGGATTCTATTTGTGCTCTGATAGTAGGACTGATGCTATTTGTCACACAATTTCACCACACATTTTTGTTGAAGTTGGTGTATCAAGACCACCAGTGGAGTGGATTTGGATCGCTACTAGGGAAGAATTCATATATAAACAAGAGGTTATTTTTGAATCTTGGATTGATTTTTGCTCAATCAATAATCTATTGGGGAATTATTTCCACTCTTTCCAATGGGGTCATAGGGACCGGTAAAGAGTTATCGGTGTTGGATATTCTCTTATTCCAGAAACCTTTGGTTCCCTCTTGGTAGACCACTTGAACAGCACATATGCTTTTGGTGGTATTCACTTCCAGAAGGTGGAAAGACCGTTAAATCCTAATACAAAGGTTATAGACATTTTTAGTAGGCTTAGAAACAATTATTCAGAGTTTAATATGGTTGTGAAGGTTGTTCTGGGGTTAGGGGATACTAGTGTCACTGATCCCCTACAATCTCTGTACTTTCATCTAAGATTCATTCTTATACATATGTTGCCCAGATTGGAAATGACTCCTTACTTGAGATAGTGGACAACAAGGGCTATAAATTTCATATATTGGAATTACCAGAAATGTTGGGGAATTGGGTGAATGTTGGGGGAAGAACAAACTAGAGATCTATTTTATTCTTGATTAACATTAGTAATCACTTTGATGGTTTGGGATATGATACTCCTAATCAGGAGAAATATGGTTCAGGGTTCTTTTTAGGCATAAATTTGGGGGGGAGTGGTGGAAAACTCTCAAAAGACAGTGTAAAGGGAGGATCCTATAGAGGTAATTATAGTCCATAGAGGAAGAAGGGACAAAAAAACAGGACCCGGGTAGTTGAATTGTGAGAAAGAGGAGGAAATCCAAAGGATTCAAGGACTACTCATATCTTTATATACTTATAGATACAAGATCATATAAAAAAGGTGGGACTAAGGTAATAGAGGTTGATTTATATAAAAATGAACAGGTGACAGAGGTCAGTAGGAATTTGGTTAGTGGAAGTGAAATGGTTGAAGGTCATTACTTTAAGGATCAAGTTCTGGAGAACAATGCTGATATGATTGAATAACGGTCTCTGATCCAAGGATATTCAGTGGTTTTTTATGGTCTACTAACTATTACTTAGGGTTTTTCAGGAAATTAGGCTGATATTGGTGAAGTTTCGTTGGTGAAACCAGTTGGCTTGCACCAGGATGTAGATGCAGAGACCATGGAAAAATCATGGGACCTTCTTATACACTCTGAGGAAGATATATTGTAGAAGGTATTGATTATTTTTGATTATAATTAGGATGTGGAAAAGATGAATTAAATACCAATTTATGTGGATAAAAACATTTATCAAGATGATTGTATCGATAAGAAAAATTTAATTCTGATCATAGGATTCAATGATAAGTAGATAACAATGGAGGATTCCATACAAGCATGGGACAAAGTGGCCTATCAATTTGAAGATGTTATCAATGAAAATCCAGATAAAAAGGTAATAAAAATTTCCTAGAAATTATATAGGTAGGATGATTCTAATAGGTTTAAGTTTTCCTTTAACAAATTTTTTATCTTCTATAGTGTGGCGTTCTTGGTTAAACCGGAAGGTTTCAAACCTTTTCTATAAAAGTGTTTTATAATAAAATTTAACTTTTAGTCTAATGAGTAAGAAGTATATTTCTATGTAAAGAATGTGGGAGACTCAATTAATGTATAATGTTTTATGTTATCCTCCATTCCCAGTGATATTTTAAAGTAGTATGAGGATATGTATGTGTATAACATAGTTTCATACCTTTAGGATCTCTATAAATAGAAGGCGAGATCAGAGACATATGAGATCTCCAGTGATATTTTCATATGAAATCTTAGAGAGTCAGTACTAGATGATCTACATATACTCAATATGATTGGATATATTGATCACCTATATATATTAGATTTTAACATCCATTATGTTTTTTATATAGATTTCATTTTTTACTCACTACCCAAAAACTTCTCTAGTTTTACTATAGACTATAATATGAGCAATAGAAAAAGAACACTATCTAAACTTCTTACTTTTATCTTTGAAGTTTATAAGGACATGAGGCATGAAAGGTTCACTATCCATATGGTGAATAAGGATAATAGGAATAACGAAAATGGGTTGAAAACTCATTCCAATTCTATCGGTGTGGATCAACATCCCTTCAAGAATAAGAAGATCTAGAAGCAGGTAAAGGAATAGGGTATTGTATGTTTTTCATGTGGAATGTAGGGAAGATTAAAGAGGAATTTCACCCATCCAATTAAGTAAGATTAATCTTCAAGTTTATTACTTACTGAGTGTAACCTTTACAAATTTATAAGTTGGGTATTAGATACTACCTTTGATGCCCAAATTTGTATCCAAATACAATAACCTAGTAGATTATAGAAGATTAAAAGAGATGTGGTTGATATAAATACTACCAATATTGTAAGGTTGGATGATCTAGACATTGGAAACTACCATATCATATTTCTAACATGATTGATATTGGTTTTAAAGAACTATTATTATTAGCCTAGTTTTTCCAATAACATTTTTTAGGTTCCTTGTTTAGAAATAGGTGGATTTATTTTAATCTTTGTAAATAAGTATTTCCACTACTATAATGATAACATATGATATGGTATGGAAAAGATGAATAATGGTCATTATGTATTAAATTATGAAAAAAAAATATTGGAAATTAATAATGAAACTAATATGAATGAATCATATGATACCCAATTTTGGCATCACCATTTTAGTCACATAAATGAAAAGATTTTGACAAAGTTCTATCATTATTGTTAATTATACTCTTCTGAGATAAATCTACTTGAAATTTGTCATATATTTTTACAAAAAAGTATGACCAAACCACCATTCAGTGTTCAAGGTGGAAGGGATACACATATTCTAGAATTAGTATGCATCAATGTGTGTGGACCTTTTCAAATAGAAGCTAGAGATGGATTCTCATACTTTATTACATTTTACAATGACTTAAGGAGGAGCAGTTATACCTAAAAGATGAGTTATAAGTCTAAATCCTTTTAGATATTCAAAGAGTTCAATAATTAAGTTGATAATCATCTCAGTACGAAGATAATGAAACTTCGATCATTTCAAGGTGGTGAATATCTTAATCAATACTTTATCAAAATTTTATGGGAGTTAGGGATTTTATCTCAACTCATTAAACTTTAAACATTATAGTGGAATGATATTAGTGAAAGGAGGAACCATACCATATTGGACATGGTAATTTTTATGATGATTCATGTAAGCCTTCTATTATACTTTTAAGGATATGCATTACAGAAGGAATTATTGTAGGTTCTAGGTGCAATGGAAGCATGTGGATGGGTGTTACCCAACATTGATTTTACCATTAACAATGATAAATCTAAGATCTGGAATGATGATAAAACATTGAATATTCATAATAGAATGAAGAACAAAAGAAAATAGGGGAGTCCCAGAACCATGGATAGGATCATCATATGTTGGTTATAATTAATTTAATTAAAATACAAGAATTACCTTGATGAAATTCTATCTTAGTTAATGTTTCTTGTCATGATCTGATGTGATCCATTGTTTCAATGAAAAATCCAAGTGTAGGATTCCTCTAGCATTGATCCACATGTGCTCTACAAATCTCTTAATGTCGTTGAAGAGATCTATGGGTGCTAGCGCAGAAGAGCCTTTGCTTATGAAATCGTCCTTCGATCTTCTCGAGATACTCTTCCAAAGCACTCTCCTTGATCCGATGGAGGAGGATCCATCTGGTAACTTGAGAGAATTCTTGGAGGAAATTAATTCTCTCTTGTCTTGAGAGATTTCTTCAGATCCTTTGTGCACAACCACAAAGAATTTCTAGGTCTAATGAGAACAATGAAATTGGTATTTTATTACTTAGAATAATAAAACGAATTAATTAAACTAAATTAATTATTCATTTCATTTAATTCTTAGTAAGACCCCATTCTAATAATAACAGTTTACTTATTATTATTACTTAACATGTGCCCATCGAATTACACCTAATATTATTTAATTAATTAAATAATATTATTTCCCACAAATCCCTATAAAAACTACAAGGAGTGTATATTAATATACATGGTGTGTATTTTTGTTTTTCCATTTTCCATTATTTACTCCACCATATTTATTAGACCTTCAATAATGACTATTTATTTCTTAAATAAATATCACTACATTACTCACAAATAAATTTATTATTTTTCCCACAATATATTCTCTTGAATAACTTGTGTCGAAATAAATGAGATCAGTCATCCTTGAAAAATTATTGAACCACAATCGGGAATAATCTTTATTCAACTTGTTAAATTAATATTTAAATGAGATACTTGGACACACTTAGTGTGTGACCCTCTAGTCCCCTTTCTCAGTGGCATTAGGAAGAGCCTGCCTAAATTCCATGGTTACTGTCTAGAAACATGCCAAGGCACCCATAGAGAAAGAAGCTAAGGCCGAAATGACGTGTCACCTTCTATGAATGCTTACCATGTAAGGTAATCCCTTTTTCTCAGTATCTCGAATCAAGTGGGTTCCATGTTAGTGACATCAACCCATGTGCTTTATTATTATTTCTTTGAATTCCCAAAATTGAACTCGCCCATTCCTCAACATGGACATGGATTTATTTAGGCTATATCAATTTCATCAAATGGACTAAGATATCAACATCCATTATAGAACAAAAGGGAAAAATCCTTTCTCACATTATCTATTAATGCAGTATTACGTGTGACACACCCAACATATCCTTCCTCAATGCGAACAATGTGTTGTCACAATTTTCATCAATACATCTAAGTGTGTGAGTTGTAATACCCATTAATAATATTAAAGTCTAAGGACCAATACACCTGCCTGCAGATAGGAACATCCAATGACACTATGAAATGTTGATTTCCTACTATCGGGTCTCGTTCTTATAATATCCTCCTAGATATTACCAAGGGCACACACCATGAGAAGGTGACTCAAAGTTTTATGATCCCTCACCCCTAATTTCATGTATTATTTATGTCCCTAAAATGACATCATCTTTCCATAGAACATATGTACAAGAATAGTGTTATGGAATTTCTGGGTTCTCATTATAACAGGGATCCACTATGACCCTTTGGTGCAATAGCTATCCTAAGGACATTATCACATTCATTTTCATGTAGAAGAATAATCAAGATGTGATAAGGTATTTATTGATGAATAAAGTAAAAAGTAGTTGGTTCTAGGCCACCAACTCCAAAAGACTCCCACTTGGACTAGAGATAACTGCTAAAAACATTTAACCCACTAGCTCTCACATGATATTCATTATTCTGATGAGATAGGCCCTTAGTCATGGGTTCTACCAGGTTCTCTTCTGTGGACACTTTTCTCACTACAACTTCACCCCTTTGTTAGAAATCCCTCAAGAGGTGATACTTCTAGAGAATGTGCTTTTACAATTAATGTGACCTTGGTTCTTTTTAAAGAGCCACCACTATAGTATTATCACTATATAATGTGATATGATATTTAATGCTAATCACCACATCAATGTCCTGGAAAAAGTTCTGAATCCAGAAGGCTTCCTTCGCTATATCAGAAGTTGCTATATATTCGGACTCTACTATAGAATCAATGACAACTGGATTCTTTGAACTATTCCATCTCACATATCCTCCATTGGGACAGAAAACATATCCGGATTATGACTTCATATCATTTTAATTTTTCTGAAAACCAGCATCATCATACCCTTTGATGACAACCTCCTCATCTCCTCTATACACAAGGAACATATCCTTAGTTCTTCTCATATACATAAGAATAGTATTAACAGTAGTCCAATGTTGTTCTATTGGATCTACTTGATATCTTCTTACCATGATCAGTGCATAGTAAACATCAATCCAAGTACATAACATGGCATACATGATGGATCCTATAGAAGAAGAATATGAGATCTTACTCATCCTATCCTTATCCTGTTGTGTCTGAGGAAACATTCTCTTAGAAATATATAGTCCATGTGACACTGAAACCAATCCCCTCTTGGATTGCTCTATACTATATCTTTTTAGTATTTGGTCAGTGTATGTACCCTAACTTAGTCAAAGAAGCCTCTTGGATCCTTCAAAAATGATCTTTATCCCTAGAATTTAGGCCGCTTCACCTAAGTCCTTCATGGAGAAACACTTGTTCAACTAGTCCTTAACTGACTGTAAGATTGATATATCATTTCCAATAAGAAATATGTTGTCAAAATATACTACTAGGATAATGACCACATTCCCATTAAACCAATTATAAACAAATGGATCACATTCGTTCTAAATGAATCCAAATTCCTTTATGGCTTCATAAAATTGAATGTTTCATGACTTGGATACTTTATTTAATACATAAATGGATTTTTGAAACTTGAAAACCTGTTTGGATTCACTTGGTGTCAGAAAACCTTCTGGTTGTGTCATAGAGACATCTTCCTAAAGATTCCCATTAAGGAATGCTATTTTAACATTCATCTTCCAAATAACAGTCATTTTAAGATGCTTTTGAAAGTATGGTTCTTATAGATTTAAACATGGAAACTAGTGACAAGGTTTCAACATAGTCAATTCCTTGACATTGTATGAATCCTTTAGCCACTAGAATTGATTTATAGGTGCTAACATGACCTTCCATGTACATATTTCTCTTGAATACCCATTTTCATTAAACATGATTTACATTAACTGTCTCATCGATCAAAACCCATACTTGGTTCTGATACAAGGAATCTATCTCATATTTCATAGCTTATAGACATATTTCAACTTATGATCTCTCTAATTCTTCCTTGTAAGAGATAGGTTCTTCATTGTCCAAAAATAATGATCCACCATCCTCGATGACTGGGAAACCAAATATTTATGGTTCCCTTATCTATCTTGAGCTACTACACAGTACTTGTGTTTCTGGAAACTATTCTATGGAGACCTATGGAACTTTTTCCTGTTCCAACTCATGTATCTTGAGAATTAACTTCGTTGATGTCAATCTTTCTCCCAATACCCTTTTTGAGGATGTGCTCCCTCTCAAGAAATACGTCTTGTATGGTGATAATCGCTTTATTGTCTGAAGGGTTATGTTGGTAATATCCTTTCATTTCCTTGGGATATCCTATAAAGATACACCTCATGCCCTAGGGTGCTAGTTTGTTTTATGATAAGGCCTTAACAAACACCATGCATCCCCATAAATGTGTGTGTGACAAAATGGGTTTCTTTCCATTATATAACTCAGAGGGAATTCTATTTTCTTCCTTAGTTGGTACTTAGTTTAATGTGTATGTTGTGGTTTATAATTCATATACCTAAAAGGATAATGGAAGATCTTCATGACTCATCATTCACCTCCCCATGTCCAACAAAGTTTGGTTCCTCGTTTCACTAACACCATTAAATTTTAGGGTATTAGGAGGAGTGAATTGAGATAGAATATTAGAATCTGATAAAAGGTCGATGAATTATTGGTTTATATATTCTCCACCTCGATCCGATCGAATCTTCTTTATCTTCTTACCAAGATGATTCTCGACTTCATTCTTGAATTCCTTAAATTTCTATAAGGACTCTAACTTATACCTAATTAAGTAGATATAGACATATCTACTCAAATAATCTGCAAAAGTAATGAAGTAAGAATATCCACCTCTAGATTCTACTAGAAATGGTCCACATATATCTATGTTCCCTAATCCTAGAATCGCTATGGCTCTTTCACCCTATCCACTGAAAGGAGGCTTGGTCATTTTACCTTGTAAACAAACATGATATCTAACAAGTCGTTTTAACTCAGTAGAGTCTAAATAACCATATTGGTAGAGCTTTTTCAAGTGCTTCTCATTTACATGACCAAGACACTGATGCCACAACTGGGTGTTGTATGATTCATGTGAGTTTGTTTCGTTATCGATTTCCAACACTTGGTTTATATAATTTAATACATATACACCATTATTTAAATGTGACATACCATAACATACGTTGTTCTTATAAAAGAAACAACCCTTATTTTCAAACATTAAAATAAATCCATCCATATCCAAACATGATACATAAATTATGTTCTTGGTTACACTAGGTATTTAATAACAGTTATGTAAAACCAAAAGCATCTTAGTTGGAAATGAGAGATATTAATCACCAATGGCTAATGCAGCTAGCCTCATTCCATTGGCAGATCGATGATTCACCTCTCCTCTAGAAATCTTTCTAAATATACTTGGTCCCTTCATTTGAATATAGATGTGATCCCCACAAGTTGTATCTAATACCCAATTTGTGGAAATATTACACTTGATAATGAATGCATCTTTAGCATCCCCATGCTTCTGGGTGCAGTTTCTCTTCCAGTTTCCTAATTTTCCACATAAATAAGACACCACCTCACATTCATTGCCCTGCCTTTGGATATTCCCCTTCTTAGAGGGATTATGCTCTAGGGGTTCAAACCTTTTATAAACCCTTGGCCCCTTTTCCTTGTCCTTCATCTTCTTATTCACCATAAGGAATGCGGGTTTGTGACACACCATGTCCTTATCTAATTGGAGAATCATGGTCAGAAGTTTTGATAGACTCTTCTCATTATTTCTCATGTTGTAGTTGACAATAAATCTAGAGAAGTTCTTGGGATGTGATGATAGGATGAGATCTGTACACAACTCATCCGGGAACATAATCCCTAAGATGTCAAGGAATTCAATGTAGCCAATAATCTTGACTACATGAGGCCCAGTTGGAGTAGGATCTCCAAGATTATTTGAGAAGAAATCATTGGAGATATCATATTTCTATTGTCTCTCCTTATCTTAATAGATATCCTTAAGTCAAGACATCATGTTATATGCATCCATATTTTCATGTTTCTTCAAGAGAAAATTAGACATGGACAATAGCATGAAACATTGGACATATGTGGAATCATCCATATGTTTCATATAGATAGATAGTTACTCATCATTGGCCTCTTTTTTAGGTTCAATTGGAATAGGATCCTCTAACACATAGAATTTCCCCTCATGGTGAAGGATGACTCATAAACGCCTCTACCACTCCTGGAAATTGGTGCAGGTGAGAAGGTTTTCCTTCTCAACAATGGTTCGTAATGATATGTTTGATGTAATTTTTCTTGACATTTCTACAAATTAAGATGATCAAAGATTTAATACTTTATCATGATAAAACTGAGACTAATAAATAAATTAATACTTATCAGTCTCCCATTATTTTATCAAAATCCAATAGCCCCCACCATTGACTTTAGAATATTCAGTTGCCTAAATATTTTAGTGGAATGGATCCATATTGCCCTTCGCATTACCCCAAATAGGGTTAATCAAGAAACTTGAAGAGTTTTAGGTAGTAATTCTAAATTCCAACTGCATTAACTCACAACTCCTTGATCCACTGAGTGGACTCCCAAATTCTTAAATCCTCTTATTTTGGATTTCCTCAAATATTACCTCTTGGTCACACCAAGTCCTTCTATAGCAGTCAGCCCTTGAATTGAACCCAGTCAAGTCAACCCAAAACCTTTAATTAGAATTCCCCAATAATTGAAGTCACCCCAATTAGGGTTGGTCAAGCACTTTGAACTATGATTCGATTCTAACCAAGATTATGGAAGGATATACCAACTTAATATTTCTTAGAAGGATTTTATCCTTATACATAAATTTTCATTTTATTATCTTTATTACATGATTGTTAATAATAAGTGGGATATACATAAGTGATTAACCATGTCTAAGATAATATTTACATATAATAAGGTCTTACTTTAGTTCCATATTTCATGCTTATTTAATTCATTAATTGTGTGATCACAACAAAACACCCACAATAAATAAACCATGGAACTAATAGAAATAAAATAAATGGTATGATAATGAGATTTTTCTATTAGTTAGTTTATCTAGTGGTTGATAAATTAACCCAAGACTTGGGGGAGAAACACCTTGAACCTTTTGGGTTCATGTTTATAGCTTTCCACCTATCCACCTTTGTATCTCTTTAGATTGGTTTCACCTTGGCTCTTAAATTGAGTTGCCTCCACTAGCTTGGGAGCTCCATCCATTACATATTATTTTATATCACTCACAGGTGATGGGTAAAATGGGGTTTTACATAAAATAAACCTTGTTCATACAGACCCTACATATTAATAAGGATAAGGCTCGCAAGATAATAAATTTAATTTAAATAAATATATTAAAATAAATCATCCACATACAATGGTCCTAGTCTAGCTTATGATCATCCATGAATGCAATGATATTTATGCATAAATAAAGCTAGAATTCAATTATTTAATCATTCTTGTTTAAGATAAATCACACTCAAATAAATTAATTATCTTTAATTAATCAATCCTTTTATCTTAAACCCATTTCTGAATTTCCTTGATATTTTCATCCATCATAATTTTTAAAAAATAGATTCATTTAAAATTATATTTGTACGTAACTTATACCTTGGATGAAACCTGGTGAATTCCTGTTCACAACTACCCAATGAGTAGAAATGAACATCACATAGATGTTAAATTAAATACACATATATATAACACCTAACACGTGTTGTGCCTCAGCATTACACATGCACCATGGTACTTATGTCAAGGGTTTTTATATTATAATAATAATAGATTTTAATAAATTTGTGTAATTTGGATGAGTACACGGTGTGTATTTCCGACTACACGGTGTGTACTATCATTCATTGTCCATCTGAAGTACCCACCCTGGGATAAAAAATATAGATGTACTTTAGAAATATTTAGTGTAAACGGTGTGTCCAGGGGGGCACATGTTGTGCAGTATCCGCGTTACATGGTCTCCAGCCAGGAATGCCATATATGGGGTATATGGTCCAACCCTCACCTGAAGGGACTACACACCGTGTCCAGTGGGCCACATGGTGTGTAATATTGAAACTATGTGCTGCCTATTCCTGTTCTACACGCAGAGTCATAAAGAATTAGATAAACTTCAACACAGGGCTTGGTTTGGAAGACCATACCCGATGCATTGAACCTTGACTACACGACATGTACTACTGAATACATGTCGTGTGTTCTATTTTTGTACATCCATGATTCTTTGGCACCTCCAGATGTGATTCTATGTTTTATTTTAATCAAAATTAAAATTAAAATACCATTTTGGTAAGGTGAATGAGAAATTAAAGGGGAGGAACATATCACGAGATTTAGACATGCACAAAGATTAACTTGATTTAAAATAACTAAATTATTTAATGCGTAAATCATCAAATAAAAAGTAAATAATTATAATCAATGATATGAGCCCTCTCATATCACTTGTAGGTTCTGGGTGTAGTAGAAGTGTGTATATGGGTGTTACCCAACTTTTATTTTACAGTTAACAATGATCAATATGAGATCCGTCACAATGATAAAACACTGAATCTTCATATTAGAATGAAAAATGAAATAAAATAGGGCAGTCCTAGAACCATGAATAGGATCATCATATGTTGGTTATAATTAATTTAATTAAAATAAAATAATTACCATGATCCAATTCTCTCTCCATTGATGTTTCCGGTCACGATCTGATGTGATCTGTCGTTGCGTTGCAGAAGCCAAGTGTAGGCTTCCTATAGTGGTGATCCACATGTGCTCCACTTATCTCTAGATGTTACTGAAGGGATATCCGATTTCTAGAAAATAAGAGCCTTCTCTTGAGATATCCACCTTCTATCAACTTGATAGACACTTCTAAATCTCTCTCCTTGATCTCATAGAGGAGGACCCCTCTTGTAACTTGACAGCGTTCTTGGGGGAAAGGAATTATCTCTTATCTTGAGAGATTTCTCCAGATCCATTGTGCAAAACCATAAAGAATTAATAGGTATAATGAGAATGATTTAATTTGGATTTTATTACTTAGAATAATATAATTAATTAATCAACTAAAAGAATTTATTTATTTCATTTAATTCTTAGTAATACCCAATGTCTAATAATAACAGTTGACTTATTTTTATCACTTGACATGCACCCAGTGAATTACACCTAATATTATTTAATTAAATAAATAATATTATTTATTATAGATCCCTAGAAAAACTACACAGTGTTTAGATTAATATACATGGTGTGTATTTTTGTTTTTCAATTTTCCTTTGTTTCCTCCACCATATTTATTAGACCTTAGATAATGAATATTTGTTTCTCAAATACATATCACTATATTACTCACTAATAAATATATTATTTCACCCGCAATACATTCTCTCGAATAACTAGTGTCAAAATAAATACGATCAGGTATCCTTGAATAATTATTAAACCACAATCGGGAATAATATTTATTCAACTTGTTAAAGGAATATTTAACTAAGATACTTGGACACACATAGTGTGTGACCCTCTAGGCCTCTTTCTCAATGGAATTAGACAAAGCCTACCTAAAGTCCAAGGTTATAATCTAGAAAAATTACAAAGAACCCAAAGAGAAAGAATTTAATGCTGCAATGATGTGTCACCTCCTACGAACACTTACCGTGTAATGTAATCCCTTTGTTTTTTTTAAGAGGTGGTTCCTCAAAAAAAGACCAAGGCACAATTTATTGATCAAGAAGAAAGGGAGTTACAAAAGTCTGAAAGACGGAATATTATTACAATCCTTGTGGAAAAAAGGGGGCGATTCATCAGGCAAATCATCCAACCAGGTAACAACCTGATTGACTCCCTTATTGGCAAGACTATCGGCAACCATGTTCGCTTATCAGAAGACATGAGTGGCAATGTAGTTGAGATCCCTGAGCGAGTCTAGAAATTTTATCCAACGAGAGGTAAGAGGCTAAGCAAGGTGCACCACCCCTTTCCAAATAGCATGGAAAATAGTGGTTGAATCACATTCAATCCACAGGTTGTGCCAACCCTTTTGCTTGGCGAAATCCACTGCATGAATGACTCCCAACATTTCTGCTTCCAAAGACGAGGCCATATCACATCCACCGAAGAAGCAACCAAGGAATCTGCCAAGAAAATCTCTGAAGATGGCACCACAGCCTGCTGGACCCGGGTTTCCTCTAGAGGCGTCGTCGTCATTCACTTTGATCCATCTTGGAAGCAGGACTTGACAAAAGACCTCAAAGGTACATCGGGGTTGCATATAAGAGCCCGCAATTCGAAGACGATGGAGGATCTCAAAATCACCAACAGAGTTGTCACAATGATCTTTATGAAGAGAGGCATCATCTTTGATGGCAGTGAGAATATGTGGTTTACCTGCATTGAGATTGATAGAGCAATTATTATGAATGAAATTATTTCTATCATACCAGATCACATGCAGGAGCACTGCCACCGCAGCCAGAAAGAGATTCCTGATTTTCTTGGAAGCATCCCAAGTCACACTGTATTGAAGTTGAGAGATAATAGAAGTAAGAAGAGACCATCTGCAACCAAAAATGTTAGAAATGTAATTCCAAATATTTGCAGTTGTAGAACAAGACAATAACAAATAATTAGTATCCTCAAGATTTTGGTTGCACAGGTGACATCTAGAACAAAGATATATCCCAAAATATTGAAGACACACATCGGTGGGGACCCTATCATGAGCAACACGCCAAATGAGAGAGGGACGCGAGGGCTTGATCCAAGGTTTGCTAAAAGCTTTCAACCAAACAAAGTTAGAATCAGAGTTGCTAAAATTGTTTTTGCAGAAACTTTTAGAATCCAGGACACCATTAGGAGCAGGTTCCCAAATGAGAAAGTCATCAGTATCAGAAAAATGATAATTTTCAATGATGTGACTGATGTGGTTTGTAAGGGTGATGTCAAGAGAGTTAACAACCTCACTTATAGTGTAGTTGGTGTTCATAGGAGTAGTGGTGGAAGTTAGCATGGAGATTAAAGGAACACCAGTCTAGTTGTCTAGCTAGAAATTCATAGAGGAATCAGAACTAACCATCCATCTAGAATTTCTCATGATTTTAAGGAAAGAACGCCTAATGGATGGCCAGATAGAAGAAGTGATGTAACCCAAATTACCATTCTGAAGCTTGGTCACGGATCTTTTCCTAAGAAAGATCAAGGAATCAGAGTTGCTATGAATCAAATTCCTATTCATTCTAGCTTGAAGAGATTCATTAAAAAACTTAAGATTCTTAATGCCATGGCCACCTTTATCGAGTGGTTTACAACAAGTGACCCAAGGTATGGTGATAAGTTTTCTTTCAATCGTACTACCGGACCAAACAAAAATTTTAATACAAAATTTGATTTTTTTTTGAGAAGACCGGTAGGCCAAGTGTAAACCATCATCAAATAAACCATCTTGGAAACAATAGTAGACTTAACAAGACAAAATTTTCAAGCCATAAAAAGAGACTTACCCTTCCAAGATGAAAGTTGATTGATAATTTGATCAACAATGCTATGAAAATAACTGGATTTAGGCCTTCCCCAAAAGATAGGAACACTCAAACAAGTGAAAGGGAAAGAGCCTTCTTTGATTCCTAGATAATCAATGATGTGACATTTTCTATTAGGGGAAAAACTTTTCCCAAAGAAAACAAACGATTTGTTCCAACTTATCGCTTGACCCGAAACATCTTCATAATGTTCCAGGGAACTTTTTATATTTTTAATGTTCTTTTTATCACCCTTTAAATATAAAATTATATCATCTGCATATAAAAGGTGGGTGGGAACATTTAAGGTTCTAGAGGCCTGAATGGGATTGATTTTTTTTATTCACAAGGTTCGTAAGGAGCCTGCCTAAATAATCCTCAGCAATAGAAAAAAGAATGGAAGATAGGGGGTCACCTTTTCTAACCCCCTTGTTGCATTTGAAAAAACCTTTAGGGGACCCATTGACCAGCACGGAAATGGAATCCGAATTGAATAAGTTGCGGATCATGGTAGTAAAAGAGTCATTAAACCCAAAATTCTTAAGAACCTTTAAAAAGAAGTTCCACTCCATGGTATCAAAAGATTTCCTGATGTCTAACTTAATGGCCACACTTCCTCCTCTAGAAACTTTATTCAGCATATTAGTACATTAAGAGGCAAGGCAGATGCAATCATGAATAGTTCTTCCATTGATAAAACCAAATTGTTTCCAATAAACAATTTTATTGGAGATGGAGGAGAGTCTATTCGCAAGACGTTTGGTGATAATTTTATAAACAGTGTTGATGAGAGCAATGGGTCAAAAAAGATGAATCTCAGATAACATCATCTAACCATATAATATATATTGAAGAATAGTGTAATGGCACTTTCGGGCTCTCATCATAGCAGGGATCCGCTATGACCCTTTGGCGCAATAGCTATCCTTAGGTAATTATCACATGCATTGTCACATAGTAAAACAATCAATATGTGATAAGATATTTATTAATGAATAAAGTACAATGTATTTGGTTCTGGGCCACCAACTCCAATAATTATGTGTACTAAATTGAGTGCCAAACAAAGAAAAAAATTGTATTCCCTTCAAGTTATGGAGTAAAAAATAAACTTGTTTGGTCACATATTCATGTTGGGGATGTGAAGTATGTTTTAAGGATGGGTCAAAAAAAAAATATCACCCTATGTCATGAAGTGTATCCTTATAGGGTATCCTACGGAAACAAGGGGATAATATATATACAACCCTTTGGACAATAATGTAATTTTCACAAGACGTGATGTCTTTCTTGAGAGGGAGAACATCCTCAAAGAGGATAGTGGGAGTATTATTGTCTTCAATGAAGTTGATTATTAGGATATGAAATAGTTGGTATAAGAACCGATTCCACAGTCCCCATGGAAAAATATGTTCCTGAAATACATGTGATGTGTTGGAGTACAAAAGTGGTGAGAGAAATAGAGAGATATGGTTTTCTAGTCATTAGTGATAGTGAAAATTTATTGATTAAAAATGACTATTCTCTATCCTATAAGGTGGAAGTAGAGAGATCAGAAGCTGTAAGATGGAAATAAGATAAGAATTTTGAGGTGTATTCCATGTATCAAAACCAATATTAGGTTTTTATTAATCTATCAGTTGATGTAAACCCCATTGGGTGTAAATGGGTATTCAAGAGAAATATAGAAATGAAAGGAAAAGTGAATATATATAAATCATAGGCAGTTTATAAAGGGTTTATACAATGTCAATGTGTTGAATATAGTGAAACCTTTTCTTCAGTTACCATATTTAAACCCATCAGAATTTTGTTTCCCATAGTAGATTACCATGATTGTGAGATTTGGAAAATTGATTTCAAAATATCTTTCCTTAATGGTAACCTACATAAATATTTGAATATGACACAACCAAAAGGATTTGTGACTCCATGAAATTCCAAAAATGTATTCAAGTTATAGAGATTCATTTATGGATTAAGGAAATAATACAATTCGTGGAACATTTTATTCGATGAATCCATAAATGAATTTGGTTTCATTAAGAATGAATGTGGTGCATGTGTTTAAAATTGTTTTTGTGTGACTATATTTTTCTTCATAATTGTATATTTTGATAAAATATTACTAATTGTGAATGATATACAAGCCTTACAAGATGTTAATTCATGGATGAGAAAATGATTCTCTATAACGGATATAGGTAAATCAACCTACATTCTAGGGATCAAGATCATGTGTGATAGATTCAAGAGGATACATGGACTAAGTTAAAGTATATACATCAAAGAAATACTGGATAGGATCAGAATGGAACAATCCAAGAGGGTTTTGGTTCCAGTATCCAATATATTGAGTCAATAAGCTTTCGTTATGAATTTTCCATTCCTTTATGTTTTGAAAATCACAAACACTCTATCTTAAGGAAAATTTTATTTCCTGATGATTTTCTTTAATAAGGAAACTTTTTCTTGCCCAAGGAAATTTTCCCCTATCTTTGTTTTCATTGTTCATGATTTCGTTTCACTAAATCTAACTTATTTTATGTCTAAATGAAAAATTCGGTTTCATTTCTAAAACCTCAGAATTATATAAATACTTAGATATAAAGTATTCTGTTTTTCAGGTTCTGAATTTAGATCCCGAATTATCAGAAATTCAGATTCTAAATTCTCTGAAATTCAGATTCTGAATTCTCTAAAATTCAGATTCCAAATTCATTAAAATTAAAATTCTAAATTCTCTGAAATTCAGATTCTGAATTCTATGAAATTCAGATTCCGAATTCTATGAAATTCAGATTCTAAATTCTTCGAAATTCAGATTCTGAATTCTCTGAAATTCATATTATGAGTTCTCTTAAATTTAAATTCCAAATTCTCTGAAATTCATATTCCTAATTATCTTAAATTCAGATTCCAAATTCTCTAAAATTCAGGTTCTGAATTACTTAGAATTAAGGCTCCAAATTCCTTAGAATTTAGGTTCCGAATTCTTTAGAATTTAGACTCCAAATTTATTAGAATTCAGGTTCCTAATTCTGTAGAATTCAGGTTCTGAATTCCTTAGAATTTAGGTTTATAATTCCTTATAATTCAGACTCTGAATTACTTAGAAATCAGACTCCAAATTCCTTATAATTCAGGTTCCGAATTCTTTAGAATTCATAATCTGAATTCCTTAGAATTATTATTTTGAATTTCTTAGAATTATGATTTCGAATTCCTTGAAAAAAAGAATCTGAATATCCATGTAATTTAGACTCCGAATTTTATTTTTCCTTAGACTCCAAAGAATATATTTTGTTAAGTAACCATAATTTACTTACTCATGTTATTGTTATTAAATGATGGCATGCATTCAGTTTCTAATCAACCATATTTTTAGTGACATGTATATAGGTTCCTTCAAGATTCAAGGAAAAATATGACCATTGGAGGAGGGATCTGACCATTGAAGAAGTACTTATAAATAGGAGCTCATTTGAACGAGCTCAAAAGACAACAACTAACTGATCTACAACTCTAGAGATTATATGTTATTGAAGTGATTTCTAGAGAGAGATACTCTCATGCTTTGTGCATACTGAACATATTGTTCAGATTGCTTCGTGTGACTCTGAATGTTGCTGAGTACATTCGTTGGCTTCTGGGGATAGGAAGACAGAGGTTCCAACTACCTTAAAGTTCGAGGAATTCCTTGATAAGGAAGACAGATGTGCCAATTACCTTGAAATTTGAGGGCTTGTGGGGATAATGAGACATACTCTAATATTCTTATCGATGGCTTACCCTGGTGTGGGTAAGACAGACTTTCTTGAAATTATAAATCAAGGGACCTTTATCCAAAGTTGTTGGATACCCTAATCATTGGGTTAAAATATTCTACTTGTTACTTGTATTGTTTCATGTTTGTTTCCACTTCATTTTGATTACTAAGGAAAGTGTAACTATCTTATACTTTCTTGTACTTGTACTCTGATTGGTAAGATTTTATATGCTTTAAGGTATAATCTTTTCCCTTGTAAACATTTCTTAAGTTTCATTTCCAGAACCATATTTCCTGAATCTATCATGTTTGTAGAACTAATAGGTTTTGTGAATTTACCTTTTGTTAAACAATAAAAAGTTTTATATCAACTTTAAATGTTCCAAATAAATTTTTAAATGATACAATTCACCCCCCTCTTTTATATTGATCATCTATATCATATTCCGATCCTACAATTGGTATCAGAGGAGGTCTCTAAAATACTTATATTCATAAATAAGTTTTCTTGATCAAGTTTTCATTGTTATATATTTTCCTTGCTTAGTATTTTTTCCCTGTTAACAAACTTTTATTACTCACAAGTTTTTGTGTAAAGATGTTTTCTTTTAGATGGAAAGAATGAATGTTGGTTTGATTGAAAATCTTAATCCTACTAGACCACCAATCTTTGATGGGAATGATTATGAATATTAGATAAATCGTATGAAGACCTTTGTGATAAACATGGGTATAGAAAAATACATTATGTTAACTGTAGATTATAAGATTCCTAATAAGGAGCTCAGAACCTTTACTAATACAGAAAATTTGGAATACCAACTAAACTTTAAGGTATGAAATACTTTTCTTTGTTCCATGACTAGAAATATATATACCAAATTTCATATTGTGAAGCTTCAAATCGTATTTGGAAGAAGCTTAAAGTAACACACTTTGGAACTTCTAAATTCATTGAAACTAGAAGAGCTATGATTAGAGCTGAATATCATGGTTTTTGATTTCCTTACAAAGAACCCATATGTAAGGTACAAAATAGATTCATGATTATTGTTAACAGCTTACAATCTATGGGTAATAAAATATTAGATGATGAAGCTCTTGTAGACAAAATCATAGACATAATGCCTAATAAATGGGAATCTATGAGGACAACAATAGATGAAAATAGAAAAGTTACTCATATTTCTCTTGATGAGATTTTTGGAACTCTTCTTCAACATGAGACTATAATGACGTGAGATGCTAATATGAATAAGAAAAAGAATAGAAATGGCAGTGTTTCTTTTATAACAACTTCAAATCATATAAAATCCACGACTCCTGAGATAGTTACAAGATCTAAATCGAAGAAGGTTTTTATTCAATCTTAATCTAGTGGAAGTGAATCTTTAGAAAACGAGTTGGCCAATCTTGCTCGAAGGATGAACAAGATTGTTGGATAGAAGAACTTTCAATCTAGATAAAATAAGAAAGAAATAAAAGACAAGAAAGATTCAAAAGTCACTTTATATGAATGCAAAAGAGCAGGGAATATAAGGCCAGATATTCATATGCTTAAGAGAAAATATAGAAAGGAAAATAATCCTGAGAGGAATAGAAATAAATACTACAAAGATAAATCTAATATAGTTTTGAAATCCAATGACACCTGGAGTGCCAGTGGTGGAGACTCTTCTAAATAATCCTCAGAGTATGAATCTTCTGGTCAGAAGAATCTTGGTTTACTTTCCAAGTTACCTATTAAAAATAATTTTTTAATAGCCAAGGTACATGATGCTGAATCTATAACCAAAGTATCCTTGAACTCTAATTATAGTGATAGTAAATATTATGAATCTTCAGATGAAGATAATACTATACCTACTTATGAAGAAGTTTCTAGATTTGCTAAGCTCCTAAAGAATGAAAATTTTAATGTTAAGAAAAATATTGATAAGGAAAATTCTAAAATTACTATTCTTACTAAGGAAATATCAGATCTTTCTAAAGATCTTGATAAGAAAAATTATGATTTTGAAAATGTTTAAAAAAACCTTGAGGAAGTTAATATTGAGAAGGATAAACTTTCTAAGGATCTAGAAAAGGTAATTTCTAAGAAAAATGTTTTAGAGCCTAACTCTAGTGCTAAAACTAATTTTTTTGAGGATAAGAACTTAGTTATTAGACTAATGTCAGAAATATTTTCCTTAAGGAAGTGTTTGTCAAATTTTACTCTGGGAAAGGAAAATTTTGATAATATGTATTCCCAAATTCAACCGCTAAGGAATAATTTTGGATTTGGTTATACTAATTCAAAACCAGTTTATTGTAATAATTATTTTGTTCCTCAAAGTGCTCCATTCTACACTAAGTGTTAGTGTGGTGGGAATTGGGAAAAAAATTGTTCCCTAAAAAAACTCAATCTTTAGGTTTTCATAAATCTTATTTTTCAAAGAAAATATGGATTCATAAAATTTTGCATTCTGAAGTGTCCGGATCCAAGAATGTTTGGGTTCTGAAAGTTTAACACTCTTGTTTTCAGGAAAGAAAAGATAGTACCAATATCAATACATAGTACATGGATAGTGGATGTTCCCAACATATGACTGGTAACAAAAACTTCTTTGGAAATATTATCAAGATGAATGGAGGAAGTGTAACTTTCAGAGACAATGCTTAGGAAGAAATTATTGGTATAGGTAATATTTTTCTTCTTGGAAAAACATTGATTTCAAATGTTTTATTTGTTAAGGGTCTTAAGAACAACCTTATTAGCAGAATTCAATTATGTGATGAAGGTTACCTTGTGAATTTTAGGAATTAAAAATGTTTAGTACACAATTCTAAGGATTATTTTATTCTTTCTGCCAATAGGAAAGAGAATGTATACACACAAAACTAAGAAGACCTTAGGAGACAAGATCTACCTTGTCTCATTGCAATAGAAGATCATTCTTAGTTATGGAATAGAATTTTAGGACACTGTAATCTTAGGAACCTATGAAAACTCTTTAAGAAAAGACTAGTTACGGATCTACCAGATCTTAGATTTGATTCTTCAAAAGTTTGTGATCCTTGTCAATATGGTAAGAAACATAAATCAAGTTTTAAATCAGTTGATGAAGTCTCAACCACTGATGCATTACAGTTGGTGAATATAGATTTTTTGGCCCAACATAAACTGGAAGCATTGGAGGTAAGTATTACAAAAAAAATTTAGTTGATGATTACACTAGATTTACATGTGTCTATTTTATAGCAAATAAATCTGAAGCTTTTTATTATTTCAAAAGTTTTAGAGCCCAAGTTAAAAGTGAGAAAAAACATTCCTTTGAAAACTATTCATAGTGATCGTGGAGAAGAATTTCAAAATTCTGATTTTGAAACTTTTTATAGTAGAAAATGCATTACTCGTAACATCTCAGCACCAAGAACTCCTTAACAAAATGGGGTTTTTGAAAGAAGAACTATAATTCTTCAAGCGATAATTAGAACCATGTTGAGTGAATATTTTATAGCCAAAATTTTTTTGTCCATAAGCTATAAGTACTGCTTGTTACACTATAAATTGAGTTTTTATAAGTCCTTTTCTTAATAAAACATTTTATGAGTAATGGAATGGTAGAAAACCTAGAATTTACTACTTCAAAGTTTTTGTTTGCAAAGTATACATTTTGAATACCAAAGATAATTTACATAAATTCACACCCAAATCTGATGAAGGAATTATCTTAGGCTACTCCACAACCTCTAAGGCTTATATAGTTTTCAATAAAAATACTGGTACTGATGAAGAAATAGTACATGTTAAATTTGATGAAACCAATCCCTTTGTTTTTAAAAAACCTCAACCTACATCTTCAGATGTGTTTTCAAAAACTAATTATCAACCCTTGATAGAATATCCTTCTAATAAGGAAAATGTCCAAGAAACTATTTCTGGAGCATTTACCTGAGAAGATTTCCTACCCTGTGTTAATGAACAGGTTTTACAAAACCCATATCAGTTGTTTATTAAGAATCATCCCAGTGATAGTATCATTGGTGATGAAAATAAACCTGTAAGGACTAAAAGTTCCTTAATAAATGAAGTAGAACATCTAGTATTTATTTCCCAATTAGAACCTAAAATCACTGATGAAGCTTTAGGTGATGATGATTGGATAAAAGTTATGCAACATGAGTTAATGAATTCAAAAGGAATAAAGTCTGGACCCTGGTTGAAAGACCTAAGGAAACATATTTTATTGGATTAAAATGGGTCTTTAGAAATAAGTGTGATAAAACTGGAATCATAGTAATAAATAAAGCTAGATTGGTTGCTAAAGGATATAATAAACAAGAAGAAATAGACTATGAAGAAGCCCATGATACAGTATCAAGACTTGAATCTTTCTCATATCCTACTAGCCATTGCAGCATTCTTCAGTTTTAAACTTTTTAAAATGGATGTTAAATGTTATTTCCTTAATGGTTTTGTTCAAGAGGAGGTTTTTGTTGAACAAACTCATAGTTTTGAATATTCAAAACATCCTGAACATGTTTTCAAACATACCAAAGATTTGTATGAAATTAAACAAGCTCCTAGAGCCTGGTATGATAGACTTATAGAATTTTTGCTTCAAAAAAATTATGTTAAAGGAAATGATCATCCAACCCTTTTTATAAAGAAAGATAAAAAAATGTTTTGATTGTTCAAATTTATGTTGATTACATTATATTTGGTTCAACTTACCAATCTTTAAATGATTATTTTTGTGGATCAAATTAAATCTGAGTTTGAAATGAGTTTGATGGGTGAGTTAACTTTTTTCCTTGTTTTTCAAGTTTCTAAAAAACTAGAAGGAATCTATATATACCAACATAAGTATATTAAATATCTTCTTAAAAATTATGGATATGATAACACTAATAGTTTAAGTACTCCCATTGGTACCTCAAATTCACTTGATCTTGATGAAGCTAGGAAACCAGTAGATCAAACATCATTTAGACGTATGATAGGAAGTCTACTTTACATGACTACTAGTCACCCAGAGTTAATGTCTTCAGTATGATTATGTGCAAGATATCAATACAATCATAATGAATCTCATTTAAAGGATGTGAAAAGGATTTTTTTCTATTTAAAGGGAACCATGGATTTAGGACTCTTTTATACTTCTGGAAATGATTTTTTTTTAAAGTTTTTCATATGCTAACATTGGTGGATGTAAAATGGATAGGAAAAGTACATCTGAAACTTTTCATTTCTTAGGAGATTCATTACTTTCGGGGTCATGAAAAAAATCAACACTCAGTAGTACTTTACACTACTGAATCTGAATATGTAGCAACTGGAAGTTGTGCTCAAGTATTGTGGATACAACACACACTCACAGACTATGGTATGAGATTTACTAAAACACAAATTTTGTGTGATAATACTAGTGCCATTGTCTTAAGAAAAATACCTGCACATCAATCTCATGAAAAACACCTAGATATTAGGAATCACTTTCTTAGGTATCACACACAAAAAGAAGATATCATCCTTCAATTTATCAGAATGCAAGATCAACTTGCTGATATTTTCACAATATATTTACCATACGACAGATTTGAATACATTAAACAGAAGTTAGGAATGATAACCATATGGTAATATTTCTTATTAACTTCTTGTTGAAACCTATCTCCTTACAGTAACAAACTTCTTTTCATAGGGGGAGTATATTTGCTTGATAGTTAAAAAAATTTAGTAGTTAAATTTTTTTTTCCGTAGTCAAATTTTTCGTAATCAAGTTTTTTTTATAATCTGATTTTTGGAATAATTTTTTTCTTCTTTAAACTAGTTTTTAAATTTTCCGAATCTAAATTTCTTCAAGAATAATTTTCCTTATTACAAATAATCTTCCTACCATTCCGAAAGGTATGTTTCCTTTCCTAAATTTTTGTAATCATCTTTTTCTTGTTGGAATTCTGATTTTTTTCAAAATTTTTGGATTCACCTTTCCTTAAATTGGAATTTTTTTCTTAAAAACCTCAAAAGATCAAAATCTATCAAAATCCTTCTTCGGATATCATCTCAACCGTCAGATCTTCTCAATAATGTTTCAACCGTTGGATCAATTAGGGAAGTTGAATCGTTATTTCAATTGCCTATATAAATGACCCCTAATGGTTGTCCCACATCGAATCCCCAGCTCTTGTGTTCTGAAGCTCTGCCCTTCCTACTTTAGACCATTCCATACATCTCAGGTTTTCCTTAGTTCTGAATGTATAAAGAAGCCTCTCCTCAGAAAGAAATGTCAACAATAAAGGAAATCTCTCAATGGTAGATTTATTATGAAAGGTTGGTAGACCCAGACTTTTTTAATAATTATGATTCAATCATCTCAAAGAACATCAAGTTAAATAGCTAGGTGAGTTTAACGGTATCTAAACCCAAGTAAGAGGATCCATTGATTCTGGATTTTCTAGTAGAATTCAATGAATTCTTATCTTTTCTCAGTCTAGGAGGCAAAGATCAATTTTCTTTAAAGGTTTATGGTAAGACTTACTATCTTTCTTATGCCAAGGTAGCTAGTCTAATTAGAATACCTTAAGAAGGAGAATCTGAATTTCATTCACATAAGTTACCTGATGTTGAAGGAAGATTTGATAAGGATAAGGCCATAGAGTTCCTTGGTTTGGTTGGATTCAAAACTCCAAATATTATTCATCTTTCAACAAAAATTCGGATTCTTGAACTTTAGGTTAAAGGCTTTATCATTTCAAGGAAAGGAGATAAAGATACTCTAAAGAAAAGTGATATATATGTTTTGGATTTCTTAGTGAATCTTTGGAATCTGAATCTAGTTAAGTATATTTTGGTTATGATTGAGAATATAAAGAATAGAAATTTGAAGTCTCAGATTATCATGTATCCGGAAATTCTATCAATGATCATTATTTCTTGTTTTGAATCAATGAAAATTTCCTGCAAATCAAATTCATGAAATTACAGGGTAATGTTTGTAAGCGATGACACTCTAAGGAGGATGAATATTGGCTTTAATAGTCAATCAGTAAAAATTTATGAATTATCAAAAGGATAAGTCGAAGTCCTTTCAAAGAAACAAGAAGTTGCTAAAATCTCCATGAAAGGAGGAAGGAAGGAGAAGGTGAATGAACCTGAAGAGAAAGAAAAAACCCTAGTGGATAAGGAAACCAAATCATCACCACCAAAGTCAAAGAATAAAAAATCTTATCCTAATGAGGTAGTTGCAAAATGAAGAGGGGATAAGAAGAACAAAAAGTAGGGGAGCCTAGTTTTTGTTTGGATCCTGCTAAGGAAAAAGATTTGAAAATAAAGGTTGTTGAAGAGATTGAGAGTCAAGAGAAAAATAAGAAGCAAAAGAAGAAGATGTATGAGGCTAAGATAGTAAAATATCTTCTTAAGGATACTAAGAAAGCTTCAAAGAAAATTATGTTACCAGAATCCTTTTTAATAGAATCAATCCCAGAGACTCTGGGAAAGAAGTTGGTGATTCCAGAATAGGTTCCTGAAGAAAAATAAGAAGTATAAATAGAAGTGGAAGAGGAAGTTGAGGAAGAAGTAGAATAAGAAGTGGAGAAAGAAAAAGAAGAAGTAAGTGGTGACTCTGATGACATGATAAGACAAGTTAAAGAATATCATGAAAAGAAGAGTCCTTCTAAGAAACTCTCAATACGAACTTTTGAGGCTGAATCTTCTAAGATTTCTACACCTATAAAGGATGACAAGGATTAGAAAGAATTAAATAAACAATTCAAGTAAGAAAGTAGAAATCATGATTTCATACAGCCATAGGGTGTTGAGGCAGGAGCCGAAAAAGAAGAAGATGATGACGATAAGATTGTTCACCTATCAGATAATTAAAATGTATCACCTAAAAAAGAATAAATCATTTCAAGAATAGATAAGGGAAATAAGTTGATGGTTTATACTCCTACTAAGTCTTTGTTTAGTAAGAAATTTGTTGGTGCTTCATCGAAAAGGAAAGATGATGTGCTTGAAAAATAGTCCTCATCAACAAATCATTCAGATTCAGAATCATATTTTCTTATCCATGACATTATTGCTTATTCTTTGAAGAAGCTAGTTGATTCTATTCCATTATTTCAGAGTATATACTCAAGATGTCAGATGATTTAGCATTATTTAAATCAGAAAATAGATTCAGTATCCATGGTAATGGATAAGTGTGTCAAACTTGAGGCCTATTTCAAAACGTTTTTCATTAATTATGAACCCCATAAAAGATATTGCAAGAAGATGACTAGTTTTTCAAGGAAATCTGTTGAAGAGATAAGAATTTTCTATGAGTTTCAAGAAAATTTCAATGATTCTTTTGAAACAGAAGATTCTAAGTTCAAAGATCTCACTAAATCTTTTAAAGAAAATATATATCTTGATGAAACCACTCGAAATAAAGAAGTAAAATATCTTAATGGGAAATTGTATTCATTTAATAAAAGTTGGAAGAGGGAAATAGATCTTAGAATCGAACTTGAGGAAAAACTTTCTAAATAAGAAGAATCCTTGAAGGCTCAGACAGAGATTCTTAAGGCTCATGAAGAAAGGATAAAATCCTTAGAGAAGAAAAGTGAAGATTAGTATCAACTTCTCGAACATGTATAGGAGTATCACAAAGAGATAAAGAAGTTGAAAACCATTGAGAAGAAGCTGATTCCATTGGAGAAATAATGATAATCTTTTTCAAATCCAATATTTTGTTGTATTTCCCTGTTGCACAAATTCTTTCAAATCTTAATGAAATTTTTGTTGCACTTCTTATTTTTGTTTGTTTAGTACTAATATTTCAGGTACCATATTTTTTTCCATTCCCTTTATTCCTTTTTGAAAATCACAAAGGGGGAGAAAGGAATGTTAAAAAAGAATACTAAGTAAAGAAGAAATTTCCCTAATTATGGGGGAGTTCATCTAAGGGAATGTTTTATCATGAATATTTTCATATGCAAGAAAATGTAAAATCACATTTAGGAAATCAAGAATATGATCCTTAGTGATTTCAAAGCCTGATGTGGAGATAGTCGTATTCACTATGATCCATAAGTAAAGGGAGATAAGTTTTTATTATCAAGTCCATAAAATTTCTAAGTCCTTAGATTCTTTTTATTAAGGATGATTGTGCTTTCAAAAAAGGGGGATATTGTTGATTCAATTAGGTTTCCTTATTAATTTCCATTCCTTTATGATTTGAAAATCACAAATACTATATCTCAAGGCAATTTTTATTTCCCTGATGATTTTCCTTAATAAGGAAACTTTTCCTTCCCCAAGGAAATTTTCCGCTATCTTTGTTTTCATTATTCATGATTTAGTTTCACTAAATATAAATCCTTTTTTATCTAAATGTAAAATTCAGTTTCATTTATAAAACCTCATAATCCTATAAATAATTATATATAAAGTATTCTATTTTTTAGGTTCTGAATTCAGATTCTGAATACTATGAAATTCATATTCTGAATTCTCTAAAATTCAGATTCTGAATTCTCTGAAATTCAGATTAAAAATTCTATAAAATTTATATTCCAAATTCTATGAAATTAGGATTCCAAATTCTCTGAAATTCAGATTCTGAATTCTATGAAATTCATATTCTGAATTCTCTGAAATTCAGATTCCAAATTCTCTAAAATTCAGATTCTAAAATCTCTAAAATTCAGGTTCCGAATTCCTTATAATTCAGACTCCAAATTCCATATAATTTAGGCTCCAAATTCCTTAGAATTCAGACTCCAAATTCTTTAGAATTCAGGTTCCTAATTATTTATAATTCAGGTTCCAAATTCCATAGAATTCAGGTTATGAATTCCATAAAATTCAGAATCCAAATTCCTTAGAATTAAAACTTTGAATTCCTTAGAATTTAGGTTCTAAATTCCTTATAATTAAGACTATGAATTCCTTATAATTCTGATTCCGAATTCATTGAAAATCAGAATCTGAATATCCATGTAATTTAGACTCTAAACTTTATTTTTCCTTATACTTTGACAAATAGATTTGGTTAAGCAACCATAATTTACTTACTCATGTTATAGTTATGAAATTATGTCGTGCATTTAGTTTCTAACCAAACATTGTTTGAGTTACATGTATATAGGTCCCTCCAAGATTCAAGGAAAAATATGACCATTAGAGGAGGGATCTGACCATTGAAGAAGTACCTATAAATAGGAGCTCAATTGAATGAGCTCAAAAGACAACAACTGACTGATCTACAACTCTTGAATTACATGTTGTTGAAGTTATTTCTAGAGAGAGATACTATCATGCTTTGTGCATACTGAACATCTTGTTTATCTTGCTTCATGAAACTCCAAATTTTGTTGAGTACATTAGAGGTCTTCCAGGGATAGGAAGATAGAGGTGCCGACTACCTTAAAGTTCAAGGACTTCATTGATAAGGAAGATAGAAGTGTCGGTTACCTTGAAGTTCAAGGGCTTGTAGGGATAGCAAGACAGACTCCGATATTCTTATCGAGGGCTTACCATAGTGTGGGTAAGATAGAATTTTTTATAATTATAAATCAAGGTACCTTTATCCATGGTTGTTGGATACCCTACTCTGTGTTAAAATATTATACTTGTTACTTGTATTGTTTCAAGTTTGTTTTCCACTGCATTTTGATAACTAAGGAAAGTATAACTATCTTATGATTTCTTGTACTTGTACTCTGATTAGTAAGATTCTATACACTTTAAGGTATAATATTTTCCCTTGTAAGATTTTCTTAATTTTCATTTTTGGGACCATATTTCTGGAATCTAGAAAGTTTGTAGAACTAAGAGGTTTTGTGAATTTACCTTTTTTAACTTTGTTAAACAATATAAAGTTTTATATCAACTTTAAAATTTCCAAAGGAATTTTTAAAGGATAAAATTCAACCCCCACCCCCCACCCCCCCACCCCACCCCTCTTTTATATTGATCATATGCATTATATTTCGATCCTACACCATAGTATACATATTTCCAAGAAAATGTGTCCATATACACAGAAGGAATTGGAGAGAATGGGTACGATCTCATACCCTTCTATAATATGATTCATCATGTATTCCATGACATATACAAGGCTTGATGTTTCCTGTTCATTGATAAATTTAAGTAGATATCAAGATGATATAAGTGAACAACATTGGACTACTATTAAGGTTATAATTAATTATCTGAGGCATAATAAGGATATGTTTCTGGTGTATGGAGGATATTAATTATTAGTAATCATGGGCTATACAAATTCTATTTTTCAGGTAGATCATAATTATTTAAAGTCATAGTATGGATATATATTTTTTCTCAATGGAGGAGTTGTGTTCTATAAGACTTTAAAGAAGCTAGTTGTAACTTATTCTACAATAAATTATGAGTATATTGTGGCTTCTAATGTAGCTAAGGAAGTGGTTTGGATTCCAATTTGTTTTATATCCTGATGTTGTTATTGTAAGTAAAGACCCCATCACAGTTTACTATGATAACACTATAACAGTGGATCTTTCGAAGGATCCAAGGTCACACTAAAGGACAAAGAACATACTTTAGAAATTTCATCAATTGAGGGATTTTTTCCAATGAGGTGAAGTAGAGATGAGTAGAGTATCCATGGAGGAAAATGTATAATAATCCTTAACTAAGGATTTATGTTAGCAGATGCTTGAGTATTATGTGAGAGATAATAGACTAAAAGTTGTTTTTAGTTGGATTTTGTGAAAGTGGGAGTCTATTGGAGTTTTTGACCTATAATTAACTTGTTTAGCACCAAATTACATTATTTTATTAATAAATATATTTTATTATCACATCTTAATTATTATTATGACTAATATTTTTATTGTATAATGTCCTTAAATTTAATGTCATGCTAAAATATCATAGAAATTCCCCAATTTGATGAGAACCTAGTGATTCCATGATATTATTCTTGAAATTTATTCTATGGTCGAATGATATTTTCTGATGGAACATGGATAATATAGGATATCAGGGGTAGGAGTCTCATAAGAAATTGATACACCTTCTTAGTGTGTTCTCCAAGATATGAGGTTATGAGAACAGACCCATTAATAAGAAATCCACATTTCCTTATGTAATTCTATGTTTTTATCTACTGATATGAGTATTTACCCTTAGACTTTATGATTATGATTAATGGATATCATGACTTGTAAAAATTTATGTATGGATGAAAATTATGATGAAATTTGTTTTCGATGAAGTAAGATATGTTGGGTGTGTCGTTAATAATATATAATAAATGGATAATGAGAGAAATGATTTATCCCTTTTGTATCTTGGTGAAATTAATTATCTCATTCCCTTTTATGAGAATGGTACCACCTAAATAAATCCATGTCCATAGTTTTCGATGGGTGAGTTAATTTCTAGAATGTAAAAGAAAGAGACATCAAGCATTTTGGTTGAAGGAAGAGGCATGAAACCTACTTTATTTGAGATATTATGATAAAGGAATTATATTACATGGTAAACATTTATAGGAGGTTGGACATTGTTGAAATGTTAACATCTTTCTCTATGTATTCCTTCGAATATAAGTAGATGTTAACCTTGGACTTTAAGAATTTATGCCTAATGCCACTGAGAAAGTGGTCAATCGAGTCACACATTAATTGTATTCAAAATCTTAGTTAAATTCTAATATTTAATTTAACAAGTTGTAATAAATATTATCTATTTAGGTTTGGATTATCATAATAATTTAATCACAAGTTATTCAAAATAATAATTTAATTAAATAATAATATTAAATATTTGTTTCCAATTTTGGAAAATATAATAATTATTATATTTATTGATAAATAATGTTGTGATATTTACCTATTAAATATATATTTATTATTAAAGTAAATATGGATGACCGAAATAGGACTAAGTTTGATGGTCTGATTCAAAATTATATAAATGATATTTATTTATATTCATTATGTGTTTCACATGTCAAGAGTTTAATAATAATATTTATATTATTATTATTATTGGAATTGGGGTCAATTATGAATTATGGAATTGGGAAAGGTCTTGTGTGTGATCTTCTTACCCTAAACTAGAAAAAAAATCTAATTATATCTCTTTACTAAAACAAAATTGTTGTACACAATAGATGGAGTGATTCGCTCTCAAGACCTAGAGAGAGATCAAAAGTTCAAGAGTGATCTCCTCTCCTACTCTATCACGAAATGAGATAGCATGAAGAGTTATTCTTCTATCAATAATAATTATAATGAAATCAACCATGAACAACACAAGTGATTAGGATCATCCATACATGCACTCAGGGGTTCAACGATATCATTTAGATATTTTCTTTTCACTTGTGGATCACTGCTAGAATTATTCTTCAATTGAATCCGATAGTGAAATGATAATGTTATGAGATATAATCCAATGATAATCAATGAAGAGAGAATTATAAGTTAAGGTAATTTTATATCTTCTTATAAATTATTTACAAATTACATGTGAAGATCCTATACTTTGGTTCTGGAATTTTAATATAGTCAAGTAATCTCATTTTTTCATTGTACATGACTTTTTATCTTGTAAAGCAATGACTACACATGATTGATGACTAAAATATGAGTTTTTTTACCAAAAAAGTATGATTTTTTTGTTCCCAAAACATATAAATAGATAAATATGAATGGAAACATTTGGATAGGAAATTGTTGGCACTTCTAATAATGTATCTTACAATGAATGCTACTATCAATATTTTAGAGAATAAAAATGAGGGTGTCATAAATTTATTGGAAGATTTGTACAAAAACCTGATGGACCTTAACAAGGTTTTTATATTGAAATGTTTTTTTGGAATAAGATTATTGGGAGGAAGATCAATTATAGATCATGTTAATGAATACAACATGATCCATGGGAATATCTAATCAAAAAAGGTAACCATTAATGATTACTTATAGGAATTTCTACTATTATATTCACTTATAGAAGGCTGAGATGAAATATTGAATATGTCTATTAACTCTAATAGAAAAATTTATTTGGTATCTGATGATATCATAAATCTAATATTCAATGAGGAACATCATCCAAGGGATGTTCAGGTACCAATCATTAGTTCCCTTCATACCGATGTAATATGACACTCCCCTTAAGGGAATCAAATCTATAAGAATAAATGTCCTGTGAAAGAAGCTTTAGTAATTCAGAAATTCATGGTCCTGCATGTTGTAAATTTGTAATGAGAGGACATATCAAGAAGAATTGTAAGAGTCACAGGGATAACATTGTATAGTCATCAATATCTAGTAGTTCAAATTTCATTAGAATAAAAAATGATAAAAATTTTATTTCTAAGTATGAACATATTGGTAAAATCTTGGGTGGTTGACTCTAAAGTATTCTAACATTCAACTAGAGACCAATAATGCATAATTAATTATGTACCTGGGAAGTTTTGGGTATTCCATATGGCGGGTAATGAAGCCATAAATATTGTTAGAAAGGGAGAGGTCAACATTTTGATGAATAATAGAGGATTATTAAAGCTATCATATGTTCACTGCATTCTTAGTCTATAGAAGAATATTATTTCTGGTGGACAATATGATGATGTAGGATATAGAACCATTTTGAAAATGGGGTAGTTACCAGGGGACCCACGGTGATTGAGAAAGGATTAATGTATAGGACTCTTTACTTAATTGAAAATTCATATAGGGTCGTAATGGTCAGAAGTTCAAATTCCAATGACCCAGAACTATGGTAATGTAACTCTCATAAACTAAATGGGAAGTGCATTAATGTTCTTAATGTAATGGAATAATAATGTCTGATCCCATGGATATAAGAAATTGAGAATGTTTTTTGTTGGGATTTGATGTGGCTCTATTTTTAAGTAGTTTTGCCACATCTTTTATATAATCTTTAACAATTTAATTATGTATTTTGACACTTTTTAATAAATAATTGCATTTTTGTATTTTTAACAATAAATCTGTTAATTAATCATTTTTTAAAATTAAATATGTGTTTTTAGTATTTTTATTTATTCATTCCAATTATTCTAATTATATTAAATTACATTTTATTTTAATAATCTAAATCTGGTTTAGTTTTTAATAATTTTAAATGTTTATTAATTATTTAACTGTTCATTTTTATTTTCATTAATCTAATTTAGTTTTTAATTTAAAACTTTACCCTTTAATTTAGATTTATTAAAATGAATTAACTAAACTTATTAACCGGCTCAATTATTCTGATAAATAAATCAGTTAAAATTTTAAGTTAATATTTAATAAAATAATTTACTTTTAATTTTAAGTTTCATTTTGGATTTTAATTAAATAACTTAGCTGTTTGAAATCTTTAGTTAATTTTAATTATTTTAATTTTATTTTTGTAGTTAGTTATTTTGTATGTGTTTTACACTTATTTAGATATATATTTAATTAATATTAATATTTATATTCTTAGTTAATAATCTTGTTACTTTTATTTTCTAGTTTTCTTGATAATTTAGTTAGTTTTTAGAATAGTTAATTAATTAGTATTTAACATCTTAGTTAACTTCTCTTTTCTTTTAATTAATTAATGTTTTATTCATTTCATTATCTGTTTAAAATTAATTTTTTATTGATTTGTTCTATCGGTGAGTTGACGCACTAATGTCGCGTCGCACCAATGTCGCGTCACACTGATTCTGTGACTCACTGATCCCTTGTCACACCGAAGTTTTAAACTATCGGTGATTCGTGACTCACCGATCACTTTAAAACACCATCGGTCTCACTTGCGCATCGGTTTCGGTCTCTCGATTTTAAATTATCAGTGAGTCATTGACTCACCATTCAATTCATTTCTTCAGTGTCACGTCACACTGATTACTTATTTATATTTTAACTAACGGTGAAACTTTTTTTAACTATTGGTATCTTGTTTTATTTTAACTATAGGTGATTCATTGACTCACCGATCCAATCTTCATATCGGTTTCATGGCACACACCGATACCCCTTTTTTTACACTATCGGTCTCATCCCTGGAACCGATCTCGTCTCCCTTACCAATTTCTCACACCGATGACCTTCCTCATTGGTAACACCCATCCCCTACTTTAGCTCACGACCACACCTTCAACCTACATCTTCACTGTCCAACGCCGCACCATGGTCATGCCTAAACCCCTGCTTCACCACCAGGTTTTCCACCTTGACCTCACACCCCTTCCTCGTCTACACTTTCAACACACCGTCCCACAACCACTGTCGGCTCATCTCATCAGCCTACAACTTCAGATTTATAAACTAAACTCAGAACAAATACAATTCTGCAATCACTGGATCTTTAATCCATTTTCATATTCAAAACCCAGATCTGAAAATTCTCAGATTTTTTTTAGAAACATACACCATCAATGCCAGACCTGCTCTGAGGGAGTTTGTAGCAGCATCTGTTTGCAGAAGAGTTTTACCACCACTGCGAGGAGAAGTTCATTTCCACTACTATATTGGAGATATCCCCCACTGCATCACCACGGGTAGACGGTCACGCAGAGCCACCGTTTTCTATTGAGCTAACTTGTCACCACCATGGTACAAGTCATTTTGATGGAGTATCTGTGCACCGCTAGAAGATGAGGAGGCCACTTGCTATCGAGGCCGATCTAGGAGAAGAGAAAGGTCATGCCAGAGCCACTGAAGGGATGAGGAACTCATCGGATTGGATCTGCTCACAAGATTCGGCGTTTTTGTTCACTATGGAAAGCTACCCGCTACCTGATTTGAAGCCGCCACACCAGGGAGAAGTGAACCACGAGCTGTCCACTATTGGAGTGAGGCCACGCCGTTGGCCTCTACGTATAGCACTGAAGGAGACCGAAGAACCTCACCCCCCAGGGTTTTTGTGTGCCAAATTTGGGGAAGAAGACCGAAAAAAGAGAGAAAGTTAACTAAATAAGATTAGATAAATAGAAATGATAATAAAAAATAAATTGAATTTTTAAATAACAATAATAAAAATTAAAACTTAATAAATAAAAATTAATAATAATATTGAATAAATAAAAAAATATAAAACTAATTAAATTTAAAACTAAAATACTTAATTAAGATAAACTAATCTAATTAAGTTAAAATAGTAAATAATTTAATTTTTAAAATAATAATAAATTTAATTAACATTAATAATATTAATAAAATAAATAAATAACTTAATTAAATGATAACATTGAATAACAACAATAAATAAATTAAATGTATAATTAATAAAACTTTTAAAATGTTAAATGTATATAATTCTAAATAAATAATAAGTATAATATTAATGATAATAATATAATAGAATTGTTAAATAAATTAACTAAAGTAATTAAATTTATAAATTACATTAAAATAAATAAATTATAATAACTAAATTGTAATGTTTAAAATAAAACTATTTATTATAATAAATTAAAATAAAAATTAAAGTTTAAAAATAAATTAGTAACCGTAATAATTAACCTTGTGAATAGGTTGATAATTATAATACAAATTTTTAATGAAATTTATTATTATATAAATAATTTAACAAATTTAAATAATAACATATATAACAAATTTTAATTATTAAACAAAAATAAACAATTTTGTTATCTTTTAATTAATGTAAATCTTTTATAATCTATCTTAATGTTTAAGTAATTATTTTAACTTTTTCTTTTTAGATGATTTAATGATCTTCTATTTTATACTTGCATGTTCATACCAAAGTTGAAAACTCATCCACATTAATTCAACTAACTCTCTGAAATTCAGTTACGAGGGAAAAACTAATGCAACGTGTGGTTTGTGAAAACACACATGTGTATGATGCAACAGGAGAAGAAAAGTTACATCAGTGGAAGACATGCAATGACACGTAGCAGATGACCAAGTTTTAAGGTAGAGTAGCAGAAGATTTGAGGGGATCTCACATTCTCATTCCACAATCACATTATACGAGAGAGGGACTCTCATTCTGATTCCACGCCATACAATTTGAGAGCAAAACTCCTAGGAGACACCACTAGAGGTACCGGTGATTAGAGTTGCAGGATCGAAGCAACAATACGTGATCTTCATCTTTAGAGGGAGGATCTCTCTCTTCCTATGTTTTTATATGTTTTACATTGTAATTTCTAATGATATATTGAAAATTATCTTAGTTTAATTTCATTTTCTTGAGAATTTTTAGTTTTATTGGTTAAAAATTTTATCTCCTTTAAGTAATTTCTACAATGAGAATCTGATTCTTTCGGGAAGATTGAATATGGTTATTAGACATAAAATTTAATTAACACCTTTAATAACATAATTCAAAATTGATTATCTTTTGGTGAGATTGATCATTGAGACAGTTCATCAAACTTTCAAATTCAAACTCATCATAACTCTTGGTGAGATAGTTTTCTGATGATAACCTTTTATCAATTTTTTGTATGTGGTTTTTGATGTGGAAAACATCAATAAATATATTACAGAGTGTTATTTCTTTTGGAGAGGAAGAATTAACAACAGATTTTCAAGGTGTGAATTTAACCAAATGAGGATCATTCATTTAATCCCGTAAGTTTCAAATCTCTCGATCATACTTTTTGATCTACCCTCAGCACTCCTGTTTCCTTTTATAGTTATTTTTAGTTTACAATGTTTTATTTTTTAGGTATCATTTTTAGTATAGGTAATAGGGTACTTCCAAACTTTTTTAAGACTGCTTTATTAAAAATAAATAAAAAAAAAAATTGAAAAGTAAAAAGTTGTCTACCTCATTGCTAACAATAGTGAGGTTTTTAGTTTTAAAACCTTATAATTCACTCACCTGCCTTCTCTATGGATCGACCCTACACCATTGTGATAGTGTAGGGTTGAACCCACAGGGAAGGATATTTTTGACCACTAGTCTTCTAAAAACTAACTAAAAGACCCTACTATTGTCAACAGTGGGATTGAGTTTATATTTTTTCTATATATTTTTAAAAAAAAATTGTTATTTATAAGGCACAATCAAAACATCACAATTGTTTTAAATTTTTTGTTCTAAACTATATTGAAGCAAGAAACAGGCTAAAAACATTAAGTAACAGAGAAATAATATGATGAAAAGTGAAAAATCTAGGGAAATACGTCCAGGGAAAATATCAACTCTACTAGTTTTGAAAACATTCCTTCTCAAAAAAATGATTACAACTAATACCACTGAAAAGGAGTGATTTATTTCCCTCATCTGGAGATAAATCAATCAAGGTGACAAGTCTTGGAGTTCGCCACTCCTATATTGATCAACTTGAGAATTTGAGTTTGAAAAAGAATACAGAACAAACTTTCCATATGTTTTGAAGTCTTTTATTTCAATTTAAATGTTCAAGAAATGTAATCCACATTTAAACTCACCGTATGAATGTGGAATTATGAGATTAATTGAAAGTGATATATTACAATTGAATGTAATCAGAACTTACCTCACCGGTCAATTCTGATCACAAACAAAAAGATAGTGAGGAGTGAAAAAGAAGGTAACAAGTAGATTTGATTTTTAACCCCAAACTGAAAGTATTTAGCCTAACATTGTCTCAATTATGTAAACTAAAATAATTAAAGTATATAATAATAGAACTTAAAGATAACAATGGAAGAAAACTCTCTCTGCTAGTATGAATTATTTCTTCTCCTGACCCTTGGGTCTCCAGGGTAAGGTTCTCTGAGTAGTGATTTAGGATTTTCCTTCGGTTCTCGCTCTCACTCTGCTACATGTCTTTCATTCTTTAGGGAAAAAATCTGCTATATATCACCCTGATAAAAATAATTATGCATGTTCCTCCTTGTTGTAAATTAAATTTAACTGTTTTTAAACCATTCACTACTTTAAACTAAGTGTGGGAGGGTACATGTTGCTGGTCTTTTGAATCTGATTTGGGTTGAGATTTTTAGATTAAACTTTGTCTATTGTATTGAATACCCAACTGAATTAATTATGCTAAACTTTCTTTCACCCCAATTCACAGTGCACTTACACCTCACATTTACTTTCGAGCTGTATTGAAAATTATTCACTGGACTAAATATTAATGCATGTACTTTCTTATGAACCTGCTGTAAGTTAATTTCTGTGGAAAAAAATTCTTTTTAAACTTCAAAGGGACCCTTTTAACTTGTTATAAATCTACTCTATTAAAAATATGTTTTGAACTTGAACTGACAAATTGTTCTTCTCCACCTTTGAAGTCAACTTTGGGGACAAAGTTTGATTTTATGTGTGGGGGAGGGGTCAATTCTTGACTGCGCTAAACTGTGATTAATTGAAATCCCATCAATTCCCACTATAACTTGAATCTTTTTGTTAAAAATGGGTAAAATTTTATAAAATTATTGCACAATTTTAGGCTGTTAACAGTTTTCCAAATGGTTCTTGCCTATGGACAGTATATCTTGGGTAGTTAAGTTATGCATTGAATATGAAATTAATGATATTGGATTATTGCTGAGTGATATATACTTAGTGGTTGAATGGATATCTTGGTTTAGGGACTTTCTTTTAGAGTGATATGGGTTGCATGTTTTTGGAATTATGATCATAGCCTTGGAACTGGAAGTTTGAGTTAATCATAGGGTCTTCATTCAACATTTAATTATTTAAGTAATTGGATTAATGAGCCAATATAAATATTTTTCATAAAAATCTTAAGAAATTGGATTAATTTGGTCATCTGGGATCCCACGGTGAATCTCTGAGACCGTAGATGCTGGGTGTGTTTCTATTTACTAAAAGACCTCTGTACACCTTTAATAAGTGTATTGCACAGTGCTTAGCACAATGAAACATGGCTTGAGAAAAATTAAATAAAGTTTCTAGGGTCAAAAATGAGTTCATTAAGGAGATGGGAATGATGAATTCCAAATGAAGAAGTGGAAAATTGGTTTATATGGAAATAATTTAGGTCGTTTCAATAAGGTGATTCACAGAAATATATTTATTTTTGGAACCTAGGTGAAAAATCAATGTACAAAGTACTTCGGTTAAGGTATTAATTCCATTGATAATTTACCTCATTTAATTTTTGAAATTAGAATTTGATCATGGTTTGAAATAAATCATTAAGTAGGTTCACATTTGAGGCAGGACACCTTTCGTGATGGATGGTCTTTGCTTTCTTGATTACCCTTGAGTATTTGTTCTAGGCAAGACATCATTTGAAACGTATTTTTCTGGACAAAAAAAAGAAACATGTTGATAGTTTCTATCCCCAATTTTTTAAGTGTTGAACATGTTACAGTGTGATCTAAATCATAAATACACTTTAATGTTTTTCAAATATTACAAAGCATGGGATTGTTTGAGGAAAAACAATGCTTAAGTATGGGGGAATTTGAGGTGGCTCTATTTTTAAGTATTTTTCCACATCTTTTATTTAATCTTTAACAATTTAATTATTTATCTTGACGATTTTTAATAAATAATGGCATATTTTTATTTTTAACACTAAATTTGTAAATTAATCATTTTTTTATAATAAAATATGTTTTTTAGTCTTTTTATTTAGTCATTCAAATTATTAAAATTTTATTAAATTTTATTTTATTTTAATAATCTCAATCTGGTTTATTTTTTAATAATTCTAAATTTTTAATAATTATTTAATTGTTCATTATTATTTTCATTAATATAATTTAGTTTTTAATTTAAAACTTCACCCTTTAATTTATATTTATTAAAATAAATTAACTTAACTTATTAACCAGATTAATTATTCTAATAAGTAAATCAATTAAAAATTTAAGTTAATATTTAATAAAATAATGTGATTTTAATTTTAAGTTTCATTTTGGATTTTAATTAAATAACATTGATGTTCAAAATCTTCAGTTAATTATAATTATTTTAATTTTATTTTTGCAGTTTAGTTATTTTGAATGTGTTTTACACTTTTTTAGATATATATTTAATTAATCTTAATATTATATTCTTAGTTAATAATCTTGTTACTTTTATTTTCTAGTTTGCTTGATAATTTAGTTAGTTTTTAGAATAGTTAATTAATTATTCTTTAATATCTTAGTTAACTTCTCTTTTGTTTTAATCAATTAATGTTTCATTCATTTCATTATCGGTTTAATTTTTTTTTTTTTGTTCTATCGGTGAGTTAACGCATCGATGCCACGTTACACCGATGCCGCATCACACCAGTTCTGCAACTCAATGATCCCTTGACACGCCAAAGTTTGAAACTATCAGTGAGTCATGACTCACCGATCACTTTGAAACACCATCGGTCTCACTTGATCATCGATTTCGATCTCTCGGTTTTAAACAATCAGTGAGTCATTTAATCACCGTTCAATTCATTTATTCAGTGTCGCATCACACTGATTACTTATTTATATTTTAGCTAATGGTGACACTTTTTTTTAACTATCAGTGTCTTATTTTGTTTTAACTATCAGTGATTCATTGACTCACTGATGCAATCTTCATATCGGTTTCATGGCACACACTAATACCCCTTTTTTTACACTATCAGTCTCATCCCTGGCACCGATCTCTTCTCCCATCCCAATTTCTCGCACTGATGACCTTCCTCATTGGTAACACCCATCCTCTGCTTCAGCTCACGACCACACATTCAACCTACATCTTCACCGTCCTACGTAGCACCACGGTCATGCTTGAACCCCTTCTTCACCACCAGGTTTTCCACCTTGACCTCACACCCTTTCCTCATCTACGCTCTCAACCCATCGTCCAACAACCACCATCGTCTCATCTCATCAGCCTGAAACTTCAGATTTATAAACTAAACTCAGAACAAATAAAATCTTGTTATCACCGGATCTTTAATCCATTTTAAGATTCCAAACCCAGATCTGAAAATTTTCAAAAAAAATTAAAAACACACACCACCACCACCAGACTTGCTCTGAGGGATTTTTCAGCATCGTCTATTTGAAGAAGAGTTTTTCCACCACTGTGAGGAGAAGCTCATGTCTGCTACTGCATTGGAGAGATCCCTTACTACATCACCACAGGTAGAGGGTCACGCAGAGCCGCCGTTTGTTGTTGAGCTAACATGTCACCACCATGGGAAAAGTCGTCGTGATGGAGTAGTTGTACAATGTAGGAAGATGAGGAGGCCACTTGTTGTCGAGGTCAATTTGGGAGAAGAGCAGGGTCACACCGAAGCCACTAAAAGGATGAGGAACTCACCGGATTGGATCTTCTCACAAGATTCGGCGTTGTTGTTTACTACAGAAAGCTGCCCGCTGCCTGATTTGAAGCTGCCACACCAGGGAGAAGTGAACCACGAGTTGTTCGCAGTTAGAGTGAGGCCATGCCACTGGCCTCTGCGTGTAGCACCGAAGGAGACTGAAGAACCCCCCCAGGGTTTCTGTGTGCCAAATTTGGGGAAGAAGATCGAAAAAAATAAAGTTAACTAAATAAGATTTTGATAAATAGAAATGATAATAAAAAAAATAAATTGAATTTATAAATAACAATAATAAAAAATTAAAACTTGATAAATAAAAATTAATAATAATATTGAACAAATAAAAAAATGTAAAACTATTTAAATTTAAAACTAAAATACTTAATTAAGATAAACTAATCTAATTAAGTTAAAATAGTAAATAATTTAATTTTTAAAATAGTAATAAATTTAATTAAAATTAATAATATTAATAAAATAAATAAATAACTTAATTAAATGATAACATTGAATAACAAACAAAAAAAATTAAATGTATAATTAATAGAACTTTTAAAATTTTAAATGTTAATAATTCTAAATAAATAGTAAATATAATATTATTAATAATAATATAACATAATTGTTAAATAAATTAACTAAAGTAATTATATTTATAAATTACATTAAAATAAATAAATTATAATAACTAAATTGTAATTTTTAAAATAAAACTATTTATTATAATAAATTAAAATAAAAATTGAAATTGAAAAATAAATTAGTAACCGTAATAATTAACGTTGTGAATAGGTTAATAATTATAATGCTAATTTTTAATGAAATTTATTATTATAGTAATAATTTAACAAATTTAAATAATAACATATATAAAAACTTTTAATTATATAACGAAAATAAAAAATTATGTTATCTTTTAATTAATGTAAATATTTTATAATCTATCTTAATGTTTAAGTAATTATTTTAACTTTTCTTTTTAGCTGATTTAACGATCCATTATTTTATAGTTGTAGGTTTGTACCAAAGTTGAAAAACCATCCACATTCATTCAACTAACTCTCTGGAAGTCAATTACGAGGGAAAAACTAATGCGATGTGTAGTTCGCGAAAACACACACGTTTATGGTGCCACAGGAGAAGAAACGTTACATCGGTGTAAGACATGCAGTGACACATAGCAGATGACTGAAGGTTTTAAGGCAGAGTAGCAGACAATTTGAGGGGCTCTCTCATTCTCATTCCACGATCACATCATACAAGAGCGAGACTCTCATTATGATTCTACGCCACACAATTCAAGAGAAAAACTCCTGGGAGACACCAAAACCGATACCAGTGATTGGAGTTGTAGGAGCGAAGCAGCAGTACGCGATCTTCATCATCAGAGGGAGGATCTCTCTCTTCCTCTGTTTTTATATGTTTTTCATTGTACTTACTACTGGTATATTGACAATGATCTTAGTTTAATTTCATTTTCTTGAGAATTTGGAGTTTTATTGGTTAAAACTTTTATCTCCTTCAATAAATTTCTTCAATGAGAATCTGATTATTTCGGAAAGATTGAATCTGGTTCTTGAACTTAAAATTGAATAAACACCTTTAAGAACTTAATTCCAAATTGATGATATTTTGGAGAGATCGATCATTGAGACAGTTCATCAAACTTTCAAATTCGAACTCATCAGAACTCTCAATGAGATTGTTTTCTAATGATAACCTTTTATCAATTTGCTATAAGTGGTTTTTGATGTGGTGAAATTTGAGAACTATATTACAGAGTGTTATTTCTTTTAGAGAGGAATAATTAACAACTAATTTTCAAGGTGTGAATTTAATCAAATGAGGATCATTCATTTAATCCAGTAAGGTTCAAATCTCTCGAGCATACTTTTTGATCTACCCTCAGCACTCTTGTTTCCTTCTATAGTTATTTTTAGTTTAATCTGTTTCATTTTTTTCTATATCATTTCCAGTATAGGTAATAGGGAACTTCCAAACTTTTTTCATACTGCTTTATTAAAAATAAATAAATAAAATTGAAAAGTAAAAAGATGTCTACCTCATTGCTGACAATAATGAGGTTTTTAGTTTTAAAACCTTATAATTCACTCACCTACCTTCTCTGTGGATCGACCCTACTCCATTGTGATAGTGTAGGGTTGAACCCACAGGGAAGGCTATTTTTGACCACTAGTCTTCAAAAAACTAACTAAAAGACCCTACTATTGTCTGCAGTGGGATTGAGTTTCTATTTTTTCTATATATTTTTAAAAAGAAAATTATTTATAAGGCATAAATGAAACATCCCAATTTTTTTAAATTTTTTGTTCTAAACTATATTGAAGTAAGAAACAGTCTAAAAACATTAAGTAACAGAGAAATAATATGCTTAAAAGTGAACAATCTAGGAAAATACGTCTAGGGAAAATATCAACTCTACTGGTTTTGAAAACATTCCTTCCCAAAAAAATGATTACAACTAATACCACTAAAAATGAGTGATTTATTCCCCTCACCTAGAGATAAATCATTCAAGGTGACAAGTCTTGGAGTTCTCCACTCCTATATTGATCAACTTGAGAATTTGAGTTTGAAAAATAATACAGAACAAACTTGTTGTATGTTTAGAAGTTTTTTATTTCAATTTAAATGTTTAAGAAATTTAATCCACATTTAAACTCACCATATGAATGTGGAATTATGAGATTAAGTGCAGGTGATACATTACAATTGAATGTAATCAGAACTGACCTTGCCGGTCAATTCTGATCACAAAAAAAATGATAGTGAGAAGTGAAAAAGAAGGTAACAAGTAGATTTGATTTTTAACCCCGAACTGAAAGTATTTAGCCTAACATTGTCTCAATTACGTAAACTAAAATCATGAAATTATATAATAATAGAACTGAAATATAACAAAGGAAGAAAACTCCCTTTTCTAGTATGAATTGTTGCTGCTCCTGACCCTCAGGTATCCAGGGTAAGGTTCTCTGAGTAGTGATTCAGGATTTTCCTTCAGTTCTCGCTCTCACTCTGCTACATGTCTTGCATTCTTTAGGGAAACAAATCTTCTATATATCACCCTGTTAAAAAAAATTATGCATGTTCCTCCTTGTTGTAAATTAAATTTAACTATTTTTAAAACCATTCAATACTTTAAACTAAGTGTGGAAGGGTACATGCTGCTGGTTTTTTGAATCTGATTTGGGTTGAGATTTTTAGCTTAAACTTTGTCTATTGTGTTGAATACCCATCTGAATTAATTATGCTAAACTTGCTTTCACCCCAATTCACAGTGCACTTACACCTCACATTTACTTTTGAGCTGTATTGAAAATTATTCACTGGACTAAATATTAATGCATGTACTTTCTTGTGAACCTGCTGTAAGTTAATTTCTGTGGAAAAATATTCTTTTTGAACTTCAAAGGGACCCTTTTAACTTGGTATAAATCTACTATATTGAAAATATGTTTTGAACTTGAACTGACAAATTGTTCTTCTCCACCTTTGAAGTCAACTTTGGGGACAAAGTTTGATTTTAAGTATGGGGGAGGGGGTTAATTCTTGACTGTGCTAAACTGTGATTAATTGAAATCCCATTAATTCCCACTACAACTTGAATCTTTTTATAAAAAATGGGTACAATTTTATAAAATTATTACACAATTTTAGGCTGTTAACAGTTTTCCAAATGGTTCTTGCCTATGGACAGTATATCTAGGGTAGTTAAGTTGTGCATTGAATCTGAAATTAATGATATTGGATGATTGCTGAGTGATATATACTTAGTGGTTGAATGGATATCTTGGTTTAGGGACTTTCTTTTAGAGTGATATGGGTTTCATGTTTTGGGAATTATGATCATAGCCTTGGAACTGGAAGTTTGAGTTAATCTTAGGGGCTTCATTCAACATTTAATTATTTAAGTAATTGGATTAATGAGCCAATATAAATATTTTTCATAAAAATCTTATGAAACTGGATTAATTTGGTTATTTGGGATCCCACGGTGAATCTCTGAGACCCTAGATGCTGGGTGTGTTTCTGTTTACTAAAAGCCCTTTATACACCTTGAATAAGTGTATTGCACAGTGCTTAGCACAATGAAACATGGCTTGAGAAAAATTAAATAAAGTTTCTACGGTCAAAAATGAGTTTATTAAGGAGATGAGAATGATGAATTCCAAATTAAGAAGGGGAAAATTGGTTTATATGGAAATAATTTAGGTTGTTTCAATAAGGTGATTCACAAAAATATATTTATGTTTAGAACCTAGGTGAAAAATCAAAGTACAAAGTTCTTCGGTTAAGGTATTAATTCCATTGATAATTTACCTCATTTAATTTTTGAATTTATAATTTGATCATGGTTTGAAATAAATCATTAAGTAGTTTCACATTTGAGGCAGGACACCTTTCTTGATGGATGGTCTTTGCTTTCTTGATTACCCTTGAGTATTTGTTCTAGGGAAGACGTCATTTGAAACATATTTTTCAGGAAAAAAAAGCATATTGATAGTTTCTATCCTCAATTTTTGAAGTGTTGAACATGTTACAGTGAGATCTAAATCATAAATACACTTTAATATTTATCAAAGATTACAAAACATGGAATTGTTTGAGGAAAAACAATGCTTATGTATGGGGGAATTTGAGGTGGCTCTATTTTTAAGTAGTTTTTCCACATCTTTTATTTAATCTTTAACAATTTAATTATGTATCTTGACACTTTTTAATAAATAATGGAATATTTTTATTTCTAACACTAAATCTGTAAATTAATCATTTTTTTATAATAAAATATGTGTTTTTATTCTTTTTATTTAGTCATTCAAATTATTCAAATTTTATTAAATTTTATTTTATTTTAATAATATCAATCTGGTTTAGTTTTTAATAATTTTAAATTTTTATTAATTATTTAATTTTTCATTATTATTTTCATTAATCTAATTTAGTTTTTAATTTAAAACATTACCCTTCAATTTATATTTATTAAAATAAATTAACTTAACTTATTAACCGGCTTAAATATTCTAATAAATAAATCAGTTAAAAATTTAAGTTAATATTTAATAAAATAATGTGCTTTTATTTTTAAGTTTCATTTTGGATTTTAATTAAATAACATTGATGTTCAAAATCTGTAGTTAATTTTAATTATTTTAATTTTATTTTTGCAGTTAGTTATTTTGTATGTGTTTTACACTTTTTTAGATATATATTTAATTAATATTTATATTTATATTCTTAGTTAATAATCTTTTTACTTTTATTTTCTAGTTTGCTTGATAATTTAGTTAGTTTTTAGAATAGTTAATTAATTAGTCTTTAATATCTTTGTTAACTTCTCTTTTGTTTTAATCAATTAATGTTTCATTCATTTCATTATCTATTTAAAATTATTTTTTTTATTTGTTCTATAGGTGAGTTGACACACTGATTCCACATTGCACCGATGCCGCATCACACCAGTTCTACAACTCAACGATCCCTTGTCATGCCGAAGTTTTAAATTATCGGTGAGTCATGACTCACCGATCACTTTGAAACACCATCGGTCTCACTTGCTCATAAGTTTCGATCTCTTGGTTTTAAACAATCAGTGAGTCATTTAATCACCGTTCAATTCATTTATTCGATGTCGCATCACACCGATTACTTATTTATATTTTAACTAACGGTGACACTTTTTTTTAACTATCAGTGTCTTATTTTGTTTTAACTATCGGAGATTCATTGAATCACCGATGCAATCTTCATATCTGTTTCACAGCACACACAGATACCCCCTTTTTTTACACTATCAGTCTCATCCCTAGCACTGATCTCATCTCCCTTCCAAATTTCTCGCACCTATGACCTTCCTCATTGGTAACACCCATCCCCTGCTTCAGCTCATGACCACACATTCAACCTACGTCTTCACCATCCTACGTAGCACCACGGTCATGGCTGAACCCCTTATTCACCACCAGGTTTTCCACCTTTACCTCACACCCTTTCCTCATCTACGCTCTCAACCCATCATCTAACAACCACCTTTGGCTCATCTCATCACCCCACAACTTCAGATTTATAAACTAAACTCAAAACAAATAAAATCCATCTATCACCGGATCTTTAATCCATTTTCAGATTCCAAACCCAGATCTGAAAATTCTCAAAAGAAAATTATAAAACACACACCACCACCACCAGACTTGATCTGATGGATTTTGTAGAATCGGCTATTTGAAGAAGAGTTTTTCCACCACTGTGAGGAGAAGCTCATGTCCGCTACTACATTGGAGAGATACCCTGCTACATCACCACAGGTAGAGGGTCACATAGAGCCTTCGTTTATTGTAAAGCTAACTTGTCACCACCGTGGGAAAAGCTGTCGTGATGGAGTAGTTGTATACTGCAGGAAGATGAGGAGACCACTTGTTGTCGAGGTCGATCTGGGAGAAGAGCAGGGTCACGCCGGAGCCACTGAAGGGATGAGGAACTCACCGGATTGGATCTTCTCACAAGATTCGACGTTACTATGGAAAGTTGCCCGCTGCCTGATTTAAAGCTGCCACACCAGGGAGAAGTGAACCACGAGCTGTCTGCTGTTGGAGTGAGGCCACTCCACTGGCCTCTGCGTGCAGCACCGAAGGAGACCGAAGACCCCCCCCCCCCCCAGGGTTTCTGTGTGCCAAATTTGGGGAAGAAGACCGAAAAAAAGAAAGTTAACTAAATAAGATTAGATAAATAGAAATAATAAAAATAAAAATAAATTTAATTTATAAATAACAATAATAAAAAATTAAAACGTAATAAATAACAATTAATAATAATTTTGAATAAATAAAAAAATATAAAACTAATTAAATTTAATACCAAAATACTTAATTAAGATAAACTAATCTAATTAAGTTAAAATAGTAAATAATTTAAATTTTAAAATAATAATAAATTTAATTAAAATTAATAATATTAATAAAATAAATAAATAACTTAATTAAATGATAACATTGAATAACAAAAATAAATAAATTAAATGTATAATTAATTAAAATTTTAAAATGTTAAATGTTAATAATTCTAAATAAATAATAAATATAATATTATTAATAATAATATAACATAATTGTTAAATAAATTAACTAAATTAATTAAATTTATAAATTACATTAAAATAAATAAATTATAATAACTAAATTTTAATGTTTAAAATAAAACTATTTATTATAATAAATTAAAAAAAATTGAAATTGAAAAATAAATTAGTAGCCGTAATAATTAACGTTGTGAATAGGTTAATAATTATAATGCAAATTTTTAATGAAATTTATTATTATAGTAATAATTTAACAAATTTAAATAATAACATATATAACAACTTTTAATTATGTTACGAAAATAAAAAATTATGTTATCTTTTAATTAATGTAAATCTTTAATAATCTATCTTAATGTTTGAGTAATTATTTTAACTTTTCTTTTTAGCTGATTTAACGATCTACTATTTTATACTTGTAATTTCATACCAAAGTTAAAAACTCATCCACATTCATTCAACTAACTCTATATAATTCAATTACAAGGGCAAAACTAATGTGATGTGTAGTTCACGAAAACACACATGTTTATGGTGCCACAGGAGAAGAAAAGTTACATCGGTTTAAGACATGCAGTGACACATAGCAGATGTCCGAAGGTTTTAAGGCAGAGTAGCAGAAAATTTGAGGGGCTCTCTCATTCTCATTCCACGATCACATCCGACGAGAGTGAGACTCTCATTATGATTCCACGCCACACAATTCAAGAGAAAAACTCATGGGAGACACCAAAAGCGGTACCAGTGATTGGAGTTATAAGAGCGAAGAAGCAGTACACGATCTTCATCATCAGAGGGAGGATATCTCTCTTCCTCTATTTTTATATGTTTTAATTTGTACTTACTATTGATATATTGACAATGATCTTAGTTTAATTTCATTTTCTCGAGAATTTGGAGTTTTATTGGTTAAAACTTTTATCTCCTTCAATTAATTTCTTCAATGAGAATCTGATTCTTTCATCGAGATTGAATCTGGTTCTTGAACTTAAAATTGAATTAACACCTTTAAGAACTTAATTCCAAATCTATGATCTTTTGGCGAGATCGATCATTGAGACATTTCCTCAAAATTTCAAATTCGAACTCATCAGGACTCTCGGTGATATTATTTTCTGATGATAACCTTTTATCAATTTGTTGTACGTGTTTTTTGATGTGGAGAACTTTGAGAACTATATTACAGAGTGTTATTTCTTTTAGAGAGGAATAATTAACAACTAATTTTCAATGTGTGAATTTAATAAAATGAGGATCATTCATTTAATCCAGTAAGGTTCAAATCTCTCGAGCATACTTTTTGATCTGCCCTCAGCACTCTTGTTTCCTTCTATAGTTATTTTTAGTTTACTCTGTTTCATTTTTGTTGTATCATTTCCAATATAGGTAATAGGGAACTTCCAAACTTTTTTTATACTGCTTTATTAAAAATAAAAAAAATAAAAAAATTGAAAAGTAAAAAGATGTCTACCTCATCGCTGATAATAGTGAGGTTTTTAGTTTTAAAACCATATAATTCACTCACCTGCCTTCTCTATGGATTGACCTTGCACCATTGTGATAGTGTAGGTTATTAAATGTAATTTTGAGGGTCATGACAACCTCCTACCTATTCAGGATTAAATAAAATATTGTCCATCAACTAATCTCATTGGAAGCCCAAGGACTAACAATTAGAGTTAGTGCACTCTGATGTTTGGGGACCTACCCATTTCTAGTCATATAGTGGTTTCATCTACTTTATCAATTTAATTGATGATACTACTAGGAAATTATGGATTTAATTTTTTAATAATTTTTTGATGTATTTTATGTGTTTACTCAGTGGAAATTATCAATAGAAAGGGAACATGGTTGAAATATAATGACCCAAACTGTTATAAATAAAATTAACGTTTGTATTTAATTAAATATGTAATATGGTTATAGTAAACACATTCACTTATTTGGTTTTATTATATATTATTACATTTAAAATACCATTAATCATCATTACCATTGATAATATAGTCGTTGAGTATTGATCAAATGATTAGTGTAAATATAGGGTTTAGACAAATCCAATTGACATAGACAAAGGAAGTGATGGACTCAACCAGTAAGATGGCACTCTATGAAGCCCATTTATAGGATCATCCAAGGGAGGTAGAATCACTGGGATTTTCCCTTGACCAATCCCAATTTGAGATCTAACAACTTAAGCATGATAGAAACTGTTTACGGTAGAAGTTCAATCTCATCGAGATCACGGCACAAACCATATACGTCAAACCAACCAATGAAAGACTCACTATCGTGCACCTTACTATTAGAGAGTTTTATGGTGTATTAAATGGATATGTATCAAGACCCTATAGTTACAAGTTTGTACATTATTTTTTATAGAATAATGAATATATTTTCATCCTATTAGTGTTACTTTATAAATGATCTTTATTTTGATATAATAAAGAACCAATAGTATTTTGGGTAATATTCAAATTCAATTAAGAAATTAATTTTTATTAATTAAAGAATTTTTGAAATAAATAATATTTTAATAAAATATTATTATTAAATAATTTTTTTTAAATATAAATGACCATATAATTTTTATGAAGTCAAATCTAATTTTTATAAGCATTCAAGAACTGTTATTGTCAAAAAACTCATAATTTCTCAATAAATGTAAATTATTATTTTACAAGTAAAAATGAAAATATTTATAAAATTATTTAGATAAAATTAATATTATTTTTGGAAATATAATGTTGAATTTATCCAATGGTGAATTGTTCATAATTTTACGAGACAATAAAATTTTCTAGTAAAAATTAAATATTGTATTTATATACTTTATGTATTATGACATCGTAATGAACCAAAATTGATGTAATAAATACTATAAAGGGTATCCATGAACAAATATATGTTTTACATTTAAAATTATTTGATTTTATGTTTATTTTTTTATTTTTATAACGTCTTTATCAATCCTCTTACACTAATAATATATTTTATGGTCTTAAAATCATTTCTTTAAGACTATGACTCACCTCCACATAAGAAAGGGAATTATTTTATTAATTTTTTCCATTGGCCTTATAAAATTAGTAAAACCACTCCCATTTTCCAGAAACCCTGGGAAGGTTTGTGTTTTTGGTTGTTTTTTATATAGATTCCAAAACTTATGTTTGAGAAATAATAAATAAATCCCCACTCATTTCCCATACAAACCCACTCAATATCTCATTTATCCTCACTAAAAATAATTATATCGCATCCTTATTCTTCTATCACCTCTATAGAGCCCTCCTAGGGCTCCCCTAATCTCTTAAAAATATCTTCCAAATATTTTGTAGTCTCACACTCAATTAAAGGATCTTCCACTCTCCTTTTTCTTCAAGCACCTATTTTATGTTATTCCTCTTAATTTCCTTTTTTTTATTGAGATATTTTCTTAAATATCCTCAATAATTTCCATTGGATGTATAAATTATGGTATACCCCTTTAAATATCATTAATACCTCCCATGAATATTTATGTACTCTGGTTACCATGCCTTAGTAAGGGATCCTTTCCTTTTCTTCATTATTCAAGTTTCATTATTATCTTAGGCCTTCTATTTTCAATTAATAGTTTTAGAATTTTTCTTAAAATGTCCCTAACACTTAACATTTTATGTACAAATGATTATATACCTATTTCTCTCTTATAAACGTATTTTATGAATCTTTATGTGATGTTGTTATGCTTCCAAAATTTCACAGTGATTTTCCATGCCAAAAGAATTGTGTAGTGAATACTATACCCACTTCCTATCAAGGGAGTTTACTTTTTTACACATAGAATTATTTGAATCAGGACTTAAATATATGTATTCTACACTCATTTATTACAGAATAAAATATGATGATGAATGAATGCATGTTGTATGATCTATGTGGAACACTTAAGAATGAGAATGAAATAAAAGTGAAGGGTGTTCCCATGATTATATGGAACTCCAATTCATTAGGTAATGTTTAGTCTCATGAGATTTCATATTGGGATAGGGAGTGAATCTAATTATTCTATGGTACTTTTTCCATCATTATGTTTTGGAATTTATCCTTGACCTATGTTTATGATGTAGTGTTTTCAGTTGTTTCCACATTTCTCATGTTGCCTTTATGATTATCATGTTATATCATGTCTTATTATTCATTTTTATGATTCTCATGACTTTTATTACCCATTGATATGCCTATTGTCTAACATGTATCATCTTATTCCATGTTTATTCCATTCATAGGATTTATAGCTCACCCCTTTCTTATGTATGTCCCTAGGTAATCCTTTGTAGTTTTAAAAGCCTAGTATTATAGAAACGTGTTACGGAAGTTTTCAATAATTTTCTTGTATCCCATGTTCAAGATGCTATTATATTTACCTAATTTCCAAAGACACTAGACATGGTGATATTTTTGGTTTTATTATGTGTACTTTTATCTAATAAATCTTGAATTGATGTGTAATAAAGAACATGGTTGTTATAGTTGGTATCAAAGGAAAAGTTTAGTTATTTTCAGGATTAGAATTAGAAAGATCTAGAAAAATAATTAGGGATAATACAAAGTATAAGAAAACATCTTTAAATTTTGGTGAGTATAGAGTAAGTTCCTTATCAATCAAATACATCTCTGACTAGATACTGAAAGTAGATGTGATTCTTGTACAGATGTACCAAGGGGTAACTACTCTAGCAAGGTGCGTCAGGCCTAAATCGACATAACCTAGTACATGATAACTAGTTTTACTACACACCTGGTTTGAAACTCCCATGGTATATTCTTTGCTAAAATCACAAGCTCATTACAAACCATTATTAAGGGAACAAAAAAATTTCCATAATAGTATGTGTTAGGAAATAGATCCTGGATAACATAGATTGAAGCATATAAATAAATAAGTTAAGGAAATGAATATATTTTATAAGTTATCCCTTTAATGTCATTGGATTCCCTTTTATGTGTTTACTAGTTTAAAAATATTCATCCCTAATTTTCCATTTATTCTAAACAATGGTCGAAAATATGATGAATCGAGTAAATAATCAATGTGATGAGAAATGTGATGACTGCCCCCAACAAGATGCCCAACCTGATAAGAGAAGGAATTAAAAACTTTATGATTATAATCTCTCAGTGAACTCAAGTTTTTAATAGAAACTTGGATCTGGAGGAGCACCCAAATCATCCTAAGAGAGAACAAGTTTAAATTGACTCCTTTATGCGATAATGGCCTCTGAATTCCAATGGATCATCTGATCCCTTAATCATGGAATAATGGATTAAATTAATTGAGAAGATTTTCTACATAATTCAATGTTCCTAAAAAGATAAGTTTCTAATATATTTTTATCTTATAGAGGGGGAAGATGATCAGTGGTGGAAATTTATCAAGAATACGAAGCATGAGGAAGAGATCAAAGCGATGGAATGGAAGGAATTACCAAAAAAATTTCTAATAAATATCTTCCTCACACTCTCTAGTTTAAAATTTAAAGGGATTTCCTTTCCCTCAAACAAAAATAAAAATAATATATTGGTATGTATGAGGAAAACATCACAAGAATTTCATGATACGCATCAATAATTTCTATTATCCCTGAATGTAATGTTGAACGCTTCTTTGATGGTCTAGAAACTAGTCTATGAAAATCCCTGGTGATCCATGAATTTGATAGCTTTGAAGAAATTGTCTGATTTTCCCTAAAAGATGAAAAGGATATTAGAAAATCTCAAGGGTATCAAGGGGATAATATGAGTAAAGTTGAGTTTAATTCAAGCGGTCCAATGAAGAAATCTAACGGTTCATGAAATTTCAACATCCCACTTGTCAAAGGTGCAGAAAAAAGAACCCTAGAGATTTCTAAGGGGGAAGAGGAAATGTTTTAGGTGTGGGAAGAAAGGTCACCTAGCTAGTGATTCCTAACAGGAGAACCTCACTAATGTGATAGAGGAAAGTAATACTCCAGTCAACCCTCATCTAATTGTTCATTGCTTCAACTTCAAATAACTAGGGAACTTGATAAACCAATTCACTAATCCAAGGGTTTTTAAAGATAATCAATAACCTTCAAGGTACCAAGGGTGATATTTTTCTAACACAGCCACTGAGGTGGATCCTGACAATGATGTGGTGATAGATATACTAGTTATTCATTCAATAGTAGAGAACATACTTTTTAATTGTAGTTCTACACATTCCTTTATATAAAAAAATTTTAGTAGAACTATTCAAACACCACCACAAAGAATGGATTTAAAGTTGTCAGTTAAAAGATAAATGAGGAAATTATTTTATATAGAGTATATAACTCCCCACTTATTATAATTTTTGGGATGAACATCCCAGTGAACCTTTTCATACTTTCTTTATGGGAATGTTATGAAATAATGGGTTTGGATTGGATTTCCCTATATACAGCCAACATAAATTTAGGCAAGAAGGAAATCACTCTTTATGTCATGAATTGAACCCTGATTATGTACAAGTCCAAGGAGAAGGATGAATATTATTTATATCCAACATCTTAATCATGGATATTATTTTCCTACAATAAATCATATCTATCTAAAATGATTTATTCTAAGGAAAGAATCATCTTTGAAGACATTCCCATTGTGAAGGAATATTCTGATGTGTGTCCCGAGGAATTGTCTAGTCTTCCTCATAGACGAGAGGTTGAATTTTCAATCAATATTATACCTGGGGAGTTTCCATTATACAAGACTCTATAGAGAATGGTAATTGTGGAACTTAAGGAGATGAAGAAATAACTAAAGGAGAATCTGGAAAAAGGGTTCATATTCCCGAGTGCTTCACCATGGGGTGGACCAGTCCTCTTCGTCAAGAAGAAGGATTGGTCAATGCATCTTTGAATTGATTATCATGTGCTCAAAAATATCATGATAAAGAAAAAGTATAATTTTCCATGGATTTATGACTTATTATATTAGCTATGTGTAGAAAAATACTTCTCTAAGGTGGATTTGCAGTCAGGATATTATCAAGTTATGGTGAAGGAGGATATAATCAAAATTGATTTTCATAAAAGGTGTGGGAACTATAAGTTCATAGTAATTCCATTCAGACTCACTAATTCTATAGAAATAATCATGGAATTGATGAATATAGTCTTTAGATATTTCCTTGAATTTTTTTTGGTATTATTTATAGATGATATTCTAATATACTCCAAAACCAAGGAGGAGCATGAGGATCATCTGAGAACTGTGTTAAATACCTTGTAAAAGGAGACGCTTTATGCAAAGTATAGTAAATGTGAGTTATGATTGAAGGAAGTCTCATTCTTAGGAAATATCATCACAAGTAATATGATATATATATATATATATATATACCCTTTAAAGATAGAAGAAATTGATGGATGGTCAAGACCAACATCTATGATAGATATTTTTAGTTTCCTTAGTTTAGTTGGGTACTACCATTAATTTGTGAGAAATTTATTACGATTATCAAACCCTCTAAACAAGATAACTTGTAAGGGAGACAATATTTCTTATAATTATTAATGTGAAGAGAGCATAAATGAACTAAATAGGAGGATTATCAATTCCCCTATACTCACACTACCCATAAGTGGAAAAAATTTCATAGTATTCAGTGATGCTTAGAAGAAGGTATTGGGTTGTGTGTTAATGAATAATGAAAAAGTGATAGTCTATGATTCAATGTAGTTGAAATTTCACAAACATACCTACCCAATGCATGATCTGGAGGTAGTTGCAGTGATCTTCACTTTGAAAATATGACAGCATTATCTCTTTGGGGAGAAGTTTTAAATATATATGGATCACAAAAGACTCAAGTATATATTCACATAGAAAGATCTAAATATGCACCAATGAATATGGTTAGAGCTGATCAAGGACTATGACTGATCAATCTACTACCATCCTAGGAAAGAGAATAAAGTGGTACATTTTCTAAGTTGAAAGTATCCAGCAAATCTATCATTGATGATAATTGAGAGGTATCTAATCTTCTTAGATTTGGAAATTATGGATATGGGAATCATAAAGGAGGGAACATCATCAATACTTTCACACATTATTGATAAACAATCCCTTATGGAGAGTATAAAGGATTCTCAAATAAATGATGTGGAAATTTATAATAAAGTGAAAACTATAAGAAAAGGGAAATCCTTGAAGCTCAATGATAATGAAGAAGATGTTGTAATATTTGGTTCGAGACTATGTGCACCATAAAATCAAGAGTTAAATAAGTATATGTCGGATGATGCACATAGCTCAACCTTCTTCATCCATCATGTATACACAAAGATGTATCAAGATATCCAAGATCACTATTTGTGGGACAATATAAAGAAGGATATTGTGATGAATATATAAAGATGTCTTGTATATCAGCAAGTGAAAGTAGAAATTAAAATATCCAAGGGGATGATGCAATCAATTCCCATACCTACATGGAAATTGGAAAACATCACCATGGACGTTTTCACTGGTCTTCTGAAGACATCAAAAGGAAATAATTATATCTTAGTTATGGTGGATCATCTTATGAATACTAAACACTTCATTGTGATTTGAGAGTATTTCTCATAGGATCAACTTGTATGGATATATATCAGAGAAGTGGTAAGACTGCATGGATTACCACTATAGATTTTATCTGATCAAGATTTGAGATTCACCTCCATGTTCTGGAAAAGTCTCCAACATTCTCTTAATACTGAATTTAACTTCATCACAGCTTATTACCCCCAAACTTATGTCCAATCTAAGCATACTATCCGGACACTAGAGGACATGTTGAGAGAATTATTAATTGACTTCAAAGGATGATGGAACCAATATCTTCTTCTATCCAAGTTAACATAAAATAACAATTTCCAATCAAGAATCCAATTGGATCCCTATGAACTTATTTATAGGAAGAGGGGAATAAAACCTATATGTTAGGATAAAGTTTGGGAACAAAAACTATGAGGTCCTGAGGAAACGGTGGAAAATGTTAAGACTATTCAACATCACATCAAGGCTGCTCAGAGTTCACAGAAGAGATATGATGATAATCATCGATGAGACCTAGTTTTTGATATTAGAGAAAAAAATTTCCTCTGTATATCTCCATGTAATAAAGTTATGATATTTGTAAAGAAGTTAAATCTTAGTCCAAGATACATCGGCCCCTTTGAGATCCTTGATTACATCGGAGTGGTGTCCTTTTGACTAGAAATTCGGCATAACCTATCACAAGTACATAATGTATTCCATGTATACCTCTTGATGAAGTACATACCATACCCTTCATATGTACTCAATCCATAGGTGGTACCATTGGAGAATGATCTTTTCTATGAAGAGAATACGGTGAAAATATTATATTGTAGAGAAAATATTTTATAAAATAATACAATGGGCCTTGTAAAAGTGTTGTGGAGAAACCAAAAGTTTGAGTAAATGGTATGGGAACTAAAGGAGGTGATGAAATAGAGTTAGCCTCAGCTTTTTTATTGTTGTAAATGAAAATTTCAAAGGAAAACTTCTTAATGGGGGAATATCGTAACGACTAGAACTGTTATAAATAAAATTCCCTTTTGATTTAATTAAATGTTTAACATGGTTATAGAAAACACATGTATTTATTTGGTTTTATTATATCATATCAAATTTAAAATAAAATTAAGCAACTTTACCATTGATAATATATCCACTGAACAGTGATCATGTGATTAGTATAAATATTTGGTTTTAACAAATCCAATTGACACAGACAAAGGAATTGATGGCCTCAACCTATAGGATTCCACCCTATGAAACTCATTTATTGGAGTTTCCAAGGGAGATAATATCACTAGGATTTTACCTTGACTAATCCAAAGATGAGATCTAATAACTTAAGAAATTTTGAAACCATTTACAGGATAAATTCAAGCTCATCGAGACAGTGACCCAAACCATGAAAGTCTCACCATCATGCATCTTACTCTTAGGGTGTTTTCTAGTGTATTAAAGGGATATGTATCAATACCATAGTAGTATGAGTTTGTACCTTATTTTTTATAATATAATGAATATATTTTCATTCTATTATTATTACTTTATAAAATATTTTTGTTTCGATATAATAAAACACAAATAGTTTTTTTTTGTGTAATATTCAAATTCAATTACAGAATTTATTTTGATGAATTAATTTATTTTTAAAATAAATAAAATATTAATAAAATATTAATATTAAATAATTTTTACTAAATATAAATTATCATATAATTTTTATGAAGTTAAATATAATTTTTATATGGGTTCTAAAATTGTTATTGTCAAAAAAACCAAACATTTCTCAATAAATATTGATTATTATTTTAAAAGTAATAATTAAAATATTTAGAAAATTATTTAGATTAAATTAATATTTTTTTAATCAGGATGTCAAAATTATCCAATGGTGAATTTTTCTTAATTTTCTGAGATAACTAGATTTTCAGATAAGAATTAAATACTGTATAAATATACTTTGTGTATTATGATGTAATAATGACCCAAAAGTGATGTAATAAATACTATAAAGGGTATTCAAGACCAAATATATATTTTATATTTAAAATAATTTGATTTTATGTTTATTTTTTTAATTTTATATAACTTTTTGAATCCTTGAAACCCATTAATATATTTTAAGGTTTTAAAATCATTTTTTTAAGAGTATGACTCACCTCCACATAATCTAGGGAATTATTTTATTAATTTCAGCCCTTGGAATTATAAAATAATTAAAACCACTCCCATTTGGTAGAAACCATGGGAAAACCCCTGGGGATGTTCATGGTTTTGGTTATTTTTTATATAGAGTCCAAAACCTAAGTTTGAGAAATAATAAAGAAGTCCCCACTCATTTCCTATATGAACCCAGCCAATCTCCCTTTTCCTCACTCAAAATACATTGATCACATACTTAAACTACCCTTACCTCTCTAGATTCATCTAATGGCACCCAATCTCTCAATAATATCCTGTCAATATTTTGGGATCACACACTCAAGTAAGGGATCTTCTGCTCTCATTTTTATTCGAACACCTATTTTATGTTATGCCTCTTAATTTAATTTTATTCATGTTGGGATATGTTCTTAAATATCCTGATTACTATCCATTTGATGTATAAATTATATATAACCATTTCACTCTCATTAATCACTTCTATGAACATTTATGTACACCTATTACCATACTGAAATTTAGTAAGAGATCCTTTCCTTCTCTTCTTTATTCAAGTATCTTTATTATCTTATGCCTTCTATTTCCAAAACCTAATGTTGGGATGTGTATTTCCATATCCCTATTACTGTCCATTTTATTTAAAAATGATGAGAGACCACTTTTTATCTTATAAACCCATTTTATGAATTTTTAAGTGATGATGTTATGCAGGAAAAATTTCACTGTGATTTTCCATGCCCAAACAATTGTGTAGTGAATACCATACTCACTTCCTATCATGGGTGTTCACCTTTATACAATTATACTACTTCGAATCGGGACTTACATGTCTGTATTACTCACTCATTTATTTTGGAATAAAATATGATGATAAATGAATCCATATTCTATGATCTATGTGACACACTTAAGCATGATAAGTAAATGAAAGTTATGGGTGCGCCCGAAATTATATAGCACTCTAATGAATTGGGTAGTGTTTAGTCTCATTATATGTCATTTTTTGATAGGGAGTGAACCTAAATCCTTTAAGTGACTTTTTCCATCATTGTTTCTTGTCAATTATCCTTGACCTATATTTATGATGTAGGGTTCTATGTTGTTACCACATTTCCCATGTTTCCTTTATGATTATCATGTTATATCATGTCTTATTTTTCATGTTTATGATTTTCAAACCTTTTATTCCCCATTTATATGACTATTTTATTACATGTATCACCTTATTCAATGTTTATTCTCTTACTGGGATTTATATCTCACCCCTTTCTTATATATGTCCCCAGGTTATCCCGTGCAGTTTTAAAAGCAATGGAATTTTAGAATCTTGTTAAGGAAGTTTTTAATAATGTTGTTGTATCCCATGTTCAAGATATTATGATATTTACCTAATTCCCAAAGGCACTATATTTATTAATCTTTTGGGTTGTATTATGTGTAATTTTATGTAATAAAACATGAATTAATGTGTAATAAAGAACAAGGTTTATATATGAAAGAGGAAGTGCATCTAGATGGACAATGGTGGTGAATAAACCATATGAAATTTATAATACTTCTTTAAAAATGGCTGTATAAGTCATGATAATTCCGTGATCGAAACTTTATAGTATAAATTATTGGTTAAAATAATGAATCTATATTTGATGGAGAAATATGTAATGGACCATACCTATTCAGTCCATTCCTTTGTGAAAATCGGGTGTTTGAGGTGTTCTAGGAGGTTAAGGTGACTTATTTCTAACACATTGCATAATTTCTAGTTCTGTGAACAATTTTTCTAGGATGTTAGGTCACTTATCTGTAGGTTGAATAGTCTTTCTAGGATGGTAGGTCATCTATCAGTAGAATGAACAGTGTTTCTAGGATGGTAGGTCATCAATCGATAGGTTTAATAGTGTTTCTAGGACTAGTAGGTCATCTATCTGTAGGTTTAATTTTGTTTCTAGGAAGGTAGGTCATTTATTATTAGGTTGAATAATGTTTCCAATAATTTTAGGGCCTCTATAGGTATGTTGAACAGTGTTTCCGGGATGGTAGGTCATCTATCTATAGGTTGAACATTGTTTCCAAGACCGGTAGGTTATCTATAGGTAGGTTGGATAGTGTTTCTAGGATGACAGTTCATCTATCAGTAGGATGAAAAAAATTTCCAAGATGGTTGGTCATCTATTAATAAGTTATACAGTGTTTCTAGGACCGTTAGGTCATCTATCGATAGGTTTAATAGTGTTTCCATGACTGGTAAGTTATCTATAAATAGGTGTACAATGTTTCCAGATTCCTATAGTTTCACTCCTTTGACATTATCTTTGGAATAAAATGATTTCAAAGTATTTTTAAGGTATTTAAGGCTAATGCAATTAACATAACTCCTATTTAAATTTTCCTAAGGTTTTGGGTTCCTTTACTCGGTCAAAATGAACGATCTTGACCAGATCTGCCTTTAATGGGAAATCTATAATGCATCTAAACAACTACTTTTTCTATATTTTCAAAATAGAAAGTTATATTCCTCCCTTGTTATTCCATATTGTTTTTCCCTAGTACGAGATGTCGAAAACATTCTTCCCATAATATTCATGCGATCAAACTAAAATTCGTGGATTGTTTCCCCTTAGTGTTTTTCCTACTGCATGTGAACCCCCTGTTTTGGTGCAACTAGGAAGTTTCAATCCCTCTTCGATATAAGGTATGTTATACCACTATTAGTCTTTTTTCCTAAATATATTTCCTCCCATTTCTCCTTTCCATATGATGGCATGTGATCACCGTGTTTCTAATGGAGCTTTCTTAGTTATCGGTTGGTGCAGTTGTGTTGCAGCATCCTCTGGTGGATACAGTCGTTGTGGGAGAGGTGACTGTGATCCACTATGTTAGACCATTCTCATGAAAAGAATGTTAGAAACCTTTTGAGGTAGGGGATTCATGGATTATCTATTTTATTTACATGCATTCATATAATTAGCTTGATTTAGCCACTGGATCATAATGAAATTGGCATAATAAATATTTGAATCTGATTAAATAATTGGTCTCAATTTCTTAGTAATGTTATTGCCTCTTGATTTTCTAGATAGTTTGATATCTATGCTTTTCTTATTTAGCATGTTGTTATTGATGTAAATTGGTAAATAACGTAAAGTTGTGATTAATTGTAAATTAATTGGCTAAAGATAATGAGGCATGGTTAATGAATCCACTTGTTGTGGTGATATGATGATAATCAAATGGATACATTTATGCATGTTTAATGAATTAGTTAATTCAAGATGGAATAAGAACCCATTGTGTGATAAAGATAATGCATTGTACGGTTTGAGTTGCCCACTTTCTTATAAAGTTTGAGTGACTTATGCTTTGGATCCATGAGAGCTCGTTGTCTGTGAAGGATGGATCCCTTGTTTTAGGGATGAGAGCCCATTACTATGTTTTTTTTGCTTCTTGTGATGTGATTTGGATACGTGACTTGTGGTTGTTATGTCAAGGAGGCCCATATATGGTGTGGACCTATGATGGTTGAGCCTAGAGGCCTATTGTGGTATGTGGGGGGGCAGGGAGGCCTAGTGGTTGTCGCAGTATTTAATGCCTAGAGTGGCTAGATGCATCGGTTTATGCATATGTGTGTTAGAGAGGACACTAGAGTTGATAGAACGAGTTGAAGTTGGGCTTACCCATTGATTTGAAATTGGATGCTTGTTGAATCTATTTTTTTATCTTCTTTACTTCCCCGACTGCTTGAGGCAGCTATTTTTGCTTAATCTCCTTCCAAAATTGGTGAAGACGCATGGGGTATGCCACATGATTTATGTGTTTAGATTCTCAAGGATAGATGGGTCTACGGTCCTTATATAGGTGGAAAAGACTCGATGGGTAGCTCACTTACTGACCATGTTGATCCCCTTATGTTTTTCAGATTATATTGCTTTCTTAGAATACCTGGAAATATGGAGAGTGGTAATACTATTAAATAAATGAATAAATGATTTTTAACTCATGGGGTTGGATCTTGCTGGGGTGCAATGTTGAGGCTATGATTCATAGAAGTCATGGATTCAGTTTGGTTATGCCTGTAGGGCATGGAACATTTTTGTGCTGCTAATGTAATAAAACATGGGAAATGATAATAGTTAATTAATGTCTAAATAATTAATTAACATAAAGTGAAACTGATAAAAAGTGATAAGGTAACCTAATGTAGCTATATAAAATGGTTGTGTGCTTATAGGATATCTAGTCTCAGTAGTGTCATATGGGAGTCTGAGAGACATTGGTTGCATTTGAATTTGAGGCTAGGTTTTGACCATAGTGTGGTTGTGAGTTATATTATATCATTTACTTTTGTGTTTCTATATGCTACCCCACATTATTGGTTAGGGTGACTGATACCTTGGGGATTCTGATCCATAGGGGGTGTTTTCCCCAACATCTCGGTGGGATGATGGATGGCTGACTAACCCATTTGGCCCTGCTCTCTTATCTTGGTAGTTACTTGTGCTGGTATTCATGATGGTTAGTTTTCCCCATATATGTGCCTATAGGGATGTAATGGATTGTGGTTATTCACACATATATATTCTATATATAGTTTCCTATGGACTACTATAGGTGTAATGTGTATAGGTTGTGGTGTCTTGAGGATCATTATTCGGTGTATGGGTTGTAATGGCTTGAGGTATAATACCCAATGTATGAGACATGTTATGCGATCTGTGGTGGCTCCCAGAAACTACCTAGTTACTTTGGTTATTTGGGCATGGTGTTGTGATTCTTGAGGTGCATGTTGACACATGAGGTGCGTGTTGTGGTTCTTCACCCAAGTGTCTTTGAGAAAGCCTTTTTGGAGAGAGATGTTCAAGATGTACAACATTAGGGAAAAGTAGAAAAATAGTGGGAAAGTGGTAGTAGGTTTCCATTGACATTTTTTATTATGTTATATAATTTTGTATGTGATACTTGGTGAGAGTAGTCATGGAGAGGCTGGGAACATAGTATACATGTTTAGGTGATGAGTTAGTTTCACTTTTTTTTCACTCTACTTTATCATGCTTTCTTTACTTTTTAACGAGAGGATCTAGGGAGGATCCTACTGAGTATACTGTTATACTCACCCAATATTATATAAACTATTTTTCAGGTCACTTGGATCAGGTTGGAGATCAGTTTGGTTACTAATAGCTTGGGGTTTTGCAGGAGTTGTATGAGCTTCATGGTTACTGTTGTCTTACTTTCTTTTGGTACTTGCTATTTTCCCTTTGAGTTGTAGTAGTTCTTTTATGACATTATATATGTGTATTTGATACTTCTTTTACTTTGTGGTCTGAGCAGGATTTGGTTGGTGTCTATCTTATCTCTCTCTCTCTCTCTTTCGCATGTGTTATCTTAGAGGTTAATGCCTCCCATCTATATGTTTATTATACCCTAAGTGTTAGTCGCCAACCTGGGGCCTACTGGAGGTGGGACTCAGGTGTAATTATCTCTCTTCTCCCATTTCTATCTCAAGAGGGATACGCTTTATGGGTAGGGGTCGTGATAAAATATAATAGTATGATATTGAACTTGGGAATGCCTAATTTGATTTGGGTAGAGGCACTCAAAATAGAATCATATCTCATCTATATAAGTCTTGAATTGGTGGTTGGGTAGTAACATCTTGAGATATGGTCTGGAAAATTATTGAATGTTCAATATCTTATAATTTTTGGTAGTTTTTAACATATGATTGTAAATTTTATAGACAATGATAAACTTCAATAAAAAATCCAAAATGAGGTTTTTCAATGGTTATAGATATAAATATTTTGGATATAATTTGAGGGATGGTGAGAGAAAATAAATCATCATGAGAAGATATGTTCTCTTTAATGATAAAATTTTGTGGATGGATCAGAACAATGATGAGTATAAATTTGAAGAAAAATCAACTAATAAAGTTTAGGTTGATCACAATAAATATAATTCAAAACAAATCTCATATTTTAGTGTTTAATGAACCATAATTCCGGGAGTAAGATATTTATAAGTCCCTTGGATGTTCATGGGTAGCTAAAGATCTAGTGGGAACACTGGAATTACATGATCCAAAAGTCAGTGTACTCAATCTTTAGGTTTCGTAAGAAATAGTAAATCCAAGTAGCTTATAGAAACCTATATAGTTGAGGAGACCGACCAGAATTAGAAGACTAATTTGGAGTTCTGTGGTTGATATTAATTTTCTACACCTAATAATATTCACTTAGTGACTATAAGATGTGGGATGAAACCTTGAATGAGAAGATAGGTTCATTAAGTTCAAAATAATATGGGAAATATATGAACTATTGGAGGGTAAAAAGGAACTTGCAAATAGGTGTACTGAATATTGGGGACCAGAATTTTTGTTAAACTAATGCAAATATTCTATGGATTGGAGCAAGAACCTTGATAATGGAATCATAAATTCAATTCATTTATGTCTGAATGTGGTTCAACTAGTGTAATGTAGATCATTTTTGTTATCACATGCAATGGGAAGATGAGACATTCATCGTATTGATTTTATATGGGGATGAAATATTGATAGTTAGACTGCATGCTTGTAAAATATAAAATTTTAAGTTTTATTTCTCTATAATATTTGAAATTAAATATCCTAGAGTGTTAAGGAAAATATTGTGGATGAATATTGAAAGATATATAAAGTTTGGAACATTAGTTCTATAGTAGAAGGATTATATATGGAAGATCATTGAAAGGTATGGGACGACCATAAGAAATCCATTATTAACCCCTCTTATTGCTCACTGGAATTTATCTAATTCATTGATGATAGGAAAGATTGTAAAGGAGAAGTACTTTGAGAAAGTATTATAATAATTAGTGGATTGAAGTTCGATGTATAAAGTGGTTTCCATTCATCAAGAAATTTCCTATGTATCATGAGTTTTGAGTTAGTACACGGAGAATATGGTGAAATTATATTGAGAGATTACGAAGTGGATTCTTTTTTATTTGAAAGGATAAAAAATTCAAGACTTTTACTATAGAATAGATGTATCATTACAAGGATTCATGTACTTAGACTTTGGGAGATGTATGGATACATGGAAAACTACATATGGTTTTGTGTTTATTTTTAGATTAATGGTTGTTATCTAATTATAAAAGTTGTTATATCTTGTTAATCTATGTTCAATGAAATCTAAGTGTGTAGCTACAACCCAATATAGAAAATAAATGATATGGTTGAAGAAATTTTTGATGTATATCTGATAGGGTTAAGAAGGAGCAGTGATTTACAGTAATATCCAATGTCTAATTAACTTGGTTAAAAATCTAGTATTCCATTCATAGACAAAGAATATCGGAATAAGTATCATGTCATCATAAATTTTCCAGAGGAAAAGGATTTGGAGCTATGGAAGATAGAAAGAAGAAAAATATCATTGGAAATTTTCATCAATGTAGTAGTTCAAGAAATCCTAAGAGAACATCAGGTATCAATGGTACTTGGTTGAATGATGGAATGAAATGATAATGGGAAATGATACTATATGATAAGTATTGGAGATTTTCCAAGATTCCCTGATATAAACATCAATTTGGAGGGATGAATGTTTCATTTCATTTGAATTTCATCCATCATAATTATGTTCATCAAAATTTTATACAATAGATGATGGGATTAACATGAGGTGCATATAGTGGTAGTATAACTTCTCTAATTATAATAAGTACATTATAAATTTGTATATATGGATTATTTTATGATGAAGCATTATAGTTACAAAAGTTCATCATGAACGAATAGTTATTGTTTTGGTAATAAATCTTAGCATTTCATGCTTAGTGATCTATGATTTTAGGGGATCAAGTATTATAGGCTGAACAATTGAATCTTAGGGTGTAAGTGAGTGGTTCCTTCAGTGAAAAGTTTGGTTCTATTAAGCATTTATTGGAGAGATTTGAAGTTTGTGATGATTATTTTTTTTGTAATCTATGTGTATCACATATAATCTTCTAGCTATAATAAAATAAAGTAGTTGTTTATTTCCCCTGTGTATATAGGAAATATTCTAAAGCATGTTAAAAAATTATTCTTTCTTCATTTGTGTTTTCTATTGTATATTTTATCATTGAATATATTTACAGTACATTATGTGTTTGTTATGAAGTATGTTCTAGGAATAATTTCTATGGTGGTTTGTTTTCAGTGAATTTCTACTTCTAGTACATCTAATCATAGGGAAAAAAAATTGGTAGATTTATTTCCCTCTATGTAGATTCTATGTTAGTGCAATCTTCTAGTGGACTGACGAGCAAGAATACAATGGTCGTATTGGTAGCAGGAATTAGTTTTTATGGAATCATACTCAAATAATTTCCCATAGGTGCATATATATTAGATCCTATATTCACTTGTATATATCCAAACATGGATTTAATTATTAGGAATTCATAAATCTATAATTTACCAAAACTTTTGGATGTGTTCCTATATTTATGCATATCCCTAAGGATTTCACTAATTCTTTCCCATATAAATCCCCCAAAATAAATAAACTATTACCCAAAAATAAATGAACTAATCTAAAAAAATAAATGAACCCTTCTCTGATAACAACTAATATGACCTAACATAAAAATATATGGATGTTATAATAATTAAATAATATGAACATTACACCTCACAAATACTCGAACATCCCCATAACCCAAAGGTTTAGTGTCTATCAAAATTAGATACCTAAAAATATTATTTCATATAATTGGTTCAACATATCTCAAAAAATCTCAACATAGGACATCTGTTTATTCTAAATTTTACTAATAATTTCCTACATAAATGGAAAACATAAGAAGTGGGAGCTCAAATTCTTAGTAAGGTAAAAAGTTATCAACGTGGGTAGGAGCATAAGAATTTGGGGAAACATGATCATGAGAGAAATATATAATAAAAAGAACATGTAATAATAAGATTTGTATTTAAGTCATTATAAAAGAATAATTAATTTTAAATGACCAAACATATACTATGGCATAAGAGTGTGGTAATGTTAGAGAATAAACAAGATCCATGGAGAATAATATAGGCATAAAAATGTGGAATTTCATGAAAATGTAAAATAATAAGAAACCATGGAACAAATAAAAGAATATTCTAATATATAATTGTGATAAATCCCAATGATTCCCACACATTATTTTGTGAACAATCTAACTATTTTCATGCATTAATGTTTTGAATAAACCCATGATGTCTAATCATTAAAGTTGGGAACAAATCAAGTCTTGTTCATGATTCATTATCCCATGTGATATAAAACTTTTTTCAATTCATTGGAGGGAAATATGACCCCACCCACTAACATTCATACATATTTTTTTCATATAAAATCATATATATTTAATATCATGAAAAACCCATTGAAAGAAAATGGGTTTCATATAATTTCTAAACTGTATCACATAACTTGACATCAAAAGTAGATTGATTGATTCCAAAATTCAATATCATAAAGGAAATCAGTCATAAAATCACTTAAATTATGATGATAAACTTTAAACTATAAGATATAGAACTTTTGGAGATGAAGTGTGAAATGGAAATGAAACTATAAAAAAATATTTTTTAGAAAAACTTTCTCATCATTGTCGTAATGAGACAAAGTTAAGAGACACTTTCAAAAAAAATCAAGGAGACATGAAAAATATTTTTCAAAAAATAATAATTTAATATAAATAAAAATAAGTCAACCGTTAAAAAACATAAATTTTTTCCATAGTAAATGTGGATTGGATGATAAAATATATTTTTTTGGAAAATAATGACTTTAATATTTCAAAATACCATTATTGAAACCCACATCATTAAAAGAGTAATAAATATTCAATTTGAATTTTTGTATGATGTATGAATATAAAATGAGATAATACATATTTGGATTTAAATATATGAAAAGTAAAAAAATGGAATGAAATAATATAGACATTGAGGAAAAACAATCATTAATGAGGATGAGAATTATTCTAAAAAAATTATACCTATATGAAGATGAAATTCATAAAGAAGGAATATTTGAATTAAAATTTTCATTTTTCCCATATTGATAAGATGTAATATCATATTAAATAGTAAATAAAGGAATATAGGTAACTATGAAGCATGGAGTTCAAAATGAATCGTTATAACTCAAAGAAAATAAATTGAGTTATCCAGATCCGTTACCTTTACTCTTAAATTCCATGAAAGTATATATTATATAATAAATATAACCATATTAATAAACTATTTAATAACCTTATTCAAAAAAATTTCTTTTCATACTATTCATTTATAATAAATTATTATAAACTTTTTAGTTTGTTATTGTTTATTTCCATCACCGGAATCAAGTGGTTTTGATTGTTTCACATACACATTTAATGACAATGTCGATCCTTGTTCTTTGATACCAAGTTTAAAATTACTATATTATTTAAGTTACTATAGTATATGTTTTATAATTATTTATAAATTTCTTATTTCATTCCATTAGAGTCATATCTACGATTCATGAAGATAAAATCAGTGATAAACATTTTTTGAAAAAATTTAAGGAACCTAAGGTGATATATTAATAATGGGTTAGATATTATTTTAATTCATTAATTATAGTTATAAAATATTAATAATCACATATATATCACTTTTATTCAAAAATATATTCATATATTTATCCATGTAAGGTGGTGATGAAAAATAAAATGTGTCATTCATGTTGGCGTTAGTTGGCACATAAAACAAGCGATGTTTTACATTTTCCAAAAGATAGAAGGGGAATAGATAAAACAAATTCCATAAATATAATAACATTTAATCATACTAATGTTTTTTATTTCATTATATTATTATGGTTTTAATTATTATTTGTTATTTGGATGAGAAATATAAAGAAGAAAAGGTTAGGGAGTGGATAATAGTCACATTTAGGAATTGAATCTTCTCTTGAAATACTTCATAGAAATGGAGGTCTCAGGACACTTTCATGTAATAACAGGATATTGAAAATGGAAGTGAGAACTAGGGGAAGTAAAATGGGTATTTTTTCAAAGAAATTTCAAAATGATAAGTGTGGCTTCAAGTGGGTGGAGTGGGATACTTTTATAGAGAAAAAGAGGGACATTTCCATGGAAACTAAAGTTCATGGAGGATTAATGATGGAATCTCATAAATTTTAGGTGATCTGGGTGAGTAAATATTTGTGGGACATTTATTTATAACTTTAAAACTAATAAAATATCTTTTAAAATTTTAATTTTCATGTTGATTTAGTAAAATTTGAGCCATGGTAGATTTCCTCATTTTTACCCTTTCACTTTGATTAAATATTTAATATGGTAATTATCCTATTTAATTAAAATATAAGATAACCACTCTTATTATATTTCAACATGATGAATCCAAATTTTAACTCCATTAATTCTAATTTAATTTATAAATATGATAAAATTACCTTTTGAATTAAAATATAAGATATAGAAAAAACTTATTTTTTAGAAAAGTGACTTTTTAAATATTAACTATTTACATTATTACTTATGATCAATTACTAGTTAAATTATTATTAATATATTATTAATATAAACAATATATTTTATTAAAAAAATCATGGAATCATAAAATATTTATTTTCTAAAAATAAAATGTATATCCCATAAAAGATAATTTTTTGTAAAGTAGATTTTCAAGCATAAAATGATTTTATTATATATTCAAATATAGTAATTGAATACATTATTATTAAAAATGACCTTTATTTTCAATTAAATGTAAAAATGGGAAATTTATAATAATACATATGATATATATCTATATAATTTTTTATATTGATAATTACATTTTTGTATCATCTTAACTTCTCCTTTCAAAACTCTAAATGTTATTGGTGTAAGACCTAAGGATAAGATAAGTAGAAATGGTAGTCGCTGATGGGGATTCATATAGAATAGATCTCATAGCGATTTCCATAATTTTGAACATCTCCTATAAGACCACACTTTTTGGAGTTCAACTTAGGATTGGTCTAGGTAAAACCCTAGTGACACTACATCTCTTCTATGATCAAGAAAATGAGCCTCATGAGGAATTATTCTTCTACATGATTCCACAAATTCTATTTTCTATATTGATTTCATAATATATCTACTTCTACATATACCCACTAATTCAATAACTATGTTATAATAAATATATTTTAATTATGATGTTGTACATTTTAATTTAGCATTTCATATAAAACAAGTTATCATATCTATAAACCATTATAATTTATAGGTTGTTATAAAGGTAGTATATCGTTATCCTAGATGATTATATCTAGGATGGATATAGCATGGTTTGGCACTGAAGATTTTTGAATGAAGCATGGGTAGTGGGTGATAGTGTGGTTGGCCTTGGAATGTCTGAGATGTCAAGCTCAATGGAATAATAATTGAGATTCTTCTGACTTGATGAGATTGAAATATATTAGGGAAAGGTTATTTGTTTACGTATGTGGGTCTAGGTTTGATGTATGACTTATGGGAGCATTAATCGAGCTGTGTGATTGGGTTATATAGGGATGTTCACCTGTATGGTTTGGATGAGGTTGGGTAGTATGCACATAAGTTATGTATAGTGAATGTTGGTTGTAGGTTGATGGGAGGTTATGTACGTGACAAGTACTGATGATTTCAATTAAATTCTTATGGGATTGGTTTCTTGGTGTTCTGATAGAAATTATAAATGACCTTATGTGGTGAGATGTGACATAAAAATGGAGTAGAGTGCAGTGGAAAGGCTGATCCAAGCATGATCCTAGATAGATATTGCAGGGTATGGGATGATCATGGCCTGAGAGGAGCGGCGTGCCCATGGTGATGGATCCTCTTGAGATGGAACTCAAGGAGTAGTGTAATGGAATCTATATGGTGGTAAATTATTAATTGTTTTTTATAGGGTGTGACCCTCATTATAGATAGGATTAAGAGGATGTTAGGGATAACGTTCTTGGTGATCTAGGAATGAATGGAAACTAATGTGTCATTTTAGCACTTGGGTATGAGCGATAAAGACATGTACAATCATTGCATATAGTAATGGCCAAAGATTGTTCGATGGAGAATAGTGTTTGGTTTAGTGGAGTAATGATAAGGATTATCCTAGGTGGGGAGAATATTTTCGATCATGAAGGTATGACCGTCGTATGGTTAAGGTCATAGGTTGGACGAGATAGGTTATTGTAAGGTCAAGAAGACATTGAGATTTCAGTTTATAAGGGAATACATTTTTATATGGTTCCTAGGTAAACACAAAAATTTTTTTGATATAGTGTTCGATGGAGTTTGTGTGCTGACACTGGGATCATGATGGATCAGGTGTAATTTTAAGGTGATTAAGATCAAAGATGTGTTGATACTCATTAGTGGAGTATGATGACAAGTTTAGTTAGTTGGTGGACCAACCATGGAACTACACTGTATTTCAAGTTTAAATATCAGTTCGTGTGATAGAAAATCTTGGTATTCCTTCAAGAATTAAGGCATCAGGACTAGGTGATGTGGTAGTTCATAAGTGGGTAAGAACGATCAATTTCAGGAGAGTTCATCTAGAGGAAGACCGAGTGGTGTTTTTATATGAAATTTTTATGGTGGAATGGAAACCATACTGTGCATGTCATTGGATTTCTGAAAATACATTTATTTAAGTGATTTATATGGTGGGAATCACTATAGATTAAAATTGGCCCTTATGAGTAGAGTATTATATTGGTGAGCACCATAAGCTCTGGGATGAATTATTTAACAACACCTTGGTTTCCTAGGATATATAGGTGTAGTTGAGAACCTTCTTGGTATGGGTGATGGTGATGAGTGAGTATCTCAATTGTTGGTGAATAGTGTGCACGTGGTGTTTGTAGTTGCATAGTGGAAACTCATTCGCCGTTTTGGGATAAAATGTGATCATTCAATAGTGAAATCAAGATTTAGTAAGATTGATATTGATGGTTGAAGCACCATAAATAATTCTCTTGGATGAGATGTTTTATGGTGGGGAGGTTGTAAAATATCATGTATTTCTGGGTTGTAAATTTCAGGACTTTTAATTTTAGATTTTCAGAGCAGGTGATGTTTTGAGAACTGGGATTCATATTGAAATTACAATAGTTTGATCATATTGTGAAGATTTTTTTTGATGTGGATCAAGTATTGGGATGTTTCTCAAGTGCTCAGGTGAGCATTAGGATATTCAAGTTAAAATTTTTAATTTTGGAAAGGGTTTTACCTTGATAACAAGGTTGAGAATCATGGAGAGGCTGACTATGAGTAGACCGACCTAATAAACCTAGAATGGAGATGGGATGGCATTGATGCCTTTAGCATGACCATAGTATGGAATATACTATGGGGCCCATGAGACTATAATGTGATTATAGTGGTGATAAGGGACATTATTCCCTTTGAGTAACAGGTTTGGCCTAACTGATTAGAGTGGAAAAGAGGAGCTTATGTAGTGTGTTCGAATTGAGATGAGACCAAGGGGACATCAATGGGTGTCACAATGTTATATTAATCCTAAAGGGGTTAGTGTAGAGGGAATAAACATCATCAATATGGGATGTCACCTTAAAACCAAAGGAATGATGGGGGTAGCCTAGCATAGATGTAGTGATAGGGATGACTTGTGTGCTTGAGGGGCTAACCTATGAGACATGTGCCAGGTCCAGGCAGGTGTCCAACCCATGTGGTTTGATATGATGGTTCTAGGGAGAGAGTGTTACCCCAGTATATGACGATATTAATTTCCTAAAAGGGTGTGGGCACACCTTTGAGTTTTCAAAATTCGTTACTTGTTTCCTTGCAGGTTGTCGGCACGCCCCTGAGTTTCTAGATGAGGTTAACTATTTCCTACCAGGGTGTGGGCATGCTCCTGAGTTTCCATATGAAGTTACTTGTTTCCTATAAGGGTATGGGAACACCACTGGGTTTTCAAATGAGGTTATTTGTTTCCTGATAGAGTGCCAACACACCACTAAGTTTCCAGATGATCAACCTCCTTTTAGGGGAGAGTCGTACTGTTGAGTTTCTAGATGATAATACACATTTCCCGACATAGTGATTTTTCCCATGAGTTTTGAATGAAAAATTACTTGTTTTTAGGTGGGGGATGGGTTTTTATAAGGTTCTAGAAGATGTTACACATGTTTCTGGGTGGGGAGCATGTAAGGCCTTGAATTCCAAATGATAGTGTTATGCCCATACACATCTGGTATTGACTGAAGCATATATGGTCAATATCGGGTGTCACGTTAGAACCTGAGGATGGGGGTGCTTTATATTATTGTGCTTCCATGTTTTATTTTTTAAGATAAACACTTCATATTTTAATACATCATGTTTACTAGTTATCTTAGGGACCCTAATGGTGGTACCTGACATATTTGTGCATTGACCCTACTTAGGCAGCCATGGAACATGGGTACTCAAGCATATCTCAATGATCGCAAATTCATGTAGGGTAGAGGCCCAGGATTGGATCGTTCAGCTGGATATCTTAGACAAAGTGATGAGATGAATGTGATGAGGCTAAGGGATGGAACCAGTGCCTCCTCTTATTTATTATATTTTTTGTATATGTGGTCACCCATTGGATGATATGTTGATATGTATGATTGTATGCTTCCACATTTCATTTTTTATAGCATGATGTTTATTGATTTTGCGTACTCTAATTATTTGTGATGGTTGATGTTTGGTTATTTGTCCATTGGGATTAATATGATATGAAAGTATAGTCTCCCCATGACAACACTTTGGACCATCGTTGATAGTAGGCAGCCTTTTGTGTGTCGGGAGGTGTGGCTGATGTTCTGTGAGCCGATCAAGATACCGGTCAATGGTATCCAATCAGTGGGGATTTACACACCTATAATCAGGCTGTTAAAAGTGGGATTCTTTCATATGTCCAGGGTTCTCTCCTTTAATGCATGTATGAGTTTTTGATAGGTTATATGTTCCTTCGTGTCAGGTGGTTTTGAGCTGGGTAGTTATTTTATTCCATTAGGGTTTTGGAGCATCCTACTGTGTATGTATATACTCACCCACGCTTGAGTGTCTCCACCCACATGTGTCATGTCTTATGAAGATGGTGGATAGTTCGGAAAAGACCTTGGTGTGTATGGTGTTGGTGGAGCTTAGTGGTATTGGGAGGTGATAGTAGCAGACAACGTTTGTGTCAAGAGATTGATCGTTACAAGGACCTCTCCACTTATCTATTTAGGTTGGTTTTCATATTGACTTGTTGGGTTTGTATCTTGGCCCCTTTTCATTATGGATCACATATTATTTTCTCTTATGCAGAACTTAGCATTTGTCGCATGCATTATATATTGCAGTTAGTTTTGTTCGTATATTATTCACTGTTATTTCTTTTGTGGAGGTGTGTGTTGTGTAAAGGTGAATTAGGTTAAAGATACTCATCATGTGTGATATGGCTACTCGGTGTTAGACACCAACCCCTGACTTATTGGAGGAGAGTTTGAGTTGGCAGGCTCGGCTTATCACCGCACAATAGGGGTCTCGATGGATTGGGTCATGTCATCATTGCTTGACTTCATTCATGGATCCTCGCTTTAAGTGGCAAGGGAATAATCACTTAGAGAGTTTGTGTTTTGGTAACCATTGATTTATGTCATCTCTCAATGGTTGTGCATCTCTCACCTAGGCATATTGGCCTCAACATTGTAGTCACTTCGTGTTGTCATTGTTGTCTCCCCGCACGCCTCACATCATCATCATCATCATCACCTTGTCTCATCGTCAATGTTGTCACACTCGCCTCGCCTCACCTTATCGTTGTTGTCTTGCGTTTGCTCATTGATGTTGCCTTGTCGCGTCTCTACTGCCTCACCTCCCCCTAACTAGCTGACTTGCTTAGTCTCCCTTGGCTTTGCTACGTTGCCTTTGATGCCCCATGTCCCGTCCTACGTCCTTTACCCTACCACTACAACCCCATCACCACTGCCTAGACACCGATCCGATATACTGTTTTTTAAACACCTATCACTAAAAGCGGTGACAAATACCATATTTGTGACCCACCCCCCCCCCCCCCAATTCAAATGCAGCAAGCAGTTGTGGGACGGCCGTTCAAACTCATTGACAACCACAAATTGGAGTTTTTTCACTAGTGGTACTGTCAAAGTTGTTGGGGGGAAATCTACCCGAGGGCAACATCATAACCTGCTTCGATGATCTATATCTACAATCATGTGAGATGTGGATTCTATATTTATCCACAATTATACATACATTTTATTGTGTGACAAGCATTATAAGCAAATGACTCTCTTTTTTGTCTTGTTTTTTTTATATGATGCCCTTAATTGAGAGTTTTTTTGTGTGTTTTTTTTAATTATTTTTTAGAGTCGTGATTTTTTATTTTATTTTCATTTTTTTATGATTATATATATTTTTTATATATATGGTATGAACAGTTTTCTTGAGACATAGTTTATTCATTGAATGCTCCATATATTGGTATAATCAATGTATATTCATAAAAAAATGATTAGAAGGAATATAAACCCATTGGTTTGGTTTAACAACCATTTTGGTTAGTCCTTAAACTAACAAGTTCTCACTGAGCCAAATAATTTTGAACTGGTTTATACTGAGCACACTAAAACGTGATCATTAAGTCAAGTATTGAACAAGTTGGGCACTCGTGTAAGGATTTAAAATCTAATGTACTGAAGGGAAAACATTTTCTAGTGGAGACCGCCAAAATCCCTCCTTTCAAATTATCCTTCCACGCCTGAGTTCTAAAGAAGAAACATGGAGGGCAAGATCCCATCAAGAACTCGATTCTATCGCCCTCTCACCAATCTTCATTCGCCATTTCTCTCCTGTAACGACCCAGAAGACCAAGAATCGGCCACGCCGAGCTCCCCTGACTGCGACCCTGAAGTCTTCAGAGCCGCTCGAAACCTTCTTTACCTGAAGCATGGAAGGCGCTACAGCCCCGACGACGACGACGGCGCCCATGAACTTGAAGAAGGTGAGAAACACCCAGAACCATGGCGGGCACCAAACCCTGACCCACATTCAGAAACAGAGACGGAGACATCGCCGGAATCAGAAGCGGCGCCGTCGTTCCGGCGACCGCAATCGCCTTCCCCGGAAGCGGCTCTGCAAGAAAACCCACCGCCCGATTTCCTTCCGCTGCTCCAGTGGAATCCTCCGGCGACTCCGCCGGTAGCGAGGTTGCAGGGTTTCATCGGAGGCTGCAGCGCTCCCATTCAGAAGCTGCTGGTGGAGAGAGATATGGACAGACTGGTGCTGGACAACGGCCAGGTGAAGCGTCAAATGTTGCCGCTGCTGACGGCGAAGGAGCGGGTGATGATCGCCGGAGAAGGGCTTGAGGTGTGCACGTACGACTCCACGGGGGAGGAGTTTCTGATGACGTTCAAGTTCGTGGGGTCGGAGAAGGCCCCTGTTCTGACCGGACGGTGGAATCGGTTTTGCAAGTTTCAGGGTCTGCAAGCCAAGAAAGATGTCGTCTGCGTGTGGATGTTCCGGCATCTTCAATATGAAGACCCCAGCTTCGTCATCACCAGCAGGAGGTTGCCGGTGAAGAGAGCCCTTGAGGGGGAAGAGGTTGCAGTCATGGATGAAGCCTAGTGGGCGAGAGGTAGAGAAGACATTTCTTTCATTTTTGCTATCTTTTCACATTCCTGTTTTTCCGATGGAAACCACGCAAGAATGCTGCTTTTCCATCCACATTGGTAGAATTTACATACCATTTGATACTGAAATCCATATAGATTCTGGACATCCGTGCAAAAGCTGTGAAAAACATGACCCTTCTGTGCATATTTTGGAGTTTGAGATCCCTCATTTACTGAAATCTGCTTATTCAAATCTTAATGTGTATGATATGTTTAAATTTAGAATTGCAATTGGGCATAATTTCATGATTACATTTTTCAATTACTCAGCTTTCTTGAAAAAAAAAACCACCCTTCACAAATCCAAATGTAAAAGATTTTTTTAAGTCAATTTTATGTGGCCCCATGCCTTTTCTTTTTATAATCAAAGAAAATAGCACCTCAAAAGTTTGGGAGATGGGTAATTCCATTCATCAAATGACTTAAAACTCATGACCACATTTCATTTTTTCCATCGCAACATTTTTAAACTATTTTCAATTAAATTAAAATTTATGTATTTGTTATAACCTTATAGATATATGGTATGAAAGCAATGATTGAGCAATCACATTCGCCCACTTGATGATGTGCATGGTTTACTCTACTAAGGGATTTATTTTGCGACCTTGGAAGCTCTCAATAGAGTGAGAGATGAAGGGATAGATGGAAAGAGAAGGTGAATGGATTATCTATAGAGATCTCACGATGTTGTTCAACCTATTGAATAATGACAATCATGAATATGGATATGTTTTATTATTTATGAAATTGTACTTAATGAATCACAACATATTAAATATGCATTTAATTTTGGCACGCTAGAATAATTTATATATACTTTTAATGTTGTTGGGTAAGTCTTCGGTGGACAGTTTAAATGTTGTTGGGCTGGTTTTCGCTTGGGAGATCATCGGAGGATGGTTCTTTTACTTTGGCAAATGATTTCTTCACTGTGTCTGAGAGAGAGGGAGGGAGGCGTAGAATCACATTGTTTTCCATCATTAATACTGGTTTTGGAGTTTTTTCAACAACCACTTGCTTCCCATGCTTCTGGTCCATGTGAAGGGTGTTCTTTGTGAACATCTGGCTTGCAAGAACTCAACAATGACAAAAATCTTTATCTAATCTTCGAGGTTTGTGACATGACCCAACCCACCGAGACCGCAACTGAGCTGGAAGTAAATCAATCGAGTCATCTCAAGCTCACCTCTAATAGGTTAGGAGCTAGTGACTAACATAGAGTATGCCCATCTCACAATATAGGAGGCCTTGACCTATATCAACCTGCAACATATGTACATCTCCAATACATAAAAATGAATAGAAATATATATATATATATATATATATATATATATATATAAACGTTGAATTATAAACAACACATGCATGAGACAACCACTAAAATTCACTTAGATAACCTATACATAATCCACAATGCAATAGGGGAAGATACACACCTAACAGCAAAAATGAAGAAAATTAAAACCAACTGAGATAAAGAGGTCTTCACAACAAGCCGACTTCAAGCATGAATGTAGCCCACTACAATCACCTCTCACTACCACTAAACTCTGACAACATTGCACCCACCAAGGTCACCACCAGGAAGAATCTCCGAACAAGCCATTCCAGCTCCATGTCTACCAGGACCATCTCTGATCAATGCGTCTGTAACAAACAAACCTGGGTCAACCCACACCGTCACCTGAGTGGGCTCGCCACATGGCCCGAAACATGTTCCCGATCACCAAGGGCTGTCGACAAGAACCAGACATAACCAACCATTTCTTGGGAATGATTTCGACACAGGTGAACCAACATGACCCATCCATAAAACGGGACAACCACATCGATATCATCAGAGTCAATGACATAAGATAAGAAGATACCATAAACCAAAACCTACATCAAAATATAAACATGACACAACAGGTTATATACAGACACAAGGTATCTAAAAAACAAACCCAAACTCAAAGAAAAAGGTACAATGCCAAACAAGGCCTAAGTACACCCCCCTGTGAGACCACGCCTCCTCCACAAAACATTGAACAACGATAATCAAGAAGAGCCACCCTGGTACATGGTTTCCTTACCTTTACCCACGTCCTGCAAAAAGAAATCTGCAAAGGCCCCAAATGGCCCAAGCAGTGTGTGAGGCATGAAGCCCAGTAGGATACCACACCAAATCAATTTAAGGGTTTACCCATGAAAATCAATAAACTAGTCTGAAAACATTATCAAAACTAAACCACTTGAAAACAATCCAATTTCATGTAAACCTTCAAAACACCATTGGTTTTCCTTTTTCAAACAAAATGTGTTTTTCCCAAACAACTTCCAAACATGGCTTAAATAAATAAACAAGGCCACAAGTCACAACATGCTCAACATAACCAATAAGGAATAATTATGGTGAGGGTAAACATCAACATCATATAACTATATAAATGGAAAATGAACAAATGGGTATAATACATCTCGTCACATCAAAATGGCACCAATTAAATGCATAAAGCACACAAACCAATCCCGCATGAGTAATGTTCACCGAGGGATCTAACCATCAAGCATATCGTGAGTGAGTAAACAAGTATGCTATCATGCTAAGCAAGTTGGAAGCTCTCATTTTCTTCCATGAGACCAACTCCAAGAGCTCTCACAATCTCCCAGTAACCAATATGGAAGCTCTCATGGTCTTCCTACCCAAATTCTCCCACGGTCCCTTGAAAACCAAAATGGAAGCTCTCACAGTCTTCCCTCTAATGGCTTATATGGTCCATCAAACAAACCCCTCACTCACTCCCTGGTTATCCCAAGTGCTACTCTATGCCAACATAATCACAAACTAGGGTCATACAATCAAATGCCATTTCCAAAAAAACAAGCCCATTTTATCAAAAAAACTTTTCCAAGGAAAATCATTTTTAAAACCACTACATAAATCCTTTGAAACCCATATAAACCCTTTGAGCCACTTTAACAAATACCCGATGTGAAAATGAGCAACACGCATTTGGAAAAACCCACTTTAAACATCCAAATTTCCAAATAAAACCATGAAACAAATAAAAAATGGAATTCACACCAAGCATAAATAATTTAAATGTAAATTAAAAAAACCATAGGTGATTATGAATTTAATGGTATGCCATGGAAAATCCCTTAAATAGAGACACCTACATTAGATTCGGTCCAAAGCTCATTACCCTTGATGAAGACCACTTGAAAGAGTTTTAACCAAGACTCTCACACCTAAACTACAAGAAAAAATACCAAAACCCTCATTACACACCCTAGATTCACCCAACACCTCCCACTAGGGTGCTATACTTTCAAAAAAATGGAATAATATAGATTTAGGAGAGGAAAAGAAGACGAAATCATGAAGAAATCAACTTATCTCAAGCCAACACACATTGAATCCCAGAGAAACCCACCAAGGAAGGAGGGGGAGAGCTCTATGATGAAGGGAGGAGGGATGTACATAATATGGGAGGATAAAAAGACCCAAAAACATAAAAAACTGATAAGGGTATTTTGGTAATTTCACAATTTTTAATGAGTTGGATAGGGTCTCATGGTTTGGGTTCATGGTTTCACAACCCATGCACCAACCATGCACCAACCGTGGGGGTTCCACTATCCACCCAAAAAAGACTGTATAGTTTCCTATGGAGTGTTTTACGGGTTGGAAAATCGTCCCCAAACAGTTTGAAACCGCACTATCAAAACTGCAACACCCCTCACATGATTACTTCATGGTTTAGAAAGACCGTGTGCTAACCATTCACCCTAATCTATCTCCCCAAAAACACCCAGTTTTAATCCCTGATAATCAAGAACTTTGAGAATTCACTCAAAGTTAAATAAAACTCAAAATAAGATGTACCAGTGACCCAAAATGTGTCACAAACTCCCCACCAGGCCAATTTCTTCCCCAAAAAAATCCTAAGGCTTTGCTAGAATAAAATAGGTGAGGCCACTAATACCTCGTGCAACCTTCTTGCTCATAAGTCTTATGGCTATCACCACCACGCTACTAGAGAACACATACCAATGGGATCACCTTCCTATAGAGAACCTTGTTATGAACATCCATGATGTGAACAAGATTCTCCATAATGTAGGAATCATTCTCTAACTCCAATTCTTCACACTCTAACACATGGCATTGGTCTAGTTGGTATCTCTTAAACTAGGAAACATGAAAGATGTCATGAATCGAGGTTATCCACAATGGCATCTCCAACCGGTAGCCTACCATCCCCAGATTCTCTATAACATGAAACGATCATACATAACACGGTGTCAAATTCCCATACTTTACTAAACAATGGTGACCCAACTGAACCAATACCCATAAAAACACATAATCAATGAACTGAAAATCTAAAAAATTGAGAAGACGACCTGCATAAGACTTCTAGAAACTTTGATCTATGGATACCCATTTCTAAATCAAGTGCACTTTCTCAGTCATCTCTTGGATAAGGTTCGATCCAACCAAAGAATGATTTCCCACCTCATCCCAACACAAAACGGATTGTCACAGTTATCCATGCAATTCCACAAATGGGACCATCATGGTTAAGGATTGATATCTATTATTAAAAGAAAACTTGACAATTCGAAGTTTCCTTTCCCACAAACTGCCAAAATCAAGCAGACATTCCCACAATATGTCTTTGAGAGTTTGGATGGTCTGCTCAGGACTAGAAATCCATATGCAAGTGATAAGCAATACTCAACCTTAGCTGAGTTCCCAAAGCCTCATAGTGTCCCTTCCAAAAAATGAGATGTGAAACCTGAATCCCTATATGAAACTATCTCCGAGGGAACTCCATGAAGGAACACAACGTATTGGACATATAGGCATCTATGGTCCTCTACCTTCTTCAACTCTATGATAGGAATAATGTGGTATGATTTTATTAGATGATCAATAATCACCCATATAACATCTTTCTCACTCGGTGAACATGGTTGTCTGATAAAAAAATACATATAGATCTCATCCCACTTCAACACTAGAACAATAAGTGGTTACAATAATCCAGATGATCTTTGATGCTTATCTTTGATCCACTGGAAGTTCAAGCATCTAGAATTTTTTTTGCTACTACACATCTCATCTCGGGCCACCAATACTGTCCCCTCAAGGTACAAAACATCTTGGTTGCCCTAGGGTGAATGACCTGAGTAGAAATATGGGCCTCCTATACCACTTCCTGAATCAGAATCAAAGGAACAACCAACCATTTATAGAAGATAAGAGAACCATTGAGAGACCGAGACCAATCACCCAAGGTTTCCCTATCATATAAGGCACTAATAATCTACTAACACTGTAACAACTTTGTCTGATTACAAAATACATATAGATATCATCCCACTTCAACACTAGAACAATAAGTGTTTACAATAATCTAGATGATCTTTGATGCTTATCTTTGATCCACTGGAAGTTCAAGCATCTAGAATTTTTTTTGCTACTGCACGTCTCATCTCAGGCCACCAATACTGTCCCCTCAGGGTACAAAACATCTTGGTGCCCCAGGGTGAATGACCCGACTAGAAAGATGGGCCTCGTATACCACTTCTTGAATCAAAATCAAAGGAACAACCAACCATTTATAGAAGAGAAGAGAACCATCGAGAGACCGAGAACAATCACTCAAGGTTTCCCTATCATATAAGGCACTAATAATCTACTGACACTGTAACAACTGGGCCCCGCCCACCAGTTACCCCGCATACATGTGGTCCCCACCACAGGGCCCACCCACATGCCCGAACGAGTCATCTGACTAATGACCACCCCCACAGGCCAACACATGTCCTTTCCAGTGTGTTTTGTCCTCACTCGCACACAACCTGGAAAACTTCCCAGAAGGTCACCCATCCTGATCACTAATCCAGGCTACGCTTGCTTAACTGTGGAGTTCTAATCAGATAGGCTCCTGAAAAGGACATGAGTCATATCATTTAGTCATTTAACCCTTTATTATTCTGGGGTGTTACAATCACCCCTCCCCCTTTAGAGCACAACGTCCTCGTTGTAGGCCCTACATCTCAACCTAGGTAGTGCATCGCACTTAAGGCTAGGTTCCTCCTCTGATACCAAATGTAACAACTGGGCCCCGCCCACCAGTTTCCCCAGGGTGAATGACCCGACTAGAAATATGGGCCTCGTATACCACTTCCTGAATCAGAATCAAAGGAACAACCAACCATTTATAGAAGAGAAGAGAACCATCGAGAGACCGAGAACAATCACCCAAGGTTTCCCTATCATATAAGGCACTAATAATCTACTAACACTGTAACAACTGGGCCCCTCCCACCAGTTGCCCAGCAAGCACGTGGTCCCCACCACGGGGCCCACCCACATGCCCGAACGGGTCATCTGACTAATGACTGTCCCGAGAAGCCAACACATGTCCTTTCCAGTGTGCTTTGTCCTCACTCACACACAACCTAGAAAACTTCCCAAAAGGTCACCCATCCTGATCACTTATCCAGGCTACGCATGCTTAAATGTGGAGTTCTAATCAGATAGGCTCCTGAAAAGGACATGAGTCATATCATTTAGTCATTTAACCCTTTATCATTATGGGGTGTTACAATCACCCCTCCCCCTTTAGAGCACAATGTCCTCGTTGTAGGCCCTATATCTCAACCCAGGCAGTGCATCGCACTTAAGGCTGGGTTCCTCCTCTGATACCAAATGTAACAACTGGGCCCCGCCCACCAGTTTCCCCAAGGTGAATGAACCGACTAGAAATATTGGCCTCGTATACCACTTCCTGAATCAGAATCAAAGGAACAACCAACCATTTATAGAAGAGAAGAGAACCATCGAGAGACCGAGAACAATCACCCAAGGTTTCCCTATCATATAAGGAACTAATAATCTACTAACACTGTAACAACTGGGCCTCGCCCACCAATTGCCCCACAGACACGTGGTCCCCACCACGGGGGCCAGCCACATGCCCGAACGGGTCATCTGACTAATGCCTGTCCCCACAGGCCAACACATGTCTTTTCCAGTGTTCTTTGTCCTCACTCGCACACAACCTGGGAAACTTCCCAAAAGGTCACCCATCCTGATCACTACTCCAGGCTACGCACGCTTAACTGTGGAGTTTTAATCAGACATGCTCCTATCCAGTGTGCTTTTTCCTCACTCGCACACAACCTGGAAAACTTCCCAGAAGGTCACTCATCCTGATCACTACTCCAGGCTACGCACGCTTAACTGTGGAGTTCTAATCCGATAGGCTCCTGAAAAGGACATGAGTCATATCATTTAGTCATTTTACCCTTTATCATTCTGGGGTGTTACAATAACCCCCCCCCCCTTTAGAGCATAACATCCTCGTTGTAGGCCCTATACCCTAACCCAGGCAGTGCACCGCACTTAAGGTTGGGTTCCTCCTCTGATACCAAATGTAACAACTGGGCCCCGCCCACCAGTTTCCCTTGGGTGAATGACCCGACTAGAAATATGGGCCTTGTATACCACTTCCTGAATCAGAATCAAAGGAACAACCAACCATTTATAGAAGAGAAGAGAACCATCGAGAGACCGAGAACAATCACCCAAGGTTTCCCTATCATATAAGGCACTAATAATCTACTAACACCATAACAACTGGGCCCCGCCCACCAGTTGCCCCGCAGACACATGGTCCCCACCACGGGGCCCACCCATATGCTCAAACGGGTCATCTGAGTAATGACTGTTCTCACAGGCTAACACATGTCCTTTACAGTGTGCTTTGTCCTCACTCGCACACAACCTGGGAAACTTCCCAGAAGGTCACCCATCCTGATCACTACTCCAGGCTACACACACTTAACTGTGGAGTTCTAATCAGACAGGCTCCTGAAAAAGAAGGTGCACCTTGTTGACATGGGTCATATCATTTAGTCATTTAACCCTTTATCATTCTGGGGTGTTACAATCACCCTCCCCCCCTTTAGAGCACAACATCCTCGTTGTAGGACCTATATCTCAACCCAGGTAGTGCACCACACTTAAGGCTGAGTTCCTCCTCTGACACCAAATATAACAACTGGGCCCCACCCACCAGTTGCCCCGCAGACACGTGGTCCCCACCACGGGGCCCACCCACATGCCTGAACGGGTCATCTGACTAATGACTGTCCCCACAGGCCAACACATGTCCTTTCTAGTGTACTTTTTCCTCACTCGCACAAAACCTAGGAAACATCCCAGAAGGTCACCCATCCTCATCACTACTCCAGGCTACACATGCTTAACTATGGTGTTCTAATTAGATAGGCTCCTGAAAAGAAAGGTGCACATTGTTGACATGAGTCATATCATTTAGTCATTTAACCCTTTATCATTCAGGGGTCTTACAAACACTCAGGGTTAGATACCTTCTCAATTATCACTCGATCGATCAGAGAGGGTGTAATCTTCAGAAAGGAAAAATAGCTTCCCTCCATCCTCCTGCACATCTAGTCTTAGATCAACAACAAAAAACATCATACCCCATTCATCCGCTAATTCCAAAACTTCATGTACTTGAAGCTTCCTACTCAACATGTTGGTGACCACATTTCCCTTCATGAGCATATACATAATCTCAAAATCAAAAGCCTGAAGGTACACCACCCAATCCCTTTTCCTACATTTCAGGTCCCTCTGGGTAAAAATGTACTTGAGTATCTTATGATCCAAATACATCATGAAAAGCTCCCTAATGAGGTAATGTCTCCACATCTTTAGTGCGTGCATAATGACCGCCAATTATAGGTTATGGGTGGGGTAATTTTAATCATGTGGGTGTAGATTCCTTGATCTGGAGGCCACCACATGGTCACCCTACATCATCACACACCCCAAACCCACACTAAAAGCATCACAAAATATAGAAAAATCTCTCTCATGCCCAGGAAGAATAAAAAATGTTGTGGATATGAGACAAGCCTATAACTAATCCAAAGCACTCTTTGACTTCTCATCCCACTCAAACTTTACCCCTTTTTTAGTCAAAGCTATCAAGGGAGAATCTAGTCTAGAGAAGTCCTGAAAAAATTATGATAATACCTCACCAAGACCAGAAATCTACGAATCTTGAACATATTCGTGGGTTTCTCCCAGGACATGACTACTCAAGCTTTCTCTAGATTCACTATAACTACAAACTCAAAAATCATGTGTCCTAGAAAATTTTCCTCTCAGATCCAAAATTGGAATTTGGGAAACTTTGAATATAGAAGATGCTCTCTCAAAACACCCAAAAAAACCTACATATTGTCGATATAATCCTCCTATATCTTGGAAAAAACCAAGATGTCGTCTACAAACACAACCAAGAAGGAGTCTAAGAAGTGATGGGAGATCCATGCCATTAAAACTATAAATACTAAAAGAGCATTCGTAAGAGAAAACAATATAACCAAGTACTAAAAATTTCAATACCAGCTTTGAAAAGAAGGCTTTGGAACATCCTCTTCCTAGAACATCAACTGGTGGAACCCTAATCTTAGGTCGATCTTCAAAAAACAATGGGCCACTCTGGGCTGATCAAACTGATCATCAATCCTAGGAAACAAGTATTTATTTTTTACTACCACCTATTTAAGCATATGATAGTCTATGAAAAGTCAAAGGCTACCGTCCTCCTTCTTTTCAAATAGCATTGGTGAAGCCCATGGTGACATTATAGGATGGATAAAACCATTTCACTCAAGTCCCTCTTTTTGAACTTTCAGATCCTTCAACTCAACCAAATTCATCCGATATGATGACAAGGATATCTGGCTCATCCTGGGGAGAAAGTCCATAGTAAATTTCATCTATCACTAGGGAGGTAGTCTTGAAAAATCCTATAGAAACACATCATGGTACCTATCTATGACCACTGGAAGCTTCCCCACAGAACACTTCTCAATAGCCTCAAGGAACAACTTGGAAAACTAGAACAAGATCAACCCTAACTCTCAAGCAACTGGTCCTTCCCTCCCTAATCGTAGATCCCACTAAACATGAAATATGTGAGTTCTCCCATCAGAAGTAAGAAACTAGAACCTATGATGATAACAATCAACCAATGAATTAAATATGATCAAATAAACTATATCGATAATGAAGTTGAAAATGTCCAGGTCTAAAATAATGATGTTTCGAAAGACCTCCACACCATCTACCACAACATAGTAATCATATAACTTTAAACCTTACTATTTCTTCTTAACCAATGGGGTTAACATATCTATAAAATACAACATCATCTCATCTCGTATACCCAATTAATTAATCAACTTAAGTGAAATGAAATAATGGTATGTTCCAATTCCAAATAAAACTGATTCCATAGAAGAAGAAATAAACATCATACCTCGAGCAGTGGTTGACTTGGTTTCTGAGACCTCTCAAATGACCTCTATTGTATTGAGTTTCCCTAACTCATACCCACCCTAAGTCTTTTTTCCCATTGAGAGAATACCCCTAGCCATTAGGATGAGATCTTTCACCCTTGGAATCCCCTGATTTCACCTGATAGTCGTTAAAAATAGTGGATCCTACACTAGTACCACATAAAGCCAACTGACAGAAGTGATGGATATTCCCTTACTTCCCACACCAATGGCACGCCCTTGGAGTCATTGAGAACTGAATCTTGGAATATCCTACCTTCCAAAACTAATAACACAATTTTTTCTATTCCCTACATGATCCAAAGAATTTGATCCTGAATACTATTTGACACTCCTTCTACTGCCTATACGAAACTCATCCCGCTTCCATTTCTGTCATGAAGAAGAACACTAGCTACCACCCATTGATGGAACACCACTAAGACCTATGTTTCCATCCCTCTTCGATCAGTTCATTTTAACCACCTATGAATAGGTTGATAGACAAATAATAATGAGTATAGATATGATATATAGCCTTAATCCCATTTCAAAATGTTGTGCCTTGATATAATCATACTTTAGGAGATCTAGAGATACATGGACCAAATCAATGAATCTTGTGGCATAATCTATCACTGAATGATCACCCTACTCCAGCTTTATAAAATCACATTCCTTCACTGCACTCAAGGTCTCAAGGTAGAAATTTTTATTGAATGTCACTTTGAAATAAATCTTGGTGAGACCCTCATGCTTCCCTGAATGCACTATCAATTCCCACAATTTCCTTCTAGGTACTTCTAGAAAATATGTGGAAAATTACACCTTATAGGTCTTAATGTTCTTAAAAAATTTGTAGATATTCTCAATAAGATCCAACCACTCCTCAGGCTCATTGGGTCCCTTATCACCATACAACACCAATGGATTCTTCCCTTAGAACTCTTGGGCATGGTCCAAAGTCCATGTATGTTCATGAACACCCACTTGACCTAAGGTTTGAATCATATGAATAACTAAATCCACCAATGCTGGACCAACAAGATGGTTTGACTATGAGGTACTTTTTGATGCACCCTCTCTACGTCTGGATGGGTTCCTTCTGGGAGGCATTGACTAAAAGACCAAAAAACACAAGATCCATTAAGAAAAACTCATGATTAAACAAAAAAAATCTAACCCCCCCAATATTGGTATCAATAAAAATAACTAACATTACAAGAAAATTCAAATTAAGGATACAAAACATCAAAAATCTCAACCATTTCCAGTACTACAATGCTTGGCCGCGTGATTTGGAAATTTATGCACCAACCTTGCAGGTGTCACTTGATTTGGAGGTAGGGATTCACAGGATACACAAAGTCTTCACTAACCATGGGAACTAACAGTGTGCCTCCTCCAAAGCTACTTGATTCAACCTCAAAACTAAAAATGGACCTCATTAATATCCTGAGACTTTTAACAAACTATAAAATATGTTGAAACATCATCAAACAACCCATAATAGATCTCAAACATAACCTAAATCTCAAACCACCCAAGGAAACTCGAGGTTCAACATAAAGAAGAGCTAAATAAGAAGTCCCCCATTCTTACATCCTGAGTCCTGATGACCCTAACTCCCATCTACCATTGACTCCAAAATAACTCCTCTGATACCATTTTCTAACAAACCAGTCTAGGTCTACCCACACCATTACCCAATCTATCCCTCAACACAACCCAAGTAATGTTCCCAATTTCCATGGGTTGGTGAAAATCACTGGGAATTACCAACCATCGTTTGGGAATGATTTCACCATAAGTACTAGAATTACCCATATATAAAATGGTACGACTAAATCAATATCATCAGAGTCAAAAACAAAAGATAATTAGATACAAAAAACCAAAACATACACCGCAATACAAAAATTACATAACAGGACATATACATACACATGGTATCTCAAAAACAAATCGAACCTCAAATAAAAGGGTACAATACTAAACAAGACCTATGTACAACCCAATAGGTAAAAAATCCAAAAAAAAAACAAATCCATATGAATCCATCCATATCTGAACAAATCTCATCCATAAAACACTAGACAATGGTAATCAAGAATACGCACCCTGGTACATGGTTTCCTTGCCTTAACTAAGTACTACAAAAAAATATACAAACACTCCAAAGGGCCCAAGTAGGGTGTTAGGAAAGAAGCCATGTAGGGTACCTATATGAATCTATTTAAGGATTTTAAACATGCAAACAAATAAAAATTTTTGAAATAATTTTCAAAACTAAACCACTTGAAAAAAACCAATTTCATGTAAACCTTTAAAACCCCTTTGGTTTTTCTTTTTCAAACAAAATATATTTTTCCAAAACAATTTCCAAACATGGATCAAATAAATAAATAAGGCCATAAGGCAAAACAGGCACAACATAACCAAGAAGGAATACTAAAGGTGAGTGTAAACATCAACAATCATATAACCATATAAACGGGAAATGAAAAAATAGGCATAATATGTCACATCAGATCAAAATGGAACTAATAAAATGCATAAATAATACAATCTAATCAGAAATGAGTAATTTTAACCTAGGGATCTACCCATCAATCCTATTGTGAGTGAGTAAACAATATGCTAGCTGGCTAAGCAAGGTGGAAGAACTCATGTTCTTCCATGGGAACAACTCTAAGAGATCTCATAGACTCTCATCAACCAATATTGAAGATCTAATTTTCTTTATACCCTAAGGCCTTCACGGTCCCTTAGAAACAAAAAATAGAATCTTGTATAGTCTTCCATCTGAAGGAACACATAGTCACTTAAACAAACCCCCCATTCACACCTTGGTAAACCCAAAGTATACTATATGAAAACATAATAAAAAACGTGTCATATAATTGGAATCTATTTCACATGTCAATATCATAAAAAAATACCATATTATCATTTTCTAAGGTAAAATCACTACTAGAAAATGAACCTATACCCCCAATTTTGGATCAAACTATGGGTATAAGTCCCCCTATACCCAGGGTTTTCCAAAAATCGTGGGGTATAGGGACTGGTTTAGAACCTATACCTATGGTTTTGGAAAACCATGGGTATAGGTTCCTGTTATACCCATGGGGTTTGAAAAACCATGGGTATAGGGTTCGGTTGAAGACCTATACCCACGGTTCTCAAAAACATAGTGGGCATATCTGTCCCACATAAGTGGTGAATTTTTTTTCCATGGGAATAAAAAAATTTCCATGGGAAAATATATACACACAGTTTTCAACATATATCCATGGTTCATAAAAATATATATAACTAAATATATATTTATATACACATAAGCATATGTGGAGTAGTGGCTAGGTGCATTAATTATGAAAAGGAAGTCAAGGGTTTGAATCCAACGGTGGTATTTTTTTTAAATATTATAGACATGGTTTGAGAATTGTGGGTATAATATTACTAACATGGTGGAAAATTTCCCATAAAACTAATCCCACAGTTCATTATTGTGGTTATAGAATTTTTCAATCCATGGGTATAACTTAGAGCTGTACCGATGCCTTAATCCCTTGGGGTTTTGTGGGCTATACCCATGGTTCCAAACCATGGGTATAGGTTCATTTCCTAGTAGTGAATCATTTCAAAAACTACTTTATAAATCCTTCAAAACCCATAAAAACCCTTTTATCCTTTTTAACAAAACCCAATGTGAAAACAAGCTACATTAATTTAGAAAACCCCACTTTAAACATCCAAATTGCCAAATCAATCCCTGAAACACATCAAACATGTAATTTTCACAAATTTTAAATCATTTGAATGTAAATTCAAAACAAAAAACCCAAATTTTATTATAAATTTATTGGTATGCCATGGAAAATTCCCTTAAATAGAGAAACCTATCTCGAATTTAGTCCAAAGCTCATCACCATTGACGAAGACCACACAAAAGAGGTATAAATAATCCTTACACACCCAATACATAAGAAAACAAATCAAAAACCCCATTACAAACCCTAGATTCATCCAACACCACCAATAGAGTTCCAAACTTCTATGAAAATGTAAGAATATGACATGAGGGGAAAAAGAAGAACTCATGAAAAATAAACTTAACTCAAACCAAAAAACCTTTAATACAATAGAAAAACACTATAAAAGGTGGGGGAGAGATCTACCACTAAGGTAGGAGGGATAAAAAGTATCAGGGAGGAGAAAGAGTCCAAAAAACATAAAAACTAGACATGGGATTTTTTATAATTTCACAATTTTAATGAGCTGGAAAGGTTCGCACATTTTGACCTCACGGTTAGGAAACATGTGTTCCAACGTTGTGGGTTCCAATATCCACCCAATAAAATCCACATAGTTTCCTATGGAGTTCTTTATGGTTTGGAAAACCATGGCCAAACTGTGTGAAACCACACTTTCAAAACCGCACCACCACTTTCACAATAATCACATGGTTTAGAAAAACCATTCACCAACTGTGCACCCCAGTATGTCTCCCCATAAACTCATAGTTTTGACCCCCAACACCCAGGATCTCTAATAACACACTTAAAGATAATTAAAAGTCAAAATTAGACATATCAGTGACCCGATGGGTGTCACTGTGTCTTCTACAAAGACACATCATCTATTTAACCGAGTTTTATATAGGGGTGTTAATAAACACACTTATTAGAAGACCTGAAACCACAATTTAAAATCCAAAAATATATTTAGTAATTTTCCATTGGAAATTATGATTAACCCAGAGGAAAATAAATAAGGATATGTATATTATTATCCACTAGAAGCGACAAGGAAACAAATATATCCTAGTGACATCAACTATAATCCACAAAGATAATACCTTAAAATAAAGGATGACCAGGTAGTAAAGATACCCAAAATGTCTAAAGATGATATCCAATAATACATTTCATCTCAAAGGAATACTAGGTGTGCATGAGGAATCAAAAGTCTCAAAGCATCAGATTGGGTTGGCCTTTCATCTACACCACTATCAAAGTCTACTAAGGGAAACCTAATACTTGTTGAGATACATGCATCCATTGAGGGATTACCACTCCTTACTATAAAAAATTACTATGAAACCATTCTTGAATCATTAGGGGAATTATCCCCTTTATTGATTCAACTGAGTATAAGTTGTATTTGTTGTCAAGGAATGATTGTCAAAGAGATATCAATATGATTCAAAGAGGAAACATGTCAAAGAAGATACTATATGAAGTTATTCCAAGCCTATCAAATATTATTGGAATATTATATTTGAATGGTACAAATTCATGTTTCTTAAATAAATATAAAAATATACATAGGTAATGAAGAATATTTTAAAATAAAGGATTGATACAATGCATAGGTAGGAGGTTCTACCTTTGTGGTGCCACCATGAGGTGCTACAATCAGGTGCTAATGTCAAGTGAAACCTCTTGGTGATACTGCTAGGTGTAACCATCAAGATCTCTCATCAAGTTATACCTTTAGGTTCCACTATCATATGTGACTGCTAGGTGCAACCATTAGGTAATACTATTCAGTGATATTTCTAGGGTGTTACTGTGGATGTGCTAACATCAAGTTCTATCATGAATATATAGAATTATTAGGTACTACCATTATATCAATAGGTTAGAATGTTTGAAGGTAAGAGGTGTAACCACTTAATGATAGGTGGATTTATCATGACTTTCTTATGGAGGAAGAAGATTATGAATACTATTCTTGATAGGAGGATCTTCCATGCATATGAGACAAGTATTTGTTGGGTTTTCATTCACAATTTTCAAGCATGTCATCCCCTAGAGAAATTCAAAATTGGAATCTTTTCTTGTAGATTTACATGAGATCATACTACCATGTCCCTCAATTCCCAAGTAGAAAACTTGGATGGAAATTAAACTAGAGTTATTCATGGGGTTCAATCAATATGATGGATCATACAAACAATTTTTCATACATGCATGATAGATGCATGAGATAAATAAAAGTAATAGAATCCACGGTTCATTATACTATTAATTATCCAAGATTTATAAAACATCATCCATGGTTTAATATGGGGTTTTTTATTTATCTTACATAAATAGATGAGATCATGTGGCATACTGAAGGTGTGGAAGAAAGAAGAAATAGGACATGAAAAAATTACCTAAGACACATTGAAGAACATGTTTGATGCATGTATATATGCATACATAAAATAAATGTTTTTTTTGTGAAATGTCAATGAGGATGAAATTTCAGTGGTTATTAAAAACCACTTGAAGAAACAAGTTGAATAATACATTAGTCCTTGGGGTGTCAAAATGAGGATTTATAGAATAATTACTCATGATGTTGCAATTAATAAAATATTTCAATGAATAAAATCCTGATATCAAGATCATGGTTCATGATGCATTAATAAATATTAATTTTGGGATATCATATAATAAATAATATCTATAATTAATTAGAACTTAATTTGGTTTTTCATTATGAATGAATTTAAAGAAATAATAACTGACTTTTGGTTACATGCATGTTTGAAGAATAAATCATGAAGGAAAAAATTGGAGAGACTAGCATTTGAAGAAACAAACGACAATATAGTAATTATTATCATATAAATATATAAATTTTCTTTTATTGAATAAATTTCTTAGAATTTGGTGGGGTTTTTTATACTATACATAATCAAAAGAAAATATTTTCTCATTTCGAAGAAAATAGAGAGGCTCAAATTAGGTCATTCACATACATCCTAAAGAGTCAAAGAAGGAGAAGGAGATCTAGTGCAGTTTGTTATGAACTAAATAATAAATAGAGAAGAGATGAATGTACTATGCATATCTATTTTCATAGGAAGTAGAAGAAGAAGGAAAACAATTGACTGAGTTGGATGTCATGTTCAAAGAGTGAAAAAGAGATCTGTGAACTACTATTCCCACAGAAGAACAAGAATAAAATAACAAGAGTGAAGTGAATGAAGTTGTAGTATTATATCATTTTTCTACTCTGAAGATAATGAGAAGAGGTTGTGTGTGGTGATATTCAAACAAATAGAAGAAGAGACTTACTATATTGCAAGGGAATAAGAAGAAGGAGTAACACATAAAAAATAAGACAACATTCTATATTGGTTTGAAAAAATCTTATTCTTTTCCCTAAATTAAATAGTAAAGGTACAAGATACACCTGATAATGATATTCACCAAACAAGTTTGCAAGATACACACTTAACAAAATTATTAGAAAATAATGCAGCACTCATATGGTTCTACTAGTGGGTTGTGTGACCTCAAGTTTTACTGGATCACAACAAGTATTAGCATTTTCATAATAAGAGGTGAACCTTGTAAATTATTTTTCCCCATTGGGTGAGTGTTCTTGGGTGTGAATGCAAGAATAATAGGATAGAGAGAGAACATGTGAATCAATTCATCTTAACAAGTTATAGAGGTAAAAGAAAAGGGATAAAAGGGTAAAATTCTAAATTGGACTTACAATGATTTACCCATTTCTTAGTGTCTAACATATCCCTCATTGGACCCTTAAATCTGTATTAGATAACTAGTTTAACCTATATTTGATTATCAATTTGAACTTATTATCTTTAAAGATTTTCGTTTCTTTACTAATTTATAATGAAGTATAGTTTTTGAGATATGTTATATATTTCTGTTTATAATTCTGTTTTCACCGAGATTATTATGAGCATGAAAAATAAAGTGAATAAATGATTTAAGAATATTTCATTCTTATCAAAAGAGGAATAAGTTTTGATCCATACATAAAAAAATGAATCCATATATTAAATTTTTAGTGATGAAAAAAGGATAGTTTCATCATTCTAGGATGTGGAAAAACTTTCCACATCAATGGGATTAAGGTATTCAAGTGATCCTAAGGTATATAAATGTTTTTGTTTAAACTGCCCATAAGAAGAAGACTCAAGTGGGTGTGATCCTATTTCAATAGATTTATCTATTAATTCATTAAAAGATATGATTCATGAATTAACCAATTAATTAGTTTATATTATCCATGTGATTTTTAAAAGTAAGTTAGATGAGATTAGTCATGTAGTGAAGCAACCTGAGCTACCATTCAAACTGATGTCTATGCTAACCTTCCACTAATCTAATGGACTTACAAGATCCCCTCAAGATGATGAAAAACATTAATGGTAAAAATCATAACCATTGGGGTTTTTTTCACCCTCAATAACCAAAAAATTAATATTTGGTCCCAACTAGAATCTTAACATGAGGTATCCATGTTTTTTACATCATGCCAATATAAATAAGAAATAACCATAAACATAGACATCCAAACATGTCATAAAAATAGTGATACAATAATAAATTTTGAAAAAGACATTTCCAAAAAATAAACATTTAATAAATTATTAGAAAACTATATACTAAAATAGAAATAATTAGATCGGGAGGAAGAAGAGTCCAAAACATAACTCAATACAATCAATTCCATGAAAATGAAAGATCAAACACCATATTTATGTGGCCCCATGAATTTTCTTTGTATAATAAAAGAAAATATCACCCCAAAATTTTGAGATATTGGAAATTTTATTCATTAAACGACTTAAAACTCATGGCCCTTGACATTTCCTTTTTTCCATCCCAAAATTTTAAAATGTTTTCAATTAAATTAAAATTCATGTATTTATTAAAACATTATAGATATTTGGTATGAAAGAAATGATTGATAAATCATAGTATCCCACTTGATTATGTGAATGGTTTACTCTACTATGGGACTAATTTTTCTACCATGGGAGCTCTCAAGAGAGTGAGAGATGGAGGTATAGATGGAGAGGGATGGTAAATGGATTTTCTATAGGGATCTCATGGTGTTGTTCAACCTATTGAATAATGACAACCATGAATATGGATAAGTTTTTTTATTTATGAAATTGTACTTAATGAATCAAATTATATTAAATATTCATTTAATTTTGGAATGATAAAATAATTTATATATAATTTTAATGTTGTTGGGTAGGTCTTCGATGGATAGTTTAAACGTTGTTGGGATGGTTTTCCCTTTGGAGATCATCGAAGGATGGTTATTTTACTTTGGAAATCTATTTCTTCATTTAGAGGGAGGGAGGGAAGTGTAGAAGAATGATATTTTCCATCCTTACTACTGGGTTTGGAGTTTTTTTTTTCAATAACCACTTGCTTCCCTTGCTTTTGGTCCATGCGAAGGGTGTTATTTATGAGCATCTAGCTTTCAAGAACTCAACGATGACAACAATATTTATACAATATTTGAGGTTTCTGACATGAACCAACCCACTGAGACCCCAACTGAGCTACAAGTAATCCAAGTGTGTCACATTAATCTCACCACCAATAGGTGAAGAGGTAGTGACTAACACTGAGTAGGCCCAACTCAAAATATAGGAGACCTTAACCTATATCAACCTAGAACATATGTACATATCCAATGCATAAAATTGATCACACACACACACACATATATATATATATATATAAACACTGAATTATAAACAACACATGCATGATACAACCACTAAAATACACTTAGATAACCATTACATAATCCACAATGTAATTGGGGAAAATACATAGCTAACAGCTAAAAGGAATACAATTAAAAGAAAATGAGATAGAGTCATTCATCAAAAAATGACTTCAATCATGAATTTATCCCACTACAATCACCTCCCAATACCACTAAACTCTGGAAACATTACACCCCCAAGGTCTCCACCAGGAAGCAACTCAGATCAAGCCTTTCTAGCTCCACATATACCAGGACCATCTTTGATCAATGCGTTTGTAAAAAACAAATCTGGGTCAGCCCACACGGTCTCCTGATTTGGTCTGCCACATGGCTCGAAACATGTTATTTATCACCAAGGGTCGGTGACAAGCACCAATCATAACCAACCATCATTTGGGAATGATTTCAACATTGGTAAACCAACATGACCCATCCATAAAATGGGACAACCACACTAATATCACTAGATTAAAAAACATAAGGTAAGAAAATATAATAAACCAAAACTTACATCATAGTATAAACATTCAATAATAGGATATATAAATACATAAGGTATCTCAAAAATAAACCCAAAATCAAAGAAAAGGGTACACTTCTAAAAAAGGCCTAAGTAAAACCCAATAGGTACAAAATACCAAAAAAAGACTCCATATGAGTTCATCCCTATGATACCATGTCTCATCCACAAAACATTGAATGATGATAATCAAGAAGAGCCACCCTAGTACATTGTTCCCTTTCCTTTACCTATGTCATGCATAAAAAAAATCTATAAATGCCCCAAATGTCCCAAGAAGCATGTAAGGCATGAAGCCTAATAGGATGACACATTGAATAAATTCAATGGTTTTACCCATTCAAACCAATAAACTAGTATGAAAAAATTTTCAAATTTAAAACACTTGAAAACAATACAATTTCAAGTTAATATTGAAAACACATTTGGTTTTCTTTTTTCAAACAAAACATGGTTTTCCAAAATAAGTTCCAAACATGCCTCAAATAAATAAACAAGGACACAAAGGCAAAACATTCACAATATAACGAAGAAGGAATACTAAAGGTGCGGGTAAACATCAAAATCATATAACCATATAAATGGAAAATGAAAAAATGGGAATAATACATCTCTTCACATCAAAATGGTACTATTCAAATGTATAAATCATACAAAAAAATTGGAATGAGTAATTTGAACCTAGGGATCCAACCATTAGGACATTCATGAGTGGGTAAACAAGTATGCTAGCGAGCTAAGCAAGGTGGAACCTCTCATTTTCTTCTATGAACCCAGATCCAAGCACACTCATAGTATATTGATAACCAATATGGAATCTCTCAAGGACTTATTAACTAATGTTTCTCAAGGTACCTTAGAAACCAAAGTGGAAGCTCGCATGGTCTTCCCTTCGAAGGATCACATGGTTCCTCGAACAAACAACTCAATCACACCCCAGTTAACCCAAGTGCTACTCCATGCCAACATAATCACAAACATGTGTCATACGATAAAATTCTATTTCATAAATAAATTTCACAAACAAACAATCTCATTTTATCAAAACATGTTTCCAAGGTAAAATCAATTTTAAAATTACTACATAATTCCTTTGAAATCCATATAAACCCTTTGGTCTATTTTAACAAATACCTTATATGAAAATGAGACACACTCATTTAGAAAACCCCACTTTAAACATCCAAATTGCAAAATAAAACCATGAAACAAATCAGAAACGGAACACACACCAAGACTAAATCATTTAAACAGAACTTTTTAAAATAACCAAAAGTGATTAGAAATTTAATGGTATGCCAGGGAATAATCCCTTAAATAGAGACTCCTACATTATATTTGGTCCAAATCTCATCACCCTTGACGAAGACCACCCGGGAGAGTTTTAAACAAGCCTGTCACATCTAAGCTACATGGAAAAAATCAAAACCATCATTACACACCCTAGATTCATCAAACATCCCCACTATGGTTCCAAAATTTGAAAAAAATGGAAAAATAAGGATTTAGGAAGGGAAAATAATAATAAATCATGAATAAATACACTTACCTCAAGGAAAAACACCTTGAATCCAAGAAAAAACAACTATGGAAGGAGTGGGGAGAGATCAACCACTAAGAGGGGAGGGATGTTCACAACATTGGAGGATAAAGATACCCAAAAACATAAAAAACAGGCAACCGTATTTTTTTTTAATTTCACAATTTTTAATGAGTTGGATAGGGTCTCATGGTTTGGCCGCACTATTTGAAAACCCGTGTTCCAACCATGTGCCAGCTATGCAGTTCCACTATCCGCTGAAAAAAGGCTACACGATTTCCTCTATGGTGTATAATGGTTTCAAAAACCATGTGAAACCACAGTCAAAACTGCAACAAGACTTGCATGTTTACCACATGGTTTAGAAAAACAATGCGCCAACAGTTCACCCTGGTCTGTGTCCCCCAAAGCACCCAATTTCAATCCCCAACACCCAGGGATTCCAAGAACACACTCAAAGTTAAATAAAACTCAAAACGATAAGTACTAGTGACTCGATAGGTGTTACAAACTCTCCACCATGCCAATTTCTACCCCCATAAAATCCTATAGATTTGATAGAATTAAATAGGTGAGGCCACTACTCCATCACCCAACCTTACTGCTCATATGTATTATAGATATCACCCCCACACTACTAGAGAAAATAGTCCAATGGTATCACCTTCCCATAAAGCACCTTGTTATGAATATCCACGATGTGAACATGATGCTTAAAAATTCTAACATTAGTCTCTAACTCTATTTCATCATACTCAAACACATGATATGGGACTGGGTGGTATCTCTTAAACTAAGAAACATTTTTTTAATTGAGGTCATCCATGATGGTAGCTCCATCAGGTAGCATACCATTCCCAGATGCTCCACAACAAAAAATGACCTGACATAACACAACATTCACTTCCCCTAATTTCTTAAACGACTATGACACAAATAAATAGATACCCATAGAAACACATGATCAACAAACTAAAACTCTAAAAATTTAAGAATATGGTAAAAATATGAATTTTAGTGACTCTGAACTATGGCTACCCATTTCCGAGTCAACCAAACTTTCTCAGTGGTCTCCTAGACAAGGCTTTGTCCAACCAAATAATGATTTCCCACCTCACCCCAACACGAAAGAGATTGTCACAGTCACCCATATAATGCCACAAATATGGTCATTATGTTCAAGTATTGATAGCTATTATTATAAGAAAACACATCCAACAGAAGATTCCTTTCCCATAAAACACCAAAATCAACCACACATGCCCACAAAATTTCCTCAAGAGTTTGTATGATCTTCTTATACTAGCGATCCATATGTAGGTGATATGTAGTGATCAACCTTAGCTGAGTTTTCAAAGACTCATGGAGTAACTTCCAAAAAAACAATACGTGAAACTAGAATCTCGGTCTGACATTGTCTTTGAGGGAAATCCATGAAGCTAGACAACCTCTTGGACATATAGGAATCTATGGTCCTCTATCTTATTTGAATATATTATAGGAATAATGTGGGATGATTTTATTAGAAAATATTAAATCAACCATATGGAATATTTCCCACTCGGTGTATGTGGTAGTCTGATCATGAAATATGTATATATCTTTTCCCACTTCCACACTTGCATAATAAGTCGTTGCAATAACTCAACTACACTTTTATGATCATATTTGATCCACTATAAGGTCAAGAACCTAGAAAAAGTGTCTATTACTGCACATCTCATCCAGGGATTCCAATGCCATCCCCTCAGGGTATAAAACATCTCGATATCCCTGGGGTGAATGACCCAACTAGAAATATGGGCCTCTTTAATCACCTCCAAACATGGACACATAGGAAAATAAACTGCTTCCATAAGAGGAGAGAACCATTAGGAGACTAAGGCCAATCACCCAAGGTCTCTCTAGAATTTAAGGTACTACCAATCTATTAGAAATCAAGGTTGGATACCTGATCAATCCTAACCTAATTGATCAGAGAGGGTCTAATATGAAAAATGAAAAAAATATCTACCCTCCATACTCTTGAACATCTAGTCTTTTATTAATAAAAAAACACAAAATACCCCATTAATTCTCTTATTTATGAACTTCCTATATTGGAAGCTTCCTACTCAATATTTTGGTGACCAAATTTCCCTTCATGAGCATATACACAATCTAAAAAACAAAATCCTAAAGGTACACCACCTAATTTCTTCACCTATTTTTTAGGTCCCTCTGGGTAAAAATGCACTTCGGATATTATGATCTAAATACCCTGTGAAATGCTCCCGGAAGAGGTAATGTCTCCACATATTTAGTGTGTGCATAAAAAATGCTAATTCTTGGTCATGAGTGTGATAATTCTGATCAAGTGGGCGTAGATGCTTTGATCTATAGGCAACCACATAGTCATTCTATATCATCACACAATCCAAACCCACACAGGAAGTATCACAATATACAAAAAAATCTATCATAGGGCCAGGAAGAATAAAAAAGGGTGTGGGTGCCAGATAGGCCTGTAACTACTCAAAAGAAATATATCACTTCTCATCCCACTCAAACTTTACCCATTTACAGATCAAATCTATGAAGGGAGAAGCTACCTTGGATAAGTCCTTAAAAATACCTATAACACCCTACCAATCTCAGAATGCTATGAATCTTGAACACATTCTTGGCCTACTCCCAAGACACAACTGCCAAAACTTTCTCTGGATCCACTGTAACTCCTGCCACAAAAATCATATGGCTTAGAAAAGTTTCCCCTCTAATCCAAAACTGGAATTTGAGAAACATGTCGTGTAGAATATTCTCTCTCAAAATACCCAAAACAACCTCTATATTGTTAGTGTAATCCTCCTCCATCTTGGAATACACCAAAATATAATCTAAAAACACAACCAGGAAGGAGTCCAAGAAGCGATGGGAGATCCATTTCATTATAACCATAAAGGATATAGGATAATTGGTAATAGAAAATGGAATAAACATGTACTTGAAATTTATATACCATCTTTGAAAATAAGGATTTGGAACATCCTCTTCCCAAACACTCAACTGGTGGAACCTTGATCTTAGGTTGATCTTTGAAAACCAACGGAAACCTCTAAGCTGATCAAAATGATCATAAATCCTATGAAAATGGTATTTATTCTTTACTTTCACCTAGTTAAGATTTTTTTAGTCTATAAAATTTTATAGGATACCATCATACATCTTTTAAAATAGCACTAGTGAATCCCACCGTGACATTATATGATAGATAAAACTATTTCCCTCAAGATCCTCTTGCTGAACATTCATCTCACTGGGGTGGTAGTCAAAAAAAAATATATAATTAAATCAAGGTACCTATCTTCGAACACTGGAAACATACCCACGAAACACTACTCAAGAGCCTCAAATACCAATCTGGACAACTGGAATGAGATCAACCCTAACTATGAAGAAACTGGTCCTTCCCTCCCTAATCACTGATCCCACTCACCCTAAAATATGCGAGTACTCCCATCAGGAAGAAGGAACTGGAACCTACAACGATATCAGTTGACCAATGCCTTAAATATGATAAAAAAATCCATGTCGATAATGAGGTTGAAAATTTCTAGATCTAAAATAAGGAATTTCGAAAAAGACCTCAATAATAGCTACAACAATATGGTACTTAGGGCACTTAAAACCTTGATCATGCTTCCTAAGAAAAAAGGTTAAATGATCTATAAAATTCAACACAAACTTATCTCACATACCTAATGAATTGACCAAATTTATTGAAATGAAATAATGGGATGTGCTAGCTCAAAATAAAAATGATTCCATAGAATAATAAATAAATTGCATAACTCAAACAGTGGCTGACCCAGTATCTGAGTCCTCTGGAATGACCTCCATTGTATGGAGTTTCCAAGGCTCAGACCCACCCTGAGTCTTTTTTCCTATAGTGAGAATACCTAATCCATGATGATGAGATCCTCCACCCTTGGAATCCCCTGTCTTCTCCTAAGATCCATTCAAAAAAGTGGATCCTACACCGCTCCCACATGAATCCAACTAATAGAAGCACTAGATATGACCTTACTTCCCACACTAGTGGAATATAATTCGAGTCTTTGAGAACTAAATCATGAATTATAATACCTTCCAACACTGATAACACAAAACTAGTATATATCCTATAGAAGCCAAAGAATTTGATCCCAAATACTGTTGGAAACTCCTTCCACTGCCTCTTTGAAACTTATCCCACTTCCATTTCTGTCCAAATGAAGAACTCCGTCTTCCACCAATTTATGGAACACCATTAATATCTATCTTTCCAGTCAAATATACCTCTTTCATCAATATATTTTTAACCACATCTTAATAGGTTTTTATAAAAATAAAAATGATCATAGATCTGATCTATTTCCTCAAAACCATTTAAAAATTATGCGCCTTGAAATAATCATACACAAGGAGATATAGAGATACATGGACCAAATCAGTGAATTTAGTGGAAAACTCCATCACCAAATGATCACCCTAATCCAGATTTAGAAACTCACGATCCTTTATTGCTCTCATAGACTCTAGGTGAAACTACCAATTGAATGCCACTTTGAAAGGAATCTTGGTGAGACTCTCATGATTCCCCTTATGCACTATTGATTCCCACTAGTTAATTATCATTCCTCCTAAAACATACATGGAAAATCTCACCTTATAGGACTCACGGGACTTCAAAAACTCGAAGATCTTCTCAATACGATCAAACCACTCCTCAGGATCATTGGGTCCCTTATCACCACATAACACCAGTGGATTCTTTCTCGAAAACTCTTGATCATGGTCTAAAGTACATGTCTACTCATAGACACCCCCATAACCTAAGGTTTGAATCATATGAATCAACAAATCCACTAATGCTGGACCAACATGAGGGTTTAGCTTTGAGTTACTTTTTGATGCACCCTTTCTATGCCTGGACGAGTTCATTCTTGGATGAATTAACTACAAGACACAAAAACACAAGCTCTATAAAGAAAAACTCATGCTTAAACAACAACAAAATCTAAAAGAAAACCTCAAGATGGGTATCAAAAAGAAACACTAACATTACAAGAAACTACACATAAAGGAGAAAAAACATAAACAATCTCAAGCATTTCCAACACTGCATTGCTTGGCCGCACGATTTATCAAGATGTGCGCCAACCATACAGGTGTCACTTGAGTTGGATGTAGGGACACATGGGATACACACAGTATTTATGAACCACAGGAACTAACTATGTTCCTCCTAAATACCTTCTTGATTCAACCTCAAAACTAAAAATGGAACTCAGTCCTACCCCAGGACTTTCCATTGACTAGGAAATGCCTTGAAATATCACCAAACTACCCATAATCGGGCTGAAACCTAACCACAATATTAGAACAATCAAGGAAGCATGAGGTTTTACATGATTAAGAGCTATCTAGGAAGTCCCCAATTCCTACCTCTTGAGTCCTGATGACTCTAACTCCCATATACCATTGAAACCAAAATAACTCATTTGATACGATTTTCTAAAAAACCATTCCAGGTCAACCCACACTGTTACCCAAGCCAAACTGTAACACAACCCAAATATCATTCCTAATTTCTATGGGTTGGTGAAAAGAACCAGTAATTACCAACCATCTCTTGGAAATGATTTCACCAAAAGTAAACTAGAATGACCCATCCATAAAATGGTACAACCACACCGATATCATTAGAGCCCCAAAAAAATAAAAGTAGATACCAAAAATCAAAACATACATAACAATATAAAAAGTTCATAATATGTGATATACATACACATGGAATCTCAAAAAGAAACCAAAACACAAAGAAAAGGGTATTATTCCAAAAAATAACTAAGTACAACCCAACAAGTAAAAAATACCAAAGAATAATCCACATGAATATATATATATATATATGAGGCCACATCTCATCCATAAAACATTTAACAATGGTAATTAAGAATATCTACATTGGTACATGGTTCCCTTTCCTTAACTGAGTCCAAAAAAAATATGCAAACACTCTAAAGGGACCAAGTAGGGTGTTAGTCACAAAGCCTTATAGGATACCTACATGAATCACATTAATGATTTTTAAAATTGAAACCAATAAAAAAGTATGAAAACATTTTCAAAACTAAACCACTTAAAAAAACCAATTTTAGGTATCCAATTAAAACCCATTCGGGTTTCCTTTTTCAAAAAAAGTCTTTTTCTAAAAAAAATTCTAAACATGGATAAAATAAATAAACAATGACACAAGGAAAAACATGAAAAAAATAACTAAGAATGAATACTAAAGGTGAGAATAAACATAAAAATTATATAACAATATAAATGGAAAATGAAAAAAATGGGAATAATATGTCTCATCATATCAAAATGGTACTAATAAAATGCATAAATAATACTATTGATGCTCCTTTCCATCACTGCGTCCAAACAAATGGAAAATGGGAATAACGTAAGCACAAAGAGGGTCACCCTTTGAAGACCATGAAAAATTGACAAATGCATGGACAAGTAACCAATTTGGGGGAAGCTGCACAAGTCTCATGCGTGCCGCACAAGTCACTTGCGCGCCACCTGTGGGTCGCACAAGTCACTTGCGCACCACCTGTGGGTTGCGCAAGTCACTTGCACGCCCTATTATTTTTTTCACCCAAGGTACCTGATGGACTATAAATAGCCCCTGTGGGCCCCCCATTTCAAGGATGAATTTTTCTAAAACTTATATTCAAGCTCTGGTCACCCAAGTCTTCAACTCACCTCTTCTGAAAGCTTCTAATGTAAATTTTTACCTAGAATGGAAGACTTGAAGGAGTAGAATAAGGCCTAAGTGTTTAGAATTCATCAACACTTGTGCACTTCCCTACCCTTGAAATGAAACTTGTGCGCCTCCCTTTTGGAAATATATTAGGATAATAATAAAGGCTTGAGTTGAGTCTCGCCCAAGTATTACCCTATATATTCTTCATCACCCAAGTGAACCCATGCCGTGCAAGTCCCCTTGTGTGGCCAAGACTTGCGCGCCAAATGATTTTCACGACTATAATTGCGCACCAACTTTGTCTGTGTGCCTCTCTCCCATTCACCTCTACTCCTTCAAGATATTATCCCTCGAACACCTTTTCAAAGTCATTTATGGCATGGTTCCTTTGTTAGATTCCTTATCTGAAAAGAACTCTATGAGAACCTCTCCCAAAATCTCGTGACTTGCAAGCTTTATGTCACCTTGGTTAGAGGTTTCCTATATAATCTCATCATTTAAAGATGAGATATTTGTTGGTTTGGGTCTCCTTCTCAGGAGTAAGCCCCAGTCTCAAGTTCCCTTAACCTGGGCCTCCTTCTCAGGAGTAATCCCCAATCATAATTTCCTTTAACATTGGGCCTCCTTCTTAGGAGTAAGCCCCAGGTTATAAGTTCCCTTTAATTGGGTATCCTCCTCATGTGTAAACCCCAATCTTAATTTCTTTTGATTTGGGACTCCTTCTCAGGAATAAACCCCAATCATAAATCCCTTTTAATTTGGGTCTCCTTCTCAGGAGTAAGCCCCATGTTAAAACTTCAAATATCCAAAAAGTACAAATACCTTTATGGGCCCTGCTCCTAGGCTTCTTTCTTAAAGTAAGTCCTGGTCTTCTTCTACTTGGGAATTCATACATACGTAAGCCCCATATCATTTCTCTTGACTGCATCTTTTCATGGAACCATCATCAAGTTTACTGATAACTCTTGTTTCTCACACTGATCATGACTCACGTGAGCTTAGAGTGTAAAAGTAATCACAAAATCTCTTTTTGGGCCACTTAACATGCATAAACCCCATATTTCTTTACCTGAACTATGTGGACTTTGATCTATACCTTAAAAGTAGATTACGTAGGAAGCATTTTTAAGGTTCAAGCCCATATTTCATTAATTATTTTCCATCCCATAATACTTTAAACTATATCCTTCTTATCAAACTATGTGGGTTCTTATTTGTTTTTAACAAGGATACGTAGGTGTCCCATCTGCGGGTACAATCCCAACTCTGAAATAATCCCTGTCTTTTTGAATGACAATAAACTTCAAGTGCCCCACTGAGTGGCTTTAAAACCAGTATGGTTATCATAATGACCAAGATAATTCTATATAATGTATTAAAGGATGCTATTGACTAAGAATATCTAATACATATGGATGATTCTCCATCGATGAAGAACCTCAAATATATATAAAAGATTCTCTAAATCCTATATATATAAATCATTGATCTCTAAATCTAAAGGAATACTCATTTTCATACTTGGTGAATTAATAAGGATTTGTGAACATAACATAAATCTATGAGAGAGTTCCAGAGTAGGCAATAATTCCCCTAAAAAGCTGTGATGATCCTGACCTCTCATCCTCTCAACCAATGCAAATTATTAAACCTCATCGGTCCACAACTAATGAGCACCTACCTTTGGAAAGTAGGTCCAAATGGATTTAGAATCATTGGATGTTTCCGGTTCTACGAATAAACCCATTAGAAACCGATTGGAAAGTTTTAACCTTAAACAAACAATGTCATCCCCATTTCCAGAAGAAACAAAAAATGGTGAACCCGATGTGAATCTTTAACCAAGTTAAATGATGTTTTAATTATTTGTTAGGCCCCTATTTAACTCAATATGAGGGCCATCAACGAAATCAAATATATGCTTAACCAAAATATGTAGTCTGGATAGACTTATATATCTTGATTATGTCTTCTATATCAAAAAGGCACTCTTTCTCAAGATCTCTCTACAACACAAAATGGATTCTTTAAAATTCACACATATGAATGCCTCAGCCGCTACTCCTGCTGGATCCTAATCTGCTCTGAGAACTAAATCACCTACTTAGCATATTCAATGCTGGGTCTCAAATGAATTGGTGAGGGAATACCTTCAACACAGTACCATCCCAACTCTGGAGGCCGCTCGACAAGCCCTCCAAGTTAACAACTCACCCTGGTTGTCCAAAAAGCAACGACCAGTGGTCAAGAAGTAGGTGGTGCCAATCACCGTCTCTGACCGTTTAGGGTCGTTATCCTCAGAATGCAACAACCAATCCCTCCTATATTACAGGGAGGTGAATGAAGAGGTCACTCAAGGCCTCAGTTCAAGAAGACAGGAACCCTTCCCGAGGAATCCCACCAACAATCGTCGTCAGACTCGTGCGGTAGTGCATCCTCAACATGATAAGGGTATCGCCTCTAGGTGTTCATCTCAGGTTACTCAGACCCAAGCATGTAAGACGGATCGTAAAAGTTGAAATTCGGTCAATAGGGAGAAGGTTCTTACCTCTTCCCCCTCCGAAGAAGACCATCAATATAACTTGATGGAAAACAACGAGCGGGCATATACACCCGTCCGCCCTGATTTCACTGCCTAGCAGACTCGTCTGGAAGTAACACACCAATCCCGCCAATAAATTCCGACGGAGTACTATAGGAAGTCACATACACCTGTTTATAATTCATCATCTAGTCAACAGGCTCATCTAACTGCATCCAAATAATCTCGTTAATAAAATGTGGTGACCACCTGTAAACAGGCACATACACCTGCTTTTACTCATCAATTCCGCCAGCAGTCTCGTCTGCTAGTCTTGAAGAAAGTTCATCAATCATATTTGGTGGAGAACAATCAGTATGAACATACACCTACGATTCATCAAGATTACCAACAATCTCATTTGATAGCACCCAGAAATGTTAATTAGAAAGCTCTAATGACAAACAGGTGGCAGACACAACTTTCTACCCCCACACATGAGTACTGTTAGAATTCACTGATAGGAAAAGAAGGAAATGAGAAGGAATGCACACCTACTCCAAACATAGAATGGATGTATATTCCCATTCCAGCAGTTGAAGTCACCAAGCACATTCTGACAATGGTGAAAGAGAAGAAGCAAATCCCTGCCCATATTATGGATACCTATCAGAATATTATAACAACTTCAGCAAAATCACAGGGAAAAAAATCATAAATCTATCCCTATTAGTGGAGTGACTCATCAACATGTCACTCCAGAGAAGATACACACCTCTATTCCAGTCCATGAGGGTTGTGAGTCATACTCCCCCATGTCATACGGACAATCAAGTCGGGCACATACACCTGATTTAAATGGAGATAATCAGCCTAACCTGAACATTTCTCCTAAGAAAGCACATACAACTGCCCATAATAACCACTTTCGACAACAAGTGGTTTCCAAAGTGAGTAAGAAGACGTCTAAGAAAAAGACCCATCCAGCACAGTTGAAAAATCAAGATCCAATCTGCAATAAGGCCTTTCTCAATGCTGGAGTTCTTGAAGCCCTTAGACAATTGTCTGTTGCAACTCAAGATTCTACTCTCTCATTTTAAGATTTTGGAAGTAACGACAATAATTCTGAAGGTCTTCATTATAAACTTTCTCATGAAGGCTTTCTTCATGACGATTCTGTCAATATCGAAGTATTATCTTCAGGTGAGAGCCATGATAAACCTCTGCGTGGCCAGAAGACCAAGGAGCAAGAGGTTTCATCTTTTCCTGTAACCCTCCATGGTGGCCCTCCCCATGATGTTGAATTTAGGTGCGAAAGTCCTCTCTGTAATAGTAATTCACATTGCCTGAACAATTATTCAATGGAAAATGTAGTAATGGAAAATCCCTCTTATCTTGAGGCACTTGAAAATGTGAATCTAGTCATGTCTGATACCTTATCACTACTAGGTAAAATACTTTCTCAATCAGAAGATAGCCCGGGGTGTAGGTCATTCTCTAAACCACCCCCGGGTCATTCATATTCTAATTTGATAAATGAATTCTCTACCAATCTTGTTGAATTTGATGAAGAAACAAAGAAGCGCCAGCTTTGGTCCAATCAGGTAGAGGAATATTCATCAAATGACAAAGAGAAAGTGCTGAATATGAGAAAACAACTGGAGAAAGGTGAAATACCAGTCATGTTTTGGCCTTTGGATGACTCTCAGTATGATATTCCATAGACATTGATAGAAGATTGTATTCATGATATTCGTCTCATCATATGGAAAACTCTTTGTCACTTAAAAGAGAAAATATCATCTGATGATGAATATCAAAATCAAGTAGAGATAATAGAAGGGTTGCAATTCCAAATTGACTTGGAATATCTCTCAGTTTCCTGAAATCTAAAGGTTGAAAAAATGCAGAGAGCCCTTCAACGTTCATGCCTTGGTGCATTAAAAAGGTTTCTCCAGTTAATTACCAATGCCCCATCTGGTATTCATATCAGGGGATGGGGTGTTCATGGAGCATTTCATTTCACTGTGCTCTCCAGTCAACAAAGCCCGCTAAAAGTGGTTTAATGCAACGTTATTGCCCATGGATGGCCACATCTAACTAGTTTTGTGCGTAATCAAAGGCTTTCCCATGAACAGGCCTCAACTAGTTCTTACCAAAGTCAGGCATATAAAGAACAAGTTGTCTAATTACTCTTGCATCAAGAAAATGAGAATATCAAACATGCTTCTCATTTAGAGCATGCACATCATTAGGTGACAAAATTGTCAAAAATAATCCAACAGTCATCTGAGCTAGGTGATTTGAGTGGATTTTGGATGATGCATTAAGATAATTTTCAGATTAAAGTCCGAAAAATTAGGAGAGATTTTAAGAAAGTTTCATATGTAGCAGCTCAAGAGCCACCTCATCTTTCCAGACTGGGGACTCTTTTAATCCAACCCTTAGGATCAACAAACATGATTCGAGTAGTTGAGCAGAAAAAACAGGAACAGCCCCAGTCCACTAAACTGGGGACCTTTTCAAATTCTCAATCTCTTCCTTAGCAAAAGTCAGTCTTCTCTCGATTAGGGAAGAAGCCACAAGAAAAACGTATGGAGGAATTATCAGGAGATTCCCTCCAAATTATAGTTCATCAAGAAGTTCCCGAGGGATCAACCAAACAAAAGGCAATGTCTCATAAAGGACATGGAAGAAGACAATATCGCAGAAGCACTGACAGAAGGGCTGCAATGCATTATGCATGGATAAATATCATCAATGTAGTTGTCACTAATCCCCCAGAACATGAGGTTCACTCGGAGGGATCAGATGAAGAAGTTCCTATTCAAGAGGTTGTACACATGGAAATAAATGAAGGAGGTGTGCGTACCAGAAGACAGAGGGTTGCCTAGGGGAAAGACATTCCTTTGGGTAATTCCCTTCCATACTCTAGAAAGAAACATGCCAAGGAAAAGGGTAAAAGTCAGGTTACATTCCACCCTACCTCTGGAGAAGGCAAATCACTCTCATTAGAGGAAATATTCTCACAACAAGAAGAAGAAATGAAGGAATTAAGGAGGTTAAATGCAGAACTACTTCAAGTTAGTCTTCCTCCTAAGCATGATGGAGTTAATCAATCAAGGGAATTTGTTGCAGCTACTAGGATAGATCAAGAATATCTCCCTTTGCAAGTAAACCCTCACAGGTCCAATCCTATGGGTCATACATAACTGCAACTGGCAATACTACCATCAGTGGTAGTACTGGTCACCACACCCATCCAAAGTCCAGTTATCACACCTGCTCAGGCCCAAGCTCAACTAGATGTTTCTCAAAAATTAATGACTACCATTGAGTCATTAACAGCTTGGTTGGAAGCTATGGAAGAAAAACGTGCACAAGTTCAACTAGAAAAGTGATCTTACCCTGAATGGGTGGATGCAATTCCTCCCCCATAAAATTTTTCGAATACTACATTCCCAATTTTTAATGGTTTGGGAGATCCAGAACAACACTTAACACATTTTTTTTCTCATTGTGATCCTATGATGGGAACTCCTCAACAAAAAGAAGCAGTTAAGCTCAGGTGTTTTTTGCAGTCATTACAAGGACCTGCTTTTGTCTGGTATATAAGTTTTCAATCTCGGTTAATTACTGGGTGGGAAGATCTCCGTCAAATATTTCTTCTTCAATTTAGCTCAACATTGCCAAAGATGATAGTTTTTTGAACTTACCAATTGTAAGAAAAGGTAAAATGAAATATTTTTAGATTTCATTGCTCGCTGGAAGGGATTAACATATTCCTTAAGTTTAGAACTCCCTCAAGAAGAATTGTTTCCAATCTGTGTGGAAATTCTGAATGATGAATTACGCACACCGTTGATACCTGTGAAATACGTAGGAGGGTTTGAAGACCTTACTTCAATTGCTCAGCAGATAAAAGATTCTATTATAAAGATTAAGGCTAAAACTCATGTAATTCCATCAGTTCTAGGAAAGAGAATAGGGAAACAAATACTACTACATTTACACTTAAAAAAGCACCTATACCTGTTTCTACTTCACAACCATTATCATATCGAAGGGTTCCACCTCCTGAGAGTCAACAACAATGGATGCCTTGTCAAGATAATCAAAGAGATCAAAGGTGGAAAAAGTTTGAGGATTTGAAGAACAAAGTTTATTCTTTCTGGAATGAAAAAGTTCCTGGTTACTTCATCTCAGCTCTGGAAAACAATCTGGTTCAGTTTCCAAGGCCCAAAAGGCTGAACAAGGAAGGAGATGAAGACCTTCCCAACTATTGATCATTTCATCAGATGTTGGGGCATCCCATTTAGGAGTGTTTTGTCTTCAAAGATCTCTTACAAAAGATGGTGGACTCTGGACAAGTAAAACTGAAAGGTTCTTCAGCCCAAGTAGCATGTGTTACTGCTACTGATCCAGAGGATGAAGGCGAGTGGCATGAAGTCAAAAGTAAAAATGTACAGAAATATGATGATTGGATGGTTAGGAAAATGATCAACCAAACTCATGCAATTTTATGAACACAATTGAATCAACCAATTGTGTCTTCTGCTATGTCTGCCACAACAAAACCCCCTTTATCAGAAGGAAAATCCTCAAATAAGAAGCATAATTTTAAGAAAGAAGACCAGTCAGAAGAATAAGAGCTCATTTCAAAGCCTAAGTTGTCTTTGACTCTGGTATATTTTATGCCGTATGCTTCAAAAGCACGGGCACCGCCCCACCAAACGGCACAACCTGAATTGGTTCACCAGGAAGAATCTTCATCAGATGAAGAATTGATCTTTGGTTATGTTAATATGATTCATTTAACGGATCCTTATACCAATAAAAGTTTCAATTATGATGAGCCTAAGTTCCCTGTATCTAACAGAGGAATTATAGGAAGAAATAGAGGTCTAGGATACAGGGGAGAACCTGGATATTACAGAAGCCACTATTTCAATCCTACCCCTACTAGAACTGTATATGCGGCAGAAACTCATTGCAAAGCCCTTCAGCGGGATCAACAGGAACAAGAAAGTTCTTCCACACATGGAAGATTCGGTCCTGGCATAGTTATTATGGAAGACTAGTTAGAGGTCACACCTTCTTCCTCTCAGAAAATAGATATACCTAGTCAGTCTAATATACCAAAGTTAGGAGTGTTTCCAATTTCTTCCCCGATACGGGATGCATCTACTGACAAAGCCTCAACTTCTAAGGCACCTGAAAAACCATATTTTTTTGATGGGAAACGTAGACCTTTGGACCAAAAGTATGATTTCCTGAAACATTTTCCCAATTACCAACCAAGTTATCAATTCTGGATGCCTTGAATCTATCAAAATATCTTCGGGAGACACTTATTGAGGCTTTGTCAATTCCTCAAGAATTCGAAACTAAAATTGTTTTGGCTAAAGTCTACCATATAGAGAATGATCCTGCGTAATGCCATGCAATGATATCTTTTATAAATGAATATGAATATGATTTTGTACATGGACATATCAAACCTTTGTATCTATCTGGAAAAGTCAATGACATAGACAACCGATGAGCTTTCATTGATAATAGACCAGGAGTCAATCTCATTCCTATTCATACACTTCGTCGATTGGGCCTCACTGAATCTGATTTATCTCCTTCTACTTTTATGTTGCAAGGATATGATAAGAATGAACAAGAAACTCTGGGCGAGATTACACTTAGAATTCAGTTTGGAGAATTTGTGTCTAATTCAGAATTCATAGTTGTTCATCAGGACACAACCTTCAACAATTTTCTTGGAAGACCTTGGCTACATCAACATGCGGTCGTACCTTTGTCGTATCATCAATGTCTCAAATAGTGTTTCAATGGTCAAATTAGGACATTTTATGGTGACAAGGCCCCATTCAAAACATGTGAATCTTAATACATTGAGGCAGAATTTTATCACATGGAGGGAAAGAAAAAATGCACAGCAAAGAAGGTCACCAAAATTAATGCTCCAAATGGTTTGGAAAAGATTCCAGTAAACCCATTCATACATGCGATTACAGATTATGTGTTTCCTATCAGTAAAATTGATAGGATAGACCTAAATCCAAACACTCTTATGGAAACTTCCATAATGTCAGTTAAGTAAATTGATCCAGACAACATGGTAAAAATTGTTGATTCACCAAGCAATGATAAAATCTTAGATGGAGATGTATTCATTTCATCTGTTGAAATCCAGTAATTCTATACTTCATTAACCATATTAGAAGAAGTTATTTCAATACTAGAGGAAAATAATGATGTCGATTCTCAATCCATCATATCCTCTCTATCACCCCAAGAAGACCCTCCATCATCAATAAGTTCAGTAATGGCATCCTCTTCTCCAAGATGGTCAAATTTTAACTTCTCCCCTGACTATAGAATTTCTGCTTTATCATCTACTATGAAAGTAGAAACAGAGGAAGTAACATATATATTGAAGAAGAGGAAGATCTCAGGGATGCTCTTCTAGCATTTGAAGAGGGTATCTCTACCACTGTGGATGAACTCAAAGAAATAAATCTGCGTACAAAAGAAGATCCACTCCCCACTTTAATTAGTGTAGCAATGACTCTTGAAGAGAAAGAAATGTATAATTCATTTTTAAAGAAAAATCAAGATTTATTTTCTTGGAATTATTCAGAAATTCCAGGTCTTGATCCCGATGTTTCCACTCATCATTTGGGTTTTCCAGAAGAACATCGAGGATTCCAGCAAGCAGCAAGAAGAACACACCCAACTTATGCTTCCAAAATTGAAGCTAAAGTTGATAAGCTTATCAAGGATAACTTCATCAGAGAAGTTCAATATCCCAAATGGATGGCTAATATTGTCCCTATGAAAAAGAATAAATGACAAATTAGATTTTTCATTGACTTCAGATATCTTAATCGGCATTGTCCCAAGGATGATTTTCCAGTTCCGATCACAGAACTCTTAATTGATGCAACAACTGGTTACTAAGATCTTTCCTTCATGGATGGTTACTCTAGGTACAATCAAATATGAATGTCCCCAGAAGATGAAGAGTCTACAACTTTTATAGATCCTCAAGGTGTTTTTTTCTATCGGGTAATGCCCTTTGGCTTAAAGAATGCAGGTGCAATATATCAATGTGCCATACACCATATCTTCAAACCCTTTTTAGGGAAATTTTTTGAATTTTATGTGTATGATTTGGTGGTTAAATACAGAAAATGTTCTGATTATTTGGACAATCTGGAAATCATATTCAACAAAATTCGACAATATAATTTGAAGATGAACCCCTTGAAATGTGCTTTCGGGGTAACCTCAGGAAAATTTCTCAGCTTTGTTGTACGCCATCGTGGTATCGAAGTTGATCCTGAGAAGACAAAATCAATCCTTGACATGTCACAACCTATAAATCTGAATGAATTAAGAGGACTTCAAGGAAACTTGGCCTATATTTAGAATTTCATTGCCAATTTGTCTGGAAAGTGTTTAACATTCACCGGGTTAATGAATAAGGGAGTCACCTACCAGCGGACTGAAGAATGTCAAGAATCATTTGATATCCTCAAGAAATATCTCTTGAGTCCATTAGTATTAATTCCACCTATTGAATGAAGACCACTTATTCTCTATGTGATAGCTTTATAGCGATCATTGGGTGCCTTCCTTTCCCAAAAGAATGATGATGGGAATTAAAACAACCTTTACTATCTCAGTCGGACTATGCATGAGGCAGAAATCCGATATTCAAGTATTAAAAAGTGCCACCTAGCATTAATCTTTGCAGTTCAGAAATTGAGACGCTACCTGCAACATCATGAGGTCCAATTGGTATCTCTAAATAACCCACTCAAATTTATCCTTAGTCATCCAATGCTTACAGGATGTCTGACAAGGTGGGCAGTTATTTTGCAGCAGTTTGATATCCAGTACATATCTCAAAAGGAAATAAAGGGCCAAGATCTGGCTGATTTCCTTGCTGAACACCCATCTGTGGAAGATACATCATTAAATATTGAACTTCCTAATGAGGAAGTCTTCTCTATTTCAAATAATCCTCAAACATGGGAAATGTACTTTGATGGTGCCTCCAGAAGTCGAACATGGAAGAAAATAGAAGATCCTAAATTCAAAAAAGTTGGGTTAGGAATTGTGATTATTTCCCCAGAAAAGGTAGTGATACCATATTCCTTATTATTTTTTGGAAGGAGGCACAAACAATGAAGTATAATATCAAGATCTCATCGTAGGCTTGGAATTGGCGCTTCAGGCACAAGTGAATCATTTGAGGGTAAAAGGTGATTCAGATTTGGTAATCAAACAAATCCATGGGGATTATGCCATCAGAAAGGAAGAGTTAATCCCTTTGTGTGATTACGTCAGAGAGTTAATGGGGGAATTTCCCTCGGAACCGACATTTTCTTATTTCCCGTGATCACAAAATGCCCAAGCTGATGCACTGGCTAATATAGCCACAACCCTGGCAGATCCAAACCGGGACGAAACAATCATCAGTATTGCCGACCTTCATGTAGTTTCACCTTTTGTTCAAATCAGAACAGAGGAAATCAATGAAATCCATCCCATTTATGAACCTTATGGTCATACTATAGGATGGATGACACCAATCAGGGAATACCTTCAAAATGGAACACTCCCACCTGATAGAGTTGGGAAAGAACAAGTCCGATGACGTGTGGTCAGTTTTACTCTTTATGATAGTCTAGATCACCAAAAAATTATCTAAAAGAGAGGTTTTTATGGAATTCTCTTCAGATATATTGATGGTGAAGAGAAAATGGGAGTCATGAATGAAATACATATAGGAGTTTGTGGTGCCCACCAGTCTGGACATAGACTTTCTGGTCAAATCTAAAGGATTGGATACTTCTGGACTTCAATGATGCAAGATTGTGTTGATTTCACTAAGAAGTGTCATTCTTGCCCAGTATGTGCCAACTACATTCATCAACCCCCAGAGTTTCTTTATAAAGATAAATACTCCTGGCCATTTTCTACATAGGGAATGGATGTAGTATGACCTTATCATCCGACTACAGCTAAGTAGTTTAAGTATATTCTTACTGCTACTGACTTCTTTTTCAAATGGGTAGAGGCAATACCTCTCAAAGAAGTCGGTGCAAAAAGCATTGTTAACTTTGTTAAGTCTAACATCATTACTAGATTTGGTGTCCCTCATACAATATTGACGGATAATGACACCAAATTTTGTTCATCTGAAGTTGGTAAATTGTATCAAGAATACAATATCAGGTCCAACCATTCATCTGGGTATCATGCAGCGGCCAATGGTCAAGTAGAGGATTTCAATAAGACTCTTTCAATCATACTTCAAAATATGGTGGATAAAGATAAGAATTCATGGCCTGATAAAATTTTTCATGCTCTATGGGCTTATCAAACTACCACCCGCACTGCTACATGATCAACTCCATATTCATTGGTATATGGAACGGAATCAGTATTTCCTATTGAAGTCCAATTACCATCACTTAGAGTTTCCATTATTGATCATTTATCTACATATGAATAATCTCAAAAGTGATTGGATGAATTGGAATGACTAGATGAAAAACAATTGTGCACACTACACCATCTAGAAGTCTATCAAAATCGAATAGCATGAGCTTTCAATAAAAAAGTTCGTCTTCATTCATTCATTCAAGGAGAATTGTTATTGGTCCTTAGAACCCCAATGACATCGAGAAAGAATCCCCCAAATATTGATCCAAAGTGGGAAGGACCTCACTCAATGTATAGGGTCTGCTCCAATGAAGCTTATTCTTTAATCTCAATGGATGGAGAACTCATTAAAAATCCAAATAATGGAAGATTCTTGAAGAAGTATTTTGTTATTTTGTGTAACACAAATACATCCTCTTGTCCTTACTGCAGGGAATTAAACTACATAGCCCCTCTATCATCCAACATGACATTAATAAGTGTTCCCTTCATTATCCAACATGACGTTAAATTGTGCATCGTCTGAGCTGCAAGATGTTAAACTGGCAATCACCCCATGTCTGTGACACATGACATTAAACTGTGATCATCGCACGCACACTTGTCTTTTAAACTCTGTTTCCATGCGTGCCCCGGGAAGCTAATCATGCATAATCCCCACACCATTCTTCGGGTCCCTGTCCTCAAGTACACCCTGATCATCAAATCCGTGTCAATTGAACTACACAGACTTTGATCCTTGCCTCTTAGGCTGGGTACGTAGGCAACCTTCTGAGGTTCAAGCCCGAAACAACTTTCTTCACATTGATTCACCTTCATCACATATGATGTTGATATGTGAAGCCCCCATAAAATGTCTTCTTCATATCGGTTCACTTTTGTTCTACATGACATTAAACTATGTATGTCCCATCATCCTAGATATATGACGTTAAACTATACAGTTCCCCACTGTCCTTGCTGCAGGATATTAAAATTCATAGCACTGGTCCATGAATATGACCTTAAACTATTTTTTCACCTTTTTTCCTATATGAAAATAAAATACAACAATCCCTGATACCCTCACTCGAAGGGTATTTCAAGAACTACATGTGGCTTGATTCTCATCCTTATGAGATATGTAGTGACACCCAAGTCTTTAATCTTGGGTCTAACCATAATTGCAATAAAGTATTATTTACCCCTCATATGTATGAACCAAATTTGTACAAAGGGTATTTCAAGAACTACATTTAGCTTGATTCCCATCCTCATGGGATACATAGGAATGCTCGAGCATTCCTTGAGTCCAGCCCCGAGCCTTTGGGAATAACCCCAAACTCCACTTTCGGTACCTTGATTGAAAAGTCCCCTTGGGAGCACATGGTGTGATATGGAACACCCTGGTCTTTATTCACATCAGGTTTATAACAAATGAATGATGTGTCTCCCTCACTATGGTCTGATCTCTATGACCCTAAGCTAAGATCTTCCATGCTCTCATCCTGCATGATGTTAAACTGTATTTCAAGAACTACGTGTGGATTGATTCTCATCCTAATGAGATACGTAGTGACATCCATAATCTCAATTCAGGACCCATCCACAACATTATACAAATAATATTCATGATCTCCATAACCCTTTTCTTGAATTCTGGTCGCAAAATGTCAGATAACTGAGAGTTCTTTTGTCGGACTATGGAACACATGCCCTTAGGTGGCCTTGCATAAGTTATCTACATAACGGACCTATCAGCCAAAAGATGCTACTATATGACTATGTAGCTTATGCCCCAGTTGGCCCTGCATAATTCAACCTCCATAATGGATTTTTAAAGTAATGGTAACTTCATTCTTAGGAGAAGTATCTTTTGTCCCTATTGGTATTAACGATGATATGTAGGGATCTGCAAAAAACTGTCATCCTTAACATATTGGTTCCATACTCTTTATCATGATCTGAAAGTATTATGTCATATAATGTTTCTATCTCTGGTTTTATTCATATGATTTAAAACCACAGATACCTTTTTTCTTACGTTTGAGTCAGACCTTCATAAAAGTCACATTCATCCAATTCTTTGACAAATTTGATTAGAAATATCCTCTCCATAGTCAAGTACCTTTCTCCATAAAGTAGACTCTATGATTTGGAAAGTTTGGATCCCCATAAAACTTTCTTCGACTTTTAGAAATAGAAAGTCAAATTTCTGAGAGAAATTTTTCCCGACTATGAAACGCATGCCCTTAGGTGGCCTTGCATAAGTTGTCTACAAAACAAACCTATCGTCCAAAAGATACTACTATTTGACTATGCAGCTTATGCCCCAGTTGGACCTGCATAATTCAGCCCCCATAACGGTTTTGTCAAGTAGTGGTAACTTAATTCTTAGAAATGACTTCCTCTAATTCCTTTGAGATCTTTTCCCATGTCATTCCCTAGATTCCAAATTTCTCAAGTCACAGTTTACAATTTCCCCCTCCATACTTGAACATGGTAATATGTTTCCAAACAAATTATCAAGAATTGAGTCAATATCATCCATTTGGTCAAAGCTATTTGAACTTAAATATTAGCCTTTTTATTTTCCAACATGCATGACTTTAAACTAACAATAACAAAAGACATGGTACTCATTAAATTAGGAAATCTATAAAGGGTACTCTGAACAAAAGTTGAGTCCCAGCTCACTAAATGTACATTTTGTATGATTTAGGAAATATTGAGCAATTAAAGGATGCAATGTTTGTGGGTTTTGTTTATATAACCCTATTAAAAATCAAACTATGAAGGCATAGATGATTGAAGATGAAATGTTTTTTATTTGATGAACAAGATTAGAAGAACATCCATAGAATGGAGTCTCTTATCTTATGTTCAGAAATTACAGAAGAATTTCAACATGATTTCACATCTATTTCACAGCATCCCAAGCTTCATAAGCAGCCACTTGAAGTTCATTTACTCGACCAGATTCACTATCTTAAGCTCGATGAAGTGATTATTTGGAATCTTTGATGGATTTTATACCATCTGCTTGGATTTCTTCCAATGAGTTATGAAGCTGGTCGAGCTCCCCAGTAACAACATCTAGCTATTTCTAAAGATACAACTGCTGGACAATCTTCTCCTTGATCTTTTGCTTCAGTTCCATCAGCTTTTCAGCATGATCAGCCTCATCTCAGGACACCACAGCCTGAAATTCACCGACATTGATAAAAAATCTAGCTCTAATCAGGTCTTAACAACACCTTTTCTCTTGCTCCCTCCTTCGAATGACTTGTTTCACTACGGAATGGATTTCTTGATATCCAAAGCCTCCAAGTCCCAGCATGATGAATAGGGATGAAATTCTTGGAATTTTTGAGGGCATCTCTTCAAGAGGCACCTCTAATATTATCCTCAATATATTTTTCCATGCCTTGCGACATGAGAATTGGAGTGCCTTTTTCACCTCTGGGTCTGATTCAGCATCACTATGACAGAGAGGAAAATAGTCTAGGATTAATGCACTTAAGGAAGTGCCATGTTCTGCTCCTTCCCTGAACCTGGTTGCTTCACCTTCTACTACTGCTTGGGATGAGGCTAAGGCTTCACCTCCAGATCTATCCATTGAAGTTGACAGCCCTATTTGGTCAATTTAAAGTATGGGTAGTTTCAAAGGACAGTAAAAGTTTATTGATTGTATTGCAGGTTACGTAAGCCACAAATACCATCATCTTTTACCTAACAGTAGATCAAAAACTTGTGAAGAATCCTCCCCATCTTTCCTAGCTTCAATAAGATTTTCAGGATGGGTTTCAGGAGGTCCTGCCGTATTAAGTTCCTCCTGAGCCAGTGTTTCTTCAATAATAGGGTTGAGATCAATGTCTACACCCCTTTCATGCATTGTTGGATCAGAAGTCTCTTTAGATGGAACTGTACATTTTTAACCAAACTAGGTTAGAAGTGTAATCATGAGAAGATTAAAAGGAAAAATGATGAATCTCACGTCCAGATGATTCTATAACTAGATCTCCAAATTCTTCTAAATCACATGGTAATTTAACATGTTCTAAAATTTCATCAAAGTAAATTCCAAGAGTCATCATTTTATTCAATGATATCCTAGATCCAAAGTTAATCTCACCAGTGGTATCACTCAGCATGTTTTCTTCGTGACTTTCATCTGGAAATCTCTGACCCCGGATAGCTTCTTCACACACAGTTGTGGGGTCACCTGCATTGGTTTCCAAATGTTCTGGTGCATGTGTTGAACCTAAAGAATCACAGAATGGAAGTCAGTTGTTGTCTTATTTGAGGTTCTATGAATTATTGTTAAATTACCAGAAGTCTTTTCTCTCCTAGAATCAGAAACAGGAGCGGTGTTAGAAATAGACTCCGGCTCATCTTCTCTCAATATTTCTTCAGGAACGATCATTTAAGAAGGAAATTGCAGCTATTCTCCAACACACTCCGTTGTACTCTAAGGATGGTCAGTCCTTTACCTTAAAGGAGTAACTGAATAATCCCCTGCAATCCTGAGTAGTTTGAGAACTTTTTCATAAGTTAAGATTCATGGATACCAGAAAGACTTACCACTAATGATAAAACATTTGATTGTGGTCTTCTTTCTTCGATGCTTTTGCTTCTTGTCATTTTTGGGTGGACTGGCATCATCATCTCCAAAAATAGGTATTAGAGACAATAACACTCTTTACAAATCTTCATCCATGGTTTTCTGGCCTGGAGATACTTTACCCAACTCACGATGAGACTGAGTGGCTCCATGAGCAGTTCCACCAGGGCTATACCACGGTGAAGGAATTTCAATGTTTCTTTCCTTTACATGCTGCAGGATGAAAATGATTATTTCCGTGAATAACAAAGCTTTGACTAAATTCAAATTGCAAAGAAAATAGAAATATGATAAAAAAAAGGAAAACATACATCTTCAGGAGCCACATAATCATGCCACTCTTCATCTAATGAAGGACCAATCCCCTCAGTGGTACCACGTTCCATCATTTACTTCACCCGCTTGGTGACAGGAACTGACTTATTAGTGGATTATATGAGTATTTCCATCTCTTTGATGCAATCCCTCACTTCATTGGGGTTGTCCTCAAAACGTATGTCAGTGGAAGCCCGAAGATTCCCCACTCTAGGGATATGCAGCCCTTCGCATAAGTCCATCCAGGTGGCTTCAACATCACAATATAAACTCCGGCATGTCCGGACAGCCTCTGGTCATAAATATTCAAAATGTAAATCAGAAGGCCGCAAGGAGGGTCCTAAAATCTGGGACTTAAACTTCTTCCCAGCTCCTACAATCACATATAATGGATAAGAAAATGAAACCTGTTGCTATTTAAAATAATGGAGACTGAATTGCCTCAATGATGTAACTCACCATGAGTCGATGGAGTATGTATCTTGACTTTGGCAGGCGTATTATATCTGGCACGAGGACGCTTTGATGCATTTTGTGCCTCATCATCCCCATCCTGGGAATTCGGTCAATCGGCCCCAGGTGGGGAACCTAGTGAATCAGCTCTGAGTGAGGAAGAGTCGCCTTGCAAATGAAAAGATTCTTTCCTAGCAGTTCTCTTCTTTGTCCCCACCCGAGGGACCAGCTGATTTAGTACCCCTTTAGGGTATGATGCTACCCAGCTCTCGGCATACTATATAGTCAATCGACTTGCTGATCCAATAGCTGGTAGATCAAAAACCACCCCAGTCTTCTCCATAGACATCAACAACCATAGTTGAAAAGCAACCATTGGATTCTTCTCTAACCTGACATACACCAGAGGGGATACGATAATTTTCTATAGACATTTGAATTGATGTGAGAATCTGTATGGAGTATAGGCCTCGCATATAATTTCCCCATCAATCCTCGTGGCCAATGTACCATCTCTACACGCCAGCATATATGCCCTTAACTCCAGGATGGCTGTTCCATCATCAACAAATCACCATGTTGGAGGATTTCCATAAAGAAAGAAATAAAACTCCTTGAACATTCTCAGCCTTATATTGATATCATAATCTTTGAGGGATAAGGGAGAAATTCCGGAAAAGGCCTGAATAGACGGCCGTAAAGAACTTCCAGGAACCTGTACCCCACTCTGTACAGAATATGTCCCGAAGTTCATGGAGATCCATCCCCATAAAACTTGGAATGGTCCCAATATTCTTATAGGATACTTACCAAGATAAACATGAAGTAAGATCCTATGAATCTTTGCCAAAACTGGGGTGGCCAACCCAACCATCTTCCTTTCAGCCAACTTGGCTACAATGACAAAGGTCCCCTGCCTTATGCCTCCTTTCGAATCTCGAACTGGTAAAAGGTAAACACTGAGCCGCAAGGCCAAAAAGCCTGCCAGACTGGTCTTTGATGTAATTTTCTAGTTCACTTCATAACCCCACCTATCAAACTCTCCAACTTCAAGAATTGGCCAAAATGTGCCCAAAGCACCCCTCTTTGCTGCTCTAGGGAAACTAGTAGGACGAGTGTAAGAAGGTCCCTCCTCTTTCTTCTTAATCAGAAAAATGTCCATCCACTCCTCTGGATGGATACATTTTCTGGAGTGTGTTTTCATGGTTTTGGTATTCTTATGCTTGTGGAAAATTTTCAATAACTCTCGATCCAATGTCGAATTCTTCTTCGAATAATTCCAGGTCACCTTGGGGGGGGGTGAATTAATCATACATATCTCCCAAATGTGGAGCACCTGAAATCTTGTAGACATCCCACAAACTGATGCCTACTTTTCCATGAGTCAGATGGAAATAATTTGTTTCCGAGCTCCAATGACTGATTAACACTGGCATGAAATTTTCATTCCTGTAAACATATATCAGCCCAACCTAGATGACTTCATATATTGTATCTCCTTTCAGATCATCGATAAACTCTGCATAGGTTTGTCGCACCCAATATGCCCACATCGAAGTCGTCTTCACACCTCCTCCAGGACGGAAATACCAACTCTTTTTCCATCCCTTAGATTGTTACATCTGAGAATTTCAGAAAATAGAGGGATAGCACTACGGCTGCAGCTCAAGCTTGTGAGGATTCAGATCTGGAGCACATGGGCTATGATGCATTATGAATGCCTTCTCCACTATTCCAGCATTGGCAAATGATCTTTCAACTGAGACATTTGCTGAAGAGAAATTGGTGTAAGTATAAAACCATGAATGAGGAATATAATTCTTTGCATCTAGAAAGTTGACTCCTTGTAGATGAACATGGCCATATAAAGGCAATTAGATGCCCTGTGGGAAATTGGCATGATATTTCTTAAAGCACATATCCAAATCCGGGATAGTTCTATTGCAGATATCATAATAATCATGGCCAACGACGTTCATCATGTCATCTATTCTCTTGCTGGACAAATCATCAGCTGATCCAATTATTTTGGGAGCCATTGAATCTGCACAAAGATCAAACAAACGAACCTTAAGAAAGTTTGTTTTGTGAAATCGTGATGAAGGAAATAAATAAAAATGGCAATGTAATTAAGGCGCTCAAGTCCAAACATGGCGTGCAATTCAAAAGTTTCGTGCAACTATTTCCGCCCTAGTCATGGCGCGCAAGTCAAATACCTTTTGCAGAAGCACGACAAAATAAAAGAAGGGCGAATTGCCGAAGAATAGAAGCACCTGCGCGACAAGAGCTCAAGTGATGGAAGCCAAGTGAGATTACATGGGAGTGAGCCTGTATATATAGGCAATCTTGGACACCTGTGTTCCATTCCTGTGCACCCCAGTAGCTGAGCTCCATACTTGCGCGACCCAGCATCTACGCACCGAACTTGCGCGCCACATACCATTGTTTCTCCGGCTTTACCTCAGAGCTCGATCCTCTTTCCTTTTCAAATCCAACTTTGAGGGGGGACTTTTGTTGATGCTACTTTCTGTCACAGAGTCCAAACAAATGGAAAAGGGGAATACCATAAGCACAAAGAGAGTCACCCTTTTAAGAACATCAAAAATTGACAAAGGCATGGACAAGGAACCCATTTGGAGGAATCCACGCAAGTTTCCTGCGTGCCGCGCAAGTCACTTGCGCGACCTATTATTTTTTTTGCCCAAGGTACCTGGTGGCCTATAAATAGCCCCTATGGGAACCCCATTTCAAGGATGAATTTTTCCAAAACTCAGATTCAAGCTCTGGTTGCCCAAGTCTTCAACTCACCTCTTCCGAAAGCTTCTAATGTAGCTTTTTACCTAGAATGGATGACTTGAAGGAGTAGGATAAGGCCTAAGTGTTTATAATTCATCAACACTTGCGCGCCTAAGTGTCTAGACCTCCTTAAAAGTGGAAACACTTGCGCACCACCCTACCCTTTCAATGAAACATGCGCGCCTCCCTTTTGGAAATATCTTAGGATAATACTAAAGGCTTGAGTTGAGTCTCACCCAAGTATTACCCTATAGATTATTCGTCGCCCATGTGAACCCATGCTGCGTAAGTCCACTTGCACATCCAAGACTTGCGCGCCAAATAATTTTCATGGCTATACTTGCGTGCCAACTTTGATTGTGTGCCACTCTCCCGTTCACCTCTACTCCTTCAAGATATTAGCCCTCAGACACGTTTTCAAAGTCATTTTTGGCATGGTTCCTTTGTTGGATTCCTTATCTGAAAGGAACTCTGTGAGAACCTCTCCCAAAACCTCATGACTTGCATGCTTTATGTCACCACGGTTAGAGGTTTCCTATATAACCTCATCCTTTAAAGATGAGAAGTTCACTTGGTTTGGGCCTCCTTCTCAAGAGTAAGCCCCAGTATCAAGTTCCCTTAACCTAGGCCTCATTCTCAGGAGTAATCCCCAGTCATAATTTCCTTTAACATTGGGCCTCCTTCTCAGGAGTAAGCCCCAGGTTATAAGTTCCCTTTAATTGGGTACCCTCCTCATATGTAAACCCCAATCTTAATTTCTTTTGATTTGGGCCTCCTTTTCAGGAATAAACCCCAATCATAAATCCCTTTTAATTTGGGTCTCCTTATCAGGAGTAAGACTCAAGTTAAAACTCCAAATCTCCCTTTATGGGCCCTGCTCCTGGGATTCTTTCCTGAAGTAAGTCCGAGTCTTCATCAACTTGGGCAGTCATACATACGTAAGCCCCACATCATTTCTCATGACTGCATATTTTCATTGAACCATCGTTAAGTTTACTGATACTTCTTGTTTCTCACATCAAACATGACTCACGTGAGGTTAGAGTGTAAAAATAATCACGACATCTCTTTTTGGGCCATTTACCATGTATAAACCCCATATTTCTTTATCCAAACTACGTGGACTTTTATCTCTACCTTAAAAGTAGAGTACGTAGGAAGCCTTTTTAAGGTTCAATCCCATCTTTCATTAATTATTTTCCATCCCATAGGATATTAAACTATATCCTTGTTATCAAACTAAGTGGGTTTTGATTCCTTTTTTACAAGGATATGTAGGTATCCCATTTGCAGGTACGATCCCAAGTCTAAAATAATCCTTGTCTTTCTGAATGATAATAAACTTCAAGTGCCCCACTGAATGGCTTTAAAACTAGTATGGTTATCATAATGACCAAGAGATTTCTATATAATGTATTGAATGATACCATTGAATAAGAGTCTCTAATACATACAGATGATTCTACATCGATTAAGAACCTCAAATACATATAAAAGATTCTCTAAATCCCATACATATCATTCATTGATTGCTAAATCTAAAGGAAAACTCATTTTCATACTTGGTTAATTAATAAGGATTAGTGAACATAACTTAAATATATGAGAGATTCCCAGAGTAGGCAATAAATCCCCCCCAAAAAGGTGTAATGATCCTGACCTAACATCCTCTCGACCAATGAAAATTATTAAGCCTCATAGGTCCATAACTAATGAGAATCTACCTTTGGAAAGTAGGTCCAAATGGATATAGAATCATTGGATGTTTCCGGTTCTATGAATAAACCCATTAGAAACTGATTGGAAAGTTTGAACCTTAAAAAAACAAGGTCATCCCCATTTATAGAAGAAACAAATACAAACCAATCTAGGATGAGTAATTTTCACCTTGGGATCTACCCATCAATCTTGTTGTGAGTGAGTAAACAATATTCTAACTAGCTAAGCAAGGTAGAAAATCTCATGTTCTCCCATGGGACCAACTCAAAGAGCTCTCACATTCTCTTAGAAATCAATACTGAATCTCTCATGGTCTTCCTACCCTAAGGCCTTAATGGGTCCCTTGGAAACCAAAATAAAATCTTGCATGGTATTTCATATGAAGGCTCACACAGTCCCTCAAACAAACCCCTCATTCATACCCCAGTTAACCCAAGTTCTACTTTATTCAAACATAATCACAAACATGTGTGATACAATCAGAATCCATTTCACAAGTCAATATCATAAAAAACAAGCCCATATTATAAAAACACAATTTCCAATGTGAAATCATTTCTAAAACGACTTGAAATCATTTAAAACCCATGAAAACCTTTTGATCCATTTTAGGAAATACCCAATGTGGAAATGAGACATAATCATTTGTAAAACACTTCTTTAAATATCTAAACATACAAATCAATCCATGAAACATATAAAATATGTAATTTTCACCAATTATAAATAATTTGAATGTAAATTTAAACAAAAAAACCAAATTTGATTAGAAATTTAGTGTTATTTTATAGAAAATTCTCACAAATAGAGACACATACCTAAAATTATATCCAAAGATCATCAACATTGACGAAGACCACCAAGAAGAGGTAAAACCAGGCCACACATACCTAAGACACAGAAAAACAAACCAAATCCCCCATTACACACTCTAGATTCATCCAAAACCCACAATAGGGTTTCAAACTTCTATGAAAAATGAAGAATGAGACTTCAGGAGGGAAAAATAAGAAGAAATCATATAGAAATCAAATTAACTCAAGACAAAACACATTGAATATAAGATAAACCCACCATGGAATAAGGTTTAGAGCTATATCACCAAGGGAGGAAGGATATAGATGATGGGGTTGTATAAAGAGTCCAAAACACATAAAAACCAGACAGAGGAATTTTTGTAATTTCCCATTTTTAATGAGCAAGAAAGGGTCGCAAAGTTTGGCATTATGGTTATGAATCATATGTTCCAACAATGCAGGTGTCACTATCCACCCAAAATTAGCATCATAGTTTCATATGGGGTGTAGTATGGTTTGGAAAACCATAAAAAATCTATGTGAAACCACATTGTCAAAACAAAGCCACCCCTTTCACGATTACCACATAGTTTAGAAAATCCATTTTCCAACCGTTCACCTTAGCCTATCTCCCCATAAACTCCTAGTGTAGACCCCCACAACAACCGAGAACTCAAATAACACACTTAAAGATAATTAAAAGTCAAAATTATATGTACCAGTGACATGATGGGTGTCACAAAGTCTTCTATAAAGACACATCATGTATAGAACCAAGTTCCATACATGGGTGTGTATAAACACAATTAGTATGATACCCCAAAACCAAAATTGAAAATCCAATAATATCTTCAATTATTTTTCCCAGGTAAGTATGAGTATCCAAGAGGAATATAAATAAGGATATATATATGATTATCCACTTGAAGTTATAAGGAAACAGAGATATCATAGTGAACTCAACTCAAATCCATGAAGATCATACCTCAAAATAAAGGAAAGATGCTCAGGTACTGAAGATCCCCAAAAATTCTATAGTCGATATCCAATCATACATCGCATCTCAACTATATCTTAGGTGTGAATGAGGAATCACAAGTATCAAATAACCAGATATAATTGGACCTTCTTTTTCACAATTATTAAAGTCTACTAAGGGAAACATACTACTTGTTGAGATATATGCATCCCTTGAGGGAGTACCACTCCTTTCTATCCACAATTTATATGTGACCATTCTTGAATCATTAGAAGAATTTACACATTTGTTGAGTACACTGGATATAATTTTTATTTTTTTTCAAGGAATTATTTTCAAAGAGATGTCAAAATGATGTGAATAAGAAACATGTCAAAGGGGATATCATAATAAGTTATTCCAAGCCTATAAAATATTCTTGGAAGATTATATTTTAAGGAGATACATTAATGTTTCTTAATGAAACATAAAAGTATATATAGGTAAGGAAGAATATTTGAAAATATGGGTGTTCTATCATGCGTAGGTAGGAATTAATACCTTTTTAGTGCCACCATGAGTTTCCACTATCATATTCTAATGTTAAGTGAAACCTCTTAGTGCTACCATCGGGTTTAACCACCAAGAGATCCCACTAGATTCTACCTTCAATTTTCACTATAGACTTTGACTATAAGGTGAAACCATTAGGTGATACTATTAAGTGATATTATCAGGGTTCTACTATGTATGTGCTAATATCAAGTGCTATCATGAATATACAACAATATGAGATACTACAAAGATATTAGTATGTGAGACCATTTGATGGTTGTATGTGGTGACAATCGATGATAAAAGGAGTTATCATGACATTATCATGGTGGAAAAAGATTATGAAAACATGAATTAATAGGAGGAGCTTCCTTGCACATGTGACAAGTATTTTTTGGGGTTTCATTCACCATTTTCAATATCATTGTCCCCTGGAGAAATTCAAAATTGTAATATTTTCATGTAGATTTACATGAGATCATACTTGCATATCCCCCTATTCTCAATTTGAAAACTTGTATGGTAATTAAATCAGTGTTATTCATGGGGTGCAATCAAAATTATGGATCATGCATACAATTTTTCATACATTCATAAAAGAAGCATGAGATAACTAAAAGTAGAAGCATCCATAGTTGATTATGTTATTTATTATTCAAGATTCATGCACAATCAAGAATGGTTTAATATGGGATTGTTGATTAATATTACATGAATAGAGGAGATTTTATGAAATATTGATGGTTTGGAAGAAAGAAAATAGAGTATGTGAAAAAATTACCTAGGCCATGTTGAAGAACATGTTCAATGCATGTATGTATGAAGACATTGGATACAAATTTTTATGGAAAGTTAATGATGATGAAATTTTGATGGTTATTAAAAACAATGTGAAGAAAATTGATGAAGAATAACTAATTCTATAGGGTATTAAAATGAGGACTTATGTAAGAATAACTCATGACGATGTAATTAAGTGAAGATTGCAATGAAGAAAATCCCGATATCTGGATCTCGATTCATGCAGCATTAATAAATATTAATTATTGGATATGATAAAATAAATAATATCCATAATTAATTATAACTTAGTTTGTTTTGTCATTATGACTGAATTTTAAGAAAGAATAATTGATTTTTGGTTACATGTAGTTATGAATAAGAAACCATTGAGGAAAATATGGGAGAGAAAATAATGTGAAGGATAAAATGACTCGATATTTATTATTATCATATAAATATATAAATTTATTTTTGTTGAAGAATTTTCTTAGAAGGTGGTGGGGTTTTTGATTCGATACATTATATAAATAAAATATTTTCTCGTATCAATGAAAAATAGATAGAACAAAATTAGGTTATTCATATATGTCCTAAAGAATCAAAAAAGGAGAAGGTATCTAGTGAATTTTTTTATGCACTGAAGAAGAAATAGATAATAAAATAATTTAATACACAACTTTATTTTCATAGGATATAGAAAAAGAAGGAAGAAAATTGGATGAGTTTGACGTGATGTTCAAAGAGTGAACAAGAGATTCGTTCACTCCTTTTCACATAGAAGAATAAGAATAAAAGAACATGTGTGAAGTGAAAGAAGTTTTAGAAGTGTATCATTTTTTTACTATGAAGATAGGAAGAAGCGGGTGTGTGCAGTTCTATTCAAATAAATAGAATAAGTGATTTACTAATATGGAAGGGAAGGAGAAGAAGAATGAGAAACTCATAAAAAATAAGACAACATTCTATATTTGTATATGAAAATATCATTATTTTATATATATTAAATATTAAAGGTATGATATGTACTTGAGAATGAGATGCACCAAATAAGTGTGCAGGTTACACAATCATCACTATTAGGATAAAATAGTGTAGCACTCAAAGGGTTTTACTAGTGGGTTGTGTGACCTTAGGTTTTACTAGAACACAACAAGTACTATCCTTCTCTTATTAAGAGGTGAACCTTGTAAATTATTGTTCCCTTTTGGGTGTGTGTGTTTGGGTGTAAATTAATGAACAAGAGAAGAGAGAGAGAGAATAAAATAATCAACTCACCTTAAAAAGTGATAGAGGTAAAAAAGGGATAAAAGGGTAAAAGTATAATTTGGACTCACAATGATTTACCCCCCCTTATTAGTTTCCAACATATCCCTCCTTGGACCCTTAAATTTGTATTATATCACTAGAGTCACCTTTATTGGATTCTCAATTTGAAATTGTTCTCTTTGAAGATTCTATATTCTTTCCTAATTTATAATGAAGTACAGTTTTTGAGATATGTTATCTATTTTTGTTTATAATTAAGTTTTCACCAAGACTATGATTATAAGGAAAAATAAAGAGAATAGATGATTTAAGAATATTTCAATCTTATAAAAAATGGAAGTTGTTTTAATCCCTACATACAAAAATTATTCTATATATTGCATTTTTAGCGATGAAAAAATGATAGTTTCAACATCCAAGGATATGGATAATATTTCCACATCTGTGGGATCAAGGTATTCAGGTGATCCTAAGGTATGTAAAGGTTTTTGTTTTAATTTTACAAAATAATAATACTCAAGTGGGGGTGATCATATTTTAATAGATTTATTTGTTCATTCATTAAAACAGATCATGCAAAATTACCCAATTAATTATTTTTTATTATATGTGTGATTTTTAAAAGTAAGTTGGATAAGACAAGTCATGTTGCAAACCAGGATGAACTTTCCTCCAAACCGATGTGTATGCTAACCTTCCACTAATCCAATGGACGCCCATGATCCCATAGAGTTCATGAAAAACATCAAGGGTAACAAGCATAACCATTGGGTATTGATTAAACCTCAAAAACCAAAACATTAATTGAGGGTCATAACTGGAAACGTGACATAAGGTATCTAGGTATTGTACTCTATTCCAACATAAATAAGAAAAAACCATGAACTTAGACATTAAAAAATATCATAAAAACAGGGAAATAATAATAAATGTTAAAAAAGGCATTTCAAACAAATAACCATTCAATAAATGATTAAAAAACCATAAACTAAAACTAAAATAAGTACATCCACAAGATGAATAAGTTTAAACATAACTCAATACAACTAGTTACATGAAAACAAAAAACCAACCACCATCTCTGCGTGAATCTCGATTCACTTCCATAATTCAAAAAAAAAAACGCTCTTCCCAAGAAAAATAGCACTAAATCAAACCATGAGGCCAAGACATGAGGAATAATGTATCAGACATGAAGGCAACATAACCATCAACATGAGTATGTATGGTGTGATCCAAAGGCTAGTATGATACTACTATGATTCCATTTCATTAATTTAATAAGAGAAACCAAAACTGCTAGTTATAAAATAATATAAACAAATAGGTTTTCATTTCCTTTTCATGATATAGGAATAAACAAAATTTAGAACTTGGAAATTCTCAAAGAAAAAAATTTATAAAACATTGAATAAATATCAATTTACAAAATAATTACAATTCTAAAACCAATCAAAAAACAATAAAACATCAAATTCTTTAAGAATAAAGTTAAAATATTCCTTTATATTAAAAAATCAACTTTGAAAACAAACCCTCACATGGTTTATAAAATTTTAGAGTAATTTATAATAAAGGATAACACTTTGAAAACAATATCCCCCTTTTTACATTAAAATATTAAACACACCGAACTCATATTTATGAAAGGAATGAAGAAAAAATACAATGAAAATAGAGACATAAAAATTAATAAATAATTCCAATAAAAAAGTGGTACATTAATAGTCAATATCAATACTAAATCACTAGAGGATTAATACATCAAATCATTTATATCTAAGGAAAAAGAAACACACATTCCAATAAAAAATTAAAGGAATAACATAGGATACATATTATGAGGACACTCTATAGTGATTAGTGGGATATTTACAAGATAAAAAGTGGTAGACCAACTACTCGTAAGTTAATTTTCAGACATCCCATTAACCAAATCACTTTAAACTAGTCTTATCGGTGACCAACCCAAGCCAAGTATTACCTATAACTAGGGGTAGATAGCTAGGGTCTAATATCAACTGTCTTAGCTAAAGGATATTGTCCACTTTCAAGAAAAATTTCATATATTGATAATAATAAATCTCGAAGGCTGAAATCACAATCACATACTTCCCACATCCTACATTTCCTTTAGAAATAACCACATCCCACAAGCACATCATGAATTATAATTAAAATATACATCACATGGATAAAAATAAAAATCATCAAAAAATAAAATGGGGATCAATAAGGAAAAAAAACTAATCAATGAAACATCACTTAACAAAGTGTAAAATGGTCCTTTCATTCATCACTTAGAGTGTATACATTTGAAAATCCCTTTATAAGATATTTTGAAACTAAACATAAATCCAAGGGAAATCACTATCATCACATCAATGTAAATGATAACATATAAAATTAATCCCTATTTTATTTCATAAGACAACACCACCCATTTTAAAATGTTTAGTCCCATTAAACCCAAAAGGGTAACCCACTTTGAAAATAACATTTGGCTTAAAAATAAATTAGTTTTTTCTTAAATAAAACCATCTTAATCATTTTATAAAACATCTGGAATACATGAAATACAGATTTATATCAAAGTTATATTTAATGATAAAATTTCACTAATTATGCCACATGAAAACCAAGTAAAATTATGTAAAACATTGATTATCAAACCCTAGATAAATCACATAAAAATTATCTAGATTAAAAATATATTTTAAAATCAATGAATCTATTGATATCTTAAATAAAATACAAAAAAAGGAAACACCAACCTCATGTGGTAGAATCATATCACCATCAATGAAAAACAATGTTCTTTGCCTCAAAATTGGGATCACAACCCCGAGAAAGAAAAATACTATTTTTAGAACAACCCTAAGCATGTAAATAGGCTATCCATGGATACTAGGGTTAGAATAGAAGAGAAAAAAAATAAAAAACACAAGATGAAGGAGAAGGGAGCTTTTAACTTTCAATGCAGTTGAAGAATCACCAAGAATCCATCAAAAATATATATTTTAGGGATTGAAAAAAATGGAGAGGGCTGGGAGAGGTGTTCTAGTTGGATGGTTCGAAGTGGGAGTCTGAAGGGAGAAATTTTTTTTAAAAAGGATCCAAAAGGAAAAAAATAACCCTTCTCCAGTGGGTCACATGGTTTACCGACATGGTTTACCAAACCATGTGGTAAAATTATAGATCACCATTGTTACAAAGTCAAATAGGATTCAAAATTAATTTTCACAAATTTTAACCATGAACATAAACCCCGTGACATAAGAAATACACAAATTTCACATTTTTCTACTCAAAACACCTCTAGATCAGAGGCCAAGCCATACAATAAATACCCAAAAATAAAAGTAACTTTTTGGTCTCAAAATTCTCTACACCATAACAATTTATCCCATAATAAATTATTTTAAAACTTATGAGAAGTGATAATGAATATAATAACTTGCCTAAAATTATAAATCGCTTAATAATCAACTACCCAAACCTAGAAATTAAGGATTGGAGACACAAAAAACCCATTCCTTTGGATAACCGCTGCTGAATGATTCAAAATTCACTTACTGATAATGCACTATGATTTCTATGAAGAAACTCCATCACTAAAAAAGTGAAGAGATGATAAAAGATGAGTTTGGGGTGGCTGCACCTATGATATTCTTTAGAATTTGGAATACCATGATATCCACCACTACTAATAAGTGCCTCCTAAATTACAAACCAAACCAAAAGACAAAACATAAACACCACCTCCATAACATTTGCAGTCACTAGAGTGAAATAAAAACACATACCAACCAAAGGCATTCCAAATAATTACTCCCTAAGAATGGGGAAAACACATGGAGACCTAAAACCATTCCACACCATTTATAATTTCTCTATAATGGTGAAACATTAGACAGGTTCACCCATAAGAAAGATATTCAACAAAGAGACATGATTCCAAAAAATGGTAACATCTATCTACAAAACACCACAAGATAAAACATCCTTGAGAATAACCAAAAGGTCACTAGAGTTGATCACTAAAAAAAAGGTACGACATGAAACAAAAGATACACCCCAACATGCAAATGCCTCAACATGGAATGGCGTGGTTCTAAACATGGGTCATAAAACTACCTAGAGGGTAACTTAAGGATAAAATAATGAAACACATAATCATGGAGATATTGAAGAAAAACTTTCCAAGATATATCTCACATTATAATTGGAAATTAACAACTTATCTCCATTACTATATCCCACACCCAAGGCATCCCCATTTCATCCATTAAGAAAATCTCAACACATAGACTACACTATAAAAATAAGATAATAAAAATAAGGAATTTATGAGGCATAAATATCTCAAAATATATTAAAATAGGGTTAAAATAACTTTCATCCAACATATATATATAAAGGAACCATGTACCCAAGATATTGGATAATTCCCAATTTTTTTTAAAAAGACGATGTTCCTAAAGAAATACTCAGATTCCAACTCTCCAATGGAAGTGATAATGGAGAACACTATCCAGATTCAAGATAGGTATTAGATTTTTTATTATAATACAATAACATTCTAAAAAACCTTTGAATATAACCTGGATAGACACATAGATGATAGGTATTAAGATATGAAAGACATGAGGTCTTAACATGCCCAAAATTTTCACACTGAGAACAGACTAATGAATTTAATTTTTGTGAAACAGGAGAAGTAAGTCGAGGAGAGGTCTAATACTCACTATCACTTTAAATTTTCTTCTTCTAATTATCTAGATCATCCTTACTATATTCATTTATAGTAGGAGTATATCCTTCCATAGTTTTCCCTAATAAAATTACCTTAGTGATGATAGCCTTATATACCACTTCAATATAGGTTGTCAGGACTGACTGAAACATTGATCATTGAATATAAAAGAAAAGTACCTTATAAAAAACCACTTTATATGAGTCATTAGTATCCAGATATATAGATAAAGAAACTAAGCTAGAAAAACATTCTATACATTCTTTCACTAACAGATCATCCTGGAGGATACCCAAAAACTTCATCACATTCTCAACTCTCACTTCTTTAAGATAAAAATTATAGATTAAGTAATACTTGAAATAAAAAAAATAGTGAATTAAATTTTTTGGAATGAATAAAGAGATTTATTCACTCTAAACATAATTCTTAAAACCAGAGAAAAATACACCTCACTCTGGAGACTTCAAGAGTTTGTAATAAGTAAAAAATTTCATCATCCTTAGATAACCACTCAATCTCCCAATGGGATCTTCGATCACCATATAATAATTGATGATAAAAATTAAAAAACTCTCATGTACAGTCTATAAGTTGGAAAGAACATGAAAATTCCACTCCATCATAAGTTTGGAGAGAGTTATAGGCTGGAAATATAACTCCTGGATCACTAGGAAAACCACAAAATGCATTTAAATCTTGACTTTATAGTTCATTTCTCCAGGCCACATTCTAAAAAATCACAAAACAAGACGCTCAATCAAAAAAAATTAAATTTCAATATAAAGAAGATAACCACAAACAAAAAAAATTAAAATTAAAAAACAAACCTAAAATATCTCACAAGGGAATATAATCTTGATGAAAACAAATCAAGTTGACAACCTCATTTCAAAATTTTACCCAAAATATTTGGAAAAAATTCATACCACACAACCATAGAATTTTAACACCAACACAACCCCAAAATCACTTCCTTTACTCAAATCACTAGTAATAAGTTTAAAACATTTTCATAAGAAAACCTCAACTCACCCAATAGATTGTTTTTCATGTAATCCCAACTACTAAATAACAATACATTAACTTAAATCCTGATCATAAAAACTTTACAATCTAATAAGTTCCAATAAAACAACCATAAAGAAAATAATCAATCAAATAATAATCCAAAATCATCAAATGTGTGAAATAAATTAGTTTTCCAAAATTTTTCCACTACAAATGGTTTGGCTGCATAATTTTTTAAACTCCATGCCAACTATTCGAGTGTCACTAGAATCTTTCCAGAATGGACTGCCCGACCAACACACAATTTGAAAGACCTTGTGCCTTAACCATGTGCCCTAATAATTCCTTCCAATTTTACTATGGAATGGAAAATTTCCATGGATTCCACCTGAAATATTCCAAACACTCAAACTAATAGAAAAACGCATCATAATATCAAAAGAATAACTAACTAAAAAACCAAAACTCAAAATAAAATACCCAACCACCCAGGGAAAATTAAGATATGAAATGTGGAAGATATGGGAGGAAATTCACCAAACCTAAATCTTGAGATCCAAAGTCCTTGATTATATCTACCATTTACCACCAAATAATAATAAGGAAAATATCAAAAATCTAGGCCTCTTTAAAGAAACTTGGGATCTGATACCATTTGTAGTGAACTAACCAAGGCCACCATCTAAACCAAAATTTGAGCTAAACCTCCACTAACCCAAGGGGTGTCACTATTCCCCCCGATATGACAATAAGAATCAAGGGTAAAAAGAATTACCTTTGGGGATAGTTTCACCCTTAAGAAACAAAATATAAATATTAGGTCCCAACTAAGAACCTTACATGAGGTATCACAGTGTTGGCCTTCATGCCAAAATAAATAAGAATAAATCAAAAAGATAGTCATCTAAACACGAAATAACAATCTAGAAACAATAATAAATATTGGAAAAGACATTTAAAGAAATAACTATTTAATACATTATTAAAAAAATACAAAATGAAATTGAAATAAATAGAATAGGAGGCCAAAGAGGCCGAAACATAACTCAATCTAACTGGTTCTATGAAACTAAAGGAGAAACCACCATCTCCATGTGACTACTAAGTCACCACTATAATACCAACTACCATCTTCTTCCCAAGGAAAATGTAACTGAATCAAACCCCAATTCCAAGACTTGAGGAATATTATAGAAGAGATGAAGACTATATAACCACCAATGTGAGTATGCTGGTTGTGATCTAAAGTCTAGTAGGATATCACCTCGACTTAATTTCATTCGATTTATAAAATAAAGAAAAACTAATATTTTAAAACTAATATAAAAATTAAGTTTTCATTTACTTTTCATGATATAAGAATAAAAAAATTATAGAACCTGTACTTTCTCAAATAAAAACATTTATAAACCATGAAATAAAGATATTTCTACCAAAAAATAATAATTAAAAAAATAAAAAATCTATCATTAAAACATAATTTTTTTAAAGAAGTTGATTAAACAATTCCATTCTATTTAAAAAATAACTTTTGAAAACAAATCCTCACATGGTTTAAAACATTTCAATGGAATTTCTAATAAAGACGAGCACTTTTAAGATAACATACCACATTTTTTACTTTAAATTATTTAACACATCCAACTCAAATGAAGTCTAGTAACATGGATAAACTACAATGAAAATAGATCTATAGAAATACATAAAGAATTAAAATTAATAGATAGAAAATTACTAGTCAATACCAAGATTAAATCATAATAGGATCTACACATCAATGAATTTCCATCCAATCAATAAGAAACACACATGGAAATAAACAATTAAAGGCATTACATATGATATATATCACGAGAAAACAGATTAGAAACTAGTGTAATAAGTACAAGATGCAAAAAGTGGACCAACTTATGGTAGGTTAATGTTCACACATCCCATCAACTGAGTCATTATAAAATAGTCACATTAGTGACACCCCAAGATGGGTATTACATGCAATTAGGGCCCACTAGCCAGTGTTTAATCTCAACTAGCTTATATATATCCCCTAATATCCCATTTAGTATCATAGGGTCCCTTATGGAATTATTAAATTAGGTTGGAAACTTTTAAAACAATTTTCATCCCAAGACAATAACAAAGACCAAATGAAAACATCACAATCATATCTTTCCCACCTTACAATTTTCCCTTAGAAAGAGCCTCAACCCATATGCACCTCAAGAATTAAAATTAGAACATCCATCACATCAATATACATAAAAACCATCAACAAATATAGTGAGGGTCAACAAGGAACCACATAATAATCCATTAAGAATCACTTCACAAACTAGCAATTGGTCATTTCACTTATCACTTATTTTATATACATTTAGAAATAAATTTATAAACTATTTGTAATCCAAAAAAAAATATAGGTTAAATTACAATCAAAACTAAAAAAATAAAAAAAACAATTTAATACCCATTTAATTTCATAATATCACACCACCACTTTTAAAATATTTAAACCCCATAAAACTGAATGGGAATTAGACTTTATAATTAAAATTTGTCTTAAAACGCAATAAAAAACTATTTTACTTAGAGGAAACCATATTATGAATTTTATAGAAATTGTGGAATGTATGAAATACCAATTTACATCAAAGTCCATTTAATCATGAAATTACACCCAGTAAGCCACATGAAAACCAAGTGATGTTATGGAATAATTTGATAAACCAAACTTAGATAACCCTCATCATAATTATCTAGATTAAAAATGAATTTTGAAAGGTAAGAATCCATGTAACTCTTAATAAAATAAAATTAAATGGAAACACCTACCTCTTAAGGTCAAATCATATCCCCTTTGATGGAAACCACTGATTTAGGTCTCAAAAGAGGTCTCACAATCCCTAAAAATTAAAACCACAAATTTAGAATAACCCTATGTATGAAAATGGGGAAACTATGTCCACTAGGGTTAGACTAGAAGATAAAAAAAGAAGAAAACCCAATAGGAATATTAAGGGTATCCTTAACTTTAAATCCCGGTAAATAATGACCATGAATTAATCAAAAATCCACCTTAGATGACATGGATAAGAAGGGAGAAAGCTGGGAGAGGTTTTCTAGTTTACTGGTTTGCAGTGAGAGTCCCAAGGGAGGAAAACCCAAATAAAAAAGGAATTAAAAGGAAAAAATTACTACATTTCAAGTGGTATGTATGGTTTACCTACATAATTTACCAAACCAAGCTATAAACAAGTATATCACCACTGTTAAAATGTATTAGAGGAAACACATTTAGGCTGCATGGTTTTTAACCTTGTACCTAAACTATGAGACCTATAAAAAGTCCCAAATTTTTAAAAATTTCAAAGAAAAACACTTCTAACTCAAGGGTCCAATCCATACTATAAATACACACACATAAAAGTGACATTGGGGTATCAAAACTGAAATTAAAGGTGAGACAGATAACTTGGAAGTATATTTAAGGGATAAAGCTCTAACTTGTATAAAGATTTCAAAATAAGTTACAATAAAAGAATATGAGTTTAATAAGATTAATTAGTGATGATTCAAATTTAAAGGGGAGTGGATAAATTCAATCCAAGATAAGGATGAGTCCATTGAAGAGTTTGATAAGAGGATCCATGATTTGGAAGAAAATAAGAAAAACAACATTGATGTCAAGAATGAAAAATTGGATATTATATCCAATAAAAACAAGGAACTTGATATTTTAATTCAATAAAAGAGTATAATGGAATATGAATGAGTAGTAATAATGAGGGAGGGTTTTAATGATTTTTTTTGATTAAATATCCAAAGAATTTTCTCAATATAAAATTACTAGAATTAGAAATAAAATTGACCAATCTAGAGAAGACACACTATGAGTCTTCACAACCAAATAAGGAAAGAAGAGATGTTGTTAGTCAGTGTCATAAGTAGTACTTAGATGTTAATATAAATTATTTTGATGGTAATAAGATCTGTACATCATCCAGTTATCTTCCCCATACAATAGTGTATAAAGAGGTATCATCCATATCTTTTTGTAATAATTTATCAAAATATGTTTTCATGAACAATGTTGGATAAACAAATATCACATGTATGGATGAAGAAAATTTTTGGGGGTACTTACCACCATGTCCGTGGTGGATATAAGAACATGTTTGGAAGTTTTATCTCCAATAAGAGCATAAATATGGGTGAAAGTAACCCAAAAATAGAAAGCTTATTATTTGGGAAATTCTGGACACCATGTATTTTATAAAATAAGATCAAGGATTGTGAGACTTTTTTGGTGCTACAACAGGTTTAGGCATTGTGAATTGGGATAATGGTAAAACCCTTTAAATAATAAATCTTAAAGGAAGCCTATACCAAGGGGATCAAGCTGGTGAAGATGCAAAAAATACAACCTAAGAAAAATATATCTATATTAAACATATTCAATGCAATTACATATTACTGTAATGATGGAAAATGTGGAGATAATAAAAGTTGTTGGAATCCTCATGTATTAATCATGTTTTAATGATCACAAATCTTATTCAACCTAGTTAACTCCTATAAATTATATCCAATCATGTGTATTTATGTTTAAAGTTTTCTCATGATTTAAGAAGATCCACGCAAGATCTTAATTTCTCTACATTCTGTTTACTTAATTTATAGTTCTTTGATCTACTCTCAAAATACCTTGTTTGAAAAATGCTTAAGTCTAATCCTTTTTATTATCATTATTATTTAAGTCTGAACACTGTTACTTTGAAAAGTCTAAGACACCATGAGTCTGTCACTGACTATTTATTTCTAACACCGTGAGGCAGACGCCTTGAAGCCAGACACCGTGAAGCTAGACACCGTGAAGAAGACACCGTGAATCCAGACACCCTGAAGTAGACACCGTGAAGCAAGACACCATGAAGCCATACACCATGAAGCAGACACCATGAAGCCAGACACCGTGAAATAGACACCGTGAAGCAGACACCATGAATCCAAAAAACATAAAGCAAGACACCGTGAAATGAGACACCGTGAACATGACACCGTGACCATGAGACACCGTGACACTCAGACACCATGATCAATCTAGACACCGTGTGAAGGAGACACCATTTCCATGACATACTGTGACACCATTTCTTAAACTATTTTGTTGTCTTTAAGTTTAATTTCTAATAGTCATATTTTATGTTTTTAATGCACTGACATAATTAATGTATCTTTGTAGACATATCATCGGATAGTACGAGGTAGGAGTTGTAGAACACATGAAACCTATCAGCTCCAACACGTGCATTCCAAGTTAAAAGAGACGTGTGACCAAGAATCAATGTGAGCAAAACAAAAATGAAAAGCAAGGCCATGAGCATGATAACGAAAAATATACTTGGAGGAAGTTTTAAAAGAAAGGCACACTACATGAAACTCGACACTGCGGAACACACGAAGCATATTTAAAGCCTAAAGAACATATTCGCTCTGTTGAACCTCACGAAGAACACAAGCTGAATCGCGACACTCTGTTTTCCATAGAACTTCTAGATAAGGACTCAAAGCTTAATCTACTTCAATCCAAACTAGTACAGAGTTGGATTGATATCACACAAGATAATTCTAAACTCATCTCCATATTATTGCTCTGTTGTGATCATTTTTATTACATTACGAGCACTGTGTGCTTCTGTCTGTTTAGAAACACACTGACTCTTAAGCTGAATTGGAGGATACTGAAATCCTCAAACCAAAATATTTATACCTTTGTGTATCCCACATAGAACCGTGGTAGAGGTCTGTGGACCTGGACAGCCTGTGTGCTGTTGTTGTTGCTTTCCCATGTAGAACTGTGGTAGATGTCTGAGGACCTGGATAGTCTGAGTACTGTTGTAAACCCCAATTTAGGGTGTGGATCAAGGTTATATATAAAATATTTGAGAGGACTAAGTCTCATATTGAGACTGAACCTCTTGGTTAAAACTGTTGTGCATATTATTTTTGTCTAAACTAGTTTCAATATTCCACTACTAATTACTTTGAAATTCAAAACTATTTTAAAGTAACTATGATAGTTGAACTAGCAAGTGTTTGTAATTATTTTAAACCAGTAAGTTAGTTTCAAAATCTAGCTTAATATTAAGATTAAGTTAATTGAGAAATAATCAATCTTTGAGAAACTAATTGAACACTTACAATATTTATAAATTCACTACAGTTTAATTTTTTTTATTAATTGAGGGATTTCAATTTAAATATTTTAAATAGAAATTTTTAATAGGAACTCAATTCACTCCCCTATTGAGTATCCACTCTGACCAACATTTGGTATCAGAGGTTGTTGATAAAAGTTTTTCAGAATACCTTGTTTGTAAAAAGTCTTCAACTGTGATTTTAGTTGTGTCTTAAAGATCTTAAATTTCTGTTATTTCTAAATTTTTATATATTTAAATAAATTTGTTAAAATCTAATTATGGATAACAGATTAAAAGGTGTAGCTATAAACATTCCACCCTTCTTTAATGGTGTCAATTATGCCCAAGGGAAAACAAAAATGAAAATCCATTTAGAACGTATGAGATTTGACATTTGGACTGCCATAGAGACTCAGTATATGATTCCAGAAACTGTTATAACTACTTGGGATGAACCTATGAAAGTTGATTAAAATAATAATTTTAAAGAAATGAATGTCATGTATTGTGCTTTAGGAGATGAATAATTTAATCAAATATCTACTTGTAAGATTGCTTATGAAATATGGGGTAATCTGGATATTTCCCATGAGGGAACAACCAATGGTAAGGAAATGTGACTAAATATATACACTATTAAGCATGATAATTTTAAAATGAAATATTATGAATCTATTTTTAATATGTATCTCAGGTTTAATGAGATAGTCAATAAAATGAGCTCACTGGGAAAAGTTGTTCCAGCAAAGGAGAAAATCATGAGGATAATAAGATGCCTACCAGATAGATAAAGAGGAACCTCTATCTCTATACGAGAATCATGTGACATTGGAAAGCTACCTGTCAAGGAGATTATTGGAAAATTGATGATGTATGAAGAAGATTTGAAGGTAAATAAAGAGGAAGATAACGAACCTAAGAAGAAGTCAGTGGCATTTAAGTCTACTGCTTCAAAAAGCAAGGACAAAGAGAAAGTTCACCTAACTGAAGAAAGCTCAACTAGTGAAAATTATGACTCAGACAGTGATGATGAGATGGCTCATATAGCTAGGAGATTCAAGAAATTATATAGAAAGAAGAATTTTTTCAGAAAATCAAATTATAAGGGTATGTATGTGTTGACCCTCCTTTTTCGTCACATTGTCTAAAACAAATGGAAAGGGAAAATGACTTAGCACAAATGGATTCATCCTTTGAAGAAAACATCAAAAATTGACAAAGGCATGAACAAGGATTCAAAATCAGATGTACCACGCAAGTCCCATCAATTTCGTGCAAGTCCACCTGCACGACGCACTATGGTCGCGCAAGTGACTTGCGCGCCCTAAGTGATAACTGCTCGAGGTCTTCTCCTGCCTATAAATAGACCCTGTGGGCCCCCCATTCGTGGAGGATTTTTTCCAGAAACTCAGATTTAATCTCCCGGTGCCCAAGTCTCTTCTCAAATCTTCCAAAACACTTCTAAGGTAATTTCTTACCTAGAATAGAAGATCTAAAGAGGGGGAGGAAGGCCTAAGTGTTGAAACTCATCAACACTTGCACACCTGAGTGTCCAGACCTTAAGGGAAATGGCCACACTTGCGTGCAGCCTTACTCCTTCAACAGAACTTGCACGTCCCTTCTATAGAAGAACCTCAAGAGGATTCTAAAGGACTTAACCAAGAGTCTCTCAAGTATTACCCTGCTGGTTGAACACCGCGCAAGTACTCAACGTGTCGCGCAGGTATACCTGCGCGACCAAGACTTGCGCGCCCATGCAATACATGCGCGCCTGCCAGGACTTGCACGCCCCTGCCTTTTTGGGTGCCCTTCTTTCCCATTTTACCCCTCTTAAGCCATTCCACCTCTCCTATTCAAGATTTAGTCTTCAAGACACTCTTCAAAGCCATTTATGGCATGATTTCTTGATTTTACTTCTTTATCTGAAAGGAATTATGTGGAATATCTCTCAAAACATAGTGATTTACACATCTTTATGTCACTAAAGATTGAGATTTCATTCATTCAAACTTATCCTTTAAGATGAGAGAATCCAAACCTGGTCTTCCTTTTCAGGAATAAGTCCTAGGTCCCTTAAGTTTTTTAAAGTCTCTTAACCTGGGCCTCCTTTTCAAGAGTAAGCCCCAGTCATAATCATTAACCTGGGCCTCCTTTTCAAGAGTAAGTCCCAGTCCCCTAATTTGGGCATCCTCCTTAGGAGTAAGCCCCAAATCCTCATTAACCTGGGCCTCCTTTTCAGGAAGTAAGTCCCAGTCCTCAAATTTGGGCATCCTCTTTAGGAGTAAGCCCCTAGTCCCTTAATTTTCAAATCATTAACATGGGCCTCCTCCTTAGGAATAAGCCCCAATCTTAATTTCCCTTAACCAATAATAATTCCTTTTGATTTGGGATTCCTTCTCAGGAGTAAAACCCAATCATAAGTCCCCTCCTAACTTGGGCATCCTCCTTAGGAGTAAGCCCCAAGATTAGAGTATCCAAATCTCCATGAAGCACATATACCTTTATGGACCCTGTTCATGGATTTCTTCCCTGAAGTAAATCTTAATCCTCATCTATTTTTGGGAAGTCATACATACATAAGCCCCACATCATTTCTTATGATTGCATATTTCATGGCCCAATTGTCTAATTTTTACCAATACCTCTTTTTTCTCACACCGAGCATGACTCACGTGAGCTTAGAGGGTAAAATTAATCCTGACATCCTTCTTTGAGCCATCAATCATAAACATCATACTCTCTTACTCGAACTACGTGGGTTCTGATTCCTTTTCTAAACAAAAGGATACATGGGTAGCCCATCTGCGGGTTCGATCCCAATTCAGAAATAATACATGTCCTTCTGAATGACAATAAACTTCAAGTGCCCCACTGAGTGGCTTTGAAACTAGCATGGTCATCTTAATGACCAAGAGACTTCTATATAAATGTGTCAAAGGATACCATTGAACAATAATCTCTAATAAATATAGATGATTCTCTATCGATGAAGAACCTCAAATACATATAAAAGATTCTCTAAATTTCCTACATATTTGATCATTGATTTTCAGATCTAAAGGAAAAGCTCATTTTATACTTGGTAATGTAATAAGGATTCACGAACATAACTTAAATCTATAAAGAGAGTCCTGGACTAGACAATAATTCCCCTAAAAAAGGTGTGATGAGTCCGACCTCCCATCCTCTTGACCATTGAAAATTCCTAAGCCTCATCAGTCTACAAACTAATGAGTGCCTACCTTTGGAAAGTAGGTCTAAATGGATGTGGAATCATTGGATGTTTCCGATTCTACGAACAAACCTGTTAGAAACCGATCAGAACGTTTGAATCTCCCATCAAGGAGGTCATCCCCTAATTTCGAGGGAAACAAGAAATGGTGAACCCGACGTGAATCCTTAACCAAGTTAAAATGATGTTTTACCTATTTGTTAAGTCCCTATTTAAAACTCAATGAGAGGGCCAACAAACAAAAAAAAAATCATTGACATATGTACTCATTCAAAAGATGTAGTGGCTGAATTTATCTTGATTACGTCTGTTATATCAAATAGGCACTCTTTTCCAAGATCTTCTGTATTTCCATAATGGCTGCTCTCAAATTCACACCTATGAATACTGCTGCTGTAAATTCCACTACTACTACTCCTGCTGGATCGTCGTCCGCTCTAAGGATGATATCACCTACTCAGCGTCTTCAACACTGGGTATCAAACGCACTGGTTAGGGAGTACCGTAAACATGGTACTATCCCAACTCTGGAGGCTACCTGACAAGCCCTCCAAGTGAACAACTCACACCGGTCGTCCAAACAATGATGACCAGTGATCAAGAAGCAGGCGGTGCTGACTACCATCTCCAACCGTTTCGGGTCGTTATCACCGAAACACAATCACAATTTTCTCCCTTATTCTAGGGAGGTGAATGAGAAGGTCCCTCAAGGCCTTAATTCAAGAAGACATGAGTCCTTCCCGAGGGCTCCCACCAACAATCGCCGCCAGACTCGTGCGGAAGTGCACCCTCAACATGATGAGGGTACCGACTCCAGGCGTTTGGATCAGGTTCCTCGAACCCAAGAAAGCAAGATGAACCACCAGAGGCGGAATCCGGTCAACAGTGAGTAGGTTCTCATCTATGCCATCTCCGAAGAAGCCCACCAACCTAACTTGGTGGAAAGCAATGAGCAGGCACATACACCTGTCCAATTTATTTCCGCTGTCCAGCAGACTCGTCTGGCAGCATCACGCCAATCCCGCTAGGAAATTCCGGCAGAGTACTATAGGCAGAAACATACACCTATTTATACATCATCAGCTAGTCAACAGGCTCATATAAATACATATGATGGAGCTCGTCAACTACGTTTGGCGAAGTGTAATCAGCAGGCACATGCACATGCTAGTATTAATCAAGCCTACCAACAGTCTCGCTTGGTATCATTCAGAGAAGTTAGTCGGAAAGCCCCGACAACAAATAGGAGGCAGACTTAACTCTCTTCCCCCACACTTGAGTACTGTCAGGATCCACTGATAGGAAAAGGAGGACAGGAGCAGGCACATACACCTACTCCAAGCCTGGAATAGACGTATATTCCCGTTCCGGCAGCTAAAGTCACAAAACATATTTTATCAATGGTGAAGGAGCAGAAGAAAATTCCTGCTCATGTTCTGGATGCTTGCCAGGATATTATAACAGATTCAGTAGCATCTCAGGGAACGACACATAAATCTATCCCAACCAGTGGATTGACATGTCAACAATTCACTCCGGAGCAGACACACACATCTGTTCCAGTCCAAGAGGGTTATGGGGCATACTCCCCCATATAATACGGACAACCAAGTCAGGCAGATACACCTGGTTTGAGTGGAGATCGTCAGCCTAACCTGGCCATCTTTCCTGATCAGGCACATACACCTGCTCAGAGCAGCCACTTTTGTCAACAAGTGGTTTCCAAAGAGAGGAGGAAGGCGTCTAAGAAAAAGACCTGCCCAGCACAGTCAGGAGATCAAGAGCCAATCCATAACAAGGTCTTGCTCGATGCTGGAGTTCTTGAAGCCCTCAGACAGTTGTCTGTTGGAATTAAAGATTCTACTCACTCATTTCCCAATAGTGGGAACATTAATTCCGAAGGTCTTCAACAGACACTTTCTCATGAAGGCATGCTTCATGACAATTTGGTCGATGTTGAAGTTTCATCTTCAGATGAGAGCCACAGGAACCCTCTGTGTTGTTAGAAGACTAAGGAGCAAGAGATCTCATATTTTTCTGTAACCCACCATGGTGGTCCTCCCCATGATAATGAATTTCGCTGTGAAAGTCCTCTCTGCAGTAGTGATGCACATTTCCCAGAAAATGCTCCATTGGAAAATGTAGTGCCGAGAAATCCCTATTATCTTGAGGCACTTGCAAATGCGAAACCAGTCATGTCTGATGCTTCATCGCTAGCAGGTGAAATACATTCTCAATCAGAAGATAGCCCAGGGTGTAGGTCATTCTCTGAACCACCCCTAAGTCGTGCATCTTCTAGTTTCAATAATTTCCCTACCAATCTTGTTGAATCCGATGAAGCAACAAGGAAACACCAACTCTGGTCAAAACAGTTAGAAGTATATTCATTTAATGATAAAGAGGAAATGCTGAACATGAGAAAACAACTGGAAAAAGGTGAAGTACCAGTCATGTTTTGGCCTCTGGCTGAGTCTCAGTATAACATTCCAAAGATGTTGACGAAAGATGAAATCCATGATATTTGTCTCAACATATGGAAAACTCTTTGTTAATTGATAAATAAGGTATTATCTTATGATGAATATGAAAATCATCTTAAGATAATAGAAGGGTTACAACGTCAGATTGATTTGGTGTCTCTATCAGTCTCTCGATATCCAAAGGCTGAAAAGCAGCAGAGAGCCCTTCAACGTTCATGCCTTGGTGCACTAAGAAGATTGCGTCAGTTAATTGCCAATGCCCCATCTGGTATTCATGTTAGAGGGTGGGGTGTTCATGGAGCACTACATTTCCTAGTGCTTTCCAGTCAGCAAATCCCGCCGAAAATGGTCTCATGCAATGTTATTACCCATGGCCGGCCACATTCAACGGGCTTTGTTTGTAATCAAAAGCTTTCTCAAGAACAGGTTTCAACTAGTTCCTCTCAAAATCAAGCATACAGAGAACAAGTTGTTGAATTACTCTTGCATCAAGCAAACGAGAATATTGAACAGGCCTCTCGTTTGGAGAAAGCATGTCACCAAGTGATAGAAGTGTCAGAAATCATCCAACGGTCTTTTGAACTAGGTGATAAAAGTGGATACAGGTTAATGCATCTAACTAATTTCCGAACTAAAGTTCACAAGATCAGGAGGAATTTTAATAAAGTCTCAGACATAGCATATCAAGAATCACCCCAGCTTGCCAGACCGGGGACTCTTTTAAACCAACCATCGGAATCAATAAATAGGATTTGAGGAGTTGAGTGAGAATAGTAGGAACAACCCCAGTCCACCAGACTGGGGACTTTTTCAAATCATTAATGCCCTCCTCAGAGAATGTCGGTCTTTTATCGATTGGGGAAGAAGCCTCAAGAGGAACGAAGAGCCAAATTATCAGGAGATTCCCTCCAAATTATGGCTCATCAAGATCTTCCTAAGGGATTGAATCAACAAAAGGCAATGTCTCATCAGAGACATAGAGGAAGACAATATCACAGAAATGCTGATAGAAGGGATGCGATGTGTTATGCATCAATCAATTTCATCAATTCCGTTGTTACTAATCCACCAGATGAGGCTCACTCAGGGGACTTAGATGAAGAGGTTCCTGCTCAAGAAGATGTACGCACCGATACAAATGAAGAAGGTGTGCGTACACGAAATCAAAGGATTACTCAGAACTTAAGTAATCATTCGAGTAACCCACTTCCCCATCTCCTAAAAGGATACAACAAAGGGAAGGGAAAGAATTAGGTTACATATCCTTCCTATGGAGAAGGCCAATATCTCTCACTAGAGCAAAGGTTTTCACAACAGGAGAAAGAAATGAAAGAATTAAGGAGGTTGAATACAGAAATACTCCAGAGTAGTCTTCTTCTTAAGTGTGCTGGAGTCAGTCAGCCAAAGGAATTTTTTGTAACTACAGAGATGGATCAGGAATATCCTCCTCTATCAATACACCATCACAGTTCTAATCCTGTGGGTCAAGTGCAACAACAGTTGAAAGTGGTACCATCAGTTGCAGCACCAACCACCACATCTGTCCAAGATCCAATCATTGCACCTACCCAAGACCAAGTTCAACCGGACGTTTCTCAAAAGTTAATAACTACTATTGAGTCATTAACAGTATGGTTAGAAACTATGGAAGGGAAACGTGCGCAGGTTCAACCAGAAAAGAAAGTTTACCCTGAATGGGTAGATTCAATCTCTCCTCCATCCAGTTTTGGAAACCTTTTATTCCCTACTTTCAATGGATCAGGCGACCCTGAACAACATTTGATGCATTACGTATCTTGTTTCAATCCTATGATGGGAACTCCGGAGCAGAAAGAAGTAGTGAAACTCAGATGCTTTGTGCGAAAATTGCAAGGACCAGCTTTTTTCTGGTATACAAGCTTGCAATCCCAGTCAATTATCGGATGGGAGGATCTTCGCCAAAAATTCCTTCTTCAGTTCAGCTCAACTTTGCCAAAGACGACAGTTTTCGATCTTACAAACTGTAAGCAAAGGGAGAATGAAAGAGTCTCTGATTTCATTGCTTGCTAGAAGGTATTAACATATTCCCTGAGCTTAGCACTCCCTCAAGAGGAACTGTTGCCAATATATGTGGCAAATCTGCGTGAAAAATTACGCATGCCGTTGATTCCTATGAAATACACAGGAGGGTTTTGAGACCTTACTTCAATCACTCAGCAGATTGAAGATTCCCTTATATAGGCTAAGGCTAAATCTCGTGTAATTCCATCAACTCCAGGAAGGAGAATGGGTAAAGAATAAACTGCTATAGTTATGCTTAAACAAGCGCCTATACCTATTTCTACTTCAAAACCTTCATCTTCTCAAAGGGCTCCACCTCCTGAGCGCCAACAACAAAGGCCGTTTCATCCAGATGATCAAAGAGATCAAAGACGAAAACAATTTGAGGATTTTAAGAGAAAAACATACTCTTTCCGAAATGAACAATTTCCTGGTTATTTCATTTCGGATCTGGAAAAAAACTTGGTTCAATTACCAATGCCCAAGAGGCCAAACAATAAAGGAGATGAAGACCATCCCAATTATTTCCCTTTTCCTCAAATGTTGGGGCATCCCATCCAGGAGTGTTTTGTCTTCAAAGACCTCCTGCAAAAGATGGTCGACTCGGGACAAGTCAAACTGAAAGGTTCTTCAACTCAGGTAGCATGTGTTATTGCTACAGTTCTAGAGGAAGAAGGTGAATAGAAAGAAGTCAAAAGAAAAAATGCACAGAAGTATGATGATTGGATGGTCAGAAAGACAATCAATCGAACTCATGCTATTTTGAAAACACAATTAAAGAAACAAATTGTGTCTTCTTCCATGAATGTTGCGGCAAAACCCTCTTTGTTAGAGGGAAAGTCCTCAAAGAAGTGGCATGATTCAAAGAAAGAAAAAGAATCAGAAGAAGATGAGTATATGTAAAAGCCTAAGTTGTCTTTGACTCTGGCAGACTTCATGCCATCCAGTTCAAAGCCACGGGCACCACCCCACCAAACGGCACAGCCTAAATAGGCTAATCAGGCAGAGTCTTCATCGTATGAAGAGTTAATCTTCAGTTCTGTTAATATGATTCAATTAACAGATCCATATGCCAGTCGCAGTTTCAATTTCTATGAGCCTGAATTCCCTGTATCAAACAAGGGAATCAGAGGAAGTTTCAGAGGCTCAAGATACAGGGGAAGACGTGGATTTTTCAGAAGCCACTACTCCAATTCTACCCCTATTAGAACTGTGTATGCAACAGAAACTCGTGGTAGAGCCCTTCAGCGAGCTCAGAAAGAACACAAAAGTTCATCTACCAATAGCAAATTCAGTCCTGGAACAGTTATTTTGGAAGAACGATTGAAGGTTCCATCTTCTTCCCCTCAGAAAGTAAATGGATATAATCGGTCTAATCTTCCAAAACCAAGGATGTTTCCAACTCCTATCCCAATACAAGATGCATCAACTTCCAAAGCATCTGCTTCCAAGGTACCTGCTAAACCACATATTCATGTTGGGAAACACAGACCTCTGGATCAAAAGTATGATATATTGAAACACTTGGACCAAGTACCAGCCAAGTTATCAATTCTGGATGCTTTGAATCTGTCAAAAGATCTTCAGGAAGCATTCATCGAGGCTCTTTCAAGTCCTCAGGAGTTTGAAACTGAAATTGTTGCAGCTGAAGTCTATCACGTAGAGAATAATCCTGCAGAATGCCATGCAATAATATCTTTTACTGATGAAGATAAAGATGATGTTGTGCATGGGCATATCAGACCTTTGTACTTATCTGGCAAGGTCAATGGTGTAGACGTCAGAAGAGATTTCATTGACAATGGTTCAGGAGTCAACCTCATGCCCATTCTTACACTTCATCGATTGGGCCACACAGAATCTGAATTATCTCCTTCTACCATGATGTTACAAGGATATGATAAAAATGAACAAGAACCACTGGGTGAAGTTACACTCAGAAATCAGTTTGGAGATATTGTATCAAATTAGGATTTCATGATTGTTAATCAAGACTCAGCTTTCAACATCTTGCTTGGAAGACCCTGGCTACATTAGCATGCGGCTATCCCTTCATCATACCATCAATGTATCAAATACTGATTTGATGGTAATGTTGGAAAATTGTATGGTGATAAGGCCCCGTTCAAGACATGTGAGTCTCAATACATTGAGGCAGAATTCTATCACATGAAGGGAAGGGAGAAATCCATAAAAAAGGAAATTACCAAAATTATTGCTCCATATGGTTTGGAGAAGATTCCAGTAAATCCATTTACACATGTGAGTACAGATTATGTGTTGCCTATCAGTCAAATTGACAATATAGTCCCAAATCAAAATGCTCTTATGGAATGATCCATAATGCCAATTACGGAAATCGAGCCAGACAACATGGGAGAAATTGGTAACCCACCAAGTAGTGATGAAAGCACAAATGGTGATGTCTTCATTTAATCTGCTGAAATCCAACAAGTCTATACTTCACCAATTAGGCTAGAAGGAGTTATAGCAACATCAGAGGTGAAAATGATGTCGATTATCAATCCATCATCTCCTCTTTGTTACCCAAATAAGACCCTTCATCATCAATAGGGTTGGAAATGGAAGCTTCCTCTTCAAAATGTGCAAATTTTGACATCTCTTCTGATCATGAAAATTCTGCTTTTTTATCTACTATGCAAGTAGAAATGGAAGAAATAACACATGATAAAGAAGAAGAGGAAGATCTCAGAGATGCTCCTCCAGCATTTGAAGAGGGTATCTCTACCACTGTGGATGAACTCAGAGAAATAAATCTGGGTACAAAGGAAGATCCACGCCCCACTTTATTCAGTGCAGCCATGACCCTTGATGAGAAAGAGATGTATATTTCTTTTCTAAAGAGAAATAGAGATATTTTTGCTTAGATCTATACAAAAATGCCCGGGTTTGATCCTGATGTTGCTACTCATCATTTGGGTTTACTAGAAGAACATCGAGGATTTAAACAAGTCGCGAGAAGAAAACACCCAACTTATGATTCTAAAATTGAAGCTGAAGTGGATAAGCTTATCAAAGCTAACTTCATCAGAGAAGTTCGTTATCCCAAGTGGTTGGCTAATATTATCCCTGTAAAGAAGAAGAATGGACAAGTTAGAGTTTGCATCGATTTCAGAGATCTTAATTGGCACTGTCCTAAGGATGATTTCCCAGTTCCAATTACATAAATTTTAATTGATGCAATAGCTGGCTATGAAGCACTTTCCTTTATGAATGGATATTATGGAAATAATCAGATCCGAATGGCCCTAGAAGATGGGGAATCCACAGCTTTTAGAGCCCATCAGGGTGTGTTTTGTTACCGGGTAATGCCCTTTGGCTTAAAGAATGCAGGTGCAACATATCAACGTGCCATGCATCGTATCTTCAAACCCTTATTAGGTAAGTTTGTTGAATGCTATGTAGACTATTTGGTGGTTAAATCCAAACAACGTTCTAATCACTTGGCTGATTTGGAAGTCATATTCCGCAAGCTTCGGCAACATAATTTGAAGATGAACCACTTAAAATGTGCTTTTGGGGTAACCTCAGGAAAATTTCTTGGCTTTTTTGTATGCCATCATGGTATTGAAGTTGATCTTGAGAAGACCAAGTCCATCCTTGGTATGTCACCTCCTCAAAATTTGAAAGAATTAAGAGGACTTCAAGGACACTTAGCCTATATTTAGCGTTTCATCGCCAATTTGGCAGGCAAAAGTTTACCCTTTACCAAATTGATGAAGAAGGGAGTCACTTAACAGTGGACTGAAGAATGTCAAGAAGAATTCGATATTCTCAAGAAATACCTCTTGAGTCCACCGGTACTCATGCCACCTATTGAAGGGAGACCCCTTATTCTCTACGTGACAGCTCTAGAGAGATCATTGGGTGCCTTTCTTGCTCAAAAGAATGATGCTGGGAATGAAAACAGCCTCTACTATCTCAGTCGAACTATGCTTGAAGCAGAAACCTGGTATTCAACTATTGAGAAGTGCATCCTGGCATTAATCTTTGCAGTTCAGATGTTGATACACTACCTGCAACATCACGAGGTCCAATTGGTATCTCGCAATAACCCGCTCAAATTCATCCTTAGTCGTCCAATGCTTACAGGATGTCTAGCAAGGTGGGCAGTTATTTTGCAGTAGTTTGACATTTAGTATGTGTCTCAAAAGGCGATAAAGGGCCAAGCTCTGGCTGATTTCATGGCTGAACACCCTTAAGTGGAAGACACGTCTTCAGATATTGAACTCCCTGACGAGGAAGTCTTCTCTATTCAATAAAGTCCTCAAGCATGAGAAATGTATTTTTATGGTGCTTCCAGAAGTCCAACATGGAAGAAAATGGAAAATCCTAAATTCAACAAAGTTGGCTTAGGAATTGTGCTCATTTCTCCAGAAAAGGCAGTGTTACCTTATTCCTTATTATTGTGGGAAGGTGGTACCAATAATGAAGCCGAATACCAAGCTCTTATCACAGGCTTGAAGTTAGCGCTTCAAGCACAAGTGAGTCACTTAAAGGTGAAAGGTGATTCAGACTTGGTAATCAAACAAGTCAATGGGGATTATGCCATCAGAAAAGAAGAACTAATCCCTTTGTATGATTATGTCAGAGAGTCAATGGCGTAATTCCCTTCAGAACCGACATTTTCTTATGTCCCAAGATCACAAAATGCTCAAGCTGATGCGCTGGCTAATATAGCCACAACTCTGGAAGATCCAAATCGGGACGAGACAACCATCAGTATTGCCCAATGTCGTGCAATATCACCATATGTTCGAATCAGAACAGATGAAATTAATGAAATTAGTCCCATTCCTGAAACGTATGGTCATACTACAGGATGGATTTCACCTATCATAGATTACCTTCAAAATGGAACACTTCCACCTGATAGAGCTGAGAAAGAACAAATCTGGCGACGTGTGGTCAATTTTACTCTTTATGATAGCCCATACCACCTAGAGAAAATTCTCTACAAATGTGGTTTTGATGGAGTTCTCTTCAGATGCATTGATGGTGAAGAGATAATGGCTATCATGAAAGAAGTGCATACAGGAGTCTGTGGTGCCCACCAGTCTGGACATAGATTGTCTGATCAAATTCGAAGGCTTGGATACTTTTGGCCTTCAATGATACAAGATTGTGTTGATTTCACAAAAAAGTGTCATTCATGCCAAGTACATGCCAACTTCATTCATCAATCTCCAGAGTTGCTTCATACAGCTAAATACTCATGGCCATTTTCCACATGGGGAATGGATGTGGTGGGACTTTACCCTTCGGCTACGACCAAGCAGTTTATGTACATTCTTACTGCTACTGACTTCTTTTCCAAATGGGCAGAGGTAATACCTCTCAAGGAAGTTAGCTCTAAATGCGTTGTTAGCTTCATCAAGTCTAATATCATTACCAGATTTGGTGTCCTTCATACCATAGTGACGGACAATGGCACCAACTTCTGTTCATCCGAGGTGAATAAATTGTATCAAGAATACAACATCAAATCCAACCATTCATATCGGTATCATGCAGCAGCCAATGGCCAGAAAGAAGCCTTCAACAAGACTCTTTCAAATATACTGCAAAATATGGTGGATAAAGATAAGAATTAATGGCCTGATAAACTCTTTCATGCTTTATGGGCTTATCGGACTACCACCCGCACTGCAACACGATCAACTCCATATTCATTGGTATATGGAACAGAAGCAGTCTTGCAAATTGAAGTTCAATTACCCTCGCTTCGAGTAGCCATTTGTGATCAGTCATCTACAGATGAGCAATCTCAAAAGAGATTGAATGAATTGGAATGGTTAGATGAGAAAAGATTGTGCACTTTGCACCACTTGGAAGTCTATCAGAATCGAATAGCACAAGCTTTTAACAAAAAATTTCGTCTTCGTTCATTCACTCAGGGAGAATTGGTATTAGTTCTCAGAACTCTAATGATACCAGGAAAGAAAGATCCCAAGCTTGAGCCAAAATGGGAAGGACCTTACTCAATACATAAGGTCTACTCTAATGGAGCTTATTCATTAATCTCGATGGATGGAGAACTCATCACTACTCCAACTAATGCCAGATTTTTGAAGAAGTATTTCGTATAAACTGAAAAGTACCCCTTATTGTCCTTGCTATATGATGTTAAAATATACAGCAATGGTCCAATATGACCTTAAACTGCAACTTGGTCCAACATGACGTTAAACTGTGTCTTCAAAATGGTCCAGTATGACCTTAAACTGCACCATGGTCCGATATGACCTTAAACTACACCACCGTCCAGCAAGACGTTATACTTCACCATCAATGGTCCATACATATGACTTTAAACTATTTGTACATTCGTCCCACATGATGTTAAACTATGAAAAAGTTCCCTAAATGGTCCAGTATGACCTTAAACTGCATCATCAACGGTCCATGCATATGACCCTAAACTATTTGCAAGTCCCTTACGTCCAGCAAGACGTTAAACTGTGACGTCCTAATTACATGACACTAAACTGTATAGAAGTCCCTTACATCCAAAAATATGTTAAACTACATAACCATCCACGGTCCATGCATATGACCTTAAACTATTTGCACTTTCATCCAATATGATGCTAAACTGTGGAAAAAAGTCCCTAATTTGTCCTCACTACATGACATTAAACTGCACAGTCCTCCTTATGTCCAACAAGAAGTTAAAATATGTCTCCTTCATCGTCCTTTCCATATGACGTTAAACTATACAACAACAGTCCATACATATGACCTTAAACTATTTTTTATTCCTTTCGCCCAACATGACGTTAAATTGTATTGTCCCCATCGTCTTAACTACATGATGCTAAACTATACAGAATGTCCTTGATGCATCTTACATGACGCTAAACTTTACTTTGTCCCTGATACATGACATTAAACTGTGTAGCACCAATTGTCCTAATTGCAAGACTTTAAACTACATAGTCTCTTCATACGTCCTACATGACATTAAACTGTGTATCGTTAAGGTTGTTGCTACCTCTTGTTTCTCACACCGAGTATGACTCATGTGATCTTAGAGAAAACCTCAACCATAACACTCTCTCTGGGCTACTAATCATGTTTAAGTCCCAACAACATCATTTTTAGGTCGTTTTCCTCAAAAAAAACTTGACCATTAATTCATTCTTTAATTGAACTATGCAGACTTTGATCCTTGCCTTCCAGACTGGGTACGTAGGCAATCTCCCAAGGTTCAAGCCCAAAATCAATCTCCTCACATCGGTTCACCTCCATATTATATGATGTTGGTTCATGAAACCGCCCTTAGAATCAATATCTTTACATTTGATTCACTTTCGTCCTTGTTATACAATGTTAAACTATACAATACTTTTGTCCAGTATGACAATAAACTATAATATTCTCTAATATCCTCACTTAAGAGGGAACCATTATTTAAATTGATTTTTTAATAATGTTTCATTTCAAAAGACTACGTGAATACATGGCAATGCCTAAACCTTTTATCTTGGGTTAAACCATTAGTGTACTAAAGTCCCCTTTCACCCTTCACATGTACGAACCAAATTTGTATAGAGGGTATTTCTAGAACTACATGGGTTTGATTCCCATCCTTATAGGATACGTAGGAATGTTCGAGTGTCCCTCAAATCCATCCCCAAGTCTTTTGGGCCTAACCCCAAATTTCACTTTCAGTCTCTTGGCTGAAAAGTCCCCATGAAAACACACACTGTGTATTCATTATTATGGTCCGAGCTCTATGACCCTAAACTAAGATCTCTCATACTTTCATCCTGCACGACGTTAAACTATATTTCAAGAACTGCGTGGGCTAGATTACCATCCTTATGGGATACGTAGGAACGTTAAAGTTTCCCTCAAATCCAGCCCCAAGTCTTTTGGGCCTAACCCCAAATTTCACTTTCAGTCCCTTGGCTGAAAAGTCCCCATGAAAACACACACTGTGTATTCATTATTATGGTCCGAGCTCTATGACCCTAAACTAAGATCTCTCATACTTTCATCCTGCACGACGTTAAACTGTATTTCACGAACTACATGGGCTTGATTCCCATCCTTATTGGATACTTAGGAACGTTAGAGTGTCCCTCAATTCCAACCCCAAGTCTTTTGGGCCTAACCACAAATTTCACTTTCAGTCCCTTGGCTGAAAAGTCCCCATGAAAACACACACTGTGTATTCATTATTATGGTTTGAGCTCTATGACCCTAAACTAAGATCTCTCATACTTTTGTCCTGCACGATGTTAAACTATATTTCAATAACTACGTATGGCTTGATTCCTATCCTTATGGGATACGTAGTGAAGTCCAAAATTTCAATTCAGGACCCAGCCACAACATGATTATGGTTAGCATTGATCTGTGTATCTTTATATACATTGGACAATACCCATCTTTATGTGTCATAATCCTAACCTTAAATATTTTCATATCTTCATAACCCTTTTCATGACTTTTAGTCACAAAAATTTCAAACTTCTGAGAATTATTTTGCCTGACTATGCAGCACGTGCCCATAGGCGACCTTGTATAAACAGTCTACATAACAGACTTGTCAGCCGAAAGATACTATTATTTGACTATGCAACCAATGCCCTTAGGTGGCCCTGCATAATTCAACCCCCTAACGGCTTTGTTGGATAGTGGTAACTTCATTCTTGGTAAGAATGCCTCTTTTGTCCTTATTTGTCTTAAATGACGGTATGTAGGGATCCGCAAAAATAAACATCCATAACATATTTGTCCCATGTCATTTTTCCTGATCTAAAAGTATTTAAGTCTATGGTTTATATTCTCCTTCCCTATGCTTGGGTCAGACCTTTTTAGAAGTAATATCCATCCAGTTCTTCGATAATCTTGTTTGGAAATATCTTATCCATATTCAAGTACCTCTTTCCATACAACAAACTCTATACTTTAGAATATTTGAATCTCCATAAACTTTCACTGGCTTTTTTAGCACTAGGAAAGTAAATTTTTGAGAGTTATTTTACCTAACTATGCAGCACGTGCCCATAGGCGGCCTTGCATAAATAGTCTACATTATAGACTTGTTAGCCAAAAGATACTATTTTATTTAACTATGCAGCCAATGCCCTTAGGTGGCCCTACATAATTCAACCCCCTAATGGGTTTGTTAAATAATGGTAACTTCATTCTTGGAAACTACTTCTTCTAATGCCTTTTAGCTCATTATCATGTCATTTCTCAGATTCAAATATTCTTAAGTCATAGCTTACATATTTTCCCTCATACTTGAGTATGGTAATATGTTTTCAGATGAATTTTCAAGGAATTGAGTCAATTCTAGTCCATTTCGGTCAAATCTATTTCGACCTTAAACATTAGCCTTTTTATGTCCGACGTGCATGACTTTAAACTGCCCAAAAAAGACAAAGGAACTCTGAATAAAAGTCAAGTTCCAGCTCACTAAATATACATTTTGTATGATTTAGGTAATATTGAGAAATTAAAAGATTCAAATTTTGTAGGGTTATTTATAATAATCCTAGTAAAAATCAAACTATGCTTACAAGGCCCATTGGCTTAAGTAAATCTAAAGCATGTAGCAAAAAATAATGCATGTACAAATGATTGAAGATGAAAGTGTTTTTCATTGATACATAGGAGATAGAAGGACATCCACAAACTAGAGTCTCTTCTCTTTTTTAAGAATTACAAGAGGCTTTCAACATAACTCTTCATTTGATTTATGGTATCCCGAGCTTCATCAAAAACCACCTGGAATTCATTCATTCAACTGGACACAATAAGAGATGTAGTAATACCAGCTCTTCTTGGAACAGTTGTAAAAGGATGTTCTTGAGTGCGGTTTGAGAAAATTTTCTGCTGATCAAACAGTGACTCTGTTTCTGTCCAAGATACTTGGAAGATGGATACATGGATTTGAGAATGGAGCATTGGAAGTAAAGATCCATTTGGAGAGAGTACTCTTTTCAGATATTGCTCTAATGCCATGTTTGTCTTTTCTCCACCAACCGGCAGCGGAAAACATTTCAGCCCATGGGTTTTCCATTTTCATATCTGCAAGGAAATGGCATGGAAGGAGAATTTGAAAGTTCACACCATTGTTGTTTCTCTTAATGCACAACATAACTGAAATAGAGGAGTAGCAGTGCAGCTGCATTTCAGGCGTGTAGTTCTTTGCATTTGGAACATTAACTCCTTGCAGATGACCATAGCCATACAAGGATAGGTAGATGCTCTGTGGGAAATTAAGATGATATTTCTTCAAGTACCTAGCCAAATCTGGGAGAGTGCTGTCGCATATATCATAGTAATCGTGACCATTGATGTTCATCATATCATCAATCCACTTGCTAGCCAGTTCATCATCCATTCCAATTCCGGGTCTAAAATCCATTGATTCTGCACAAGAGTTGAATAAATTAATTCTTAAATGGATTGATTTTTCATAAATTTTTTGAAGAAATTTGAAAAAATGGATAAGGAATTAAGGCGCGCAAGTATGGATGTGTCGCGCAAGTATGGATGTGTCGCGCTAGTGTAAATGTGCCACGCAATTTTTTGTCGTGCATGTGTCACCGTGCAAGTCCTATTACCTTGAGAGCAGCACGACGACGAAGAAAAAGTAGAAATAAGAGACTTGCATGGTGAGATCTCGAGAATTCGGAATCAGATGCTACGCGCGGCCAAAGACCGTGTATTTATAGGCCAGAGGGCTTATCTGCGCACCGTACCCCTGCGCTCTAGCCATGCACGACTCAAACCTGCGCGCCACCCTCTGCACCCTGACAGACTTGCGCACTGCCTTTCCTTTTGTTTTCTCAAATTCCTCAGAGTCAAATCCTCATTTCTATCGGATCCAACTCTGAGGGGGGACTTTTGTTGATGCTCCTTTTTCGTCACATTGTCTAAAAGGAATGGAAATGGAAAATGACTTAGCACAAATGGATTCATCCTTTAAAGAAAACATCAAAAATCGACAAAGGTATGAACAAGGCTTCAAAAGTAGATGTACCGCGCAAGTCCCATCAATGTCACGCAAGTCCACTTGAGCGATGCCCTATGGTCGCGCAAGTGACTTGTGCACCCTAAGTGATAACCGCTCGGGGTCTTCTCCTACCTATAAATAGACCTTGTGGGCCCCCCATTCGTGGAGGATTTTTTCCAGAAACTAAGATTTAACCTCCTGGCGCCCAAGTCTCTTCTAAAAGCTTCCGAAACACTTCTAAGGTAATTTCTTACCTAGAACGGAAGATCTAAAGAGGGGGAGGAAGGCCTAAGTGTTGAAACTGATCAAAACATGCGCGCCTGAGTGGCCAGCCCTTAAGGTAAATGGCCACACTTGCACGCAACCTTACTCCTTTAACAGAACTTGCACTTCCCTTTTCTGGAAGAACCTTAAGAGGATTATAAAGGCCTTAACCAAGAGTCACTCAAGTATTACCCTTATGGTTGAACACCGTGAAAGTACTCAACGTGTCGTGCAGGTATACCTGCGTGACCAAGACTTGCGCGCCCACGCAGTACCTGCGTGCCTTCCAGGACTTGTGTGACCTTACCTTTTTGGGTGCCCTTCTTGCCCATTTTACCCCTCTTAAGCCATTCCACCTCTCCTATTCAAGATTTAGTCTTCAAGACACTCTTCAAATCCATTTATGGCATGATTTCTTGATTTTAATTCTTTATCTGAAAGGAATTCTGTTGAATATCTCTCAAAACATAGTGATTTACACATCTTTATGTCACTAAATATCGAGATTTCATTCATTCAACCTCATCCTTTAAGATGAGAGAATCCAAACCTGGGCTTCCTTTTTAGGAATAAGTCCCAGGTCCCTTAAGTTTTTTAAGTCTCTTAACCTGGGCCTCCTTTTCAAGAGTAAGCCCCAGTCATAATCATTAACCTAGGCCTCCTTTTCAAGAGTAAGTCCGAGTCCCCTAATTTGGGCATCCTCCTTAGGAGTAAGCCCCAAATCCTCATTAACATGGGCCTCCTTTTCAGGAAGTAAGTCCCAGTCCTCAAATTTGGGCATCCTCCTTAGGAGTAAGCCCCAAGTCCCTTAATTTTCAAATCATTAACATGGGCCTCCTCCTTAGGAATAATACCCAGTATTAATTTTTCTTAACCAGTCATAATTCCTTTTGATTTGGGATTCCTTCTCAGAAGTAAAACCCAATAATAAGTCCCCTCCTAACTTGGGCATACTCCTTAGGAGTAAGCCCCAAGATTAGAGTATCCAAATCTCCATGAAGCACATATACCTTTATGGACCTTGTTCATGGATTTCTTCCCTAAAGTAAATCTTAATCCTCATCCATTTCTGGGCAGTCATACATACATAAGTCCCACATCATTTATTATGATTGCATATTTCATGGACCAATTGTCTAATTTTTACCAATACCTCTTGTTTCTCACACCGAGCATGACTCAGGTGAGATTAGAGGGTAAAAGTAATCATGACATCCTTCTTTGAGCCATCAATCATAAACATCATACTCCCTTACTCGAACTACGTGGGTTCTGATTCCTTTTCTAAAAAAAATGATACGTAGGTAGCCCATCTGAGGGTTCGATCCCAATTCAGAAAGAATACATGTCTATCTGAATGACAATAAACTTCATGTGCCCCACTGAGTGGCTTTGAAACCAGCATGGTTATCTTAATGACCAAGAGACTTCTATATAAATGTGTCAAAGGATACCATTGACCAAGAATCTCTAATAAATATAGACGATTTTATATCGATGAAGAACCTCGAATACATATAAAAGATTCTCTAAATTTCCTACATATTTGATCATTGATTGTCAGATCTAAAGGAAAAGCTCATTTTATACTTGGTAATGTAATAAGGATTCACGAACATAACTTAAATCTATAAAGAGAGTCCCGGAATAGACAATAATTCCCCTACAAAAGGTGTGATGAGTCCGACCTCCCATCCTCTCGACCAATGCCAATCTCTAAGCCTCATCAGTCTACAAACTAATGAGCACCTACCTTTGGAAAGTAGGTCCAAATGGATGTGGAATCATTGGATGTTTACGGTTCTACGAACAAACCCGTTAGAAACCGATCAGAACATTTGAATCTTCCATCAAGGAGGTCATCCCCGAATTCTGAGGGAAACAACATGACCAACAAGGTAATTGAAAGAGATATCGGAAGAAAGCTGATAAAAATGATGATATAATCTATTATGAATGTAAAAGGAAAGGACATGTTAAGGATGACTGTCCAAAATTGATGTTTAAGAATAAATATGATTATAAGGACAAAAAATATAAGAATGATATGAAGGTAACATGGAGTGATTCTAAAGACAGCTCAAGTGGATTTGAAGCTTCTAATTCTGAAGAAAAGAATCATGCCAACATGTGTTTCAAGACTAAAACATCTAAGGTACCTGTTTCCCCTATGCTGAATGATTACTATTTTAGGAATTAAAGTGATTCAAATAATGATGATAATATGTATAAATCTGAAGTATTTGAATACTGTAATATGTTAGAAGATACATTTAATGAGCTAAAAGATAATTACAAATCATTAAAGAAATAGTATACCTTGTCTAGTACTATTAAATATGATCTTAATATAGAAAAGGAAAAGAATGATCAACTATTAATGGAGAATACTAAACTCAAATTTTCTAAAGAGAAACTTAGAAAATACTTAGAGATGTTCACAAATGGAAAGAATACTCTAAATTAAATGCTTGGAAAACAAGTTGCACAAAAGTATACTACCGATTTAGGATACCAACCTGGATAGAGGCATATTTTTAAGAATAAATTTATTCCAAAATATGGACATTATGTTTCTAGTTCAAGTTCTTGAAACTCTTATGCTCTATCTATCTATTAAAATTCTTATAGACCAAACAATGTTTACTTATCGAAATCATTTGAATCTTCTAATTATAGGGAACCCATTAGAAAAACATGGGTGCCTAAAGTTTTACTTGCTAACCTTTCTAGACCCAAGAAAATCTGGGTACAAAAAATATCATCTATCTAAACTTGTTTTGTAGGAAACTTTCTTGAAAAGTTCCTATAGGAATATATAGTACTTTGATAGTGTATGTTCAAGGAATATGATAGGAGACTACTCATGATTTAATAGATTAATCAAAGTTGATAGACGAAATGTCACCTTTGGGGATAAATCAAAAGGAAAAATCATCAGCTTAGGCCAGAATGGTAATACTGATTCAATTTTAATTTCTAAAGTACTATTTTTTTATGGATTAAAATACAACCTACTAAGTATTTCTTAGTTGTGTGATGATGGTTTCAATGTAAAATTTGAAAATGATCCATGTAATTTTTTTAATTCTAAAAATGTTTTGTTATTTACTGCATTAAGAAATGAAAATGTTTGTGCTATAGATTTGAATTCTTTAGCTAAACAAAATGTTACTTGTTTAAATTATTTTCCTAAAGAATCCTGGCTATGGAATAAAAGACTAGGAAACTATAATGTACACTAAATTAGCAAACTATGTAGGAAAGGTTTATTTAGAGACTTACCTAAACTGAAATTCACATTTAACAAAGTGTGTAATCCTTATCAAAAGGGAAATAACACAAAGTTTCTTTCAAATAAAAGAAAGAAGTTTCTACTTCTCAACCTCTGGAGTTCACATGGATTTGTTTGGACCATCAAGAGTTTCAATTCTAAATGGGAAGCACTATATTTATGTTCTTGTAGATGATTTTTCAAGGTACACTTGGGTATAATTTCCTGTTCAAAAAAGTGAAGCCTGTTCTTTTTTATAAAATATTCGAAGTCTGTAGAAAACGTTAGTGGACTTAGGATCAATACCTTGAGAAGTGATCATGGACGTGAGTTTGGAAATCAGGAGTTTGAATCTTATTTCTCACATAATGGCTATAGTCACAACTTCTCTGCTTCTAGAACACATCAACAGAATGGTGTAGTAGAAAGAAGAAATAGGACTCTTCAAGAGATTGCTAGGACAATGATCAATGAATATGGTTTGCCAATTTAATTTTTGGCTGAAGTTGTTAATATAGCCTGTTACATTATCGATAGAGTATTGATTAGACCAATTCTTAAAAAGACCCCTTATGAGCTTTAGAACAATAGGAAGACTAAGGTTAATTACTTTAGAGTTTTTGGTTGAAAAGTTTTTATCCTTAATACTAAAGATAATCTCGATAAATTTTCTTCCAAAAATGATGAAGGAATTTTCCTAGGTTACTCAATATTGAGTAAATCCTATAGAGTATTCAATAAGAGAACCAAATGTGTGGAAGAATATTTACACATCAAATTTTATGAAACTTATCTGCATGAACCTAAGACCCCTCTTGAAAATCTTGAAGGAGATATGTCCATTATAAACCTTAATAAAAAAAATAGTGAACCTGTCGTTAAGACAAACAGTTCTGAAAATTTTCCAGAACCTGTTTCTATAGAACCCAAACTTGTAAATGAAATTGAAATTTCTAGCCCCACCTTCTCTAAACCAACTAGGACCCTTAAAAATCATTATTTAGATGCTGTAGTAGGATATTTGGGTAGAGGGACACAAACTAGAGCTTCTCTGAGAAACCAGGTTGAACATCAAGATTTTCTTTCACAGCATGAACCTAAAAATATCAATGATGCAATCAATGATGAATTTTGGGTGATGAATGTGCAAGGAGAACTTAATCAGTTTGAAAGGAACAAAGTTTTGAAACTTGTTGACAGACCTAAGGAATCTTTGACCATAGGCACTAAATGGGTGTTTAGGAATAAAGTTGATGAAGCTGGTAACATAGTTAGAAACAAGGATAAACTATTTGAACAAGGCTATATTCATGAAGAAGGAATTGACTATGAGGAGACCTTTGCACTAGTATCCAGACTTGAATCCATCAGAATCCTGCTTGCCTATGCTGCACATTTGAATTTCAAACTATATCAAATGGATGTTAAGAGTGAATTATTAAATTGGAATATAGCTGAGGATGTTTTTGTTGAACAACCCCCTGGATTTACAAACCCCAATTTTCCAAATCATATTTTTAAACTATCAAAATACTTATATGGTTTGAATCAAGCTCCACGAGCTTGGTATGATAGATTGAGTACTTTTCTTATTTACAAAGGTTTTACAAAAGGAATATTTGGTCCTATCCTTTTTATAAAACGAATTTCTAATGATTTTTTAGTTGTTAAAATCTATGTAGATGACATTCTTTTTGGATCTTTGAATAATTCTTTATGTGTTGATTTTTCTAAAATGATGCAAAAAGAATTTGAAACGAGTTTAATGGGAGAACTGAAATATTTTCCTGGATTTCAATTTTTTCAAAATGAAAATCTTATTATTTTAAATCATAGTAAATATAAAAAGGATCTTCTAAAATGTTTTGTATTGGATATCACTAAAAGTAGTGACACTCCCACGAGTACCACTTGTACGTTGGATCTTGATAAATATGGAAAATATGTTGATCAAACCACTTATATAGGAATGATTGGAAGTTTACTCTACTTAAATACTAATCGTCCTGACATTTTGTTTAGTGTGTGTATGTGTTCTCGTTTTCAAGAAAACCCTAAGGAATCTCATTTAAATGATGTAAAGAGAATTTTCAAATACCTCAAGCATACACCCAATTTAGGACTGTTTTATCCTAAAGGACAATCATTTGAATTAGTTATTTATTCTGATTTTGACTTCAGTGGCTGTAAGTTAGATAGAAAAAGCACCTCTGGAAGTCACCTTTTAGGCAAGTCACTAGTATCATGGTGTGGTAAGAAACAAAATTCTGTTGCATTATATACTGCAGAAGATGAATACATAGCTGCTGGCAGTTGTTGTGCACAAATTTTGTGGATGAAACACACATTACTAGATTATGGATATCAATTCAGAAATGTACCTATAAATTGTGACAACACAAGTGCTATTAAAATATCAAAAAATCCTATTTCACATTCTAGGACAAAGCACATTGATGTAAGACATCAATTTTTGAGAGATCATTATCAAAAAGGTGATATAACTTTGGAATTAATTGGTACTGAATATCAACTTGCTGATATATTCACTAAACCATTAAATTCTAAGAGAATAGACTACATCATACATGAATTGGGCATAATAAATCTCAAATAGATACCTTACTTATTACTGTTTCAGGTCTTACTGTTCGATATCTTACTATGTTATACTTTACTGTTTCATGATTACAGTTTCTCAGTTATTGTCTCTCATGTTTACTATCTCACCATAAAGTTTTATGTTTACAGTCTCATAGTTATTATTGTGTACTTACTGTCTGAAGTTTACTGTCTCACCGTAACACACACTAAAAAGTTCTCTCACGGTCTCACTGTGAAGCTCATATACGGTCTCACTGTAAAAATTCTTTATGTTTTTCTTTTCTTTCTTTAAACTCATATCACAGTAATTATCCTTTTCACCTTTTATTGTTCCCGCGTTTTTTTTGCGATGTTTGGTATTCCTAAATGATAAAACAAAGTAAGTATCACTCAATTATTCACTTGAGGTTACTTCTACCTTCTCCTTTCAAACCCTTCTTCATCCCTACAACCCTTCTCGCACTCGAACCTTCAGTGAATTCCAAGAATGAAAATTCTGTCATCATCAACACCTGAGAATCTCACCTCGAAGAAGAAGAAGATTGCATCTAAGATAACACCCAAAGGACCTTTAAATCCGAATCTGGTAAACCACATTGTTGTACATAAGAAAGAGAGTTTCCCCAAATGTCTTCTATCTAGTAAGTCTCTGGTATTGAAAGTGTTAGAACAACAATGCTTGTTAGAATAGTTCTAGAAGGAGGATAGACCCATATATCCTTGGTTAGAAGCTCATTTTTACCAGTACATACAATTATCATTTGATTCTGGTGAGAGTTATGTTGTAAGAAGTTGGGTCAATGGCCAGAGATGCTCATTCTCTTCGAGGTTATGGGCTGCATGCCTTAAGATACCTTACGAAGGCATCTGTGAGGATTATCAGAGAGGACCTCCACCTTCAACTGGTTTCTTTGAATTAAAAGATTCTCGGAAAACCTTAACTGGAAATGGCACCCATAGGAAGTCCATTACTGCTGAATTAGATGGAGAATCAAGGCTTCTGTTCAAGTTTATACAGAATTTGGTTAGTCCAAGAAAAGGTGATTTTTATGTTTTAAAATATCAAGATGTTTTTTTGATTCACCTTATGAAAAGTGGGCATAAGATCAACTTGTACAAGTTTATCATATACCATATGTGTGAGTTGATCAAAGTCACATCCAAGTAAACTTCTTTGTTCTACTCTCGGCTAATCTCAAAAATGCTTCTTGAAAAAGGTATTGTTGGACTTAATGAGGAATTAATTAAGGACTGTGAGTACTGTCTCTCAAAAGACACTATCAAAAGAATGAAGATAAACTGGAATACTTGGAAAAATGAATGGGTAGAAGACAGTGATAGAGTTTATGAGAAATTCAATCCTGTGGATTATCCCCCAAGACCACAATATATTTCTGATCCTGGTTTGGAACTATATGATATTGTTGAGTATTCTGAAGAAGAGGAAGAAGAGGCTGAAGTGACACCTAGGGAAGCTGTTATTATTGAGGAATACATGACTACTGTCCCTCATGTAGTTCTTGAAGAAGAAGTCCCTACTCCTAAAGAAGCTATTAATTTGGAAACTCAACCCGAAGCTGTAATAGAATTAGTTTCCAATGAATCTAAAAACAATACCATGGAATATCCTATAGTGGAAGAGCTACCTGTTTTGAAAGAGGTCAATCTTGAAGAACTCCCTAATAATCCCTTCAGCTGTAGAAAGGATGGAGCCATACTTTCAGCTAACTAGACATGAAATGAGTAAGGAACTTAGATTCGAGTCTGTGGAATTAGACCAAGATCGTAAGCCTCTTAGTCTTGAGAAGGAGGCATCAGTTGAGGGGGAAGAAACCCCAAATCTTGATTCTATTGAATCCTAACATCCAACTGAGTCAAGTCCTGTAGAAACTCAATATAAATTTCCCAGTTTCTATGATGTGGATGATTCTCAGCAGGTTACAACAACCAGACTTGATATTTCCTCTCTATTTTAGTTGAAATCGGTCTCCAATTTTTCACCTGAGAAGGAACCTAAGCCTGTACCAGCCCCTACTCATGAAACCTTATCTAAACATCCATCCTTTATAAGTAAGGATAATCTAAAGGAATTTGGTGCTACTATCTTATCCAGAGTTGAGAAACTCATGAATACCCAACCTCATCCTATGACAAATTTAAGTTAGAGAGATGCCTCACTATTATTGGAGACAATTATTTGGAAAATACAACCTAAGATGCTCAATGAGATTTAGGAAGTAAGAGTTGAGAATAAGATGATCAATAATGAAGTGAAGACCCTAAGAAGTATGGTTGAAGACATGCAGAGAGATCTATATTTGAGATTTGAGTCTATTGCTTCTCCTATAGAACCTGTTGCTCCTCAAATCCCACAAGTTGGTGTGTCTCATATTCAACCTTATCTAGCATCCTTAGATGAAAATATCGCTGAAAGGAATGAAAAAATTGTGAAGGAAATGAAAGAGCTTGTTTCCAATCTCAATAAACTCACTGATGAGTATATGGGATATATTCAAAAGGTGCTGCATTAACTAAAATCTCTGACCATAGCTATCAAAGCATCTTTTCAATCCTCTAAACCCTCCTTGGATAGTGATTTTCTTAGAACTGTAGTCAAAGAAGATCTTCAGAATGTACTTAGTGGCTTCAATACGACTTCCTTATTTGAAGTGGTCAAGAACAGTGATGGAGTTCCTGACCTAGTACAAATCCACTCTAAAATTGCTAATGATGCTCAGCAAGAGATTTCCAAGAAAGTGTATTTCTACTTCAATAGACTATTCGCCAAGACTGATATGAAAAACCATTTCAAGTACCTTTTAGAAAATCTGTGGATTCCTCCTGTGACTCAAGCTTTCAAGAACCAAGTCCAGAAGCTCACAGAGTTCACTCTATTGTTGGACAAGTTTATGGAGAACAAGGAAGATTTTGAGAAAGCCATGAAACATGTTGGAGAGATCATTATAGATTTCATTACACTTCTGAGGATCTATCTTCATGTCCAAAGTATATCCATTGTTTCCCCAGTGGCTACCCCTCTCAGACCTGGGCTGCCTACCTTCTCCTCTGCCCTAGCCTCAACCACCATGTCTGTCAGACAAGCACTCAGTATGATCAGGCTTGTGATTCTTGATCAGAAACTACCTATATCTTCTACTGCTCCTACCTTGGCTCCCTTAGTCTTTTAAGGCCTTATTTTACCCTCCTTATCAACCACCTCTCCACCTTATTCTACCTCAACCACTGCCCCTATTACTTCCTCTTCTACTGCTGCTAAAGGCAAAGAGAAGACCATACCATGAAGAAGAACAATGATTACTCTTTTTTGACAGGTCTTCTATTGATTTTGTATTGCTCTTTTGTTGTACTGTCACTTATATTCTATTAATGGACTGTTCACTTTTTGACTTCCCTTATTCCATCTTTTTGATAATCCCAAAAGGGGGAGAAGTTTCTTTATGTTAGCCATTTATCTCTATAGTTTAATTTATCTCTATAGTTGAATCCAATATACACTTTAACTATACATGATTTGTGATCATCAAAAGGGGAAGATTGTTGGAATCCTCATGTATTAATCATGTTTTAAGGATCAAACATATTTTTCAACCTAGTTAAAGCCTATAAATTATATCCAATCATGTGGATTTATGTTTAAAGTTTTCTCCTGATTTAAGAAGATCCATGCAAGATCTTAATTTCTCTACATTAAATTTACTTAATTTATATTATATTTGATCTACTCTCAAAATACCTTATTTGAAAAATGCTTAAGTCTAATCCTTTATATTATCATCATTATTTAAGTCTAAACATAGTTACTTTGAAAAGTCTAAGACACCGTGAGTCTGTCACTGGCTATGTATTTCTGACATCATGAAGCAGACGCCGTGAAGCCAGACACCGTGAAGCCAGACACCATGTAGCAAACACCATGAAGCCAGACATCATGAAGTAGACACCATGAAGCCAGACACCGTGTAGCCAGACATCATGAAGCAGACACTGTGAATCCAGACACCATGAAGCAGACACTGTGAAGCTGAAACCGTGAAGCCAAACACTGTAAAGAAAGACACTGTGAAATGAGACACCGTGAAAAATACACCGTGACCATGAGACAATGTGACACTCAGACACCGTGACCAATCTAGACACCGTGTGAAGGAGACACCATTTCCATGACTTACTGTGACACCGTTTCCTAATCTATTTTTTCGCCTTTCAATTTAATTTCTAACAGTCATATTTGATGTTTTTAATGCACTGAAATAATTAATGTTTCTTTATAGACATATCATCAGACAATACGAGGTATGAGGTGCAGAACACATGCAACCTGTTGGCTCCAACACATGCATTACAAGTTAAAAGCGAAGTGTGACCAGGAATCAATGTGTGCAAAATAAAAACAAAAATCAAGGTCGTGAGAATAATAATGAAGAAGATACTTGGAGGAAGTTTCAAAAGAAAGGCACATTGCATGAAACTCGACACTGCTGAACACACGAAGCATATTTGAAGCCTAAATAACATCTTTGCTCTGTTGAACCTCATGAAGATCACAAGCTGAATCGTGACACTCTGTTTTCCACACAACTTTAGAGAAGGACTCAACAATTCATTTGCATCAATCCAAAGGAGTCCAAAGCTGCATTGACATCACACAAGAGCATTCTAAACTCATCTTCATATTATTGCTATACTGTGATAATTTTTATTACATTACGAGTAGTGTGTGCTTCTGTGTGTTTGGACACACACTGACTCCTAAGCTGAACTAGGGGATACTAAAATCCTAACACAAAACTCTTTATACCTATGTGTATCCCACTGTTTCTGATGCTTTCTCCGGGGCGCGCGCATCTGTCTTCTTGGGCGCAACAGGCACGACTCTTTGTTTCCCCGCATTCCCACTTTCCAAAGGCGGGCGACATTCACTCCTTATTCAGGGATGTTTGCTCCTTGATCAAAACCGGGATGATGGGTTGTCGGTTCTTCCTTCCTTGGATTCCTCCTTGGAACTCGTCACCTATTCCGGGTCTCCCTCTTAGATTTAATACGTTGTTCATGAAACTCTTCCCAGTTCCATGTTTCCATGGAAACCGGTTAATTACGATGCTTATGTCAGGAAATTCGAAGGGGTCCGTTCAGGGCAGCAACCTTCAGTTGGGGGAGTAATCACATCGAGGCATCACTAACGTGTCTAAACTCTAGGTAATTGGTGTGTATGTCTTTTTCCCCTTATTATAGGGCTTCTTTATGGTGCGGGAGCCCGAGGCATCCCACATAGAGCGTAGGGAATCATATGACATAGGCATGTATCTGAGGTTTTCCTCAGCTTCCTGTGATTAACACGGGGTATGCCGCAAGTTAAAAGTCTAGCGGGGATGGATCAGACTAATCAGAACACCGATGAAGGTGGATCAGTTTGATGAACCCCCTTGAGGGAACACCAACATCGGAGCCAGCTCATGGGGAGCTTCCCGAATGCTGTGGAGGGGAATGGGATGGCATGATCTCACTGGGATGTGGTGGCCTGGGTAAGAATCGGGATGAGTGATGACAAAGTTACACAGAGTGGAGGGGGAATAAAATGGGACCATCGCGGAGATGATGGTAGTGATGGGCTTGAGTCTTAAAGAGACTTTATACGTATCCCCATGGAAGGGAATCAAATTCCACGTAGTTTAGTTCGTGAGAACCAATGTGAAGGGGGTCGTAACGACCAACAGGTGATGGACTTGAACCATAGGGAGGCTTCCTACGTACCATGCCTTGACATGGATCAAAGTCCACGTAGTTCAGGATGGGGCGCCGGTGAACCAACGTGAAGAAGGACCTTGGTCTAGATAGATGGTGGGGCTTGAACCTCAGGGAGGCTTCCAACGTACCATGCCTTGACATAGATCAAATACCCCTTAGTTCATAACGGACACCGATGAACTGACGTGAAGAAGGACCTTAGTCCAAATGGATGTTGGGCTTGAACCTCGTGAGGTTTCCTACGTACCATGCCTTGATAGGGATCAAAGTCCTCATAGTTTGGGTTGAAAAGGGGTTGTTGAACTGACATGAAGGTATAGCGACCCGACCTTTTCTTTCTTTACTATTACATAATTTCAAATATAAACAACATAATAGTATTACACATGGAGGATCCAGAGGTTTAGTGTCTTGGGAAAACTAGGACAATACATAACAAATACAACATCAACCATAAACATTTATTTAATTTCTTCTTCACATGCTTCTTAGTGGAACTTGTCCTCTCCTTAGTACATGTAGCCACCAGAGGATATACATCAAAAGGGGTGAGCTAAAAGATCAGTAAGAGGATAGATAAGAATAATACATCATGGGGTGAGCATAATCATAACATAGGCAAAAGATCATGATCATGAGAGGAGCATAAGTAAAATACTTGAAATGTGGCAATGCATAAAAATGAAACATCATGTCTTAGTGGTTAACTACCACTAATACTTGTGAAAAAAGCTAGCATAATGTTCACACATCATTTCACATTTACTCATGAGATTCATCACATTAACCAATGCATTGGAGCACTATATAATTTCGGGCGCACCCGTCACATTTAAACATTCATATTGCGCTATATAATTCCGGGCGCACCCGTCACATCATAACATTATCATTATCATGATTGCCACATAGAACACGTATCAAACATGTACATAAATAACCCATGTAATGGAATGGGTTTCATCTCATAATAACACATTCATAAGCTTTGGGTTCCCAAAATAAAGAGGGAACAACATACTTGATACAAGAACCATCAACCTTGAATGAGAGGTAAAATGTGAGATCTTGAAAGAAGAGTTCTTTTGGAAAACATTTGATGGACATAAAAACCAGTGACATACATTTATATTCTAGAAAATTAAAGGAAATTATGAACAAATTATCTTTGAGGAGTAACCATATCAAAAATGGAGTGAAAGAGGGAGAACCCGAAGGAAGAAAATTAGGTTCGAGATTTCCCCTTACCTTGTACTCGAATTCCTACTTCTATTTAATGTCCTGTATAATGAAATTATATTCATTAATTAGAAATTACCGAACCATGTGTACATTAATTGGGTTCATTATGGTTTCATTATGTTACATTATGTTCCTTTGGATGACTTATAGAGTTTAAAAACATTGATCGGGGATGTTCGTTTTCATGGTTTTCTTGAGCGGTCCACTTGTATTCTTAAATTGATGTATGGGTAGATCATGGGTAAACATCCAGAAATGATATTACATGTTATTAATGATATTAAAGAAGATTTACTGATTTTAAAATGAGTTATATTATATCCATGTGGACGAATCATTAGATAATAATTAAATGAAGAATATTTGGGTTAATTTGAGCGGTTTTTGGATCACAATGAACTCGTTTTAACTTTTCACTTAGTAATATGGCCATAGGTTATTTCCAGAACTTAAAATAGAACATAATACATATAAAATATTCTGGTTCAACCATAAAAATGGTTTCATGACCAGATTTGAAGGTAGAAATGGAAGAAGAGAACATGTCGTTTTTGAAGGTGATAAATTATCACCACATGAACAACGTTCTCTTTAATAATATAAAAGGAAGAGGGAAAGGGTGTCGGGTGATATAATATAACTTTAGAATCATAATATAAAATTATATATATAATACTGGATTTACAGAACAATTTGGATGAAGATAGATAGGGAGAGATCAAGAAAGGAACTTGAACTTGAAAGGAAATTAAAGGAGAAGAGAGAGAAATTACCTTTAGAATCCTTCTCTTGAGACCCTCTTTAAGGAAGCTAGGATTGGTCTTTTGATGAGACCAGCAGATTTTGGACATGGGAGATGAGCTAGGGAAGGTGTTTGGGCAGAGTTTAGAGAAGGCTTGGAGCTTGAGAGGTGTGAGGAAGAGGGAGTGAAGGGCGGCTTTTATAGTGGAGGGGAGAGGGGTTTCCTTAAAATAAAATTGATTAGTTTATTAATTTCACCAAAGAAAAGGAATAGTGAGTCTTGGATGACCAATAATAGTAATTTTATAATATAATCCCGAACCAAGTGGGCTTACATCAGCAGAACATCATCGACGATTCAATTAATACATTATTTAGCTTTTATTGTGAATTATCAGATTCCACTATTCATAAAAAATTCAAGTATCTCAAAAAAATCCCAAAAATTTACCCCAACCATTTTTCGACGTGTAGAATCAAAAAATGAAGTCCATTTTTCAAAAATTAATTTCTAAAAATTATTAATTTAATATTTAAATAAAATCATAATTTACTTAAAAAAACAGTTTTTAAGATTAAAACTGATTTTATAGTTCTTTCAAAAATTACGTAGGGTCTTATAAAATTATCTAAAAACTATTAGAAATTGATTCAATACTTTATGAATACATTCCAGGGGAATAAATATTCTTTTAAATTAATTAATTAATTATAATTAATTATTTATGACTTATAAAATACCAAAAACGTTTACTAAGGTCAAATTATCACTTTCTATGATGTCTAAATTTTATTTCATTATTCATAGGTAATATTACTCTTACTTAATATTCATAAGGGTCATATTACTATTCATAAGGGTAGGTTACTATTCATAAGGGTAGGTTACTATTCAACAAAAATTATTTTTGTTTCATTAGACACCAAAAACTATCTTAAGCACAACCGTGTATGTCGGATTTTTAAAATTCCAAACATAGGGGTGAGAAAATTATGTTTAAAGGTCACTTATCAATTAGTAGTTCATTATTTTGTGTTTTTATGACATAGATATAAGAAGGGAATTTTCTATTGGAATACTTTGGGTTGTTACATTCTTCCCCCCTTAAGAAATTTCACCCCCGAAATTTTACATTACACAAGCAGGTGAGGGTAATTCTCCTTCATTGCCTCTTCCGGTTCCCAAGTTGCTTCCTCAAAATTTTGGTTCCTCCACAACACTTTGACAAGGCGGGTTGTCTTGTTGCGTAGAACCTTATCACTTCGATCCAAAATTTTTACCGGCTGCTCCTCATAGGAGAGATCATCTTCCAGCTGTACCACCTCTGAGTTTAGTACATGTGAGGGGTCTGGTATGTACTTCCTCAGTAGTGATACATGAAACACATCATGAACTTGAGCCATATTCGGTGGAAGTGCCAGACGATAGGCCACAGCTCCAATACGATCAAGGATCTCAAAGGGGCCAATGTACCTTGGGCTTAGCTTCCCTTTCTTCCCAAATCTCATGACTCTCTTCCATAGAGATATTCGAAGGAAGACTTTATCTCCAACGTCGAACTCCAAGTCCCTTCGACGATTGTCAGCATAGCTCTTTTACCGACTTTGAGCAGCTTTGATGTGTTTCTGGATGACTTGAACCTTCTCTATCATCTCTTGAACAAGATCAGGACCAAGTAGCTTTCGTTCTCCAACTTCATCCCAACAGGTTGGAGTTCTACATCGCTTCCCATAAAGAGATTCATACGGAGCCATCTGAATACTCAAGTGGAAGCTATTGTTGTATGAGAATTCAACCAATGGGAGATGATGATCCCAACCACCTTTGAATTCAAGAGAGCAGGCCCTTAGCATATCTTCAAGCGTCTGAATAGTCCTTTCAGACTGGTCATCAGTTTGGGGGTGATAGGCCGTGCTGAAATTTAATTCAGTACTCAAAGCATGTTGAAGGCTCCTCCAGAATTTAGATGTGAACCTTGGATCACGGTCAGAGACAATCGAGAGTGGAACACCATGCAGTCTCACCACTTCCTTCATATATATCCTTGCAAGCTGTTCAAGTGAGAGGTATTCCCGAATAGCGATAAAATGGGCAGTCTTGGTGAGTCGATCAACCACAACCCAGATCGCATTATTTCCTCTTGACGTTTTTGGGAGACCCATGACAAAGTCCATAGTAACATTTTCCCATTTCCACATGGGTATAGGCAATGGCTGCATCATACCTTTAGACTTTTTCCGCTCAGCTTTAACTTGCTGACATACCAAGCACCTTGATATATATTTCGCAATCTCCTTCTTCATGTTATCCTACCAGAAGTGTTCTCAGAGATCACGATACATCTTGGTACTTCCAGGATGAATAGAGAAAGTTGAGCTATGTGCATTATCCAATAGATCCTTCTTTATTCCGGGTGATGAAGGCACACAAATCCGCGTTCCAAACTAAATCACACCATCATCGTCGATATGGAACTCTTGCATCTTCACTTCCTTTACTGCATTCACCCTCTTTTGTATCTCCACATCATCCCTTTGTGCTTCCTTAATCTTATGTTGGATGGATGGTTGCGCAATCATTTGGGCAAGGTAGGATGTATCCCCTGCCCTTACGATTTCCAAATCCATCCTTTGCATATCCAAGAAGATAGGGTCTTTCTCAATCCTCAACATGGATAGAGTAGCAGGTTCTTTCCTGCTTAGAGCATCAGCTACCTTGTTCGCCTTTCCAGGATGATAGTGAATAGAGAAATCGTAATCCTTGATTATCTCTAACCATCTCCTTTGACGCATGTTGAGCTCCTTTTGTGTGAATATATACTTTAGGCTCTTGTGGTCGCTGTATATGTCACACTTCTCACCATAAAGGTAGTGCTATCATATTTTCAAGGCAAAAATCACGGCTACCAGCTCTAGATCATGCGTCGGGTAGTTCTGCTCATGGATCTTCAACTGTCGTGAGGCGTAGGCTATCACATTATCATTTTTCATGAGTACACAACCCAAGCCTTTCTTTAAAGCATCGCTGTATATCACAAAACGTTCTCCACTTTTCGGTAGTGTGAGTATAGGTGCAGTGATCAGCCTTCTCTTTAGCTCCTTGAAGCTTCCCTCACATTCTTCCATCCATACATACTTTACCCCTTTCCTTGTTAACTTAGTTATTGGGCTTGAAAATCGTGAGAAGTTTCTCACAAAACGTCGATAGTACCCAACTAATCTAAGAAAACTATGGATTTCTGTGACACTGGAGGGCCTGGGCCATTCCTCAATCGCCTTTGTCTTTGAAGTGTCCACAGAAATTCCCTCGCTTGTGATCACATGTCCCAAGAATGTGACTTGATTAATCCAAAAGTCACACTTACTGAACTTGGCGTACAACTTCTCCTTTCTCAATGTCGCCAACAAAAGTCTTAGATGTTCTTCATGTTCCTCCTTTCTCTTGGAGTAGATGAGAATATCATCAATAAACACTACCACAAATTTGTTGAGGTAATGTCTAAAGACTCTATTCATCAAATCCATGAAGATTGCAGGGGCATTAGTAAGTCCGAAGGGAATCACCAAAAACTCATAGTGCCCATACCTTGTACGGAAGGCAGTCTTCTGAATATCTTCCTTCTTCAACTTTACTTGATGATATCCAGAACGAAGATCCACCTTTGAGAAGTATTGAGCTCCTATTAACTGATCGAACAAGTCATCAATCCTTGGGATAGGATACTTGTTCTTTATGGTGATCTTGTTGAGTTCCTGATAATCGATACACAGCCGCATGGTTCCATCCTTCTTCTTCACAAAGAGCACTGGTGCACCCCAAGGTGATGCACTAGGGCATATGAACCCTTTGTCCAGATGCTCTTGCAGCTGCTTCTTTAACTCTTCCAGTTCGATAGGAGCCATCCTATAGGGTCACTTCGAGATAGGTGTAGCTCCGGGTATGAGTTCAATTGTGAACTCTACCTCACGATTCGGGGGAATTCCGGGTAATTCTTTGGGAAATAAATCGCCGTATTCCCTTACGATAGGCATTTCCTCAAGGTTGGTACTTTCCTTCGACTCAACCATTTGGTCGAGGTATGCTTCTTCATAGGGAATCATCACCCACACCATTGAAGGATTTTTCAAAGGATATTAATGATCTTCCTTGCATTTGTAGAGGATCATGGGATGGTTCAGAATATGAAAATATATTTCCTTTTCCCGACAGTTGATATGTGTCCTATATAATGAGAGCCGATCCATTCCCATTATAGCATCGAATTCCACCAAGGGAAGTATTACGAGATTTTCCGGAAGAATATTCCCACATACGTCAACAGGAGAAGAGTCAAACACTTGGGTTGCAATGATTGCACCACTTGGTGTTTTTATAGATATCTCTACTTCAAGGTTTCGGGGCTTCGATTCTATAGTTCGAGCAAACTTGCAAGATATAAAGGAATGCGTAGAACCAGAAACAAATAAGACTTTTTCCATTCTTGAGTGAATAGGAAGTGTACCTTGTACGACTTCATTATCATGTTCCACCTCCGCAGTAGTGATGGCATAAGCCTTCCCTTGTTCCTTTGGCTTTGGTGGTTGTTGGCGCTGATTACCCTCGAGAGCTTGAGGTTTAGTGCACTGGTTTGAATAGTTCCCTAGCTCCCTATAGTTGTAGCATTTAACCACGAGTGGTTTTCTCCTTTCATAGGCTACATTATCCTTCCTTTTCATGTCTTTTCGACACTCGTGAGCTTGGTGACCTTCCTTCCCACACTTAAAGAATTTCGCCGTACCTTTGAGGCAGTTCCCGTGGTGCAACTTCCCACATTTTTGGCATGTGGGTCGTTGTGTTTTCTTCCCATCTTAATCACTGGATCCACCATCTTGAAACTCCATCTTTCTTTTCTTATCACCATAGCCATGGGACCATTCTCCAAACTCTATCTCCACTTTGAGAGCACACCAAACAACTTCTTCATAACTCCCAAAGTCTCTAATTGCAAGAGCCTTTCGAAGATGTTGTTTTAATCCACTAAAGAATCTATCAATTTTGCTATCACTGTTGATAACAAAACCCGAAGCATACCTTGCGAGCCTTGTGAAATTTGCTTCATAGGTTGTGATAGATTCTCCTTCTTTTTTCTTGAGCTCTATGAATTCTCTCTCCATCTTCGTGCGAAGAGTTCGTGGGAAGTACTTATTAAGAAAAATTATCTTAAAGTCTTTCCATTCCATCTCTTCAATTTCATCCCTTGTCTTGGTGTTCTTAATCAAAGCCCACCATTGATCAGCTTCTCCATCTAGACGATAAATGGCTAGAGTCACATTCTACGTCTCAGAACAGTGAAGAACAGAAAATATCTTCTCCATGGATTTGACCCACTCTTCCGCAACTAGTAGATCAGAAGATCCACAAAACGTCGGTGGTCATTGCCGCATAAAACATTTGATAGCTAGTTGGTCCTTCTTTGGTGAAGGAGGACGTTCCCCATTATTATGGTTATTATTCATAACCTGAGATAATTGGGTAATCATCGCCATGAAGTTTTGAACTCCACCTCCAAAATCATTAGGGATGTCGTTCGGGCAATCATTGTATTGGCCTTCGCAAGAGTTGTTGGCCTGATTTCTCCTGGTTCCCACCATTTTCTAAAATAGAAAAGGTTAGAAAAAAACATAAGTAAACAAGTCATGAATAACTTATTCATTTAAACAATTATACCAAAAACATAACATATGGGATCCATAGGTAAATATCCTTGTGTGCATATTTGTACTTAGTCTCATGCTAGAGGTTTTCTTTAGGGTTCACTAATCCTAATTCCCAAATTAACTAAACCTTTCCTTTGATACCAACTATAGCGACCCAGCATTTTCTTTTGTAACACCCCAAGAATTCATAATGTGTTATTTCTTCAAAATAATTCAATAACTTGCACTACACGGAACACCGAGTTCAATTTCACCATGACTTACCAAAAATCCATTCAAAAGAGGTTATGAATAGTATTAACTAAATTTTAAACTTTATATAATCCTTATAATATTTCCATATTATGAGTATCTTAGACATAATGCAAGAACAAATTAATTTTCAGTATTGCACTTTTATCAACTTTTAATAGTGAACCTTTTTTAAATAAAATATTTTAAACTTTTTGACTAAATGGGGACATCAAAAATTTAAAATGAAACATCCCAAGCTTCCATGGTATGCTTTCTTTGAATAATACAGTAGCGTGTGTTGTACGCAACCTTGAGTTTTGACACACGCCACAACCAATCAAACTAGCCGTTATGAATAGTAATACCTACTTTTTAAAATTATATATATATATTATATTTCAAAATAGACTTTATTTTTTGATTCGGAATATCTAATTTAGCCTAAGGTGAAATTTTGGTACTTTTCGGATAATTTTCATATTTTGATGAATAGTGAAAATTACTAAATTTTAATTAAAAACAACTTTTTTAATCAAAATAATTAATAGTGATAAATTATGAATTTTAGTAGTTTTAAAGTATATTTAGAATATATTTTTACCATTTAATATAATTTTGGTCATTGGACATAATTTTACAATTAAACCGAACATAAACAAGCGTCAATCTTTTGATAGTTATTATCTCTTAAAAACACGCTTTCTGTTTTGACAGCGGGAATTAATTTTAAATTAATTTCTGCCACTTCTGTGTTTTGAATTTAGAAAAATGGATTCCATATTTGGAATCAGGATGTCCAAATTTTTTAAATAGGTAACTTTTATTTTTAGACATTTTGAATAATTACTGTGGTAAATATTTTATTTACCATGGTTAAGGGTAAATCCGGTAAATAAGGATTAAACAATAATATTAAAATAATACTAAATTACCCTAAAACGTGTCTTAACCCTATTGGTTGATACATGGTCAACCATGGTCATCTTTGGGTCGATTTTGGGACCCCATGGATCCACTTGTAAGTGATAATGACACTTTATTTTAATTAAGTTAAAATGAATACAAAAATGACACAAGCATATATCTTTTAGAAAAACAATTGTTACATAGGGTTATATATGTTGGATTTTAGATTATAAATATTCATTAGAAAGATAAAAATATTTCCTACATAATGATATTTTATTTATAATTTTTAAACATTAAATAATTTATTTTATTTATGACACAATGATGATGCAGTAATTACTATAATAGTGAAAAATTAAAATAATTGATATTATAAATACCCAAATAAATATAATATGAAACTTTTAATTAATTAAACTAATTTTCTAGGATAATATGATATATTAGGATTGATTTAATTGACTTTATTAGAAGTAATCAATCTGTTATGAGTTTCAAAAAAATCAACTTTTGAATAGTGTCAAAATTGACATAAAAGAGTTCTTAAAACAAATATTATATTATTAATTGATATTAAATTCCTAAAAATCTAAGGTTCGGCCAAGCGACTTATATCATGATACTTTCATCATTAATGGACCACTTGGGGGTCTCTTGGATGTATATAGTAAGTTTATTAACCATATTATATAAAAATACAAAGAGACATTGTAAAAGTGAAACTAATTAACTTAGAGTTAATACTTAAAGATAAGGTTAATATAAGTACCCAAACCTGTCTAAATTCTATTGGTTGAGTGGTTTTCGACCTATCCCCACCTTAAACTTTGAATAGTCAACTTTGGAGCCATTGGAAACCGAATATGAATTTATTATAAACTAATATCTCTAACTTTTCCAAAGGTGCCACTCACCCCTCTTATAAACGGGCACTCCTCCTTCTCATTTCTTCACACCTTCAAAGCCTTTTTGGTTCGGCCAAACTCTGTCCAAATACTCTCCCAACATCCCTCACTACAACCTAGAGGCCTTAGTTTGATCATAAAGCCAACCTAAAGAGCCCTTTTGATCAAATCAAAAGGAATAACCCGAAGAAGAGGTAATGATTTCACCACCCTTTTCCAAGTTCATTTCTTTTTCCACTTCTTCTTCCTTTGTTCTTACCATTCTAAAATAATAACTCCAGTATCTCACATATACTGTGATGTTATTATAAATATGGTACAACCATATTCAGTATTCTATCCACCCTTTGAATAACATGTCACCATACGTGCGTACGCACGGCTTACCGTCTCCACGTCGTGGTGTAATTGTTATTCAATATATTATTATTTTAATGGGTATAATAATGATGTGTAACTCATGTAAATAATAAATATAAAATGTTAATGATTCTGTATATATGATATACCATCCATTTATATATTATTTTAATATCAAAAGAATGATATTGTCGCTCGTGCGTACGTACGGACTACCGTCTCCACGAACGCGATGAGATTCATTCTCCATCGTATCCATTCAAGTCTTATTCTCATTTTAGGGTTAAAAATAATGTTAATATCATTCTGATTATGAATAAGATATAATCTATCCATTACAAACATGTCTTACGTAACCAAACATTTAAGAAGAACGAATCGATTAACACTCGAAACAACGATAATACTAAGATATTATTATAAATCGATATTAAAAGATCATATATGATATCATATTAATGTATATGATTCTTGTAAAATTTAGTAACAATTTTTTCACCATTATAAAGGAGGTTAACCTACCCCAACCAAGGAAAAGTACAAGGTAAGGGTTTACTTTACAACCTCTTCATTATCCAAGGTTGTTTATACGTAATAATCTACTGGGATCTCTTTATCATCCACATCCATGTTTCTTAAAAATGTATTTCAAAACATTTTTACTATTTACTAGAATATGAGTTAAAGTCATTTATACCCTTTTTGACTTTTATAAGTGGTTTATAAAGGAATCTTTCGGTCATTTTCAAAACAAGGACCTTTCTAACCTTTTCGACAGAATTAAGGTAAGAATGTTTTTTTAACTTATACGGCGGGTGCGGCTATTTTCCGCCGTTATAAAATCTTCAAAGCTTACCTTACAAGATTATAAGAATATTTTCAAGGAAAATGTTTTATTTTATATGGATCTTAAATAATTTCAAAATAAAAGGAGATATTTCTTTTAAAAGAATTTTGATTTCATCTATGTCAACATCCTTTGATGGATTTTAAGATTATTTGAAGTTGATTTATTATGATACAAAACTTCTATATTGTATTGAAGGTTTTGTGATATGTTTGACTGTGGATGTGCTATTTTTATACCATTCATAGTTTATGGTGAAAGTATTGACATTTCGTATGCTAGTTTTAATACGAATGTTTATGTTATGTTTAAACCTTTTCATATGGGAATGCATTGGACTTAATATGTGACGGGTGGAGCCCGCTATAGCTCCTCGATGCATCGGTAGGTCTCATGAGACAAACTAGTGTCTTGGCACAAGGCCTTGACAAAATCTTATTTGTATTCTTGGCACGAGGCCTTGGCTATGTGGTTATGATAGTCTGGCATTATGCATTCCAACATTATGAAAGTGGTTATTGATTTTTGCATGTGACTATTCGATTAGTAGAATATCCATGTGAATAAGTAACTGAAATTATTTCATTTTATTAATGTCGTACCATGTTGAAAGTTCATGTTTGAAAGGCTTTTGTTTTAGTTATACATTGCCTTAAATGTTTATTCTTATTTATGAAAGTTTCCGCTATATTGTTATCCTTACTAGGCATTTGAGCTCACCCCTTTTCTATGTTTTATTTTTCCCAGGAAGTGAAGAAGTAAATTATGAATGACCTGCAGGGATTTTATGTGGGGATATGAGTGTGGATTATGGAGACATTATGTTGTTGTAGTAGCTTTTCATTTTATGATGTAATGTAAAACTTATGAATATATCTAGTATTTCCAAGGCTACTAAACCAATCGGTCTTTCGAGATTTGATCTTTCTTGTGATCATGCCAATGTTATGTAATAATGCACCGACTCTGGGTAACTGGGGTCGGGGCGTTACAGTTGGTATCAGAGGAAGTTTAGTATAAACCTTGGAAGCTAGATTTAGATAAACTCTGATTAGAGAACGTAGACCTAAGATAAAATTTGAGGATTAGTATAGAATAACTTCCTAGAATTTTGGTATTGTAGAGATTTTGTGAGTTTTCCGAGCAATAAATCCCTGTCTGGATACGAGCAGGTAGAGGTGGCTCTGGCACAGATGTACCTAAGGGTAAAACCCGAAAACACCGCTTTGAGATAGACTCGAACGGGAACTGGTGCACGACAACGGGCCTTGCTGCACTCTTGGTTACGACACTCCCGGGGGATATGCTTAGGATAACCCTCATTTTCTTTACAAATCATTATGAAGGGTTTATGAGTATATACTTCCTCAAAGAAAACATTTTTATGATTATGGATTATATCCATAAACTATTTAATTTATGTTATGTGTTTTACAAGTTTGGGATTAGGTATTGTTATTCATAAACTAATCTAGTGTATGCCATTGTTTAGAAATGGCGCCCAGTAGAAGGAATGAGAACTCCAATAATGCACATGATCCAAAGAGAAGGAAAGATCATATCTTTCATGGTCTTAAGATATAATTTATAAGAGAAATAGTCTCCCATGTATTATCATCATATGAAGAAATAATATCATATGTTGATAAGATAAGTAAAGAGTTTACTGAGTCCTATGGCTTTTAAGGGAAGCAAGAGAAGAAAAGGATGGAAGAGAGAAAGATGGATAAAGGGAAGAGGGAAAAGAAGAATTTTACCATATGTGGTAACTGTGGAAAGAAACACCCTGGAACTTGCCTGAATGGAATGGAAGTTTGTTATAAGTGTGGAGGAAAAGGGCACAAAGTACGTGACTGTAAGGGTAAGAAAATGGTTTTAAATGTACAATGCTTCATTTGCAAGGAGTTTGGACACTACGCGAACCTATGTCCCAGTCATCAGACTATGCCGCAAATGATGTTATTGGATAATAATCAAGTTATGATACTACCACAGATGAAGAGGAATGATTAGAGTTCTTATGTTGATTATGTCAATTGAGTGTTGTATCAACAATGTACTTGTTATAATAATTATGGAGTATATAAGGATTGTACTATAGTACTATTTCATTAAGGACTTGAGATTGTGTGGAACAAAGAAAAGTGACTCAATAGCAGGATAAATGTTTGGAAAATATATGGTTGAGAGAATGATAAATCATAATATAGTTCTGATACTGAGGTAGTGATTTTGGAATAATATGTGATTGTTTTGGATAAATTATATTGGATATTCTTGACTACCTTGGAACTGATTAATGATTTGTATATTCCATCATTGTTGGGGTTTAAAACATTTTTGGATTAATGAAGTATATCCAGCATTCTATATGGAATAAGGGAGCATGAATGTAATCAATAAGGAATATGGTAATACATGATGAAGGTATTCATATGCTATTACGGGGTAAAAAGGATCTATATTATGTTTACCTTCCTTATAAATGTTGGACTGTGAGTTTGGACAAAATTATTTTGGATAGTTCTAGTTTGGATTATTTTGGATTGCCATAAAAGGACAACCCGGAGGTCGGGCGGCAACCCGTCGCGTCCGGCAAGGCTGCGAGACTTGAACCCGCAACCGAAGGGCGACAAGGGTGTATCACCTACCACTGGCCCACGAGATGTCCTGGATTAAATAATGTAGTTTTTATTAAAAGATCTTGTAGATGAATTATAAATTCGTTTATTTTGGAACCCTATACGAATAGTGTAAATAGAATTTTTTACATTCTATTATCTTTTAGAGTGAAAGATGAGTTTGTGGTAGAAATTTATTAATGGATAAAACTCTAATTGTAAAGTAAGTATATCTCCTTATGATCTTAGCCAATCTCATAAATAAATTCCTCAACATTAAGAAAAGCAACTTAGAACAAAAATGTTTTCCTAGATGGTACCTTAAATCATCACTAATTTATGGCTTTGGGATTGTTGGCCTTTTCATAGCCATGTTCTCTACCACTCTCCATCAGATAATTGATGGTTAGATTTTTCATCCATATCCATATTTTCCTACATGGAACCCTAGTATGTGTTATTTTTGGTAATCTTCATACTTTTGACTCTTTATTTTAAATAGAGGCCTCATTAATTCATTTTTCGATGTGGGATTTCAACTAAGATATTTTGAAACGTCAAAAATGTGTTATCCTAATACCCTATGTTTTGTTGAACCGATGGTATTTCAAATCATCATAGATTGATGAATTTAAGGACCTCAATTTTACACTTGTTTGTGATTGATGACCTCAATCACTACCTATAAATATTTACATTTTTCCTCCAATTATATGTCTCTAATTGCCACCAATGTTCTCCTAATGGAGATCATAATTTGGTGGTGACCCTTTGATTTCTCTTTTCCTCATATTAAGACTAAATTTTAGTAACCCAATTTCCGATGTGGGTTTTCCCACAAATATATTTTCTACTTTCAACCTTTTATTTTCAAATAACAATTTCAAATTGCGAGGACGCAATTTATTGAAGGAGGGGAGAATGTAACACCCCAAGAATTCATAATGTGTTATTTCTTCAAAATAATTCAATAACTTGCACTACACGCAACACCAAGTTCAATTTCACCATGACTTACCAAAAAGCCATTCAAAAGAGGTTATGAATAGTATTAACTAAATTTTAAACTTTATATAATCCTTATAATTTTTCCATATTATGAGTATCTTAGACATAATGCAAGAACAAATTCATTTTTAGTATTGCACTTTTATCAACTTTTAATAGTGAACCCTTTTTAAATAAAATATTTTAAACTTTTTGACTAAATGGGGACATCAAAAATTTAAAATTAAACATCCCAAGCTTCCACGGTATGCTTTCTTTGAATAATACAGTAGCGTGTGTTGTACGCAACCTTGAGTTTTGACACACGCCACAACCAATCAAACTAGCCGTTATGAATAGTAATACCTACTTTTTAAAATTATATCTATTTTATATTTCAAAATAGACTTCATTTTTGGATTCGTAATATCTAATTTAGCCTAAGGTGAAATTTTGGTACTTTTCGGATAACTTTCATATTTTGATGAATAGTGAAAATTACTAAATTTTAATTAAAAACAACTTTTTTAATCAAAATAATTAATAGTGATAAATTATGAATTTTAGTAGTTTTAAAGTATATTTAGAATATATTTTTACCATTTAATATAATGTTGGTCATTGGACATAATTTTACAATTAAACCGAACATAAACAAGCGTCAATCTTTTGATAGTTATTATCTCTTAAAAACACGCTTCTTGTTTTGACAGCGGGAATTAATTTTAAATTAATTTCTGCCACTTCTGTGTTTTGAATTTAGAAAAATGGATTCCATATTTGGAATCAGGATGTACAAATTGTGTAAATAGGTAACTTTTATTTTTAGACATTTTGAATAATTACTGTGGTAAATATTTTATTTACCATGGTTAAGGATAAATCCGGTAAATAAGGGTTAAAAAATAATATTATAATAATAATAAATTACCCTAAAACGTGTCTTAACCCTATTGGTTGATACAGGGTAAACCATGGACATCTTTGGGTCGATTTTGGGACCCCATGGATCCACTTGTAAGTGATAATGACACTTTATTTTAATTAAGTTAAAATGAATACAAAAATGACACAAGCATATATCTTTTAGAAAAACAATTGTTACATAGGGTTATATATGTTGGATTTTAGATTATAAATATTAATTAGAAAGATAAAAATATTTCCTACATAATGATATTTTATTTATAATTTTTAGACATTAAATAATTTATTTTATTTATGACACAATGATGATGCAGTAATTACTATAATAGTGAAAAATTAAAATAATTGATATTATAAATACCCAAATAAATATAATATGAAACTTTTAATGAATTAAACTAATTTTCTAGGATAATATGATATATTAGGATTGATTTAATTGACTTTATTCGAAGTAATAAATCTGTTATGAGTTTCACAAAAATCAACTTTTGAATAGTGTCAAAATTGACATAAAAGAGTTCTTAAAACAAATATTATATTATTAATTGATATTAAATTCATAAAAATCTAAGGTTCTGCCAAGAGACTTATATCATGATAGGTTCATCATTAATGGACCACTTGGGGGTCTCTTGGATGTATATAGTAAGTTTATTAACCATATTATATAAAAATACAAAGAGACATTGTAAAAGTGAAACTAATTAACTTAGAGTTAATACTTAAAGATAAGGTTAATATAAGTACCCAAACCTGTCTAAATTCTATTGGTTGAGTGGTTTTAGACCTATCCCCACCTTAAACTTTGAATAGTCAACTTTGGAGCCATTGGAAACCGAATATGAATTTATTATAAACTAATATCTCTAGCTTTTCCAAAGGTGCCCCTCACCCCTCTTATAAAAGGGAACTCCTCCTTCTCATTTCTTCACACCTTCAAAGCCTTTTTGGTTCGGCCAAACTCTTCCCACATAATCTCCCAACATCCCTCACTACAACCTAGAGGCCTTAGTTTTATCAGAAATCCAACCTAAGGAGCCCTTTTGATCAAATCAAAAGGAAGAACCCGAAGAAGAGGTAATGATTTCACCACCCTTTTCCAAGTTCATTTCTTCTTCCACTTCTTCTTCCTTTGTTCTTACCATTCTAAAATAATAAATCCAGTATCTCACATATACTGTGATGTTATTATAAATATGGTACAACCATATTCAGTATTCTATCCACCCTTTGAATAACATGTCACCATACGTGCGTACGTACGGCTTACCGTCTCCACGTCGTGGTGTAATTGTTATTCAATATATTATTATTTGGATGGGTATAATAATGATGTGTAACTCATGTAAATAATAAATATAACATGTTAATGATTCTTTATATATGATATACCATCCATTTATATATTATTTTAATATCAAATGAATGATATTGTCGCTCGTGCGTACGTACGGACTACCGTCTCCACGAACGCGATGAGATTCATTCTCCATCGTATCCATTCAAGTCTTATTCTCATTTTAGGGTTAAAAATAATGTTAATATCATTCTTATTATGAATAATATATAATCTATCCATTACAAACATGTCTTACGTAACCAAACATTTAAGAAGAACGAATCGATTAACACTCGAAACAACGATAATACTAAGATATTATTATAAATCGATATTAAAAGATCATATATGATATCATATTAATGTATATGATTCTTGTATAATTTAGTAACAATTATTTCACCATTATACAGGAGGTTAACCTACCCCAACCAAGGAAAAGTACAAGGTAAGGGTTTACTTTACAACCTCTTCATTATCCAAGGTTGTTTATACGTAATAATCTACTGGGATCTCTTTATCATCCACATCTATGTTTCTTAAAAATGTATTTCAAAACATTTTTACTATTTACTAGAATATGAGTTAAAGTCATTTATACCCTTTTTGACTTTTATAAGTGGTTTATAAAGGAATCTTTTGGTCTTTTTCAAAACAAGGTCCTTTTTAACCTTTTCGACAGAATTAAGGTAAGAATGTTTTTTTAACTTATACGGCGGGTGCGGCTATTTTCCGCCGTTATAAAATCTTAAAAGCTTCCCTTACAAGCTTATAAGAATATTTTCAAAGAAAATGTTTTATTTTATATGGATCTTAAATGATTTCAAAATAAAAGGAGATATTTCTTTTAAAAGAATTTTGATTTCATCTATGTCAACATCCTTTGATGGATTTTAAGATTATTTGAAGTTGATTTATTATGATACAAAACTTCTATATTGTATTGAAGGTTTTGTGATATGTTTTACTGTGGATGTGCTATTTTTATACCATTCATGGTTTATGGTGAAAGTATTGACATTTCGTATGCTAGTTTTAATACGAATGTTTATGTTATGTTTAAACCTTTTCATATGGGAATGCATTGGACTTAATATGTGACGGGTGGAGCCCGCTATAGCTCCTCGATGCATCGGTAGGTCTCATGAGACAAACTAGTGTCTTGGCACAAGGCCTTGACAAAATCTTATTTGTAGTCTTGGCACGAGGCCTTGGATATGTGGTTATGATAGTCTGGCATTATGCATTCCAACATTATGAAAGTGGTTATTGATTTTTGCATGTGACTATTCGATTAGTAGAATATCCATGTGAATAAGTAAATGGCATTATTTCATTTTATTAATGCCGTACCATGTTGAAAGTTCATGTTTGAAAGGCTTTTGTTTCAGTTATACATTTCCTTAAATGTTTATTCTTATTTATGATAGTTTCCGCTATATTGTTATCCTTACTGGGAATTTGATCTCACCCCTTTTCTATGTTTTATTTTTCCCAGGAAGTGAAGAAGTAAATTATGAATGACCTGCAGGGATTTTATGTGGGGATATGATTGTGGATTATGGAGACATTATGTTGTTGTAGTAGTTTTTCATTTTATGATGTAATGTAAAACTAATGAATATATCTAGTATTTACAAGGCTACTAAACCAATCGGTCTTTCGAGATTTGATCTTTCTTGTGATCATGCCAATGTTATGTAATAATGCACCGACTCTGGGTAACTGGGGTCGGGGCGTTACATATTTCTTTACTATTACATCATTTCAAATATAAACAACATAATATTATTACACATGGAGGATCCAGAGGTTTAGTGTCTTGGGAAAACTAGGACAATACATGACAAATACAACATCAACCATAAACATTTATTTAATTTCTTTTTCACTAGCTTCTTAGTGGAACTTGTTCTCTCCTTAGTACATGTAGACACCTGAGGATATACATCAAAAGGGGTGATCTAAAATCCCAGTAAGAGTATAGATAAGAATAATACATCATGGGGTGAGCATAATCATAACATAGGAAAAAGATCATGATCATGAGAGGAGCATAAGTAAAAGACTTGAAATGTGGCAATGCATAAAAATGAAACATCATGTCTTAGTAGTTAACTACCACACATACTTGTGAACAAATCTAGCATCATGTTCACACATAATTTCACATTTAATCATGAGATTCATCACTTTACCCAATGCATTGGAGCGCTATATAATTCCGGGCGCATCCGTCACATTTAAACATTCATTTTGCGCTATATAATTCCGGGCGCACCCGTCACATCATAACATTATAATTATCATGATTTCCATATAGAACACATATAAAACATGTACATAAATAACCCATGGAAAGGAATGGGTTTAATCTCATAATAACACATTCATAAGATTTGGGTTCCCAAAATAAAGAGGGAACAACATACTTGATACAAGAACCATCAACCTTGAATGAGAGGTAAAATGTGAGATCTTGAAAGAAGAGTTATTTTGGAAAACATTTGATGGACATAAAAACCAGTTACAAATATTTATATCCCATAAAAGTAAAGTAAATGATGAAAAAATGATCTTTGAGGAGTAACCATATCAAAAAATGGAGTGAAAGAGGGAGAACCCGAAGGAAGAAAATTGGGTTCGAGATTTCCCCTTACCTTGTACTCGAATGCCTCATTCTCTTTAATGTCCTGTATAATGACATTATATTATTTAATTAGAAATTCCAGAACCATGTTTACATTAATAGGGTTCATTCTGGTTTCATTATGTTACATTATGTTCCTTTGGATGACTTATAGAGGTTAAAAACAGTGATCGGGGATGTTCGTTTTCATGGTTTTCTTGAGCGGTCCACTTGTATTCTTAAATTGATGTATGGGTAGATCATGGGTAAACATACAGAAATGATATTACATGTTATTAATTATATTACAGAAGCTTTAATTATTTTAAAATGAGTTATATTAGATCCATGTGGACGAATCATTAGATAAGAATTAAATGGAGATTATTTGGGTTAATTTGAGCGGTTTTTGGATCACAACGAACTCGTTTTAACTTTTCACTTAGTAATATGGCCATAGGTTATTTCCAGAACTTAAAATAGAACATAATACATATAAAATATTCTGGTTCAACCATAAAAATGGTTTCATGACCAGATTTGAAGGTAGAAATGGAAGAAGAGAACATGTCGTTTTTGAAGGTGATAAATTATCACCACATGAACAACGTTCTCTTTAATAAAATCAAAGGAAGAGGGAAAGGGTGTGGGGTGATATAATATAACATTATAATCATAATATTACAGTATATATATAATACTGGATTTACAGAACAATTTGGATGAAGATATGTAGGGAGAGATCAAGAAAGGAACTTGAACTTGAAAGGAAATTAAAGGAGAAGAGAGAGAGAAATTACCTTTAGAATCCTTCTCTTGAGATCCTCTTTAAGGAAGCTAGGATTGGTATTTTGATGAGACCATCAGATTTTGGACGTGCGGGATGAGCTAGGGAATGTGTTTGGGTAGAGTTTAGTGAAGGCTTGGAGCTTGAGAGGTGTGAGGAAAAGAGGGAGTGAAGGGTGGCTTTTATAGTGGAGGGGAGAGAGGTTTCCTTAATATAAAATTGATTAGTTTATTAATTTCACCAAAGACAAGGAATAGTGAGTCTTGGATGACCAATAATAGTAATTTTATAATGTAATCCCGAACCAAGTGGGCTTACATCAGCAGAACATCATCGATGATTCAATTAATACATTATTTATCTTTTATTGTGAATTATCGGATTCCACTATTCATCAAAAATTCAAGTATCTCAGAAAAATCCCAAAACTTTACCCCAACCATTTTTCGAAGTGTAGAATACAAAAATGAAGTCCATTTTTCAAAAATAATTTTTTAAATATTATTAATTTAATATTTAAATAAAATCATAATTTACTTAAAAAAACAGTTTTTAAGATTAAAACTGATTTTATAGTTCTTTCAAAAATTACGTAGGGTCTTATAAAATTATATAAAAACTATTATACATTGATTCAATACTTTATGAATACATTCCAGGGGAATAAATATTCTTTTAAATTAATTAATTAATTATAATTAATTATTTATGACTTATAAAATACCAAAAACGTTTACTAAGGTCAAATTATCACTTTCTATGATGTCTAAATTTTATTTTATTATTCATAGGTAATATTACTCTTATTTACTATTCATAAGGGTCATATTACTATTCATAAGGGTAGGTTACTATTCATAAGGGTAGGTTACTATTCACCAAAAATTATTTTTGTTTCATTAGACACCAAAAACTATCTTAAGCACAACCGTGTATGTTGGATTTTTAAAATTCTAAAAATAGGGGTGAAAAAATTATGTTTAAAGGTCACTTATCAATTAGTAGTTCATTATTTTGTGTTTTTATGACATTGATATAAGAAGGAAATTTTCTATTGGAATACTTTGGGTCGTTACAGAAGGGGTGTCAGAACAACTAGATGGCGGGGTCACAACGGCTTACTGCTAGATTGGGATGCAGTTTAACGTCATGCGAGACGAGGGCGTGTCGGAGAACCGATGTGAATAAGGACCTTGGTCTAAGTAGATGGTGGGATTGAACCTCAGGGAGGCATCCTACGTACCTCGCCTTAGCAAGGATCAATGTCTACGTAGTTCATGATGAGGTGTTTTGGAGAGCCGACGTCAAGGTGAACCCAAGGGTCCACTGGTGGTGGGCTTGAACCTCGTGAGGCTTCCTACATACCATGCCTTAACATGGATCAAATTCGCCGTAGTTCGGGCATACAGTTTAACATCATGAAGGATGGGGGTAGAACCAGACGTGAATAAATGGCCGGGTGGTGGGCTTGAACCTCATGAGGCTTCCTACGTACAATGCCTTGACATGGATCAAAGTCCTCATAGTTCAGGAAGGATGCGGGTGTGAGTGAATTGACGTGAGAAAGGTCCTTGGTCCAATGGGTGATGGGATTGAACCTCATGGAGGCTTCCTATGTACCATGCCTTAGCATGGATTAATGTCCTCGTAGTTCGGGTTTGGGGGTGTTTTGATGCTCCTTTCAGTAAAAGAGTCTAAAGGAATGTAAAGGGAAATACCTTGAACCCAAAGTGATTCATCCTTTGAAGAAACATCAAAAATTGACAAAGGCATGAACCAAGATTCAAATGCACTTGGGTCGCGCAAGTTCCACTAAGGTTGCATAAGTATACTTGCGCGCTGCCCATTGGTCGCACAGGTGACTTGCGCACCTTCTTTAAAATTCGCCCAGGGTCTTCTCCAGCCTATAAATACCCCATGTGGGGCCCCCATTTCGGGGAGGAAAAATTCCAGAAACTCAGATTTTAGCTCCTGGTGCCCTAGTCTCTTCTCAAAGCTTCTGAACACTTCTAAGGTAATTTCTTACCTATAACTGAAGATCTTAAGAGGGGGGGGGGAGAAGTTCTAAGTGTTGAAACTCATCAACACTTGAACGCCTAGGTGGCCAGCCCTTAAGGGAAATGGTCACACTTGCGCGCCGCCTTACCCCGTCAACAGAACTTGCGCGCCACCCTTCTGGAAGCCCTTAGGGACAATACTAAGGGCTTGAGCCAAGTCTCTCCTAAGTATTACCTTAAGGGTTGACTGCCGCTCAAGTACCCATGCATTGCGCAGGTACACCTGCGTGAGCAGGACTTGCGCACCCACACAGGACCTTCGCGCCTACACTGGACTTGCGCGCCCCTTCTTTTTTGGGTGCCCTTCCTGCCCATTTCACTCCTTATATTCCTATACACCTCTCCTATTCAAGATTCAGCCTTCAAACCCCTCTTCAAAGCCATTTATGACATGTTTCCTTTGTTGGCTTCCTTATTTGAAAGGAATTCTATGGAACATCTCTTAAAACCTAGTGATTTACACATCTTTATGTCACTAAGGTTAAAGATTTCATTCATTCAATATCATCCTTTAAGATGAGAGAATCCTTAACCTGGGCCTCCTTTTCAGGAATAATCCTCAGTCCAAAGTCTCAAATATGGGCATCCTCCTCAGGAGTAAGCCCCAAGTCCCCTAAACTGGGCATCCTCCTTAAGAGTAAGCCCCAGTCATAATTTTTCAAATCTGGGTTTCTTTTTCAGGAGTAAGCCCCAGTTATCAAAACCTTTTAACCTGGGCATCCTCCTTAGAAGTAAGCCCAAACCATGGTTCTCTTAACTTGGGCTTCCTTTTCAGGAGTAAGTCCCAGTCTCAAATATGGGAATCCTCCTTAGGAGTAATCCCCAGTCATAATTCCCTTAACTTGGGCTTCCTTTTCAGGAGTAAGCCCCAGTTCTCAAAACCTTTTAACCTGGGCCTCCTCCTCAGGAATAAGCCACAGTCATAATTTCTCTTAACCAGTCTTAATTTACTTTTTGACTTGGGCTTCCTTTTCAGGAGTAAAACTCAATCATAAGTTCCTTCCTAATTTGGGCACCTTCCTCAAGAGTAAGCCCCAAGTTAGAGTATCCAAATCTCTATAAAGCACAAATACCTTTATGGACATTATTCCTAGGTTTCTTCCCTGAAGTAAAACCCAATATTCATCTATTTTGGGCAGTCATACATACATAAGCCACACATCATTTCTTATGATGGCACAATTGTCTGGTTTTACCAATACCTCTTGTTTCTCACACTGATCATGACTCATGTGAGCTTAGAGTGTAAAAGTAATTATGACATCTTTATTTGAGCCATCAATCATGAATAAACCCCATACTTCTTTACTCAAACTATGTGGGCTGATTCCTTTTCTAAAAACAAAATATACGTAGGTAGCCCATCTGCAGGTACGATCCCAACTATAAAATAATTCATGTCCTTCTGAATGACAATAAACTTCAAGTGCCCCGCTGAGTGGCTTTAAAACCAGTATGGTCATCATAATGACCAAGAGACTTTTAAATAATGTATTAAAGGATAACATTGAATAAGAATCTCTAAACAAATATAGATTATTCTCTATATATGATGATCCTTGAATACATATAAAATATTCTCTAAATCTCATACATATTAATCATTGATTGTTAGATATAAAGAAAAGATCATTTTCATACTTGGTAATGTTATAAGGATTCACGAACATAACTGAAATCTATAAAGAGAGTCCTGGAGTAGACAATAAATCCCCTAAAAAAGTTGTGATGAGTCCGAACTCCCATCCTCTCGACCAATGAAAATTACATAGCCTCATCAGTCCACAAATAATGAGCATCTACCTTTGGAAAGTAGGTCCAATGGATATGGAAACATTAGATGTTTTCGGTTCTATGAACAAACCCATTATAAACCGATTGGAATGTTTGAACCTTCAATCAACGAGGTCATTCCCAATTCTAGAGGAAACAAAAAATGGTGAACCTGACGTGAATCCTTAACCAAGTTAAAATGATGTTTTACTTATCTATTAGGCCCCTATTTAAACTCAACGAGAGGGCCAACAAAGCAATCAATAACATATGTGATCATCCAAAAGATGTAGCAACCGAACTTATCTTGATTATGTTTATTATATCAAACATGCACTCTTTTCCAAGATCTTCTACATTACAAGAATGGATTCTCTTCAATTCACACATGTGAATGCATCTACTGTAAAAACCTTTACTGTGAATGCATCTGCTGCTACTCCTACTGGATCGTCATCCGCTCTGATGGAGACATCACCTACTTAGTGTCTTCAACACTGGGTGTTGAATTCGCTGGTTAAGGAGTACCGCCAACACGGTACCATTCCAACTCTGGAGGCTGCTCGACAAGACCTCCAAGTGAATAACTCACCCTGGTCGTCCGGACAGCGACTACCAGTGATTAAGAAGTAGGCGGTGCTAACCACTGTCTCCAACCGTTTTGGGTTGTTATCCCCAGAACACAACAACCATTCCATCCCATATTCTGAGGAGGTGAATGAGAAGGACACTCAGGGCCTTAATTCAAGGAAACATGAGTCCTTCCCAAGGGCTCCCACCAACAATCGCCGCAAGAATCATGCGGTAGTATGCCAACAACATGATGAGGGTGTCGTCTCTAGGTGTTCGTCTCAGGTTCCTCAAACCCAAGAAGGCAAGACGAACCACCAAAGGCGACTGCCGGTTAACAGTGAGCAGGTTCTTATCTCTATTGTTTCCGAAGAAGTCCACCAACCTAACTTGGTGGCAAGCAACGAGCAGGCACACACACCCGTCCATTTTAATCCCACTGTCTAGAAGAATCATCTAGCAGAAACATTCCAATCCTGCTAGGCAATTCTAGTGGAGTACTATAGACTAGAACATACACCTATTTATAAATCATCGACTAGTCTGCAGGCTCGTCTGACTACATGTGATCGAGCCCGCCAACCCAATGTGTTGACAACTGGTAAACAGGTACATACACCTGCTTACACTCATCAATCCTGCCAGTAACCTCATCTGTCAGTATTGAAGGAAGCTTGTCAACCATGTTTGGTAGAGTGAAATCGGTAGGCACATACACCTGCTAGTATTGATCAAGCCTACCAACAGTATCGTTTGGTAGCATTTAGAGAAGTCATTCAGAAAGCTCCGGCGACAAATAGGAGGCATACTCAACTCTCTGGCCCTAAACATGAGTACTATCAGAATTCACTGATAGGAAAAGGAGGATAGGAGTAGGAACATACACCTACTCTAAGCATGGAATGGACGTATATCCCCGTTCTAGTCGCTGAAGTCACCAAGCACATTCTGTCAATTGTGAAAGAGCAGAAGCAAATCCCTGCTCATATTCTAGATGCCTGCCAGGATATTATAACAGATTCAGTAGCATCTTAGGGAAAGACACATAAATCTATCCCTACCAGTGGAGTGACACATCAACAGTTCACTCCGAAGCAGATACACACATCTTTTCCAGTCCAAGAGGGTTGTGGGGCGTACTCCCCCATATCATACGGATAGCCAAGTCAGGCACATACACCTGATTTGAGGGGAGACAATCAGCCTAACCTGATCATTTTTCCTGAGTAGGTACATAAAACTGCCCATAATGACCACTTTTGTCAACAAGTGGTTCATAAAGCAAGTAAGAAGCCGTCTAAAAAGAAGACCCGCCCTGTACAGTCAAGAAATCAAGGGCCAATCTGTATCAAGGCCTTGCTCGATGCTGGAGTTCTTGATGCACTCAGACAGCTATCGATTGTAACTCAATATTCTACTCTCTCAGTTCCCAATAGTGGGAACATTAATTCCAAAGGTCTGCATCAGACACTTCCTCATGAAGGTTTGCTTCATGACAAGTTGGTCAATCTCGAAGTTTCATCTTCAGATGAGAGCCACAATAACCCTCTGTGTGGCCATAAGACCAAGGAGCAAAATGTTTCATCTTTTGCTGTAACCCACCATGGTGGTTCTCCCCATGATGATGAATTTAGCTGCGAAAGTCCTCTTCGAAGTAGTGATTCACATTGCTTGGAAAATTCTCCTACAGACAACGTAGTGACGAGAAAGCCCTCTTATCTTGAGGCACTTTCAAATGTGAAGCCAGTCATGTCTGATTCTTTACCACTATCAGGTTAAACACTTTCTCAATCAAAATATAGCCTGGGGTGTAGGTCATTCTCTAAACCATCCCTGGGTCATTCATCTTCTAGTTTAATCAATGAATTCTCTACCAATATTGTTGAATCCGATGAAGCAGCAAGGAAGCACCAGCTCTGGTCTAATCAGGTAGAATAATCTTCATTGAATGATAAAGAGTAAGTAATTAATATGAGAAAACAACTATCGAAAGGTGAAGTGCTAGTTATGTTTTGGCCTTTGGCTGATTCTTAGTATGACATTCCAGAAATGTTGACAGAAGATAGAATTAATGATATTCATCTCAACATATGGAAAACTCTTTGTCAGTTGAAAAAGAAAATATTATATTATGATGAATATGAAAATCATGTCAAGATAATAGAAGGCTTAAAACACTAAATTGATTTGGAATCTCTCTTAGTTTCTCAATATCCGAAGGCTAAAAATAAGCAGAGAGCCCTTCAACATTCATGACTTTGCGCACTAAGAAGATTGCGCCAGTTAATTGCCAATGCCCCATCTGGTATTCATATCAGGGGATGGAGCGCTACATTTCACTGTACTCTCCAGTCAGAAAAGCCTGCTGAAAATGGTTTCATGAAATGTTATTGCCTATGGATGGACACAATCAATGGGTTTTGTTTGTAATCAAAAGCTTTCCCAAGAACATGCCTCAACTAGTTCCTCTCAAAGTCAAGTATACAAAGAACAAGTTGTTGAATTACTCCTGCATCAATAAAACAAGAATATTGAAAAGACCTCTAGTTTAGAGAAAGCACATCATCAAGTGACAGAAGTGTCAGAAATCATCCAATGGTATTTTGATCCTGGTGATAAAAGTGGATGCATGTTGATGCATACAGCTAATTTCCAGACTAAAGTCCGCAAGATCAGGAGATCTTTTATGAAAGTCTCAGATATAGCATGTCATGAACCACCACAGCTTTCCAGAATGGGGACTCTTTTAACCCAACCCTTAGAATCAACAAATAGGATTCGAGGAGTTGAGCAGGAACAACCCCAATCCACCGAACTGGGGACTTTTTTAAATCCTCAATCCCTCCCTCAGAGAAAGTCAGTATTCTCTCGATTGGGGAAGAATCCTCAAGAGGAACGAAGAGCCAAATTATTAGGAGATTCCCTCCAAATTACGGTTCATCATGAAGTTCCTGAGGGATCGAATCAATAAAAGGCAATGTCTGATCAAGGACATGGAAGAAGACAATATCGCAGAAATGACGATAGAAGGGATGCAATGTGTTATACATCAATCAATGTCATAAATTCCATAGTTTCTGATCCACCAGATGAGGCCCACTCAGAGGGATCAGATGAATAGGTTCCTTCTCAAGAAGTTGTACACACAGACACAAATGAAAAGGGTGTGCGTACACGAAATCAAAGGATTACTCAGAACCTAGGTAATCCTTCAAGTAACCCACTTCCCCCTCTTCGAAAGGTGTCCAATAAGGGGAAAGGAAAGAATCATGTTACATACCCTTCCTCTAGAGAAGGCCAATCGCTCTCACTAGAGAAAATATTTTCACAACAAGAGGAAGAAATGAAGGAATTGAGGAGGATGAATGCAAAACTACTTCAGGGTATTCTTCCTACTAAGTGTTCTGGTGTCAGTCAGCCAAAAGAATTTATTGTGGCTACTGAGATGGATCAAGAATATCCTCCTCTACTAGTACACCCTCACAGGTCTAATCCTACGGGTAAAGTGCAACAACAATCAGAAGTGTTACCATCAGTTGCAGTACCAGCCATCACATCTGTCCAAGCTCCAGTTATTGCACCTATTCAGGTCCAAGATCAACCGGATGTTTCTCAAAAGTTAATAACTACTATTGAGTCATTAACAGCTTGGTTGGAGGCTATGGAGGGAAAGCGTGCACCGGTTCAACCAGATAAGAGAGATTACTCTGAATGGGTTGATGCAATTCTTCCCCTATCAAATTTTGCAAGTACCACATTCCCAATTTTTAATGGTTCAAGAGACCCAGAGAAACACTTAACACATTTTGTTTCTCGTTGTGATCCTATGATGGGAACCCTTCCTCAATAAGAAGCAGTTAAGCTCAGGTGTTTTGTACAGTTATTAAAAGGACCTGCCTTTGTCTGGTAAACAAGCTTGCAATCTCTGTCAATTACCAGGTGGGAGAATCTTCATCAACAATTTCTTCTTCAATTCAGCTCAACTTTTCCAAAGACAATAGTTTTTGATCTTAAAAATTGTAAGAAAAGGGAGAATGAAAGGGTATCGGATTTCATTTATCATTGGAAGGGATTAACATATTCCCTGATCTTACCACTCCCTCAAGAAGAATTATTACCAATCTGTGTGGCAAATCTGCATGATGAATTGCGCACAACATTGATCCCTGTGAAATACACAGGAGGGTTTCGAGACCTTACTTCAATTGATCAACAGATTGAATACTCTCTTATAAAGACTAAGGATAAAGCTCGTGTAATTCAATCAGCTCCAGGAAGAAGAATGGGTAAAGCAGAAATTGCTACAGTTATGCTTAAACAAGAACTTGTACCTGCTTCTACTTCAAAACCTTTATCTTCTTGAAGGGCTCCGCCTCCTGAGCACCAACAACAGAGGCTGTTTTGTCCAGATGTTCAAATGGATCAAAGATAGAAAAAATTTGAGGATCTAAAGAGAAAATTTTACTCTTTCCGAAATGAACAAGTTCCTGGTTACTTCATTTAGGATCTGGAAAATAATTTGGTTCAATTGCCAAGGCCCAAGAGGCTGAACAAGGAAGGAGATGAAGACCGTCCCAATTATTGCTCATTTCATCAGATGTTGGGGAATCCCATTCAGGAGTGTTTTTCCGTCAAGGACCTCCTACAAAAAAAATGGTCGACTTGGGACAAGTCAAATTGAAAAGTTCTTTAGCTCAGGTAGCATGTGTTACTACTACAAATCCAGAGGAAGAAGGTGAGTGACAAGAAGTCAAGAACAAAAATGCACAAAAATATGATTGGATGGTTAGAAAAATGATCAACTGAAATCATTCCATTTTGAGAACGCAATTGAAGAAACCAATTGTGTCTTCTTCCATGAATGCGATAGCAAAACCCTCTTCATCATAGGGAAAATCCTCAAAGAAATGGCATAATTCAAAGAAAGAAGAACAATCAGAAGAAGATAACATTGTGTCAAATCCTAAGTTGTCTTTGACTCTGGCAGATTTTAGGCCATCTACTTTGAAACAACGGGAACCACCCCACCAAATGGCATAACATAAATAGGCTAATCAGGCAGAGTCTTTATCGGATGAAGAGTTGATCTTCGGTTCTGTTAATATGGTTCAATTAACAGATCCATATACCAGTCACAGTTTTTATTTTGATAAGCCCAAGTTACCTGTATCAAATAGAGGAATCATAGGAAGTTCCAAAGGCTGAGGATACAGGGGAAGACGTGGATCTTTCATAGGCCACTATTCCAATTCTACCTTTGCTAGAACTGTGTATGCGGCAAAAACTCGTGGTAGATCTCTTCAATGAGCTCAATAAGAACAAGCAAGTTCTTCCACACAAGGAAGACTCAGTCCTAGCACAATTATTTTGAAAGATAGGTTGAAGGTTCCATCTTCTTCCTCTCAGCAAGTAAATAGACCTAATATGTCTAATCTTCTAAATCCAGGAGTATTACCAACTCCTATCCTAGTACAAGATGCATCTACTTCCAAATCATCAACTTCTAAGGCACCTGAAAAACCACATGTTTCTGTTGTGAAACATAGACCTTTAGATCAAAAGTATGATGTATTGAAACACTTGGCCCAAATACCGGCCATGTTATCAATTCTGGATGATTTGAATTTATCAAAGGATCTTTGGGAGGCACTCATCGAGGCTTTATCGAGTCCTCAGAAGCTTGAAACTGAAATTGCTGTAGCTGAAGTCTACCATGTAGAGAATAATCCTGCAGAATGCCATGCAGTGATATCTTTTACTGATGAAGATGAATATGATGTCGTGCATGTACATATTAGACCTTTTTACTTATCTGGAAAGGTCAATGGTGTAGACATCTGAAGAGTTTTCATTGATAATGGTTCAGGATTTAACATCATGACCATTCGTACACTTCGTTGATTAGGCCACAAAGAATCTTATTTATCTCCTTCTACTATGATGTTACAAGGATATCATAAAAATGAAAAAGAACCACTGGGCAAGATTACACTCAGAACTCAGTTTAGAGATCTTGTATCCAATTCAGATTTCATGGTTATTGATCAAGACTCAGCCTTTAACATCTTGATTGGTAGACCCTGGCTACATCAGCATGCAACTATCCCTTCATCATACCATCAATGTCTCAAATATTGTTTCGATGGTCAAGTTAGGACATTGTATGGTGATAAGTCCCCGTTCAAGACATGTGAATCTCAATACATTGAGGAGGAATTCTACCACATGAAGGGAAATGAGGAATCCACAACAAAGGAGATTACCAAAGTTAATGCTCCATATGGTTTGGAAAAGATTCCAGTAAACCCATTTAGACATGTGATCATAGATTATGTGTTTCCTATCAGTAAAATTGATAGGATATACCCAAATCAAAATAATCTTATGGAATCTTCCATAATGTCAATTACGGCAATTAAGCCAGACAGAATGGGAGAAATTGGTGATTCACCAAGGAATAATGAAAGCTCAAATGGAGATGTCTTCATTTCATATGCTGAAATCCAAAAAGTCTATAATTCTCCAAATAGGCCAGAAGAAGTTATAGAAATGTCAGAAGTAAATGATGATGTTGATTCTCAATCCATCATATCCTCTTTATTACCCAAAGAAGACCCTTCATCATCAATAGGGTTAGAAATGGAAGCTTCTTCTTCAAGATGTGAAAATTTTAATGTCTCTTCTGATCATGAAAATTCTACTTCATCATCTACTATGAAAGTAGAAACAGAAGAAATAACACATGTTGTAGAAGAAGAGGAAGATCTCAGGGATGATCCTCCATCATTTGAAGAGGGTATCTCTACCACTGTGGATGAAATCAGAGAAATAAATCTGGGTACAAAATAAGATCCACGACCCACTTTAATTAGTGCGGCTATGACTCTTGAAGAGAAAGAGATGTATATTTCTCTTCTAAAGAAAAATCGAGATATATTTGCTTGGAACTATATAGATATTCCAGGGCTTGATCCTGATGTTGCCACTCATCATTTGGGTTTTCCAGAAGAACATCGAGGATTCAAACAAGCCGCTAGAAGAACACACCCAACCTATGCTTCCAAAATTGAAGCTGAAGTAGATAAGATCATCAAAGCTAACTTTGTAAGAGAATTTCAATATCCCAAGTGGTTGGATAATATTGTCCCAGTGAAAAAGAAGAATGGGCAAATTAGAGTTTGCATTGATTTCAGATATCTTAATCGGCATTGTCCTAAAGATGATTTCCCAGTATCGATTAAAGAACTCTTAATTGATGCAACAACTGGATATGAAGCAATTTCCTTCATGGATGGATATTCTGGATATAATCAAATCCGAATGGCTCCAGAAGATGAAGAATCTACATCCTTCAAAGCCCCTCAGGGTGTGTTTTTCTATCGGGTAATTCCCTTTGTCCTGAAGAATGCAGGCACAACATATCAGCGTACCATGCATCATATCTTAAAACCCTTTTTAGGGAAGTTTGTTAAATGTTATGTGGAAGATTTGGTGGTTAAATCCAAACAACGTTCTAATAATTTGGCTGATTTGGAAATCATATTCCACAAACTTCGGCAACATAATTTGAAGTTGAACCCCTTAAAATGTGCTTCTGGGGTAACCTTAGGAAAATTTCTTGGCTTTGTTGTACGCCATTGTGGTATCGAAGTCGATCCTGAGAAGAAAAAGTCAATCCTTGGTATGTCACCTCCTCAATATTTAAAGAAATTGAGAGGACTTCAAGGACATTTGGCCTATATTCACTATTTCATCACCAATTTGGCAGGAAAAAGTTCACCATTTACCAAATTGATGAAGAAGGGAGTCACTTACCAGTGGACTGAAGAATGTCAAGAAGCATTCAATATTCTCAAGAAGCATCTCTTGAGTCCACCGGTGTTAATTCCACATGTTGAAGGAAGGCCACTTATCCTCTATGTGACAGATTTAGAGCGATCATTGGGTGCCTTTCTTGCCCAGAAGAATGATGCTTGGAATGAACACAACCTCTACTATCTCAGTCAGACTATGCTTGAAGCAGAAACCCGATATTCAAATATTGAGAAGTGTTGTCTAGCATTAATCTTTGCAGTTCAGAAGTTGAGATACTACCTGCAACATCATGAGGTCCAATTGGTATCTCACAATAGCCTGCTCAAATTCATCCTTATTCATCCAATGCGTACAAGACGTCTGGCAAGATGGGCAGTTATTTTGCAGCAATTTGATATTCAATATGTGTCTCAAAAGGAAATAAAGGGCCAAGCTCTAGATGATTTCCTTGCAGAAAATCCTTCAATAGAAGATACATCTTCAGATATTGAACTTCCTGATGAGGAATTATTCTTTATTCAAGATAGTCTTCAAACATGGGAAATGTACTTTGATGGTGCTTCCGGAAGTCCAACAGGGAGGAAAATGGAAGATCCTAAGTTCAACAAAGTTGGGTTAGGAGTTGTACTCATTTCACCAGAAAAGGAATTTCTACCTTATTCCTTCTCATTATTGGGAGGTGGTACAAATAATGAAGCAGAATACCAAGATGTTATCGTAGGATTGGAGTTGGTGCTTCAAGAACAAGTGAATCACTTAAAGGTGAAAGGTGATTCAGACCTGGTAATCAAACAAGTCAATGGGGATTACGCAATCAGAATAGAAGAACTAATCCCTTTTATGATTATGACAGAGAATTCATGGCAGAGTTTCCTTCAGAACCAACATTTTCTTATGTCCCAAGATCACAAAATGCCCAAGCTGATGCACTGGATAATATAGCCATAGCTCTGGTAGATCCAAATCAGGACGAGAAAACCATCAGCATTTCCCACCGTCGTACAATTTCACCTTATGTTCAAATTAGAATAGAGTAAATCTATGAAATTAGTCCCATCTCTGAACCATATGGTCATACTACAAGATGGATGACACCTATCAAGGAATACATTCAAAATGGAACACTTCCGCCTGATAGAGCCGGGAAAGAACAAGTCCGGAGACGTGTGGTAAATTTCACTCTTTTTGATAACTGAGATCACTTAGAGAAAATTCTCTACAAGCGTGGTTATGATGGAGTTCTCTTCAGATTCATTGATGGTTAAGAGACAATGGTTGTCATAAAAGAAGTGCATGCAAGAGTCTGTGGTTCCCATCAGTCTGGACATAGACTATCTGATCAAATTTGAAGGCTTGGTTATTTTTGGCCTTCAATGATACAAGATTGTGTTGATTTCACAAAGAAGTGTCATTCTTTCCAAGTACATGCCAACTTCATTCATTAACCCCCACAGCTACTTCATACAGCTAAATACTCATGGCCATTTTCCACATGGGGAATGGATATAGTGGGACCTTATCCTTCAGCTACATCGAAGCGGTTTAAGTACATTCTTACTACTACTGACTTCTTTTCCAAATGGGCAGGGGAAATAACCCTCAAAGAAGTCAGTTCTAAATGAATTGTTAGCTTCATCAAGTCTAACATAATTTCCAGATTTGGTGACCCTCATACCATATTGATGGACAATGGCACCAACTTCTATTCATATGAGGTGAGGAAGTTGTATCAAGAATACAACATCAAATCCAACCATTCATCTCGGTATCATGTAGTGGCCAATGGCCATATAGAAGCTTTCAACAAGAATCTATCAAATATACTGCAAAATATGGTGGATAAAGATAATAAATGATGGCCTGATAAACTCTTTCATTCTTTATGGTCTTATCAAACCACCACCCACACTGCAACGCGGTCAACTCCATATTCACTGGTATATAGAACGGAAGTAGTCTTGCCAATTGAAGTTCAATTACCTTCGCTCAGAGTATCCATTTGTGATCAGTCATCTATATATGAACAATATCAAAAGAGATTGGATGAATTTGAATGGTTAGATGAGAAAATATTGTGCACCCTGCACCACTTGGAAGTCTATCAGAATCAAATAACACGAGCTTTCAACAAAAAAGTTCATCTTCATTCATTCGTTCAAGGAGAATTGGTATTAGTTCTCAGAACTCCAGTGATACCAGGAAACAAACCACCCAAGCTTGAGCCAAAATGGGAAGGACCTTATTCAATACATAAGGTATACTCCAATGGAGCTTATTATTTAATCTCAATGGATGGATAACTCATCACTACTCCAACCAATGCCAGATTTATGCAGAAATATTTTGTATGAACATAAAATACACCAAGGGTATATGCATATGACTTTAAACAATTGTCACTTACGTCCAACATGATGTTAAACTGTGACGTCCTAACTACACGACGCTAAACTGTACAGAATTTCCTTACATCCAGCAAGAAGTTAAACTGCATAACCAACAGTCCATGCATACGACCTTAAACTATTGGCATTTATCTCGTCCCTAAAGACATTAAACTACATCATCATCCATGGTCCATGCATATGACCTTAAACTATTCGTACTTTCGTCTAAAATGATGTTAAAATGGGTCCCTTTTATCATCCTATACGACGTTAAATTATACATCAATGGTCTATGCATATGACCTTAAACTATTTGCACCATCGTCCAACATGATGCTAAACTGTATCATCCCTTTTTTTTCCAACATGACATTAAACTGTGAAAAAGTCCCTAATACGTCCAACATGACGTTAAACTGTGTCCTCTTTTGTCTTTACTACATAAAATTAAACTACACAGTCCCTTTTTTTCATCCAACATGACATTAAACTGTATTGTCCCTATTGTCTTACCTACAAGACGATAAACTGTACAACACCCTTATTGTCCAACATGATGCAAAACTGTGTTCACATACAACATGACGTTAAATTGTGTCCCTATATAGGTCCTACATGATGTTAAACTGTATTTTGTCCCTACCACATGACACTAAACTGTGCAACACCAATAGTCTTAACTGCAAGACTTTAAACTGCATAGTCCCCTCATATGTCCTACATGACATTAAACTATGCATCGTTAAGGTTGTTGCTACCTCTTGTTTCTCACACTGAGTATGACTCACGTGAGCTTAGAGAAAACTTCAACCATAACACCCTCTCTGGGCCACTAACCACGCGTAAGTACCAAAACCATTTTTTAGGTCATATTCCCCAAGAACAACTTGATCACTAATTCATTATTTAATTGAACTATGAGGACTTTGATCCTTGCCTTCTAGGTTGGGTACGTAGGCAGCCTCCCAAGGTTCAAGCCCAAAACCAATCTCTTCACATTGGTTTACCTTTGTCCTTGCTACATGACGTTAAACTGTAAAACACCTTTTGTCTGGTATGACAGTAAACTACAACATTATTTGATACCCTCACTTGATAGGAAATCATTATTTACATTGATATACAATCATGTTATATTTCAAAAACTATGTGCATACATGGTAATTTTTGAACCTTTTATCTTGGGTCAAACCATCATTTCACTAAAGTCCTTTTTTTTCACCCTTCACTTGTACGAATCAAATTTGTACAGAGGGTATTTCTAGAACTACATATGGCTTGATTCCCATCCTTATGGGATACGTAGGAACGTTCGAGTGTCCCTCGGATCTAGCCCCAAGTCTTTTGGGCCTAACCCCAAATTTTACTTTCAGTCCCTTAGCTGAAAAGTCCCTATGAAAATACACACTGTGTATTCATTATAATGGTCTGATTTCTATGACCCTAAACTGAGATTTTCCATAATTTCATCCCGCATGATGTTAAACTGTATTTCAATAACTACGTATGGCTTGATTCCCATCCTTATGGGATACATAGTGATGTCCAGTGTCTCAATTCAAGACCCAACAACAACCTGATTATGGTTAACATTGATCTTTGTATCTCTTTCATGCATTGGATAATACCCATTTTCATGTGTCATACTCAAAACCTTAAATACTTCTAGATCTCCATAACCCTTTTCTTGACTTTTGGTCACAAAATTTCTAATTTCTGAGAGTTCTTTTTCCTAACTATGCAGCACATGCACTTAGGCGGCCTTGCATAAACCGTCTACATAACAAACTTGTTAGCCAAAAGATACAATTATTTGACTATGAAGCCAATGCCCTTAGGTGGCCCTGAATAATTCAACCCCCTAACAGGTTTGTTAAATATTGGTAACTTCATTATTGGGAAGAAAACCTTTTTTTTCCTTATTGGTCTTATCGACAATATGTAAGGATCTGTAGAAAATAGTCATCCTTAACATATTTTCCCCATGTTCTTTTTCATGATCTGAAAGTATTCAAGTCTATGGTTTATATTTCTCTTCCCTACATTTGGGTCAGACCTTCGTACGAGTGACATTCATCCAGTTCTTAGAAAATCTTGTTTGGAAATATCTTTTCCATATTCAAGTACCTCTCTCCATACAGTAAACTCTATGCTTTGGAAAATTTGGATCTCCATAAACTTCCACTGGCTTTTTAGCAGTCTAAAAGTAAATTTCTGAGAGTTCTTTTTCTTGACTATGTAGCACGTTCCCTTAGGAATCCTTGCATAAATAGTCTACATAACAGACTTTTCATCCAAAAGATACTATTATTTAACTATGCATCCAATGCCCTTAGGCGGCCCTGCATAATTCAACCCCATAACGGGTTTTTTAAATAATGATAACTTCATTCTTGGAAACTACTTCTTCTACTACCTTTTATCCCTTTTTCATATCATTCCTCAGATTCAAAATTTCTTAAGTCATGGTTTAAATTTTTTCCCTCATACTTGAGTGTGGTAATATGTTTTCAGATATGTTGTCAAAGAATTGAGTCAATTTGAACCCATTCGGTCCAAGCTATTTCGACCTTAAACATTAGCCTTTTTATGTCCGACGTGCATGACTTTAAACTGCCCACAACAGACAAGGGAAATTTGAATAAAATTCAAGTCCCATATCACTAGACATATATTTTTGTATGATTTAGGTAATATTGAGAAATTAAATGATTCAAAGTTTGTAGGGTTATTTAATAATCCTAGAAAAAAAAAATCAAACTATGCTTACTAGGCCCTTTGGCTTAGGTAAAAATTTAAAGCAGGTATCGGGAAAATGAATGCACATATGATTGAAGATGAAAGTGTTTTTCATTGATGCACAAGAGATAGAAGGACATCCGCAGACTAGAGTCTCTTCTCTTTTTCAGGAATTACAAGAGGCCTTCAACATAACTCTTCATTTGATTCACAACATCTCGAGCTTCATCAGCAACCACCTGGAATTCATTCATTTAATTGGATACAATAAGAGATGCAGTGATACCAGCTCTTATTCGACCAATTGTAAAAGAATGTTCTTGAGTGCGGTTTGATAAAATTTCTTGTTGATCAAACAGTGACTCTGTGTCTATCCAAGAGACTTGGAAGATGGATACATGTATTTGAGAATAGAGCACTGGAAGCAAAGAGCCATTTGGGGAGAGTAATATTTTTAGATATTGTTTCTAATGTCATGATAGTCTTCTCTCCATCAACCGGCAACGGAAAACATATCATCCCATGGGTTTCCATTTTCATATCTTCAAGGAAATGGCACGGAAGAAAAATTTGAAGGTTCACACCATTGCTGTTGCTCTTAATGCACTGCATAACCGAAATAGAGGAGTAACAGTGCAACTGCATCTTAGGAAGATAGTTCTTTTTCATCTGGAATGTTGACTTCTTGCAGATGACCATGCCCATACAGATCCAAGTATATGCTCTGTGGGAAATTAACATGATATTTCTTCAAGTACTTAGCCAAATCCAGAAGAGTGTTGTCGCAGATGGTATAGTAATCATGTCCAATGATGCTCATCATGTCATCGATTCACTTGCTAGCCAGTTAATCAGCCATTCCGATTCTCTTAGGATCCATTGAATCTTCACAAAGGTTGAATAAATTAACTCTTAAATGGGTTGATTTTTTATAAAATTTGTGAAGAAGTTCAAAAAAATGGAAAAGGAATTAAGGCGCACAAGTCTAATTTTCTCGTGCAAGTATGGATGTGTCGCGCAAGTGTGGATGTTCCGCACAAGTTTTTGGCATGCAAGTATCACCGTGCAAGTCCAAATACCTTAATAGTAGCACGACAGTGAAGAAATAGCAGAAAACAGTGTAACTTGCGTGACAGAAGAAACTTGCGTGGCGAGAGCTCAAAATTTTGAAATTCGGTGCTTTGTGTGAGGAATGACCGCGTATATATAGGCCAGGCCGCACCCTTGTGCGCCGACACCTACGCGGCTCCAAACTTGTGCGCCGCCCTCTGCATGCTCAACACTTACGCGACCGCATGTTCCTTGGTTTCCTTCTTTTACTCAGAGTCACATCCTCATTTCTTTCAGACCCAACTCTGAGGGGGGACTTTTGTTGATGCTCTTTTCTGTCACAGAGTCTAAAGGAATTTAAAGGGAAATAACTTGAACCCAAAGTGATTCATCTTTTGAAGAAACATCAAAAATTGAAAAAGGCTTGAACTAAGATTCAAATGCACTTGGGTCGCGCAAGTTCCACTAAGGTCACGAAAGTATACTTGTACGCCGCCCATTGGCCACGTAGGTGACTTGCACACCTTATTTGAAATTCGTCCAGGGTCTTCTCCAGTATATAAATACCCCCTGTGGGCCCCCCATTTCGAGGAGGAAAAATTCAAGAAACTCATATTTGAGCTCCAGGTGCCCTAGTCTCTTCTCAAAGATTCCGAACACTTCTAAGGTAATTTATTACCTTGAACATAAGATTTTAAGAGGGGGGGGGGAGGCCTAAGTGTTGAAACTAATCAACACTTGCGCGCCTAGGTGGCCATCCCTTAAGCTAAATGGCCACACTTGCGCGCAACCTTACCCCTTCAATAGAACTTGCGCGCCACCCTTCTAGAAGCCCTTAGGGACCGTACTAAAGGATTGATCCAATTCTCACCCAAGTATTACCTTAAGGGTTGACCTCCGCGCAAGTACCCATGTGTTGCGCAGGTACACCTGCGCGACCAGGACTTGTGCGCCCATGCAGGACCTGCACGCCTATGCTAGACTTGCGCGCCCCTTCTTTTTTGGGTTCCCTTCCTACCCATTTCACTCCTTATATGCCTATCCACCTCTCCTATACATTATTCAGCCTTCAAACCCCTCTTCAAAGCTATTTATGGCATTTTTCCTTTGTTGGATTCCTTATTTGAAAGGAATTCTGTGGAACATCTCTTAAAACCTAGTAATTTACACATATTTATGTCACTAAGTTTAGAGATTTCATTCATTTAATCTCATCCTTTAAGATGAGTGAATCCTTAACCTGGGCATCCTTTTTAGGAATAAGCCCCAGTCCAAAGTCTCAAATATGGGCATCCTCCATAGGAGTAAGCCCCAAGTCCCCTAAACTGGGCATCATCCTTAGGAGTAAGCCCCAGTCATAATTTTCCACATCTGGGTTTCCTTTTCAGTAGTAAGACCCAGTTATCAAAACCTTTTAACCTGGGAATCCTCCTCAGGAGTAATCCCCAACCATGGTTCTCTTAACATGGGCTTCCTTTTCAGGAATAATCCCCTGTCTCAAATATGGGCATCCTCCTTAGGAGTAAGCCCCAGTCATAATTCCCTTAACCTAGGCTTCTATTTCAGGAGTAAGCCCCAGTTCTCAAAACCTTTTAACCTGGGCCTCCTCATTAGGAATAAGCCCCAGTCATAATTTATCTTAACTAGTATTAATTTACTTTTTTACTTGGGATTCTTTTTCAAGAGTAAAACCCAATCATAAGTTCCTTCCTAATTTGGGCACCTTCCTCAAGAGTAATCCCCAAGTTAGAGTATCCAAATCTCCATAAAGCACATATACCTTTATGGACCTTATTCTTGGTTTTCTTCCCTGAATTAAAACCCAATATTTATCTATTTTGGGTAGTCATACATACATAATCCCCACATCATTTCTTATGATGTCACAATTGTCTGGTTTTACCAATACCTCTTGTTTCTCACACCGAGCATGACTCATGTGAGCTTAGAGTGTAAAAGTAATTATGACATCTTCCTTTGAGCCATCAATCATGACTAAACCCCATACTTCTTTACTCGAACTACGTGGGTTCTAATTCCTTTTCTAAAAACAAAGGATATGTAAGTAGCCCATCTGCGGTTATGATCCCAACTATAAAATAATTCATTTCCTTCTGAATGACAATAAACATCAAGTGTCCCACTGAGTGGATTTAAAACCAGTATGGTCATCATAATGACCAAGATAATTTTATATAATGTATTAAAGGATAGCATTGACTAAGAATCTCTAAAAAAATACAGATGATTCTCTATCGATGAAGAAACTCGAATACATATAAAAGATTCTCTAAATCTCATACATTTTCATCATTGATTGTCCGATCTAAAGAAAAGCTGATTTTCGTACTTGGTAATGTAATAAGGATTAACAAACATAACTTAAATCTATAAATAGAGTCCCAGAGTAGACACTAATTCCCATAAAAAAGGTTTAATGAGTCCGACCTCCCATCCTCTCGACAAATGAAAATTCCTAAGCCTCATCAGTCCATAACTAATGAGTGCCTACCTTTGGAAAGTAGGTCCAAATGGATATGGAATCATTGGATGTTTCTGGTTCTACAAACAAAACCGTTATAAACTGATTGGAATGTTTGAACCTTCAATCAACGAGGTCATTCCCAATTCTAGAGGAAACAGGGTGGTGTTAAAGAACCAACATGAGGATGGACCGGGGGTCCTATGGGTATCGAGCTTGAACTTCAGGGAGGCTTCCTACATACCATGCCATGACATGGATAAAAGTCCTCATAGTTCGGGTATACAGTTTAACGTCATGTGGGATGGGGCATTTGGGGCTTACGCTCTGAGGCGGCCCATGGTGGAGTTTGGTGAACCGACGGGAAGGAGGTGGGGATGACCAACGAGTGGTGGTCTTGAACCTCATGAGGCTTCCTATGTACCATTCCTTGACATGGATCAAAGTATTCATAGTTTAGGATGGTGTACAGTTTAATGTCATGCAGGATAGGGGTTGGCGTCATAGTCAATGCTTACTCTAAGCCCACATGAGTCATACTCGATGTGAGAAATAAGAGGCGGCAGGGACCTGACGATCATGTCTTGAAGGGTGCGTCCGTGAGAAGCGAAGAGGGTCCTACGTGTTAGGCGGCCCATGGTTCCAGGACTTACTCCAGGATGGAGGACCGAGGGAGACAAAGCGCAGAGGGAGAGGAAAGGGTAACAAAAGGCCCCTATGACCTTCTCCCCCTGGGTCCTTGGCACCGGGGAAGTACGGGGGTGCATGGGTGCTACCTCCCGCAAGAAAGGCTAGGGGATTTTGCCAAGATGGCTGCCCTTCCCCCGTGGACAAATGACACCCCAACAAGGAGGATATCATCCCCTGTGAGGGGTTATCCCATCCCCATGGAGACAATTGGGTGTAAAGAATTCCTGAGCCGAGGAACCCCTCATAGGATGCATGGGGGCCATGTCACAGTTTAACGTCATGTGTTGAGGATGAGGGTGCTTGGCAGTTTAACGTCCTGTAGCTCAGATGAGGTGGGTTTACTCCGCAACCCTAGGACTTACATGACCGGTACCCTCTGCTCCTTATGGGAGGGAACGTATCGGCAATGCCGTGCTGAAGGTGGGTCTCAGAGAAAACCATCGAGGGGTCCACATTAGCGTGGTTATGAAAAGAATCAATATCCATTAGCGTGCGTATGCAAAGAAGCATTAGGTGAAGCAGCACTATAGGTATTATCGTCTATGGGACTTTGAATTCACATCGTGCAAACCTGGAGAGTTGCACGGGAAAAGGAATTGGCAAGAATAGGGGTCCATAGGCAGAGGTCTTGTGGAGCTCAGTTTCTCTACATGGTTAAGGGAACTTGCGAAGGGGTGTGCTTCATGAATTGGGGTACCTTAGCCTTAGCATGGGGAAAAGTTGAAAATGAGAGGTGCTTCATGAAGTGGAAGGGTGTTCATGGAGCACTACCTCGCAGAGCATAGGTTTCTCAGGAAACAAAGTGCCGCGAAGATGTGTGCTTCACGAAGTACAGTGATCCTGCATTGGAATGTGGATTACATGTATAGGAGGGGTGTTTCGTGAAGCATAAACACTCTGTGACAACTCGGGTCCCCTTGGGGATCCCATTCCTTCGTGAAAGCCCTTAGGCTTCGCGAAAGAGATCCCCCTCAAAAGAGGGGATCGAAATGAGACAATGCAGAGCCTCCTCGCGACGCAAAAATACCTTGGGGAGCTCATGGTTCGCAGAGCAAAGGGTGCTTCGCGATTAAGGAACTGAGAAGCTGAAAGGTCAGATTGTCCATCTGGGGTGCTTAGGGGGAACTTGGTATTTATAGGAAAGAGGCTCCATGAAGTAGAGTTTACACGGCACGAAGGGGGATTCGGTTGCTTCACGACGGGTCGTGAACGTCAACCGGGATCCTGGAGGGGTACTGCCTCCTTTGCTTCGCGGAGGGCTCACAAACGTCAGGGGCGCTCACGGGGCATCCACCTCCTTTGATTCGCGGTGGGTTCGCGAACATCAGGGGCCCTTGTGGGGCATCTCGCCTCTGTTGCTTCGTGGTGGGTTTGCGAACATCAGGGGCACTCGCGGGGTGTCCCACCTCTGTTGCTTTGCAGCGGCCGCGTTGCTTGGGGGGGGGGGGGCTCCACATCATGGCTTCGCGGGGCAGGGCACAAGGACTCCTTTTCTTCTTTCTTCTCTTCAAATATTTTGGCACCAACAAATTCCCCCCCCCTCAGACTTGGAGCTGCGGAGGGATCAAGGGTCGAAGTCTGAAGGAAATCTCCAAAATCATCGGTCATTCGCGGTGCTAACTCGCGAAGAGGGATCACGAGGCGGACAGCCGACGCGTAGGCCACGTGCGCCATGAAGCTCAACATGCCCAGACGTTCCACGAAGCTCCAAGGGCCTCTGCCTATAAATAGGGGGTCCAATCTCTCTTTTGTCTTTTCATTTCTCTGCGAATTTGTCTTTTTGCGCTCTCGATTCGCGAAGCTCTACGTACTTCGCATCTTCTCTCCGTGAATCGAGCTTCACGGCGAACCACGAGTCTTTGACTCCGCGACTGCGCCAAGAGAACATGTGCTTGTAGGCCAAGGCTAGGCTCTATGATTCTACTTCGAGAAGGAGATCTGCGAACACGCTTCGCGACCCGAGTTATAAAATTTCCAAAGACTTTAAAAACAAATGGCCCATCAAGAAGCTGCCCAGGGGGTACCTGCGGACGCTGCCGGGAGGGATGAGATGGCCAACTGTCTGGGCCTGGGGGAGCTAGTCTAAAGCCACTCAGACCATAATTCTCTGACTGAACTGTTATCAGAGATCCAAAAGAACTATCCACTATGCAAGAGGCTTCCATTGTATGGATTTGGGCTGAGGGATGACGTCTTCATTCCTGAGGCGAGTAGGGACGAACCAGCTTACTGGTTCAGGAGCACGCCATGCCAGTGCCAATGGTTATGGAACATTGGCCCAAGAAAGTAGGCGGACTATAGGTCAAGCATCCATACTATTAGGGGGTCCTTCCAAACATGACCAGTCTTTTGGAACATTGGCCCAGGACAGCAGGCGGACCATAGGTCAAGCATCCATACCGTTAGGGGGTTCTTCCAGACACGAAAGAGGACGAGAGTCCGAATAATGGGGCACGCAAAGCGTGGAATGTGGAGTGAGGGTTTTTTTGAGAAGAATACAACACTCTTGAAATTACACCACCGTTGTGGGAGAACATTGGATGGACGCATTGGTTTGATCAAAAATCATTCCTTCTTTCAAACAGAGCCTCACGGGCGAGGGAGTCGTCACTTCCCAATGTCATCTTGGGGCATTCTGAACTTGTTCAGGGTAGAGTTACAGTTGTACGGTTCCCTACGAGGGATCTGTACAGGGGGACGAAAAGGGGGAAGAACATGATTTATGATTTCTGTGGGTTGGACCCTAGGAAAAATACCAGGGTGTCTCTACGTATCCCATGAGGATGGTAATCCAGCCACAAGTAGTTTTGGAAGCACTGTTTAATGTCATGTAGGATGAGGAGAATCTTGGTTGTGCCGGTACATATACCACCAAAACTACTAAGCCCACGTGATTCATGATCGATGTGGGAAAAAATAAGTAATGGGGAAATTTCCCAACACAGGAAGGGACAGGTTTGGGTGAGGGGACGCTTAGTGAATACCGACCCAATGATGCTAACATGTCTATGTAGCGCACCTAGACGTGCAAAGAGATAAAGCCGAATATGTCAGAATTCCACTTGAACATGAGGAAGTGGAAATGTGTGAATCATGATGCACAAAATTTGGATCACAATGATGGTGGCATGACGATGGAGGATAACTGTTGACCATGGTGGAAACACAACATCCATATCGCGTTAGCCTGGAATGGGGACAGACAAATGAGGGTCGATCGTTGACCATGTTTGAAACACAAGACCTGTCGCAATTGTCGTCCAAGAACCTTTAGGATGTTGGCCCGAAACGATAGGAGATCCCTTTGGACCATCATCCATAGAGAGCCCTTAAGCCTAGAATCCATGTCTTTCGAGGGTCCTTTTGGATGTGGAAGAGGATGAGGATCCAAATGGTGAGCTCATAAAGCTTGGTCATGGAACGAGAGGAATGTCTCCATGAAAATCCCACACTTCAGGCTCTTTGTCAGAATGCATCTAAATACGTTAATGATATGTATTAGATAGAGGTAGTCGAGTCCCTTCCCATAGGGAGATCTTAGTTTAGGGTCATAGACTTCAGACCATGGGTGGGAGGAAAAACAGGAGGCACGTGGTGGGGTAATTCAAATACCCGATGTGAATGGGAACCAGGGGTTCCGACCTCCACGTGCTTCTCGGAAAGTTTTAGGTCGAGGGACCAAAAAATAGAGTTGAGCTGGGCCTAACGAAAAATTAAAAGGCGTTCCTACATACCCCATGGGGATGGGGATCAAGCTGTGCGTAGTTCTCAAAATGGTCTTAGTTTAAGTTCATAGAATTCGGAACCTGAATGGGTAAGGAGAGAAGGAAACACATGGCAAGGTGGTTACAAAACCCAGCATGAACGAGGACATAAGACCTACTTAACATGTGTTCTCTGGGGAAGTGCTCGAGTCAAGGGACCAAACATGAAAGTTGGGCTGGGCCCACAGGAAAGTGCCCGGGTGCTCCTACGTATCTCATTAGGATGAGAGTCAAGCCATACATAGTTCTAGAAGATTAAAGGGGAGTGCAGGTCTAGCCCCCACACCAAGAAAAGAAGTATTTGATAAATCTTATTTTTCCTTTAAGGTGAGTGGTTTTTTTGTGAAGCGACAGGCCTAGGGTAGCAGGACCTGGCGTCGCCACAAGAATCAAGCCATAGTAGGCATTGAAAAATGGCATGGCGCATGACCGATACCAAACGTGACATCCTCTATGATGAGGTAATCACAATGTAGTTCCATTTTTCATCATGCGGCTAGGATGATAATTTCACAGTTTAGGGTCATGTGATAGGACCAAGCATGCATTTTAATGTCATGCAGCACTGACGTAGCAGAGATGATGCTAGGCGGGGAGTGTGTACGGTGCCATGAAACATAACCGACGTGGATGGATACTTGATCCCTCATCACACCGTATGCAATTCCGAGATAGGAACCTTGGGACAAGGGGCCCAAATAGGGGTGAGAGTGAAAGGGGCATGAAGAACTAGCTCCTAGATGAGATGGACTCGAAAACAAGACGTCCGGGTGACCCATCGCATCCCATGGAGATGAGGATCGAGCCGCACATATACCTTAATGAAGATCTTAGTTTGGGTGGATAACACGTTTCCAATTAGACCTGAGGGGGTCAATCTGATTAGGGGAGATGCACTAGGACTACATTATTTTCGCCCTCCATAGGGGGGGGTCCGTGTTTGGTTTTGCTTTTGTTTTTGTTTTGCTGTTTTTGGTGTTATGTATGGGGTTGCTTGGGATTAATAAAAAAAAAGTATTTTTGGTGGTGGAAGATCATAGTTTATGGTCTTAGAGCTCGGACCCTGGGAGCCCCGAAGGACGCTGTATTGCAGTTTTGTCCCCCTGACGTGCAGAGGTGCACTGAGGGATGGCGCCAAGAGTGTCGAGATTCCACCTGGACACGGTGGGGTGGAACATAATGTGAATCATGCAACCAAAATTCAAGGTCTGAAGGGGCTGGCATGAAGATGGAGGATTACTGCTGACCATGTTCGCAACACATCATCCTATTGCATTAGCCTGAAATTGGGACAAACAAATGAGCATCGACCGCTGACCATGTCCTCAATGCGGGATTTGTATCAATATTTTGTCCAAAACACTCAGGGGTGTTGGACCGTAATGGTAAGAGAGACCTTAGGCGTGGTATCCAGACCATTCATGGGGGTCCCTTCAGGTGTGAAGGATGATGGAATCCTGAATGAAGGGGGAAAACGAAGCCTGACAAGTGGAGGGAACTTGCCAAAGTTGAATCTGACACTCTTGGTCCTAGACCAGAGTACTCTTAATACATGGGAAAACCACTTCAAGGGGCCGAGGGACTCATCTTGAGGGAATCCAAGAGATGGCGGATTCCCAGGAGAAGGGGGCATGGTGCCAAGAACCCTGCAACACACCTATATACCCCCCTCGTGGAGAGGGACATGCCAAGGGGCCTACGTGACTGGGATATCGATAGATCTCTATGAGGTGGGGATGGACCCTAGGTCTAGACATTCGGTGGTCCTACATATCTCATAAGGTTGGGAATCAAGCCACACATAGTTCTAGAGGGTTCTTTATAATGTCGTGCGAGATAGGAAATAGGAGGGATAATTTTTTAGAATGGGGTGCACGTGGTACGACTACTGAAAACCCGATGTGAATGAGGACATAGTCCCAATCCACGCCATGCAGTCCCGTAGTCAAGGTCCCGAAGGCGGGATAGATAAGATGAATTAGTAGAACTCAAGATGGACCCATAGACAGAAGGCCTGGGCATTCCTACATATCCCATGAGGATGGGAATCAAGTCAAACGTAGTTATGAGGAGATCTTAGTTTATAGTCTTAGTGCTCAGACCATGGAGGGATGGAAGCTTTCCAAGTAAGCGCAGACCTCGACCTGATACCTAAGCCCACATGAGTCAAAATCGGTGTGGGAAACAAGGGAGGAAGATCTTTATTGCAATACTTGGGATGTCCATCAAAGGGAAATCGGTGAAAATCCCAAAAGGACACCCTTGTCTCAGCTTTGTTCCCCTGACATGCAGATGCACACTGAGTAATAGTATCAAGAGTGTCGAATATCTACTTGGACATGAGAAGTGGAAAAGGATGTGGATTGTGTAACTGACATTTTGGGCCTAATGGGGTTGGAGTGGTGATGGAGGATAACTGTTAACCATGGAAGAAACTCAGTATCCATATCGCGTTATCCTGAAGTGGGAACAACAAACGAGCATCTACCACTGACCATATTCGCAACGTGGGATTTGGATCAATTTGTTTTCCAAAACCCTCAGTGGCATTGGCCCGTAACGGTAGGAGAGCCCTTAGGCGTTGTATCCATGCCATTCATGGGGGTTCCTCCAGGTGTGAAAGGTGATGAAAGCCCTGATGAAGGGGAACACAAAGCCTAAAAAGAGGGTGAGAACATGTCCGAGTAGATTCGGACACTCCAGGTAATAAACCAGAGTACCCTTAGGCACATTGGTGGACTGCTGAAAAGGGTCGACGAAACGGCTTAGGAGAGGTAAGCCAAGGGGCCAAGGTGGGATGGAGATTTTTGGGAGATGGGGCTGGACCCAAATCCTAGACATTCATGTGGTCCTACATATCCAATAAGGATGGGAATCAAGCCACACATAGTTCTCAAGATGTAGTTTAATGTCATGCAGGATGAGTATGGGAGTAGTATACCCTCAAACAAGGGAGGTGTCTGGTATGGCGGACCAATCGACGTGAATGGGGATGTAATCCTACACCACACCATACACTCCCATAAGAGAGGATCTGGGACAGGGGCCCAAAAAGGTAAAATGTCTTGATAGTTGGGCTTTGGTCAGGAAGGCCTGGCCTGCTCGTAGTTTAACATCTTACAGTGAGGACGAGGGTCGGGGAATAGGATTCCCTTGACAGGGGAGGTGTACGACATAACGAGTAACCCGACGTGAATGAGGATATAATCCCATATCACACCATACACTTCAGGTAAGAACACGAGCTAAGGGGATCAAGAAGGCCAAGGGGCCTGAGGCTGGGCCTCAGTCAGGAAGGCCCGACCAGATTGCCGTTTAATGTATTGCAGTAAGGATGGGGGTTGGGAGCCTGGAAAGGCCAAGGGGCCTGAGGCTGGGCCTCGGTCAGGAAGGCCTGAACAGCTTGCAATTTATCATCATGAAGTGAGGAATAGGGATGGATATGGTGTCTCTTCCGGGGGTGTGTATGGTACAGCGTGTAACCCGATGTGAATGAGGACGTAATCCCACACCACACCGCACAACCCCATCATAGAGAACCTGGGCCTGACAGTTGTCCCTACCCGAAAAGAGTTCGTCGCTTCAGGATGGGGCAGAACGAATCACTACACTTAATGTTTGGGACATCTTGGGGTGGACCTGAAGATCCTGGGCGACTGTTGACCATGTTCGAAACATAGCGTCCCTATGGTGACCTGAGATGGGAGAAACAAATGAGCATCGACTGCTGACCACATTTAAAACGTGGGACTTGTATCGGCTTGTTGCTCGGCACCCTCAAGGGCGTTGGCCTGAAATGGTAAGAGGGCCCTTAGGCCTAGCATGCATACCATTTCGGGGCCCTTCCAGACGGGGAAAGTGATGGGATACCAGTCAAGGAGTGGGTGAATCATAGATGTACCCATCTATGAATGAGGAAAACATCTCCAAAGAGGGGGACGTACAGCCGGACCGAGGATAGCTCGACGTGCATTGGGGAAAAAGTATGGACTCAACCATATGTCTTGACCCGAGGGGAAGATTCTGCCTTTTGGGCTGGGCGAAGGGGCGAAGTGTCCGGGCATGCCTACGTATCTCATAAAGATAAGAATCAAGCCATACATAGTTCTAAAAGGTCATGCAGTTTAACGTCGTGCGGTGAAGACGTGGGAGGATAAAAGAACGGGAGTGTGCACATGGTGCGACCATTATAATCCTCGTATGGGTGGGGCTAAGGAATCATACTCTACATCATGCGAGGACCCTCCAAGGAAGCTATACCCAGGGGGGATATTCAAAGAGAAGAGTTTGGGGCTGGGCTAAAAAAAAGCATCTGAGCATTCCTACGTATCCCATGAGGATGGGAATCAAGCCATACGTAGTTATAGAAGCACAGTTTAACGTCATGTAGGACGATGAAATGCATCTCATATGGGGATGTGTACGGTACGACGAGTAACCCGACGTGAATGAGGACATAATCCCATACCACACCACACAATACCACAAGAGAGCCTAGATTAGGGAAGGCCAAGGGGCCTGAGCCTGGGCCTTAGTTAGGAAGGCCTACCAGCTTGCAGTTTAACGTCTTGCAGTAAGGACGAGAGATATCTTAGTTTAGGGTCATACAACTCGGACCATTTTGCAGTTTATTGTCATCCGAGACGATAATGAGTAGTTTAACGTCATGAAAGATGATGTTGCAGTTTAAAGTCATGCAGGACTGGACAGTTTAAGGTCCTTTAGGACCATCATGCAATTTAGGGTTATGCCGGACCGTCCAGTTTAAGGTCATGTAGGACCATACAGTTTAAGTTCGTGCAGGACTGGGGTGCAGTTTAGGGTCATGCAGGACCGTCCTGTTTAAGGTCATGTAGGACCATACAATTTAAGGTCGTGCGGGACCAGGGTGCAGTTTAGGGTCATGTAGGACCGTCCATTTTAAGGTCATATAGGACCATACAGTTTAAGGTCATGCAGGACCATCCAGTTTAAGGTCATGTAGGACTATACAGTTTAAGGTCGTGCGGGACCGGGGTGCAATTTAGGGTCATGCGGGACCTAGAGGCTCAGGCAAAGTATTTCTTGAGTAACTTGGCGTTGGTGGGAGGAGTTATGCGCTCACCATCCATGGTTACCAAGGAGTATGCTCCATTGGGGTAGACCTTATGAATGATGTAAGGTCCTTCCCATTTGGGCTCTAGCTTGGGTGGTTTCCTGCCAGAGATCATTGGCGCTCGGAGGGCCAATACCAGGCCGCCTTGTAGAAAAGAGCGAAGGAAAACCTTCTTTTTGAAGGCTCTAGATATCTTGTTCTGATTCCTTTCTAGATTATGCAGGGCACAGATCCTATTCTCGTCCAGTGCTTTCAATTCAGCTAGATAGATTTTGGCCAGCTTATTTGGTGCCTGCTAGTCATAGACTGCAGTGCGTAACGATGGCAGCTGGATCTCAATGGGCAGGATGGCCTCAACCCCATACCCCAGGGAATATGGAGTCACCTAGGTGGAATTGTGAGTCATTGTCCGATATGCCCAGAGGGAATTGGGGAGCTTGTCCGACCAACTTTTCTTATTCTGACCAACCATTTTCTGCAACATTCTAGAAAGGGTTTTGTTGAATTCCTCGATCGGTCCATTTTCCTGCGCGTGATAGCGAGAGGTATGGTTCAAACAGATATTGTACATGGTGTACAATTTCTTCAACTCGGCTGCTCGGAAGTTGGTGCCATTATCGGTGAGGACAGAGTGAGGGACTCCAAACCGGTGGATGATATTGGAGCTCACGAAGTCAACGATGGAACGGGCCTTGACCTCTTTGAGTGGAACTGCCTCTGCCCACTTGGAAAAGAAATATGTAGTGGTTAGGATGAACCTACACTGGCGAGCTGTCGCTAGTGGATATGGTCCCACGACATCGAGTCCCCACACTGTAAATGACCAAGAGTACTTGGTGGAGTGGAGAGTATCTAGTGGCTGATACAGGAAGTTAGCATGAACTTGGCACGTGTGGCATCTCTTGGAAAACTCAATACAATCCTGGATCATAGAGGGCCCGAAGTACCCCAGTCTCTAGATCTGATGGGACAACTTTGGCCTAGCCTGGTGGGCACTGTAGGAACCATCATGAACCTATTGCATGACCTGAGAAATCTAGACTCCTTGAATGCAACGGAGGAGAAAACCATCAAATCCCCGCTTGTATAGAATCCGCTCAAGATTGGGACCACTCTGGAGGGTAAACTACAGTGCGCGACGTCGGATTCGCTCGCGCTCGGCCCGATCATCCGAGAGGCAACCATTTTGGAGATACTCGATAAAAGGTGTCCTCCAGTCGGGAGTGGCCTCAATCACTGCATCTGAAGAACCTAGGGCTCCTGGCGTGGAGGATCTGTTGGTATGATGGATTACCCGCAGGCCGTTGTCATCCTCTGGGGTGATGGGGGTGAGGACTCTCCAGTGTGCCACATGTATAATCAGATCATCTTGATCGGGTTCTGAAAGTGACACAGCTAGGCTGGCCAAATCACTCGATCGACCATTATGTAACCGAGGGACATGGGTAACCGCTGGTCGAGAAGGGAACCGTGCCATTAGACAGAGGGTGCACTCCAACAATGGCATGAGCACTGGCTTTCTGACAACATAGTCACCATTGACAAGCTTGATGACTATTTTGAAATCCCCTTTCACATGAAAATGGTCGATAAGGAACCTTCGAAGTGCATTTTCCAACATGAGACAACATGATCGACTGAGAGGATTTCATCATCAAGAAAATTAGGTCCAGGGATTGATCTGTGGAGGTTGGGTGGGCAACTAGGAAGTCTGCTAATGCCTGCCCCTTGATATCCTTCTAACGCTTGAACCTGATGTCGAACTACTGGAGGATCACCTCCCACCATGCTAGTTTTCCAGTCAACATGGGGAAGTTCAGAATGTACTTCAGTGGGTCTACCCGAAAGACCAATTGTTATTCATGGTGCTACAGGTAATGTCGTAATTTCTGTACGGCAAAAACGAGTGCAAGGAAACTATTTTCAATGGGGTAGTATCTGGTATCCGTATTGAGGAGCATGTGGATGAGGTAGTAGAGACTGTTCTCTATCCCCTCATTGTTCTTCTGGGTGACCAGGGCACCGAGATACCATTCTAGAGCGGTCATGTAAAAGACTAGCAGATTTCCAGAGATGATTGGCATCAAGACCAGAGGCTAGAGCAGATACTGCTTTATTTCCTCGAAATCAGTCTGACACTCTTCATCCCATTCATAGGCGGAGCCTTTCTTTATGATCTGGGAAAAGGTCTTACACTTTCCAGCCATATTCTCAATGAATCGGTGTATGTAGGCTAAGTGGACTTGGAGACCTCAAAGCTCCCGAAAATTTCTCAAAGGAGGCATTTGGCTGATGGATTTGATCTTCTTTGGGTCGATCTCGATGCCTCGGTATCTGACAAAAAAGCCAAGAAACTTCCCAGAGGTGACCCCGAAGACACATTTAAGTGGGTTCATCTTCAGGTGGTGAGAGCGGAAGAAACCGAACACTTTCTCAAGGTCCTTGAGATGGTCCTAGCTGTGGAAAGATTTGACCACCGGGTCGTCCACATAGCACTCCACCAACATCCTGAGAATTGGATTGAACATGTGGTGCATGGCCCGCTGATAGGTGGCACCTGCATTTTTCAGGGCAAAGGGCATAACCTAGTAACATAAAGTACCTTGGGGGCCCTAAAAGTGGTGGAATCCTCATCTTCGGGGGACATCCGGATCTGGTTGTACCCAAAATACCCATCCATTAAAGAGAGGGATTGAAACCCGGCCGTGGCATCACTGAACAACTCTATCACTGGGAGGGGAAAATCATCCTTCGAACAGTGGCGATTGAGATCGCGGAAGTTGATATAGACTCTGATCTTCCCGTTCTTCTTCCTGAATAGAAAAATGTTGGCTATCCACTTGGGGTACTGGACTTCCTTGAAAAAGTTTTCTTTGATAATCTTGTCAACTTCGGCCTCAACCATGGCACCATGAGAAGGGTGCATCTTTCTGGGAGGCTGCTTGAACCCGCGATGGTTTGTCGGGAGACCAAGGCATTGGATGGCTACCTGGGGATCTAGTCCTGGCATCTCACCGTAACTCCAGAAAAACACATCTCGGTGTTGCTTAAGGATGTTCACGTACCGTTGCTTCTCCTCGAGGGACATGGCGGCACTGATCGATGTGGGTCTCGGGTTTGCCTCGCTACCAAGGTTCACCTGAACTAGTTCGTCGACCGTTGTAGATACACCTTCTTCAATGGCGAGGGGAGCATCCTCTATGTCCTATCCTCTGCTTGTGGAGGGATCTTCTGTGGGGGGAGTTGTCTCCGAGCCACCAGACTCCGATGGGAGGCTGGTGTTGGCTTGAGTGGCAGTGGTCTTCATATTAGGAGATTCATGCGCCACTGAGACCATAACGATGAAGGCAGTCGATCCAATCCCATTTGGTCTTCGGCCCAAGGGTCCATGCTTGATAACATCAAAGTAGTAATGGTGTGTCCCCTTGAGCCGATTAAATCTAGCCCGACAGAATAGATACCTATGACGTACTGCTGTCGCCATGAGCCTGACATCCTGATACCGTATAAGGGTAGGAGGTTCTAGGATCACTTGAGCCTGGTTGGTGTAGGAGAACAAGGTGATTTTCTATAATCAATTGGACCTTGAAATATGCCTTCCTCTTGTACCCGAAATGACAAAGCATTTCCCCATGTCGGGGGTCGTGGCCTCTAACTGATGGATCAGGAAGATGTAGGCATCATCCAGACCTGTCCAGGGATCACTTGTGACCGGGGAGGTTCAACATCACTTTATATAATCTGCTTATCCTTTCTCTGGAAATAGTTGGCGTCCAGATAACGGGCTTCACAAGAGGCAAAATTAGATTCATCTCCTTGGATCATGCCTACTCGACTATTGAGGGAGTATTTGAGGCATTGGTGATACGATGAAGGGACCGCTGCATGTAGGTGGAGCCATAACCTGCCCATCAATGCGTTATACGTAGTGTCTAGGGAGACGACCATTAATTCAATACTGGAAACTAGACCACCAAAATGGGTCTTCAAATGGATATTTCCAACTAGGGTCTACTCGGTCCTATCATATCCCTGGATTCTGAGGTCGGAGGGAGTTATATCATCCTCAGTCAAACCCAACTTCCGTAATGTTTGAGTCAGGATTAGGTTAATCCCATAACCCGTGTCAATAATACAGCGGAAGACTTCCACACCATTGAATTCGATAGTGATGTATAGTGGACCAATATTCCCCTGTATAGGAGGGTCTTCGTCTTCAATAGAGAACAAGATAACTGCCTGGCATCTGGCGTTCTCAATTGCCTCGGTGTGGAAGGATTCTGCAGCTGCTACCTCCGTCTCAAACTGGAGGGGGATCATTAGGGCCTCAAAAAGCACCTCACGCATTTCAGACGACAGGAAAAGATCCTCAAAGATAAAAAGACTCACTAGAATGCCGGTAAGGTTCTTCAGAACATCATACTTCTGGGCCAGACGTGAGATTCTGCTTACAGGAGGCCGGTCTACAATTGGAGGCACGACGGGCCCTACCGGCTGAACCGGTGGCTGGCTAGTGCTAGGTACGCCCTATTTCTCATTGGTCAAGGCCTAAAGAGTGGCTTATAGATGTGGGTTGGACAACTGATATTGGATTGTAGTAGGGCAAGACTGGCCACGGTATGGACAAGGTAGCTCTGCCAGATCTAGTAGCACAAACGACGGTGGAGGTAGATCTGAGGGCACCAGATGAGGATGTTGTGCATGATGAGATCTGCCCTGGGCCTACTGTCTGGTTTCAATAGCATGCACGACCTGACTGGAGGTTCTAACTAATGCACCCCGATGACCCATGTAGTCATGGCTCCACCGACGTTGACGTCTACTGGAAACATTGGGGAGGTTCGCCTGGCCTTCCCCCTCGTCGGGATTCATATAGGGATTTACCAACTCCACAGTATTAACTGAAGTGTAACCCTAACTATCGTTTGAGGAGTCATCCACCACTGTGTGGATTCTGGGAGGAATCCCCATCTCAAGGGGCATGAAGTCACCGAGAGTGTGGGATGACGACGACAGTGGTGGAGCGCGTTGCTTCTTCTTGCGCTGCCACTGCTTGCCCTTATGGGAAAAGGCCGACTGAGATGATGACACAGAGGTACTAGTCGAATCTTCTAAAGGCTCCGACTAATTCAGGTGTGCCCGAATAATACCATGGGCATGGACGACTATTTTATGATCCATCCAGTCATCTTACTTCTGGGATCTACGACTGGGAACCTACTGCCACTTACCTTCATCGTCACTACCGCTTTCTGACCTCACAAAGACACCCGCCACTTGTACTGAGATCAGGCCCAACATGACTATATTGTTATTGACATGGTCTTGGATCCATTATTTAAATACATAACACTACTTGAGGGTGTTCCACAGGATCCGATGATAGGGGAAGTAGTCGGGGCGATCGGTGAGATTCGCCTCTACCGGTCTTCTGCACTCTGGTAAGTGCACAATCCCATGCTCTAGGGCACTACAGAAGTAACTGGGGACCTGATTCTCATTAAACGAGTAAGTCTGGTGCCTTCTTTCCATATAGGAGGCTCTGGGAGCCTGGCCCTGACGAGGGGCCGGATGGGCCTGCTGAGGAGGCGGACCCTGATTGTCATGCCTAGGCGATGGTGGCGCGTTGCGCGGGGGATCTAGCTGATTCTGAGGTGGTAACTGCTAGGCTAGAGGCTATGCCTGAGGTGGAGGGCCTCTGCGAGGTTGCGGGGCCGGTGCCACTGGCAGAAATTCTAGCTGCCTTTGGGCCTCTATTTGGGCCACCGTGGTAGGCTCGGCTCTGGAAACCCTTCTTGCTGGGATCACAGGGGGAAATGAACGTGCCTGACTAGCCTGTTGCAGAGCTTCCTCGAGGTGCTGGGCTTTATTTGAGAAATCTCAGAACCCTACAGGGTAATTCTGGGTGATCAGGGAAGGAGACGGTTCTATTTTGACATTCCCTACCCACATCATCAGTAATTTCTCCTGAGTTAGTGGCATGTCGAGGGAATATGTGAGCCCCTTCCATTGGGCGATGAAGTCCGCGACTCGCTCATTAGGCCTTTGTTTGCACTTGAAGAGGTCTGCAATGCTGGTCTTTCGTGTGGGGGAGCTGAAATGGTATAGGAATTGCCGACGAAGATCCTCCCAGCTGGTCACCGATCCAATAGGGAGTTGGTTGTACCAGACGAACGCATGGCCCTCCAATGTCTGCACAAAACATCAGAGCTTGGAGGCTTGCTATTGTGTTGGGGTCCCCAACATGGGGCCACACCAGGAGGAAAAATGGGCCAGGTGCTATGGTGGGTCCCCTGTCTTGTTAACGGGAGAGAAAGTGGTATTTCCAAAACCTGAGGGTGCAGACATATCATCCACCCACGCAGGATATGGCTTTCCATATGGTGGGACTTCCACGTGCTTCATTTCCAATGCCTCGAGGCGGGAAATGAGTGCCGCTATAGGATCATCTGGGCGGGGGTCCCTGTCTTGGTAGGGATCCCTAACCACGAGTGCGTTGCTGGGCTCTTCGACACAATAGACGGTTTCAACGGCTCGTGGAGCGACTGGCGGAGCGGCCTGCAGGGTGGCCGGAGGAACCCGGGCCCAATTCCTCGAATTTCCGCGACGTTCGGGAGGGTTTGGTGAGACGTATCGTGCCATCTTTCCATGAGTTTCGGCTTCAGCCCTATTCGGAGGAGCAGTATGATCAGGGTTTCCCGAAGGCATCTCACCGAGGGGGAGTTGTTCCTGCCCCTTCTGCCCCGGCCTAGGATCACCATAGTCGGGTCGTCGATCTATATCGCGTTCGGCCATGAGTTCATCGACTAACATCTTCTGCTCAGCAAGTTGCTGGCGCAACGCGACCTTCTCGGGGTCTTCATCCATCTTATGTACTGAGGCGGACGGGTCAGAGTGCTTGACAACTCTGACATGCTCATTACCCTTACCGTCATTCCGAATGAATTCCAACGACTCAGTGGGCATAATGAGACCTAGGAGGTTCCTCTTCTGATGAGTAATCCTCTATGATGGTTCCAACAGTGGTGGTACACCCTCAGGGGTTAAGTCTTCATAGAGAAACTCTAGCTCGTCCTCCTTGTCCACTATGTCATCCATGTGGACCGCAACCCTTCTTGGGGGCATGTCCTCAATGTCGCATAACGAGTCGGGCTGCCACTGGATAGGACTGAATACGAGGGCGGAATACTATCCCCAGCCATGGACTTGCACATGGGGGGTAGCTTCCCTGATGATTCTGCGGAGTACCTTGTAACTCTGAATGCATTTTTGTTGGAGGGTGTTCTGGCGACCTGGTGACTCAGGGAACTGGGCCACAGGGAGTGCGGTCAAATAGACCAGACGGCGTTGCTTGCCGATCTCCTCAAAGTGCACTTGATCCTGGGGTACACCACCTGATGATAACAAAGACTGAATTGCATCACACATAGGGTTTTATGGAATCACTCGACTTCCTCTAGGGTGAGGGATTCCGTGACATGAAAATTCGATGCTGCCACAGGCCAGAACTTCTTTGGGAAGTGATCCGCCGTGAGAATGTTCCAGAAGCTCCTAGTCTCAGATTCAGGGTCTGGCCCCATATTGCCCCAATTGTCAACCAGAGGCAGTTGAGGAACTGGTTGTGGTACTAAAGAGGACTGCTGAGACAGTAAACTGGGTGGCGGAGAATACGACGAACGAGCTGACTGGCCGCCGAATTCCGAGCCATCCTCCAAAGAGTGAAATGACCTAACCACAATGTCGCGATACAACGGGCAGACAACCACATCTTTTGGTGTAGGGATTGCGGTTACCGGTGATGGGTCACACTGTTTCTCAACCGCCATCGGTCCCCAAAATAGATCTCCGTGATCTTTGGTCGAGGTAGAGAGTGCTTCTGGTGATGATAGTGGTGACTACACGGTTGGAACCTATGGGACTCCAAAAAATTTCCTCCTCCTGGATGTACCTACGAAGAGAGGTAGGAATCCAGTGGACTTCACATTCTGGAAGGATGAGACTAACATGCCATGTTCCTACCTCGGTCCTTGACACAGGGGACCGAGGGGAGGGTTCCACTGCCGAGTCGTATTCTGCTTTAGAATCCAAGAAGCAGGGCGGTTTGATCTCTGTCTAGGCCTTCCCAGGATTCTTCTTATGGAAGTGATGACCCGCCTTCCTGCCCCTAGGCGGCTCCTCGTAACAAGGCTGATTCCTAACATGTAGTCTTGGGGTCATGTTGGTGTCAGGGAAGAGAGGACTTCTACCTGAGACAGCCGGGGTGTGAGGAGCACCGGGAAAACTGTCGAAGGGGTCATGGGGAGGACCTCCATGAACAACACTTGAGCAGGAAAAACCTCCATCGAAACCGGCGAGAGCATGGGGAGGACCTCTATGCTTGGTGCAGGTGGAGCGAGGGTGACCTTCACCCCTTTGGTTTCCAGGGCGAGGAGGACCTTCAACAGCTGCAGAGAGAATGTAGGGAGGATCCCCACGTTGGAGAGGGACTGGATGGGAAATGCCTTCACATCAAAGGTCAGATAAAGGAGGCAAAATTCCATACCCGGTGTGGTGGGCATGAGAGAGGCTTCCGCGCTGAGTGTCACTGTCGTGGGGCAGGCCTTCATTCGGGTTGGGGGTAGCACGGGGCATACCTCCATGATGAGCTTCAAAGCGGGGAAGGCCCACGCTTTGTGGAATAGTGGTATGAGGAGGACCTCCGTACTGGGTGACATCACCACGGGTTGGTTCGCGGTGATCACCAATCATGCCTGCGACCCGGGGAGTCGACCCAGCTTTCCTGTGGAAAGGTTAGGGCCTCGATCCTGGTTGGGAGTAGGAGTGCCCCTGCTCAATGGGGGCAGGGACTTTATGATATTTTTCAGTGGTGGCTTGGGACACAGTAGCTGTCGACATTAACGCCCCTTGGCGGGCATCCTCAGCTCGGGCCCAACGCTGGCGTCAGGTCAGGCGAGCCTGTGCGGGTGGTGTAGGTGCATAGCCTACCTGCTCCTCTGGCAAGGCCGGGCGGTGACGTTGATGCGGCCGGGTGGGGGCCCTTTCTTGGATCCCTTGAATCGGGACTCTGACCGGGATGAGCTACACGTCACCCACCTCATCAGCGTAAGGCAGGGAGTCGTCAAGGCATTCCAGGGATAGGCTACCGAAACGATTAAATGTTGGGGTGGGGAGTAGGGGCTCCCTGCGCGGACCTCGAGGGCGGTGTTGATGGTGAGGCCTAGACGCCTACAGGTCCAGGAGGGCCGTATCCCAAGTTTCGATTATGCCCTGCTCCTTGTAATGGCGTATGAGGTCATTAATCACCCTTCGTTGGATGACTTCTGATGGGGAGATGGGGCATGGGCGCCCCACATTCGTGGATGCAGACGCCGTTGTGGAAGCAGTGGAGCCACGCAGAGCGGCTGTGCTGGTATTTCCCCTGCCCCTGGGTAGGTGGGTGGGCGATGATATTTTCCCTATAGCAGCAACCTGATTCCTGGGAAGTAGGGAGATTAACTCATCAGCACTGCAAGGAAGAGAAATCGACAACCAGTGCCCCAACGCCATCCCGTCTTCCATGGCTGGTAAGAGGGATCCACGCTAACAACGTTGCAGAATGGAATGCCCAACGTTCTACTACCCCAACTTCTGGTGAGTTTCACACCAGGCCTTCTATTTTCTTAGAGGGACCCGACGCCAGATAACTGGATCTGGTGACATGTCAATCTACTGATGTCTCGAGCGCTACTAGTGTCCATATTGAGGAGAATAACTTCACGTCGGGTTCACCATTTCTGTTTCCGACGCTTTCGCTGGTGCACACACTTCCTTCTACTTGGGAATGACTCTTTGGTGCCCCGCATTCCTTCTTTCCAAAGACAAGTGGCATTCACTCCTTATTTAGGGACGTCTGATCCTTGATTGAAACTGGGATGATGGGATGTCAGTTCTTCCTTCCGTGGACTCCTCCTCAGAACTCGTCCCCTAGTCCAGGTCTCCCTCATAGATTTAATATGTTGTTCATGAAACTCTTTTTACTTCCATGTTTCCCTAGAATCTGGTTAATTACACTTCTTCTGTTAGGACATTCCAAGGGCTCCGGTCAGGGCAGCAACCTTCAGTTGGGGGAGTAGTCACGTTGAGGCTTCACTAACATGTCCGAACACTGGGGAATTGGCATGTCTGTCTTTTTTCCAACATTATAGGGCTTCTTGAGGGTGTAGGATCCTGAGGCATCCCACATCGATCATGGGGAATCATATTCCGTAGGTATGTATCTGATGTTTTCCTTAGCTTCCTGTGCTTAAAATGGGGTATGCCGCAAGTTTAATGTCCAGTAGGGACGAATCCGACTGATCAGAACACCGATGAAGGTGGATCAGATTGATGAACCCCCTTGAGGGAACACCGAAATCGGAGCCAGCTCATGGGTGGCTTCCCGAATGCTGTGGAGGGGAATGGGATGACATGATCTCACCAGGATGTGGTGGCCCGAGTAAGAATCAAGATGAGTGATGAAAAAGTTACACGGAGTGGAGGGGGAATGAAATGGGACCGTAACAGATATGACGGTAGTGATGGGATTGAGTCTTAAAGAGGCTTCCTATGTATCCCCATGGTAGGGAATCAAAGTCCGCGTAGTTTTGTTGGTGAGAAATGACGTGAAGGGGGTCGGAATGACCAACAGGTGATGGTCTTGAACCTTCAGGAGGCTTCCTACTTACCATGCCTTGACATAGATCAAAGTCCACGTAGTTCGGGATGGGGCGTCGGTGAACTGACGTGAAGAATGACCTTGGTCCAGATGGATGGGGGGACTTGAACCTCATGGAGGCTTCCTGTGTTCCATGCCTTGACATGGATCAAAGACCCCGTAGTTCATAACGGATGCCGGTGAACCGACGTGAAGAAGGACCTTGGTCCAAATGGATGTGGGGCTTGAACATCGTGAGGTTTCCTACGTACCATGCCTTGACATGGATCAAAGTCCTCATAGTTCAGGTTGAAAAGGGGTTGTTGAACTGACATGAATGGGTGTCGAAACAAATGGATGGTGGGGTCACAACGGCTTACCGATGGATTGGGGTGTAGTTTAATGTCATGCGAGACGAGGGCGTGTCAGAGAACGATGTGAATAAGGACCTTGGTCCAGGTGGATGGTGGGCTTGAATCTTGGTGAGGCTTCCTACGTACCTCGCCTTAGTAAGGATCAAAGTCCACATAGTTCAGGATGGGGTGTGTCGGAGAGCCGACATGAAGGTGAACCCAGGGGTACACTGGTGGTGGGCTTGAACCTCGTGAGGCTTCCTACGTACCATGCCTTGACATGGACCAAAGCCCCTTAGTTCGGGCATATAGTTTAACATCATGAAGGATGGGGGAAGAAACTGATCTGAATAAAAGGCCGGGTGGTGGGCTTGAACCTCATGAGGCTTCCTACGTACCATGCCTTGACATGGATCAATGTCCTCGTAGTTCAGGAAGGATGCGAGTGTCAGCGAACTGATGTGAGGAAGGACCTTGGTCCGATGGGTGACGAGCTTGAACCTAATGGAGGATTCCTATGTACCATGCCTTATTATGGATAAAAGTCCTCGTAGTTCTGGTGTGGGGGTGGTGTCTGAGAACTGACGTGAGGATGGACCGAGGGTCCGATGGGTATCGGGCTGGAACCTCAGGGAGGCTTCCTACGTACCATGCCTTGACATGGATCAAAGTCCTCATAGTTTGGGTATACAATTTAGCATAATGCGGGACGTGGCATTTGGGGCTGACGCTCTGAGGCGTCCCATGGTGGAGTTTGGTGAACCGATGGGAAGGAGGTCGGGATGACCAACGAGTGGTGGGCTTGAACCTCATGAGGCTTCCTACGTACCATGCCTTGACATGGATCAAAGTCCTCGTAGTTCAGGATGATGTACAGTTTAATGTCATGTAGGATAGGGGTTGGTGTCATAGTCGATGCTTACTCTAATCCCACATGAGTCATGCTCAGTGTGAGAAACAAGAAGCGGTATGGACCTGACGATCACGCCGCAAAGGGTGCGTCTGTGAGAAGCAAATAGGTGCTTACGCATTAGGCAAGCCATGGTGCCTGGACTTACTCCAGGATGGAGGATCGAGGGTGACAAAGTGCAGAGGGAGAGGAAAGGGTAACAGAAGGCCCCTATGCACATCTACCCCTGGGTCCTTGGCACCAGGGAAGTACGGGGGTGCATGGGTGCTACGTCTTGCAAGAAAGGGTAGGGGATTATTCCAAGATGGCTGCCCTTCCCCTGTGGAAAAACACCACCCCAACAAGGAGGATATCATCCCCTTTGAGGGGTGATCCCATCCCCATGGAGACCAGTGGGCGTAAAGAATGCCCGAGCCGAGGAACCCCGCATAGGATGCGGGGGGGCCATGTCATAGTTTAACGTCACGTGTTGAGGATGAGAGTGCTTGGAAGTTTAACATCCTATAGCTCAGATGAGGTGGGTTTACTCTGCACCCCTAGGACTTACATGACCGGTGCCCTCTTCTCCTTGTGGGAGGGAAGGTACCGGCAATGTCGTGCTGAAGGGGGGTCACAGAGCGAACCATCGAGGGGTCCACGTTAGTGTGGCTATGCGAAGAAGCAATAGTAATTAGAGTTCCAATGTGAAGAAGCATTAGGCGAAGTAGCGCTATGGGTAGTATCGTCCAGGGGACTTTTAAGTCACATCGTGCAAAACTGGAGAGTCGCACGAGAAAAGGAATTTCCAAGCAGAGGGGCCCATAGGCAGAGGCCTTGTGGAGCTCGGTTGCTCTACATGGTGAAGGGAACTTGCAAAGGGGTGTGCTTCGAGAAGTGGGGTGCCTTAGCCTTAGCATGTGGAGGAGTTAAAAATGAGAGGTTCTTTGTGAAGTGGAAGAGTGTTTGTGAAGCACTGCCTCACAGAGCATAGGTGCCTCGTGAAGAAAAGTGTCGCGAAGCAGTGTGCTTCGCAAAGTACAATGATATTCCTTGGCATGTGGATTACATGTACAGGAGGGGTGTTTCGTGAAGCATAAACTCTTCGTGACAACCTGGGTCCCCTTGGGGATCCCCTTACTTCGTAAAAGCCCTTAGGCTTCGCGAAAGGCATCCCTCTCAGAAGAGGGGATCAAAATGAGACTATGCAAAGGCTCCCCGCGAAGCAAAAATAACTTGTGGAGCTCATGGTTCGCAGAGAAAATGGTGCTTCGCAATTCGGGAGCTGAGAAGACAAAAGGTCGGATTGTCCATCCGGGGAGCTCAGGGAGAGTTTGGTATTTATAGGCACGAAGCACCATGAAGTAGAGTGTAAGTGGCGCGAAGGGGGCTTCGGTTGCTTCACGGAGGGTCACAAATGTCAACCAGGATCGTGGAGGGGTACTGCCTCCTTTGCTTCGTGGCGGGCTCGTGAACATCAGGGGTGCTCACAGGGCGTCTGACTCCTTTGCTTCACGGCGGGTTTGAAAACGTAAGGGGTTCTCGTAGGGCGTCCATCCTCTATTGCTTCATGGTGGGTTCACGAATGTCAGGGGCGCTCGTGGGGCATCCCACCTCTGTTGCTTCGCGGCGGCCACATTGCTTGGGGGGGCTCCGCGTCATGGATTTGTGGGGCAGGGCAAATGGTCTATTTTTCTTCTTTCTTATCTTCAAATATTTTGGCGCCAACACCCATATAGAACTGTGGTAGAGGTCTGAGGACCTGGACATCCTGTGTGCTGTTGTTGTTGCTTTCCCATGTAGAACTGTGGTAGAGGTCTGAGGACCTGGATAGTCTGAGTACTGTTGTAAACCCCGATCTAGGGTGTGGATAAAAGTTATATATAAACTTTTTGAGAGGACTAAGTCTCAGCTTGAGACTGAACCTCTTGGTTAAAACTATTGTGCACCTTATTTTTGTCTAAACTAGTTTAAATATTCCGCTGCTAATTACTTTGAAATTCAAAAATATTTTAAAGTAACTCTGATAGTTTAACTAGAAAATGTTTGTAATTATTGTAAACTAGTAAGTTAGTTTCAAAAGCTAACTTAATATTCAGATTAAGTTAACTGAGAAATAATCAATCTTTGAGAAACTAATTGAATAGTTACAATCTTTATAAACTCACTACAGTTTAACTTGCTTTATTAATTGGGGGATTTCAATATAAATCTTTTAAATAGAAATTTTTAATAGGAACTCAATTCACCCCTCTTGAGTATCCACTCTGACCAAAAAAAGTGATACATGAAAATATCAACATGTATTAAAAGAGAATGAGAAGAGAAAACTATATCTGATTGAAGAATCAACCTCGGGTAGAAATCTAAATAAGGATTCAAATCATAATTGTTCGAATAAGTTCAAGACTGGTAAAAAATATTTGTACAACAAGAAGAATGAAAGTCATATTCAAAACAAGTCCTAGAAGACTATGAAGAGTGAAAAATAAAATGTGAATGGAATAAATAATAACTCTTATAAGCTTCTATGTGGATAACCCAAACAAGTTGTCCATATTCCAAATGATATATTAGTTGTTTGGTCATTATATTTGTAGAGAGAAAGAAAACTGGAAGAGGCATAAGCGAAGTACTATGAAAATGGAAAAGATATGATTACACATGAAGAAGTCAAATTTAATGAGTTGTTGTAAAGAAATGATATCTTTTATGTTGAAGAAGTTATATGAGTGGAGTGAAATATGGGTAGGCATATTCTTAGAGATTTAACTATAATAATTCCATCACAAGAAGAGTTATTAAATAAGATGAAAGTTATACTAGGTGATATAAGTGCACTAAAGGATCTTGAAAAGATAAGATTCACATGAAAAGAAATTGAATATTAAATATGATCCATGTTTTCCCATGATAAATCATAACTGAAGATCAGATGTTCAATAATGAATAGTGGTAGAATTGGATAATTTGTTTTGAGAAAACCATCTTAACCAAACTATTCACATTGATTTTTAAGGAAGATCAATATTATTATCTTAATATTTGTAGGTTTTATTTTCTATCATAATGCAGGGAAATTAAGGTGAAACAACTTATTAGGGGGGAGAACTTGATAAGAAGTGAATTTTATCAGTTCATGATAAAAAATATAAAGAAGTCACCATCCTTGAATGATTTATCTAATGGTATTCAAATTAAAATTTTATGTTGGATTATATTTGATGAAATTGAAGCGTCTTCTGTCATATCCTAGAAAACAAGGATAAAACATACACCATCTTGGTTTAATATTCTATTTGGTATCCGGAAGAAAAATAAATAAAGAATATCATCCTTGATGATGTTTTAGATGTATTCAACACTGGAAAAATACATAAATAATTCATTAACAAGATAAGTCTTATATACTCTATATTCCTTGATAAACAAAAGAAGATTCCAAATAAATGGGGAATAAAATTATTTATATCAATAAAATGAAAAATGAAAGTGAAAAGGCTGTTATCAAATCCTTATATTTGTGCTTGAATGTTTTAACTTGTTTTTTGAAGTTAGTTCAAGAGTTTTTGGTTGATATTTCTTAGTAAAATTGTATTATAACTGTACCTATTATTTTATTCTCTTGGAATATAGTTGGATAGAATTTGAATACAAGACTATGAGTTTTCATTTAATTTTGTATTATTCTATTTTAAAAGGTTTTTCTCCTCGATCAAACTCTATTTCTTTATACACTGAGAATGAATCAAGTAGACTCAGAGTGGAATGGTAGATAACACTTTGTTAAGTATTAATTGATACCAATTTTCTTAGGTGTTGTGTATTTTGGTCAATAATGTGGAAATAATGTGAAATGAAAGTGTGATAAGAAAGGGGGAGAGAAGGCATGAAACATATAGAAATATAATATCTATGGGGTATTGAAAAAAAATGGTAAGATTATTGAGTCCATTGAGTATAATTTTTATTTATTTCCATGGAGTGATTATAAAAAAGATGTCAACATTATGTGATGTAGAAGCCCGTTTAAGGATAGATGCCAAGAATTCATTACATTCCAATCAAATATTCATGGAATATTATGTTTTAAGGAATTCCATTCATGTTTCTTAATAATACTTAAAAAGATATGTGGATGATGAAGAAGTTTTGAAAAGAAGTGTGTGCTACCTTGCGACCGTAGAAGGTGCTATCATTGGGGTGTTACCGTCATGTGATACCACTATGTTCCACTGTTAGGTGGAATAATTATGTTCCATTCATAGGTTACACTGGAAGGTTCCATTATCAGGTTCGACCATTAGGTGCTTCCTCCAGATTCCACCACCATGTTCAATCACCAAGTGCTACTGTTTGGTGCTACCATGGGTATGCTACCGTCGGTGTTCTAATATGGCTATGCTACCATCAGGTTCTATCATTGAGGTGCTACCATGATTTTGTGGTAGTAGTAGGTTATAATATGATCTTATGAGTATCAACCATTTAATGGTAGGAGGTGCTTCAACTTAACAATACTAGGAGCTAACATAACCTCCTCACAGTTGAAAGAGATTCCAAACACTTGGAATGATAGGAGGAGTTTCCATGCATATAAAACTATCAATTTTTGGTTTTCCATGCACATTTTTTGTTCTTTTCTACACCAAGATAAATTCCATATTAAATACTAGTCTTGTTGATTTATAGGATCTCATGCTTCCATGTCCACCTATTCTTGAGAAGAAAACATGGATGGTAATTAAACTGGAGTTATGCATGTGATGCTATCTAAATGGATGATCATGCATGAAGTGTTACATGCATGAATGAAAGAAGAATAAGATAAATGAAGGAATACATATATATATATATATATATTTCTTGGATATATTCAATATTTTAGATGTACGCACCACTATACATGGTTTAATGTGGCCCGGATGATTCATATTACATGAACTAAAGAGCTTGTGCAACTTACTAAAGGTGAAAAAGAAAGAAAGTAGTGGATGTGAAAAACTTTTCTATCTCAAACTGATGAAAATATTTAATGTAAATATACATGAATATGCAAGATACATGGTTTTCAACAAAAATTAAGGAAGACTATATTTCTTTGGTTATTAAAAATAGCATGATGAAATAAGAGGAGTCCTTGGAGTATTTAAATGGGGATTTATAGAATAATCAATTACCACGATGAAATTAATGCAAGATTTCAATGAAGAAAATCATGATATCTGGATCATGATTCATGCTTCATTAATGAAAATTAATTCTAGGATATTATACAGAATATAATTTATAGAATTAATGAGAATTTAATTTTTTATTTCATTGTGACAGAAAACAAATAAAGAATATCTCCTTTTCAGTTAAATGAAATTATAAAGAAGAAATATTGGAGGAAAATATTGGAAAGAATATTGTGTGAAGAATAAATTGACACTATAGTTTTTATTATGTACATATATAAATTACAGGTCATCGAATTAATTTTTTTATAAGTTGGTGGAGTTATTGATCCGAGACATAATCTAAAAAAAATATTTTCTCATATTAAAAGAAAAATAGAGAGACTCAACTCTGGTAATTCATATTCATCATGAAGAGTCAAATATGGATACAGAGATCCACTATAGTTTATTATGAACTAATGAATAATGAGATTAGATAATTTAGTGTTATGAATATATATTTTCATAGGATCTAGAATAAAAAGGATAGTAAATTTCTAAGTTGGCCATGAAGTTCAAATAAGGAAGAAAAGATCCATGCAATCTATTTCACATAGAATTAGAAGAGGAAAAGAATAATAGTGAAGTGAAATAATATATAATATCATATCAGTTTTCCACTAAGAATAAAATAAGAAGATGTTTAGTGTAATTTTTTTGCATACAAATAGATGAAGGTACTTGTTACTATGCATGGGAAGAAGAAGAAGCAACACATAAATAATAAGAAAACATTATATATTGGTGTGAGATAATTTTATTTTTTTCCTTAAATTAAATTGTAAAGTTATGAGATATACCTAAGTGTAGGATTCACCAAACAAGTGTGTGGGACACACACTATACACTATTAAGAGAAAATTGTGTATTGCTTATAGGTTTTTTAGTGGGTTGTGTGACCAAAAGATTTATCTAATCACACTAAGGATTAGAATTATCATATAGATAGGTGAACCTTTTAAATTATTGTGTTCTTATGGGTGTGTGTTTTTGGATTTGTAGGAATAAATGAGAGAAGATATATAGAAAAAGAGAGTTAATTCACCTTAACAGGTGAAAAAGGTAAAATAAAAGGGATAAATGGATAAATGTATAAATTGGATTGACATTTATTCAACCCACTTATTAGTGTATAATATATCCCTCCATGGACCCTTCAACCTTTTCCAAGGATAAAAGTGTAAGATCTTATATTTTTAAAGGTCTTTAGTTTTTAAGAAAATTGAATTTTCCAACTGGTTGATAGTCCATATTTGTACTAGGATTTAGAATGGAATTTTGAGATTTTGGACATCTTAAACTACTAATTTTGAAGTGAAATAAATCTTGATGAAATGGATGGTGGTTCAAGGAGAACCACAATCTGGTTGGGGTGGTTGGGCTACTCGTAGAGAGTAGCTTGCAATCACCTTCTAGCCGGTGGCTGGATAGTGGAACCAATAGGTTACAATTGGGAACTGATTAGGCAGTGGAATTTTTAGGAAAAAATTTACAAATATCCAATGTATTTTTATAGGGATAGTCCTTTTTCTTTACCTTATTTTGGTGTGCATGAAAAACGGCCAACCTCCCTCTTTCTACTTTCACCACCTTCAGTTTGGGGTAATTTTTGAGGTGTTTTGATGGTGTATAGTAGGTATATCCTACATCCCCTTTTTAAATTATTCTTCATAAATATTTATTTCTCTTTTTTAAACACTTTGGTTTATGGATCTGAGATAATTCTATCAGCAATTTTGGTGGAATCATTATATTCTCATGGGGCCTTCACTTGTTCTTTGAAGAGGAAAACCCATAATGATGTCTGCCTTCTAAATTTCATCAATTCATCGAAGGTATGATGAATCACCAATTTATTTATGGTTTTACCTTAAATTTAAATTTAATTAATTATTATATCATTTCTGTCTGATAGGGCTTAGTCCAGGTAGTACCAGGAGTCCATTGTGGATATACCATATGTGTTTTTCCTCATTTCAGGCCCGACTATAGTGTTCAGTTTTTTGATTAGATTTTATAACAAGTTTAAATAATTTTTAAATTAATTTTAATAGGTTAATTAATTATAATTTGAATATAATTAATTAATTTGGATTGTGTGGACTGAGCTTAGGCCCTACGGTTGTGGGTGATGGATGGTTGATCATAAAAGGGATTGGGAATCAGTTGTTGAGCTATGAATTAAAAATAGAAAGCTTAATTAAATGGTAGGTAGTCTAAAAACATACCCATATGGTATTTATATTTTTTATATGGTGCATGTTGTGTATGGTATCACCCTTATGAGAACTGACTAATTTTAGATGGGTAATATTTTCATAGTTTGAGAAAAAAATGTATAAATTAGATAATTTTTTTAATTAAATATGAAATTCACTTGGGTTGAGTGGAGAGTCTAGGGATGTTAAGACCCTCAAGCTCTAGATATAATCCTTGGAAACTAGTGACTAAGATCATTCTAGGTTTAAGGCTTAATAGAAGTGCTGGTATGTCATGGAAAACTAATATTTCATCTTAATTTCATAATAATTTTCACTAAAAATGATAAATAATATCATATACCATAAAAAAATAGAGATTACATGACCAAGTACAATTCAAAAACTAGAATGGAATGATCTTCCCATGTAATTTATAATTAATTTACATGTAGATATATAATTACTTTAACTTATAATTCTCTCTTTTTTGATGATCTGATTGACTAGATATCATCCTTCTGACATTTTACTCTAGGATCCATGATTAGAATCCCTCTAGTAGTGATCCAAATATGAAACAAAATCTATTAACATCTCCAAATAATCACAAGGTTCTAGCATAGCCGATTCTGATCATTTTCATTTTTCATGGTTGATCATAGCATAATTCTTATTGATGGGGAATAACTCTTGATGTTCTCTTAATGGCTTGATAGAGAAGGAAAAGAGAGTGAATTTTAGATCACTAGATATCTCTATAAGTCTTGATAGGGTATTTATCTATCTATTAAGCACAACAAAAGAGATTATGGAAAGTGATTTAATTAGATATTTATTATGGTAGGTTTAATGTTGGAAAATTGAACACAAACCCTTTCAAACTTTATTATTATTAGTTGAACTTAATATCTAATGATAATAATAATAATATTATTATTATTAAACACTTGACATGAAAAGAACCTTAATAATAGAAATAAATATCATTTATACCATTTATAATCGAACCATTAAGATCAGTCAAATTTCCTTCATCAACATTTATCGTTCTTTTAACAATGACAATTTCTTTTATCACTTTATTCTTTGATAAATATAATAAATATTATATTCACCAATCCTTGAAAATAATAATTTCTTCTTCTTCTTCTTCTTCTTCTTCTTATTCTTCTTATTATTATCTAAAAAAATTATTATATTAAATAAATTATGATAAAATTATGAAGATCAACCAAACCTTCATAAAAATTATTTATTTAAACTTATTAAATTCAATACTTAAATTTAACTGAGATTATATATACACTTGATGTGTGACCCTGTAGGCCCCTTCTTCAATGGAATTAGGTTGAACGTCATAATATCCAAGGTTATCATCTAGAAACAAGCCAATTTACCTATGGAGAAATATGCTAAAATTTTAAATACATCCAATCTACTACAAACACTTACGATGTAATATAATTCCTTTATAATGATATCTCAGACAATGTAAGTTGTATGATGGTGTCAAAAACCAATATGCTTGATGTATTTTTCTTTTAATTTTTAGAAATGAACTCACCCTCCAAGAACCATGTCTATGAATTTATGTTGGAATTTACTTTCCCATAAAAGGACCTGTGATATCAATATCTATTAAGGAACATAAGGGATAAATCCTTTCTCACATTATCCATTAATGTAATATCACTCATGATGCAATCAACATATGCTACTTCACCGTGAACACATGCCATCACAATTTTCATAAATACTTCAAATTATGTGATTCATTATATCCATTCATTCTAATATTTAAGTATAAGGATAAATACATACATCCATAAATGGGAACATCCAATTACAGATGAAAATGGGGATTTCCTATTGGGTGGTCTATTTTCATAAGTTCATATCTTAGATATTATCAAGGGTTAACACCATAATATGGAATATAAATATATTATTAGACTCCTACACCTATAAGATTTATCATATTTGTCTTATCATACAATATCATTTATCTGTATAAATATATTAAAAAATACTTTCATGGAATCTAGTAGTTGTCTTCATAGAGGGAACCACTATGACCTTTTAGTTTGATATATAATTTTAGAAAATTATCACATATGAATTTATGTAGAAGAAAAATCATGATGTGATAATATAACATCTGTAATAAAAAAATATAATCATATGCTAATAAATTTTATTATGTGGAACCAACTCTAATGGACTTCCACTTGAATTAGAGTTAACTCATAATAACTTTCAGTCCACTGGCACCCACATGATACTCATTTCTCTTCTAATATATATAATCTAATAAGGGGTCTAACAAATTTTACTCCATGGATAATATTCTCACTATAAATTCAAATCATTGATAAAAATCCATCAATTGATGAACCTTATGAAGAATTTTATTTTTCCTTCGGTATATCATTTTTTTATTTGGATAGATCCACCAATGCAGATTTAGTACAGTAAACTATGATAAGATCATGACTAAAAGGTACCACATAAATATATTGGAGAAATTTTTGAATCCAAACTTATTTTTTGGAAGCATAATAAGTGTAAATATGCACCGATTCTATAGTAGAATAAGTGAAAACTAGTTTCTTTGAACTCTTCTAACTTACAAATCTTCTATTAAGATAAAGGACATGTCCAGATAGTGACAATAGATCATTTTGATCTTTATAAAAGTTAGAATATATATAAACCTCAGTGACTAGATCTTTATCTCCTGCATACACCAATAATATATCATTAGTTCACCTCATATAATTAAGGATATATTTAATAACAATCAAATATTATTCACCTAGATCTTCTTGATATATTACTAATAGGTTAAAAGTATAGGTTAAAATAAGCCTCATACATAACATGGAATATATTATGGATCCTATTATAGAATCATATAGTATCTTCCTAATTATACTTCTTTTTTCTTATTTTTGAGGACACATTTTCATGGAAATAAGTATACAATGTGAAACAGAAACCCATCCCCTCTTATATTTCTCTATATTAAACTGCTTTAGTATCTAGTCATTGTATGTACTCTGAAAATGTCCATCCAGACTCTTGGATATATCATGCAAGGTCTTCATTTGAAAATGTTAGTTGCTTCACCTAAGTCATTCATATATAAAAACTTGATCAAACATTCCTTAACCTCTGTAAGGATAGTATATCATATCTAATTAGAATTATTTTATTCATTAAAATAGGTATACTTCCACTAAACCACTATAAACACATAAATAACATCCGTTCTTAATGAAAAAAAATATTCTTGTATGGATTCATTGAACCAAGTGTTTCACGACATGAGTTCTTTCTGAAATCCACAAATAGATATATTCAACTTGAATAACTTTTTAGAATTTTCCATATACAAAAATCCTTCTAGTTGTGTCATATACACATTCTCATGAAGGTTTACATTATGTAATTTAGTTTTACATCCATTTACCAAACATATTTATGATAAATGAAATAAATCTTATAATTCAAAGATTCATTCCATATTATAAATTTTGTGCTATCTACTAACTCCTTGTGGAGAAAGGATCACTATTGTTATCCAATAATGAGTCACTATCATTAGTTACTAGAAAATCATATCTCCCAAGTTCACTTACCTCTCTAAAAATACTATATAGTTATTTTTTTAGAAACATATTCTTCCATAGTAACTTATAGAATCTATTAATGTACCATCTCTCATCTATATTGAGCATAAAATTTAATGAATTCAATATTTATCCTACTATACTTCTTGAGTAAATTCTCCCTCTTAATAAAGACTTCCTGTATTATAATGGTTACTTTCTTATTAAAAAGGTTGTATATATAATATACCTTTGTTTATTTGGGATAACCTATAAATATACACTTCATTCTTTAGGGTTCTAGTTTGTTTCTTGATCCAGAATTAACAAATTCCTAGAATCCACATATATAAAAATTGAATAAATGGGGTTATTTACACTCCATAACTTAAAGGGAATACCGTTTTACACATTATTTTGTACTCAGTTTAGTAATAATGATACCATCTGTAACACATATCCCAAAAAGGATAATGAAAGTATCACATTACTCATCATCAACCTTACCATATATATCAAGGTATATTTCCTCCTTTCATTAACAACATTTCTTTATGGTGTATAATATAGAGTTAATTGTGATAAAATCCTATAATCCCATAGAATATTGATGAAAAATTGGGTAAGATATTCACCACCTTGATATGATTGAAGTTTCTTTATCTACTTACCATGTTTATTCTCAATCTTGAGTCTTAAACTATTTGAACTTATTATAGGATTCATACATGTACATAATCAATAATATATGACCATACGTACTAAAGTCATCAATAAAATTAATAAATTATGATAATTAAACCTAGTTTCCACTTGAAAAGGTATTTAAACATCATGATGCACCAATTTTAAAAGCTTTGTGGAGCTTTAACCTTGACCAGTGAATGGTGGTTGGGACATCTTTTCTATAAAGAAGAATAAAATATTTCAAGTGGTTTAAGATAAAAATATTTTAAATAACCATCTTGATATATCTTTTCTAAACATTTTTCATTTATAAGAGAAAGATGGTGATGCCACAACTAGTTGTTAAATGAGTTGTGCATAATTATTTCATTATAAATTTTCAATATTTGGTTTTCGTAATTCAATTCATAAAGACTATTATTAAACTATTCAATATAATAATATGTGCTATCTTTGTAAAAATTTAAACTTTTATTTCCAAAAATTAAAATAAATCCATCCATATCTAATAAAGAAACCAAAATGATGTTCTTGGTATCACTAGACAAATAATAAAAAAAATTAAATCCAAAATCATCCATGTTGGAAACATGAGATTATAGTCTCCAATAGAAAGAGTATCTATCCTCATTCCATTGGTAGCTGGTAGATCCACATCACCTATTTCAACCTCTCAAAACCTACTTGGTTCATGTATTTGGATACAAATGTGAGCCCCAAAGGCAATATCTCATACCCAACTTGTAGATATGAAAGGATTACAATCAATAATAAATTCACCTGAAGCTCCCCCTTTATTATTTGTATGGGTGCAATTTCGATTCCAATATCCATGCCTTCGACATGTAAAATATACCCCATAATATTTATTTCCTTACCTCTAGATCTTTTTCTTTTTATAATGATGGTTTTTTAGAGCCTTATAATTGGAATGATTCTTCAAATACCTTTCCATTTTCCTCCTCCTCTTATTCACCCTAAGGATAAGGGGTTTATCACACCCCATGTATTTATTAATTTGGAAAATAAAAATAAGAAGTATATATATTTTCTTTTCTTTATTTCTCATATTATAATTCACATTAAAAATACAAAAGTTTTTAGGTAAGTGATGACATAATTAGATTTATGTGAAAATAATCATGGATTATAAACCCAAAATGTCCAGGAACTCAATATTGAAAATCCATATCCTTATATTTCTTTATAAGATCATTGGACATGGAGGATAACTTGAAAAATTGGAAATCCATTGTATTTTACATATGTCTCCGATATAGAGACACTTCCTCCTCACAAGCCTCATTGGAAAGTGACTCAAGGATGTGTGGTTTCTAGTATAAATAATTCCCATTTTTGGTATAGTATAACATCTAAGTGCCTATAAAATTCCTTGAAATTTTCACCAGTGATAAGGATATCCTTATCTGGTAAAAATTGTAGTTATATTGTTGATGTCATTTGATTCTCCATTTATACAAATTATGTGTAGATAATTAGTACTCAATTTTGATTAATAGAATAGATTACCAAATTTAAATTAAATTAAATTCTATTATCCTCTAAATATTTTTATCAAAACCTAATTTTCCTCACCATTAGTATTTAAATATGTTTTCTCTTATATATTATATTGTTAGGGATAAATATTTCCCTTTTCGTAACCCATACTTTTTCCTAACATGTTATTTTAAGGGTTTTAGGTAGGTTTAACTTTACAACTATATTAACTCACAGTTCCATGATCTGTTGAGTGGAACCCCCAATCCTAAAATCTTGGTTAAAGATTCTTCATCCCTTTCCTCTTAGTTACACCTAGTCCTTCTTAGGAAGTTAACCCTTGAAGTGATCCAATTTAAGTCAACCCAAAATATCATGCTAAAAGCTACAAGATTATTAAAATCACCTAAACTTGGGATGGTCAAGAAATTTTGAACTAAAAAGTTTTTTATAACTTAAGTAATGGATGTTTATAATGACTTAATATTTCAATTGATGTATTTTCATATTTATATGTAAAATTATATTTTATCTTATAACATTCCTTGTTGATATGAAATGTATTTTACAGTAGTGATTAACCATGTCTGGTAAAATTTACACATAAAGTGGTTATATTTTATTCCATATTTAATTAATATTAATTAATTTATTTGGTGATCATGTATCATGGAGAAACACAAATAATTATCCATACAACTGACAAAAATAATAATATAAGTTGAATGATCATGATATCCTCTAATGGTTAGTTTATCTAGTGGATGATGAACTAACACTCAACCCTAAGGGAAAACAACTTGAAATTTAGCTTGGTTCATCATCCAAAATTACACCTTGGATCATATATATGGACTTGATTATTTTCATTTGGATCCTGAACTAAGATTGACTCCTTTTTCATAAGAGATTAATCCTTATATAATATTTTACTAACATGCAGGTGAGGGGATCTAATAGATTTGATAAAGGAGGTTTACATAAAAGAATCCATGTTTATGCAGTCCCTTAAATAATAAGTTGGAGGGGTTGGCACATAGCTCATCAATTTTAATTTAATAATAAATTAAAATAAACCAATAAAATATAAAGGGATGGTCAAATATCATGATAATCCACACATCATGAAACAATCATGCATTTGAAATCTTGTTATTTATTAATTTGACTCATTCCTTTTAACTAATACAATATGAAATGAATTAATACAATTTATCTTAATTAATTCCAATAATAATTAACTGAACATCATCTATAATTTAGAAAAAAATTAATTTCATTTAAAATTAATGTACTACACAAGTGCACTTGGAGGAAATCCCACATGCCCATCTAAAATTGTAACTTCAAAATTGATTCAATATATACCTTTTAATCCTACAATATGCTATGTACTTTAAATGAATGAAATACAAAACAAATTATAATAGGTTTATTTACATATTTAATTATTAACTCTCTAAAAATTTGAGAACACTATTTGTATAATACTACTCAATGTGTACTTTATTACACAACATATACTATCTTATACCCATGTCTGCATCACACCCTTGGGCACTGACCGTGTTTCCTACCATGGGTGAGTATGAGGGAAACAATGCGTTTTCTATCTTTTATGACATGTTAAATTAGAGTTTGATGACATGTAGTCCTTATCTCATGTATCCAATATCTGGCATGTTGCGACATCCCATGTTCTCAAATGTGAGAAAATAGGTAGTATACATTATGTACAGTGGTTACATGACATATAGTTCTTTAAATCATGTTTCAGGATGTCCATATATAAATGATAATATTCTTTTATCATATATTAGATATTATTTCATCATATCTATTCTATTTTATCATGATATATGGATAATAAAACTATAATTCTTGATGTGTATTTAGAAAGCTCATGTTGTGTACAATAATTTTGTTTAAATAGACCTTTTGGAACCTCCAGATGGTTTTGTTCGAATGTTTCTGTATTTTTCAATCTTAACCACATACTAGATATGTTAATGAGAAGGAATAAGGGAATATATGATAATGTTCATATATTAAAACAAATCAATTTTAAGTGAAATAATCCTAAATTAATGAAAAAAATCAACAAATAATAAATAATTATAAATTAAACATGTGCCCCCTCTGATACCACTTGTAGGTTATAAACATAGATGAAGTTTCTGTATGGCATGGATAACTCATATTTTAGTCATAATTTTATAATTGTCATTTTTGGACATGAAAATTAAGGTCATGTATAATAGTAATCATATATTACTTGAACAAAGAAAACAATAGAACCAAAAAAGGATGATATTCACATGTAATTTATAATTAATGTATGAGTAGATATATAATTACGTTAACATGTAATTCTCTCTTCATTGATGATCAGATTGACTATATTTCATCATACCATCTGTAACAAACTAAGATTTTATAAGATATATTCTTTTTAATTTATTTCATATCTTCTATTGTACGCTACACCAAGATTATCTTGCACTATACACAACACCGTATTAGGTTGTAGTATACGCAACACTAATCTTGGATCGTGTTACACACAATTTCAAGTTTGTTTGATAGTAGTTATTCTACGCAACATTGAGTATATATATATATATATATTCAATGTATAAATGAAATATGGTTGGATTTTTTTATACGCAAAAACAAAGGAGTCTTGCACTACACACAACCCTCACTTGGCTTGCATGACATGCAATCGCGACCTTCCTCGATAGTGTGTGTTGTACGCAATACTGGGTTTCACTAAACAATGATATATTATTATAATATTATTATGAACTAGAAGTTATGAATAGTATAAAATAAATTTTTAATTTTATAACATTATTATTCATCTTACACATTTTCTAGAACATGGTATAAGAACAAAATAAAATTTTCGCGTAAAATAAGTATTTTTCAAAAAATGAAGTTTTGCCGCCTTTTGATGGCGCACCCACTTTAAATCTAGTTTTTGACATGTTTATAAGTTCAATTTGACAAAATAAAAGTCTTCATTGGAATCAGGATATAAAAATTTACATTGGATAAAATTTTCATATTATTTTGATAACTTTCATATTTTAATGAATAGTAAAAACACGCTATATTTTAATTAAAAACAACTTTTTTCATCATAATAATTTATATGGTTAAATTATAATATTTAATAGAATTAAAGTATAAATATAATATATTTTTACCATTTAATATATCGCATGTCGTTATCATTGATTTTAAATTGAATTCATAGGTAAAATCATTTCAATCTTTTGCAATGTTTTAACTTTTAAAACTCGTTTTCTTAAAAATAGGATTAATTTTAAATTAATTTCTGCAACTTATGTGATTAGAATTAGGAAAAATGGGTTCCATATTTGTAATCAGTAGGTCCAAATTATGTTAATAAGCTACTTTTTTATTCTTAGGCATTATGAATAGTAACTACGGTAAATTTTATTTACCATAGTGAAAGGTAAATCGGGTAATTAAGGGTAAATATAATATTATAAAATTACCTTAACACTTGTATTAATATAATTGGATGATTATATTTTGCCCTAAATCATACTTGGTTCGAAATTGAATCTAATGGAACCCACTTGTATTTGATTATGACCTTTAGTTTATTTTATTTAAAAGAAAGTTAAATATGTCTCACTCAAACTTTAATAATTAATGTATTTTTAATATAAGGTTATGAAAAATATAAATTCGGTTATAAATACTCATTTGGAAGCTAAAATGTTTTTATTTATCATGGTAATTTATTTGTAATTTTTAATAGTTTCTTAATTACCTTATTATCTTATACATTAATGATGCAGAAATTATTTATTTAGTGAAAAATCAATAATATAGTTTTTATTGAAATAGTAATACATATCAAAAGGCCCAAAAATCTAAATAAAACTTATTTTTAGTGTATATATAAACCCTAAACATCCAATGGCCGAATTTGTGACCATTTGGATCCTTATTAAGGCGATTATGACCCTTATATTATTTTATTTTAAATGATTCCAAAGTTGTCACCTTCATAATTTAATAAATTTAACAATTTACATGTTATTATTTTAAGATGATAAATTCTAGTAAAATTATTATTATAAAATATTTGAGATTTATCTTCATCATAGGATTTTATTTTTAATTTTTATGCAACAAATAAGTATATTAAATAATTATACAAAAATGTTGTACTAATTATTTTATTAAGAGATATACCAAATAAATGGTTTTAAAAATATTAAAATAAATATTATATGAAATATTTAATGTTCTACACGAATTTTCTAGAAATATTTGACATTTTAGGAATCTATTAAATATTTTGGTTAGAATATATCCTCTGTGCAGATTTTATTTAAATTAAAATAAATGAATAATGTCAAAATTGACACTATTGTTATTTTATAAAAATAACATATCATAAAATTGTTTAAAAAGCACAAAAATATTTGAAAATTATAAATTGAAATTTATATGGTCTAAAATGCCATAAATTATCCAATTATGGAAAATTCACAGCACATAAGTAATTATTTATAATAATTTAAAAATTAGAATCTTATTACCACAAATAAAATTAAATAGATTAAATAAGGATAAATCAAGTTGATAATGTTTAAAATAAATTTCAAACATGTCTAAATTTTATTGGTTTATGATATTAAAACCCTATATCATATAATATTCAAATTTGAGTCATTTTTGGAGGTTTTTAAGTGAGGTTAAATTTATTATAAATTAATATTTCTTATGTCACCAAAGGTGCCCCTCTCCTACCTTATAAAAAGGGCACCCCTTCCCTCTTCTATTCACAACCTTTTGACCCTTGAAGTTCTAAAAAACCCTTCCAATTCCTATTCTAAACCTCTCTAGTTATATCATAGAGGTTGTTTTCTTCTCAAAAGACCAACTCTAGTGCCCTAAGAAGAAGTTTAAAGGAGGTGCGCCGAGGAAGAGGTAATCTCTTCTACCGATTCTTTCAAGTTACTTTCTTCTTCATCTTCTTCTTCTTTATTTGTTTCATTATATTGTAATAAAATCAGTATCAATAATATAATGATATGTTATTGTAAATATGAAACAACCCCATTTAACCTTCTATCCATCCTACGGAAAATGAAATCACCGTGCGTGCGTACGTACGGAATACCTTGTCCACGCTGTGGTGTAATCTGTTTTCCACCACCACCATATTGGGATGGGTGTAATGGTGTAAAGAATAACTATATATGATTATTATAACATCATACTGATTCTAGGATATTATATCATCCACTCCAACTCCATTCAATAAATATGGGAACGATATCATCGCTCGTGCGAACGTACGGATTACCGTCTCCACGACGCGATGAGATTCATTTTCCATGTTAACAATTCAAGAATGATTATAAAGTATATATAATAAGTAATCATGAAATATATGACATATTATTGATACTGAATTTATTTATATGTTATTTACTTACATCTATTAAATTTAACAAGGAAACAAAAATAGCGTTCATGCATACGTACGGCCTACCGTTTCCATGAATGGTGTATTTCTTTCCATTTATCGATCTATTATATATATGTATATTATGAATATATATTATATATAAATCATGGTTTATATTATTTAATTAAGTAATAATGATCTAAGTAATCATATGAATAATTACAAGTATGGAACGATTTTAACCAAAACGTTGCTTTAACATGGAATTTACAAAAGAACTGGTAATATAAAGTCATAAGTGAACCATATATGATATCATAATAATGAATATGATTCTGTAATAAGTCAATGAAATTATTTAAATCATTATACAGAATTTTAGGATACATATGAAGCATATCATACATAAGGTAAGGGATAATTTTGCAATCTCATTTTTATCCGAGGTCGCTTATACGTATGTATTTACTAGGGTTGTATTTTTCATCCATGACCATAAAATGTTTTTCATAAAATGTTTAAAATTCATCCATGTATTATTAATGTAATTTTTACCCCTCTTTGACTTTTACTTTGTGTTATGGAAGGAATCTTTCTTTTGTTTACCATACGTGGTACTTTTTGACTTTTCCAGCAAAAGTACGAGGAGAATGTTTTTTTAAATTATACGGCATGAATAGATTTTTATAGTTTCATAATGCCTTATTTTCATGAAGATTACTCTACAATATTTCATGAATATTTTCAAAAAAATACTTTACTTTTAAATTTGCATGGAATTTTGTGAAAAGAAAATGATTTTGAAAAAGAAAGGATATTTTCCTCAAGAATTCATTTCAAGTGTTTTATCAAAACTATTTTCCATCTAAGGTGACATTATTTCATATGAGAATGTTTCAAATATAATGTCTCTATGATTTACATGGTTTCAATTTTCTTATGATTAAATGATATCCATTTCTTTTATATGGATTATGTCATGTTGGGATGATGTTTATGAAACCAATTTTATTCTTTGGGTTATGATGAATGATTTATGTTTATGTTGTGGCACAAGTAAGAAGGATTTCATTATGAGATGGGTGGGACCTATATCTACCTCCAATGCATTGGGTAAAGATTTATATCTCATTATATAGACATGGCTAGAATGACAAGTAAATCCTTTTTAGTAATACAGGGCTGGAACGGCAAGTAAACCCGGTTCAGTAAGGGACTTTGTCCACTAAGATGGTCTTGGAAGCAATTCCTTAGCTACTATGGAAATTATATCATGTGCTTAATGTTTTTCCACAATTACAAGTTTTATTCCTTTGATATTTTATCATGATTAATGTTCTTTTATGATCAATTCTTTATTTACTACAATGTTTTATGTCATTGCTCAAGATTTTGACGTTTATATTTTATTCTCATGTTTTTACATTCAAATGTTTATGGATTGTTTTATGTTCTCTATGTTTACCCTTACTGAGCATTTGAGCTCATCCTTTATATGTTTTCTTTTCCCCAGGATATAAAGAAAGGTTTTAGGTAAGAAATCAAAAGGGGAAGATCTTTATGAGATATGTTGAAGATCTTTCACCATGATTAGAAGATTATGTTCCGATTTTCCAAAGACACTAAAATATTAAGATCCTTGAGTTTTAGTTTTTGTTATGTATTAAGTATTCCGCAAAAGTAATGTACTATCCATGTACGTTAAGCTTTGGGTCTATACACCATCATTTCTATATAGGATCCAAGTACATAATCCATCTAAAGGTGACCCACACATTCACTACAATCTTTGAATGCCACTATAGAATCAGCTGGTGCTAGCATGACCAATCCTGATCCCTTGGATTGTTAGTGGTTGATTGTAACACAATTTTTCTTGAGGAGGAATAGATCTTGATTTTATCTCGATGCCTTGAGAGAGGAGGCATAGAGGGTGCATTAAAATTTATAGATCTATCATTATGCCTATAGTTATTCTATCTATATCTTCAGTGTATAATAAATTTGATTATGGATTATAATATCACAATATATTTATTATAACAGGAATAGGGTTAAGAAATTTCAAACAAGAACTTTCTAACTTTATAATTCTTATTTAACTCCATGTATGATGAACATAATAATATTATTAATCAATTTACATGAAAAAAACTTACAAATATAAATAAATATCCATTATTGTAACGCCCCGACCCTAGTTACCCAGAGTCGGTGCATTATTTTAATACATTGGAATTATTACAAGGAATCAAGTCTCGAAAGACCGATTCATTTAGTAGTCTTGGAAAATAGATTACATACATGAATGTTACATTACACTTATTAACATACAAAACAACATAAATAATCCTTTATGAATGCCATTATTCCCTTGTGTTAACCCTTATTATCAATCACAATATACTTCTTAGAATCCTGGGAAAAATAAAACATAGAAAGGGGTGAGTTCAAACGCTCCGTAAGGGTAAGCAATAAAGTGGAAACATTCATAAATAAACATAAACATTTAAGGCAATGTATAACTAAAACAAATGCATTTTAAACTTGAACTTAAACATAGTATGGAAAAAATAAAATTAAATAATGCCATTTACTTATTCACATTGATATTCTACTAATTGAATAATCACATGCAATATCAATAACCACTTTCATAATTATGGAATGCAAAATTCCATACTATCATATCCACATAGCCATGGCCTCATGCCAAGACTACGAATAAGATTTTTCCAAGGCCTTGCGCCAAGACACTAGTTTGTCTCATGAGAGCTACCGATGCATCGAGGAGCTATAGCGGGCTACACCCGTCACTTACTAAGTCTAATGCATTCTCATATGAAAAGGTTTAAACATAACATAAACATTTGTATTAAAACTAGCATACGAAATGTCAATACTTTCTCCATAAACCATGAATGATATAAAAACAACACATCCACAGTAAAACATATCACAAAACCTTTAATACAATACAGAAGTTTTGTATCATAATAAATCAACTTCAAATAAGTTTAAAATCCATCAAAGGATGTTGACATAGATGAAAATCAAAACTATTTGAGTGAAATATCTCTTTTCTCGAAATCATTGAAAAGTCACACATTTGTAAAGGAAGTAATTTAAAAGAGATTTTTGAATCAAAGTGTCCCATACCACTTTGAAACTTTTGAAAAGAAATATTATTTCAAAACATTCATGTCCATATAAATAAATCCTTAAAATCATTTTGAAAATATGGACATTAATTAAAAACATTTAGAAAGATAAATCTTTAAAACATTTAAAATTATGATCTTGATAAAGAGTACCTTTCACAAATTCTTAAAATATTCATTTTGAAATCATTTAAAAGTCACATAATTATAAAATAAAACATTTACTTTGAAAATATTCTTATAAGCTTCTAAGGGAATCTTTGACGATTTTATAACGGCGGTAAATTGCCGCACCCGCCGTATAAGTTAAAAAAAGACATTCTTACCTTAAATTTGTCGAAAAGGTTAAAAGTGCCTTGTTTGGAAAACGACGGAAAGATTCCTTTCAAAACACATAAGGGTATAAATTACTTTAACCAGTTGCCTAGTAAAAAGTAAAAATGTTTTTAAATAGATTTTTAAGGAACATGGATGTGGATGATAAAGAGATCCCAGTAGATTATTACGTATAAACAACCTCAGATAATGAAGAGATTGCCAAATAAACACTTACCATTTTGGTAACTTACAAGAAGTACAACCCATGAAAGAGGTATCATACAATGAATATGTAAATACACATAAAATAAAGTGTATTACACAAAGAATATAATTATGGGTAGTACATACACCACACAAAATGTAATAGTGGAAATATGGCATGAATCTCACGAGAATAAAGAGTGAGAAGAAAACCCCTTACCTTGTAATTTTCCTTGGTTGGGGGTAGGTTAAACTCCTGTATAATGGTTAGATAATTGTTATTAAATTATACAAGAATAATATACATTCATATGATATCATATATGATCTTTTAACATTTATTTGTTAATAATATCTTAGAATTATCGTTGTTTCAGGTGTTAACTTACTCGTTTTCTTTTATATGTTTTGTTACGTAAGCCGTGGTTGTCAGGGATAGGTTGTATCTTATTCATATCCAGAATTATATCAAGTCCTTAAACATTATTTTTAAATCATCAAATGATAATTATACTTGAATGGATACGATAGAGAATGAATCTCATCACGTTCGTGGAGACGGTAGTCCGTACGTACTCACGAGCGACAAAAATAATATATAATTGGGTGGTATATCATATATACAGAATAATTATCATGTTATATTTATTATTTTCATGAATTGAAAATCATTATTATACCCATCCAAAATAATAATTTATTGAATAACAATTACACCACGACGTGGAGACGGTAAGTCGTACGTACGCACGTATGGTGACATGTTATTCAAAGGGTGGATAGAATGATGAATATGGTTGTACCATATTTATAATAATATTACATTATATAGGAGATACTGGATTCATTATTTTATAATGGTAATAACAAAGAAATAATAAGTTTAAGAAGAAATGAATTTGAAAAAGGGTGGTGAAAACATTACCTCTTCTTCGGGTTCTTCCTTTTGATTTAATCAAAAGGGATCCTTAGGTTGGCTTTCTGATCAAACTGAGGCCTCTAGGTTGTATTGAGGGAAGTTGAGAGAGTATTTGGGCAGGGGTTGGCTGAACCAAAAGGCTTTGAAGGTGTGAAGAAATGAGAAGGAGGGGTGCCCTTTTATAAGAGGGGTGAGGGGCACCTTTGGAAAAGCTAGAAATATTAATTTATAATAAATTTATATTCGGTTTCTAATGGCTCAAAAGTTGATTATTCAAAGTTTAAGGTGGGTATATGTTGAAAAACATTCATACAATATAATTTATACAGGTTTGGGTTACTATATTAACCTTATCTTTTTGTTTTAACTCTTAGTTAATTAGTTTGACATTTACCATGTCACTTTGTATTTTTAAATTATATAGTTAATAATATTACTATATACATCCAAGAGACCCCCAAGTGGTCCATTAATGATAAACCTATCATGATATAAGTCTCTTGGCCGATCCTTAGATTTTTAGGAATTTAATATCAATTAATAATATAATATTTGTTTTAAAAACTCTTTAATGTCAATTTTGACACTATTCAATAGATGATTTTTGTGAAACTCATAACAGAATTATTACTTCGAAAAAAGTCAATTTAATCAATCCTAATATGTCATATTGTCCTTGAAAATTATTTTAATTCATTAAAAGTCTCAAATTATATTTATTTGGGAATTTATAATATCGATTATTTTAATTTTTCACTATTATGGTAATTACTGCATCATCATTATGTCATAAATAAATTAAATTATTTAATTTCTAAAATTTATAAATAAAAAAACATTATGTATGAAATATTATTAGCTTTCTAATGAATATTTACAATCGAATTTATCTTATGTATAACCCTATATTAAAAATGTTTTAGAAAATAAACATTGATTTTAACTCTTTTAACTCTTCTTTGAATTAAATAATAATAAATGTCCTAATCTAATCCAAGTGGACCTAAATGATATTATTTAATTCCTAAGGTTGTTTTTGGTCGAGATACAATTGTCCAATAGAATTAGGACATGTGTTAGGATAATATTAATATAATTTTTACCCTTAATTACCCTATTTACTTTTAACCGTGGTAAATAAAAGTAAAAAGTTACTATTCACCAAAAATTATTTTCATCTCATTGAACCACATTTTACTTATTGATATTAACCGTGTCTCTCGGATTTTCGAAATTCCATTCACAGAAGCGGTAAAATTAAGTTTTATGAAAAATTCAGTTTTTTAACTACCACTTAGTAGTTTCACTATTCATCAAAAATTGAAGTTTTTCAGAACAATGCCAAAATTTCACCCTAAGCTATAATTGATATTCCGAATTCAAAAATGATTTCTATTTTAAAAAATTCCAAACATATAAGTTGCATTAATTAATTTTATTATTAATTCCCGCTGTCACAACAAATAGTGTGTTTTTAAGAAACAATATATACCAAAAGATTAACAATTGTTTAGGTCCAATTTCAAAGTGAAATTAATTCTAATGAACACCATTGGATATAATGGTAAAAATATATTCTAATTATACTTTAAAACCACTCAATAATATAATTTATCACAATAAATTATTTTGATTAAAAAAGTTGTTTTTAATTAAAATTAATTTAGTAATTTTCACTATTCATCAAAATATTAAAGTTATCCGAAAAGTACAAAAATTTCAATTTAGGCTAAATTCGATACTCCGAATCCAAAAATGAAGTCCATTTTGAGAGATAAAATTTATAAAATTTCAAAAAGTAGGTATTACTATTCATAATGGCTAGTTTGATTTGGTTATGGTGTGTGTTAGAACTCGAAGTTGCGTACAACACACGCTACTGTATTATTCAAAGAGAAGCGTACCGTGGAAGCTTGAGATGTTTCATTTTAAATTTTTTATGTCCCTATTTAGTCAAAAAGTTTATAATATTGTATTTAAAAAGGGTTCACTGTTAAAAGTTGGTAAAAGTGCAATACTAAAAATGACATTGTTCTTACATTATGTCCAAGAAACTCATAATATGGATTCTAAAATTATGAGGATTATATAAAGTTTAAAATTTAGTTAATACTATTAATAGCCTCTTTTGAATGGCTTGTTTGGTAAGTCATGGTGCGCTTGAACTCGGTGTTGCGTGTAGTGAAAGTTATTGAATTATTTTGAAGAAATAACACATTATGAAATCTTGGGGTGTTACAAATATAGCATATCGAATCAGTCCTTTAAGCTCGATCCTCTCTCCCTCGTCGATATTAACCGACCCTTTAAAAATAACTATTTATTTAACTAAATTATTCATTGATAAATATAATAAATATAATATTCACTAAACCATGATTTTTTTTATTTTTATTTAAGTCACTTATTCAATCAAACAACATATGATTAAAATATAGTGATCATGCAAACCCAAAAAAATGAATTTATTATAACTTGTTAAATTAAATACTTGAATTTTACTGAGATTTTAGATAAACTTGATATATGACCCCTAGGTCCCTTTCTTAGTATCATTAGGTGATTGTCCTAAAGTTTATGTTTAGCATCTAGAAAAATACCAAGACACCCATTGAGATATAAGTTAATGTTTCAAAGAAATATAAACTCCTACAAACTTTTACCATGTAATAAAATCCATTTAGTGATATATGTCAAATAAAAAAGGTTTCATGCTGGTGTCAACAACCAGTATTCTTGAAGTCACATTCTTTTACATTTTGGAAATGAACTCACCCTAAAAATAGCATGGCCATGTATTAATTTAAGAAATTTCATTCCCCCAAATGGTCTAAGATATCAACTTCCATTAAGGGATAGAAGGGGTAAATCATTTCTTAAATTATACATTAATGTAATATGACTCATGACACACCCAATGTAACTTATCTTTCCATTAAAATATTTAATCATAGTTTTCATAAATAAATCAAAGAACATGAGTCATGATATCTATTGATGATAATATTAATGTCTAAGGATTAATACAAACATCAACATATATGACCATCTAATGAGACATAGAAATGTTGATTTCCTATTGGTGAGTAAGTTCTCATAACCTCATATATTTGAGATTAACAAGGTTGAACACCATGAGAATGTGTATCAATGAATTATGATCCTCCTACCCCTACTATCATATATCATTTATATCCCATCAGGTAATATCATCTAGCTATATAACTATATTCAATGATTATATCATGGAACCTCCTCATTTTCATCATAGCGGGAATTTGTATGAACTTTTTGTGTGACATATATTCTGAAGAAATTATCACATACAAAGGTCCGGAATAGTAAAAATCATGATGTGATATGATAAGTTCATTAATAATAAAACATATAATCAAGTTCTAAGAAAGTCGGCTCAATGGAACAAACTCCATCTTTATTAAGAAAAAAATGAATGCCCTAAGATGTATGTTCCATGTATGGTGCCTTTGATCTCCCTTGGGATGATAGGTGGTTAATTAAGCATTTTGGACCAGGTAGGCCATGAACAACCTTAATATTATTTGTGTCTTAAGAACTAATGATGTCTAGGTTGCTAAGGGCCGAGGTCTTACATATACATGTGAATGGTAAAATATAAAGACTTGGTAGGGGTGTGAACGAAATAAAGTAGAATTGAATGATTGAAGTAGGGAGGACTTGGATATAGGATCCTTAGAGTTTCCCTTGGGTTGGTAATGTTGGTGGAATAAACATGGAAAACCTTGTGCATCATCTTGAACCATGGATAACCCTTATAGACTAATTAGGATAAAGGGGAGGGGGGTGGGGGGCATATTAGAACATGAGGATTATGGGGAGTGTGATTCTCTTCGGGTGATGGGTGATGACCTGAGATGTGAGATTGATATAAAGGATCTAGGTTGGGTGCCTATATTATTATTTAATCCTAGGAACCCATGGTAGGTTCCCTATCATATGTTTTCCCGAAGCAGTTATTATATTAATTAAATGGATAATGTGATGAATTAATTAGTTTATATAATATAAAAACACCTATAGTAGTGGGATTGATAAATAAATGTAAAACACTTAAGTGATTATTTAGACACACACACAAACACAAGCACACACATATATATATATACACAAATACATATATGTAATGCACATGATCATGGAGTGGCTAACACAAGACCTAGTACATGATCACATAGCGGTTTATCTTATGTTATGGTATATTATTATTGAGTAGTCTAATATGAATATTGGGCCTAGAAATGGGGATATTATAAAAAAATTTGTAATCTAGTCCCAAAAATTGATTATACTAGGATTAATTTGAAATAATCCTTAGGTCTATGGGTAGGTTCAAGATCCCCCACACATGGAAATGATACTAGGATGCCTTGGAAATGCTCAGTGGTTCCGTGTGTATGGAATAAACCCACCACACATGGATATGATATTGGGATTATTTGGAAATTCTTATTGGGTTTATGGGTAATTCATAGACCGTGACACATGGATATAATACTAGTATACCTTGGAAATTTTATTCGAGTCTGTTGGTAGGGCATAAAACCCCCACACATTGATACTAGGCACTGAGACTCCATGTACATGCTCCTTGTGTTTGTGGGAAGGCCACAAAACCCCCACATTGATACTAGATTCTGGGATTCCTTGAGAACATACCATGGGTATTTGGGTAGGGCACAAACTCCTTTCACACTAGAAGATCATTATATTGGGATTCCTGGAAAGTGTACCTTGGGTATGCAGGTAGGGATTAGACCAGTCACATAGATTTGGATCACTATGGGTTTGAATGATACTATGACATGGTTAAAGACACTCCCGTACTGAAATAAGTAGGTATTGTATAGGATACTGGTTTATATGGTAGGGATTAGTCCCCCCCTATGGGGTTATTTATAGTTGAAATGACTGCAAGATGTTCTTAGAGACATTTTGAAACTATATAAAGTAGGTATAACTAGTCTAAATTGTAACTATGGAACCTTAGGGCTGAAATTGTTTATTTATTATCATTTATAATTTGTTTATATTATTCTATGCCTATCACACACACACACACATATATGCATTTACTTGTTATGTATGAGACCATGTTGGTGGTTTCCTTCCGAGTTATATACTCACCCATTTCTTGGGAATCTATGGAACTCTGGTACCCAATAATCCCTTCACATTATATAGGTTTTGGTTAGGCCAAGGCCTGGTGTTTCATGGTTAAGGTGGATAGATTAGTTCTAATCATGTGACTGGGAACAATGTTTATATCAATATTATAGAGAAACCTCAAAATCATTTTATTTTATTTTATTTATTTTATTCTTCCTATATCTATGATCAAATCAGTTAGAAATTGGTCTTATATAATGAGCATGACCGTTTGAGTTGTATACACTGTTTCATTTTGACACAACATGTCCTGTTAATTTGATTTGATTAGTTTTATTCCTTACTATGTATACTAATTGGTTATTTTTTGTATGATTAAACACTATAAAATAAATGGTATAATATCCCCAAAATACCTCCTTAGAACCCTACTTCTTGTAGGTAGACACTGACATAGGGGGAGACAAAACTGAGGTTTAGTTAGACCTAATTCAGTTACTGTTCATGTGAGTCATGTGGAAGATATTACAAAGTGGAATAAAATCTTCATTTTCTTATCTTAAAATTTTGGGACATGGTATATTGGGGATATGGGGGTGTTTTGAGTTTATAATGAAAAATATACAAGTGAATCACAAACACATTTTCTAGTGGAAGTCAATGTTACCATGGTTATGAGATTAATGTTCTTGGCATGCACAATTATGATATTTTGGATTTTTCCTCATGTGACATGGATGATGTTCATATTTAAGATTATTATGGATTTTTATCTTATCCAATGAAGGAAATACACATCTCATGCATGAAGAATAACTTGCTTCCCTTGCTTCTATTTTATACAATGATAGTTCATTGTGAACATCTGGATCGTGAAAACTCAATGATGATAATGATTATTATCTTATCATGGAGGTTTCTAACATGAAATGGCCCCCTAAGGGCCCCACCTAGGCTCATAGTAAGTAATTCATTCCACCCTAATAATAACTTCAATAATCCATGATTTGGTTACTAACACTAAGTAGGCCTAACTCACAATATATGTGACTTTATCCTATAAAACCTACAACAAAATATATATATCAAAATCATAAACTTTTCAATATATATATATATATATATTATGAATTATAAAAAACACATGTATAATAAAAACTATAAGATAAACATAGATATAAATTACATAATCCACAATGAAAATTGGGATTATACATGCCTAATTGTTAAAAGTAATGCCATGAAAAGAAACTGAGATTAAGAGGTATTAACAGAATTACCAATTCAAGAATGAACACAACCCACTATAATCACCTCCTAATACCACTAATATATGAAAACATCATTCAAAAAAATTCTACTATAAGTAAATAACTCCGAACAAGCCATGCCATCTCCACATGTACTAGGAGAATCTTTGATAGTGGCACTATCTACAAAGACACTTCATGTGTGAGCCCAAGTCCCATTCAAGGGTGGTTATAAACATACTTAGTAGGACACCATAAAATAAAATTGGAAAACCAAATAATAAAATAATATATAAAACTATGGTATGTGTGAGTAATGATGAGGAATACCATAAATAATGTAAATATTCTCATCCATTATAATCCTCATGGACACAGTGATATCCCATTCACCTAAACTATAATCGACGAAGGTCATTACTCATGTGGAAAGAAGGATAAATAGGCACTAAAGATCCCACCAAGTATAATCTCAATATCCTTTGACATGTAACATCTCAATGGTATCCCAAGTGATCATGAGGAATCAAAAATCTCAAATCATATGATTTTGTTGACCTTTCAACCACACTGCTATCACAGTCCACTATGGGGATCCTTCTCCTTGATGAAATACATTGATCAATTGAGGGAGTATGACTAATTATAATACTCCATTTTTTTGTCCCCATTTCTAAACCATTAAAGTAATTAGAACATTGGACAAGGATATAAGTGTAATATCTCATGTCCTTAGGGGTCTTGAGAGTACGTGAATTTTTTTATTTTCAGTTGGTTGAGGGGAACATTTTTTAAATGGGTTCTAGAATAAAATTACATGATATTATTCACCTAAAAAAGATTTTTCTGTATGAAAATAGATCTTGTAGGAATCATCATGGGTTTAAGGAGAACCGGCAGATAGCTAGGGTGGATGGGATACTAGTATCTAGCAGCAAATACCCACCTTCTAAACGGCGGTTGGACAGTGGAACCTGTAGGCTGGATATGAAAACCATCTAGATATTGAGATTTGTGTGAAAAATTAACTAATTTCTCCCCTCATGTTTTATATGTTGAATCCCCCCTTCTTCCCCATCTTTTGGTGTGCATGACAGGGGGTCATCCTCCATCCTACTCACTTTACCCCTCTTATGCATGGGGCTATTCATGAAATTTTTTATAGTATTAATTGTATAGAATCCACCACCTTATATCATTATTCCTCATAACTAGTTCTAAATTATATATAAATGATTTGGTTTAGGGATTTGAGATTATTCCACCAAGACTTGGTGGAATCATTCGATTATCCCGGGGAACTCACTCATCCCTCACAGAGGATGCCCCATAAAGACATGTACTCCCTATTATTCATCAATTTGAAAATGGTATATTTCACCACCTAATTATTTAATATTTTCCCATAAATTTGAATTTAAATAATCATTTCATAATTTCTCTATGATAGGTCTTGACCTGGGTGGTATGTGGTGTCTATTACAGACCTCCCCAAGGTGTTTGGCTTTTGTTTGGGTGTGGAAATGGGGCTCGATGAGTTGATCGAAATTTATTCAAATTTGAAATAATTTTTAAACTAATTTTAATTAGGTAATTAATTATAATTTGAATACACTTAATGATTTTGGACTGTGTGGTAAGATCTAGGGCCCGACAAGTGTGGGAGATGATTAGTTGATCATAGACGAGCCTGGGGAATAAATTTTGTGCTATGAATTAAAATGGTAAAGCTTAATTAAATGGTAGTTTGTCTCACAACAAACCCCTTGTGGTATTTATGCTTATGATATGGTGTGTGTGGTGTGTGGCCTCTACCTTATGATTGTTGATAAATTTTAGAAGGACAATTTCTTTTATAAATTAGGAAAATAATTTATAAATTAGATAAATTATTTAATTAAAAATTAAATTACTTTTGATTTAGTGGAGATTCAAGGGACACTTAGGCCCCCATGACATATCTAGAGTAATTATCCACTAGTGGACCAGATATTAAGTAAAAAAAATGAATCCCCTAATATGTTTAGTCCCTGTAAGGTTCCCCTAATATTTCATGGGATGTGAGGTAGTGAATTAAGTATATTTGACCACGTAGGTTGTGTAAATCCTTTAGTTTCCTTTTGTTGTAATCTCTAGTGATTTATAGGATTATAATGGTCAAGGGATTATATATATATATATATATATGAATAGTGAAATATAAAGTACTTGGAGGTCTATGAACTAACTAATGTGGAATCAAATGAGTGTTGTATAGAGGACCTAGAGATAGGTGCCTTAGAGTTTCTCCTAGATAGGTAATGTTGATGTATTATACATAGAGACCCTTGGCCATCATATTTACCGATGGGTGATCCTTATAGACCCATGAGTCCCAAGGGGGGGGGGGTCATTGCATGAGGTTGTCGAGGAGCATGATTCACTCTGGGTAGAAAGTGATGACCCCAGATTTGTGATTGATATAGTGGACTCAGGTAATCATATTTTATGAAATGATCCTAGGGACCCATGGTTTGTTCCCTATAGTATGTTTGAGCCCTAAAATTAATGATATTAGTTAAATGGATAATGTTATGAATTAAGTAATGTATGTGATATGAAAATGATTTTAGTGGTGGTATTGATAAATGAATATAAATGCATTGAGTGAAGGTTTTGATATATATATATATATATATATCTATGTATGTAATGAACACACTCATAAAGAGGTTTAAATATGATATGTTACATTCTCACTGAGTGGTTTAACTTATGTTATGGTATACACTTGTGGAGATGCCTAATATGATTTTTGGTTCAAGTGCTAGGGTGATTGAAGACAACTGGGCAATCGAGGCATGACAACTGATTATAATGGGATTCCTTGGAGATGCTCCTTGGGTTCATAGGTAGCAACTTGACCTACAATAGATGCATACTATATAAGGATTCATTGGACATTCCCCTAGTTTTTCGGATATGGTATATCCCCCCCTCACTTGGATATGATAATGGGATTCCATGGATATTGTCCTTGGCTATGTGGGTAGGGAACATAACCACCGTCAATGAATATGATACTAGGACACCTTGGAAAAGATACTTGGGTTCATGGGTAGGGAATAGACCAATTGAAAATCGATACTGGATACTGGTATGCTATTGACATGATTATTGGGTCTGTGGGTAGGGAACAAACACCTCACACATTGATACTAAATGCAGGAATGCCTTGAACGTATACCTTGGGTCCATGGGTAGGGCACGCCCCCCCCACTGAGACATGATCATACTGGGATGACTTAGACGCATACCTTGTTTCCTCAAGTAGGTATTAAACCCCTGACTATATTTTGATCACTATGGGTTAACATGATATCAAGACATGCTCGGAGACACTCTAGTACTGGTTAAAAATAGTACGACAAGGGATACCTGTTTCTCGGGTAGCACTTAGTCCCCCGGTGAGATTAATTATGGTTGTAACAATTCCAAAATGTTATTAAAGACATTTTTACAATTATCAATGCTGGTATAACTAGCCTTAGGTGTCACCATGGAACCCAAGTTCTAACAATGTCTATTTATTTTCATTCAGTTTTCATTTACATTGTAATGGGCATGCCACATGAAAATATCGTTGTGGTAATAGGTTATATATAGGACACAATTAGTGGTTCACTACTACATTATATACTCACACCCTACTATAGTGGTCATGGACCTTTGGTACCCAAGTATCCCTTCACTTATTATATGTTCATCTTGGATAGAGGCCTTATATTCCATGGTTGAGGATGATAGATTAGTCTGAATCATGGGATTGGGATCAAGGTATGAATCATTGTTATAATAGAGACCCAAAAACCTTTCTTTTATATTACTTATCTTATTCTTATAATATCTATGATCATCCTAGAGGGTGATCAGTCTTGTATGATGAGAATTATAATTATTTTTTATATACTATGTTTCATTTTGAAATAACATGTCCTGTTTATTTTCTTCATCATGTTCTATTTTTTCCATGTATTATAATTTATTTATTTCTTTTATGATTGTGTACTTTGATATAGGTGTTTAAGTTTCCCTTTGGTACATATTTAAACATCCATGACTAGTCAGTTTTGGTTAGCATATAGGGAGGCCCGCCTGAGGTCTAGTCATCCCTAATCTAGTTATTTTTCAAGTGGGACTATTCAAGTATGTGGAAAGAAGTTAGTAAAGGGAGTACTAAACCTATCATAAAAATCACTAAGGTATTATAGAACAGATAGAAGCTAAGATATTGGATAGAGTATCTCCATTCAATTCCCAAATTTAAGAGTAATCAACTCGTAACTCCAATAAACCAAACTATCTAAACCCAATAACCTAATTGAACCTCTATAGTGTAGTTTTGGGGTACCCATGCCTCACTAGAAGCCATATTAGTTAGTGGAGTACTAAACAAATAGATAGAGGAACCATTCGACATTAGAAGAAACCTTAGTCAAGCGAGTGTCTAATACTATCTCTATTATGTGGGGGACCCACACCTCATCTTCAATGAAATAGTACCGAAAACATGTTGATCTAGAGGACTTGTTCCCGAAGCATATGGTGGAGTACCAAACTATAGGATGTAAAGAATATTGTGGACTCATGCATTTCTACAAAATTCCTCTAGGGGAGTATTGACCCTTAGAATGATCCGATCATCATGTTAGATACTCATCATTAACTCTACCCATTTAAATCCAATAAATTACTCTCTTACCTCATAAAAACCCTTGGATGACTAAATAGAACACATAATTTTAATTCATATAAAACAATACTAAGTATTTAATGCTTATTTATCTAAAATAGATACATGATATAAGGGTTCTGAAAAAATCTTCATGTATTAGTCTATGAGCCATGTGGCATCCATTGAACATGCCACATGGCACACTAGGAGGGTTGACATAAATAGCTTGAACACATTGTTCTGACATGAAATTTTCATTTAGAATCATGAATTACCTCTTACTTTAGGTTGGGAAAGACCTGACCAGGTCTCAAACACATCTTGACGTGTACGAGGATGGCTGATGAGGGGGTTTGATGTATTCTATCCCCAACTAGAATGAGGAAGGTGGGATGCCGTACAATCTAGATGGATCCGACAACATGGGGGGGGGGAGTGATGACCAAAACTTCATATTCCCACTCATTGCACTGTGTCTGGACCATGCTACTACCAATAACCACCTCAAGAAGCCAACCATTTTCCATCACCACTGGGCTCATTCCCTGACCCTATTACACAATGAAAATTCCACTTCTCTACACATCTCACCACCATTTGGGTATCATAACACCACTGAAGCTACCTTAAAACTCTCAAAGACAGGTTTTCACCCATATAAAGTGTGAGGGAACCTATTATTGAATCCCATTTACATGATCGATGAAAAATGTGAAGAACACATGACATCTTGTTAGGGCCAATAGGGGCCTATGTACCCTGAGAGGGGGGGTGAATCAGGGTATGGAAATTCTTTCTCAAAATACTTCCTGCCCCACTGGATCTTGACCTCTTTGTTACAAGGGTCACTTTGTTTGCTCTTGTGTGTATACTATGCTCAGTTCTTTTCAAGTTTATCTGATGATAATGCTTTGAGTGAAATGCAGAGAAGCGACCAGGCAGACACAACGATTTTAACTTGGTTCACCACTAAGGGCTACGTCCAAGGAGCATACGCCGACAAGTTGCCGGTTCGTACCAAGTCCACTAAACTTCACTAGCTGTGGATTACAATGTTCGGGCTAGATCACTTCTATGCCCAGGCTCACTGCCTATACAATGTTTAGGGTCAGCTCACTGCTTTCCCAAGGGTCACTCCCTATTTCTCTCTCTCTGGCTCACTGCCGGTGGAGAGGATCACCTTCTTCCTCTTCCTGAGCTCACTGCTCTTGGATGGAATCCACTCACAGTTTATAGACCTGTAGGTCTCTTCATTTTCCTTAAGAAGTGCATCTTCCTCTGTATGTAGATGCTCTTTTGAAGTTCAACTTTCACCCGTAGATGAATACCCCTTTGCCACTATCCACTGGGCAACCAACCTTTGGAAAGACCTTCGCAAAGCACCCTACAATGCGAGGCTCCCAATTTCGCGAAGCTCAAACAAGCCTTCGCGAAGCTCCTGTCTTTTCGCGAAGCTCACTCGCGAAGCTCCTTCGCGAAGCACTCTCGCGATGCTCAAGCCGTCGCAAAGCAACGACCCTCGCGAAGCTAAGTAAGCCAACGCGGAGCTCGCAGGTTTCGCGGAGCTACAATAGCCGCCGTGAAGCACCTTTTTCGCGAAGCACACTGGCTCCGCGAACCACCTTCGCAAATCGAGAGCAAAGTATTTTCTCTGAAAATTCTCTCTACTTCGCCTGAAGGGGTCGGCCTCTATTTATAGGTGATTCCACCGACCCTCGTCCCTTCCGCGCGAAGTCAACGCCACGTCATCTCAAATCGCGAAGCTCCAAAGTTTCTGTCGGAATTCTGTCCAAATCGCGAAGCTCTACGGCAATCTTCCGTTCGCGGAGCTTGACGTAGTCGCGATGAATCACCGTCAACTTACCTTCGCGGCTCGCGCCTTCTCCGCGAAGCTCCCTCGCGAAGCCCAACATTCCTTCGCGCCTTCTCCGCGATGTTCTCTCGCAAAGCCCTTCTCCGCCGCGATGCGCTTCAGCCTCTGCCATTCGCGAAGCTTGACGTAATCGCGAAGTATCACCGCCTCCATTCTTCTGGTCTTCGCGATTTCCAAACCATGCATCCTATCTTCGCGAAATTCATGCCTTTTCCATATTAAATTGTGCTCTTCATTGAAATCCTCTTTTCGCGATGCTCACCAAACTCCAAATTTTGGACCCCAAAAATTTGGCAAACACTGGGAAACGGCGCCACCTTGTACTGCTCTTTTGTACCGCCTCCAGATTGTCCTTTCCTTTGTCATAGTTCTTTGTCAACATGTAATGTCAACAACTTCTCGGGAACTCGACAAATATCCATGAAAACCTGCTTTGTCAACAAACACAATCAACCCAAAAATACTTCAATGTTACCTTGAGGGATTTTTGCCCAACAATCTCCCCCTTTGGGTTTGTTGACAACTCTTCAAAATTTTGCTCCGGATGATTTTCTGCACTGTGATACCTCACTGAGTCTTCTTCCAGCTGCTACCACCATTCGCCTCTTGCGATTGTGACAGTGTTCAAGGATTCACTTAACACGTACTCTAAGCCCACATGAGCAATGCTCGGCGTGAGAAACAAGAGTAGTATGTAAAGTTCATCAATGAATCACTTCATGTTAGACCCCAATTGTCGATTCCACCATGATACCAATTCCTAAAATAAAACCAGTTGTAGAACCACACTGATACCAATTGGTGAATTCTTTAGTTGATACCAATTGTTGATAGCTGGACACCGTCTCACACCATTCCAACACCACTGTTCTGCTTTTATCACGATCATTAGCTGTCGTGATTTCTATGATTTGATCGATCACGTCTAGCATCGTCAGATTTAATACGCTCCCCCTTTCTCATTGCTCCCCCTTTCTGGCTGCTCCACCTGTCAGCTTCTCCCCGTAACAAGTATGATTTATCAAATCTCCGCACTATTTTCTCCCTTGAACAAACACTTTTCTCCCCCTTTGTCAAGCACTTTTCAAGCACTTTTCTCCCCCTTTGTCAACGAACCCAAAGGTCACGCCTTTGTAGTCTGTAACATAGTAGAGAACACATATCAGCACATTAGGGAATAACACACCATACCTCGGGGAGAGGGGGGGTCCCATATCCACACTATTTCAAGTGCGGGGAGTCGACTGAACTCCCAGAGCCAGTCGATGCCTCTCAAATGCTGTCTTGGGTAAGGCCTTTGTCAGAATATCTGCAACCTGCAGCTCTGTAGGCACATACTCCAACTTCACGATCCCCTGCTCAACCTTCTCCTTGATAAAGTGATACTTAATCTCAATGTGCTTTGTCCTTGAATGATGGACGGGATTTTTGCTAAGATTTATAGCACTTGAGTTGTCGCACTGGATTCCGATCGGAGACTTCACGTCAACTCCCATATCTTCAAGCTGCTGCTTCATCCACAATAACTGTGTGCATGCTTGAGTGGCCGCTATATACTCAGCTTCTGCGGTGCTCAATGAAATGCAATCTTGTTTCTTGCTTAGCCAAGAAATACACAATCCACCAAGATAGAATGCACCACCTGACGTTGATTTTCTATCATCTGCTGAACCGGCCCAGTCTGCATCAGTATATCCCAATAACTCTGTCTGAGATTTGTCGTTGTATGTCAAACCGAAGTCCACCGTGCCCTTGATATACCGAAGTATTCTTTTCACTGCAAGCATGTGACTTTCCTTGGGATTACTCTGATATCTCACTGCTTGGCATGTGGCGAAAACGATATCAGGCCTTGTTGCGGTTAAGTACAACAGACTTCCAATGATTTGCCTATATTCTGTGATATTAACTGCCTTGCCATCCTCATCTTTTGATAATTTCATCTGGGTAGCAACCGGCGTCTTCATTTCCTTGGAATTATCCATTCCAAACCTTCTTAGAACATCCTTGGAATATTTTGATTGAGAAATGAAAGTTCCATTCCTTCCTTGTGTCACCTGTAGACCAAGGAAAAACGTTAGCTCTCCAATCATTGACATTTCAAACTCATTTTTCATGAATTCAGAAAACTGTCTGCACTGAGCTTCATCTGATCCGCCAAAAATTATGTCATCGACATACACTAGCACCATCATCCTTTGATTACTGTCATTGCTGAAATAGAGATTGTAATCAACTCCTCCACGCTGAAAACCAAGCATCTTCAAGTACTGGTCAAGCCTTGAGTACCATGCCCTTGGTGCTTGTTTCAGCCCATACAATGCCTTCTTCAGCCTGCAAACTTTGTTCTCATCTTCATGAATGAGAAAAACATCTGGCTGTTCAATATACACCTAGTCGTGCTTTGTTTCGAATCACAGTTCCATCTTCATTCATTTTGTTGCGATAGACCCATTTGGTTCCAATGACATTCTTGTCTGCTGGTCTCGAAACAATCTCCCACATCTGGTTCTTGATCAAGCTCTTCATTCATAGCATGAACCCAGTTTTCATTTCCAGCTGCATCAGAAAAGCATTTCAGCTCAACCAATGTTATCTTTCCAATAATTTTCAGCTCGACTCTTTGGATTCCTTGCATGCATAGACTTGACTCTCTTGTTCATCATCAGTGTCTTCTTCTAAGTCTGCATCTGCCACTTCTACTCCCCCGGAGTCTCTTACCGCATCCTTATTTTCAACAGATAACTTTTCACTGTGTCATTGCTGTTAAGGCACTGTTGATATTCTCTCACAGCTTCTTGGTATCCTGAAAATGGTCAGCTGATACCACATTGTTAGAGCAAAATAAATAATCATGAAATGCTTGACTATTGCTACTTCTCCAGAAATGAGTATTCCCCCGTTCGAACACTCCTGATCTGACTTTTTCGGTTGAATGCTCCCCCTTGGTTGTGCACCACTTCCTGGGGTTAGGCCACTGTTTAAACCCATAAGCATTCGTTCTTCTCCTACATCACCTATTCTCAGCTTCCACTTGGAATTGAGCCATTAACAAAATCTCTAAGCCTACTGAGTTGAAACTCGGTGTAGGAAACAAGAGATAGAGTTAGTAACGAAATTTCCTCCTATTGTGCTTCATTTCTCCCTTTCTTCTTCAGCTTTAGTACCAGATTTGAGTTCATTGAAATTCTGGAGCATCTAACTTCTTTACTTTGCATCCTTAGATGCCACTTCCCCTTGGATTGTATCTCCCTAAAACCTGAAACACACGGATCATCAGTTAATAGCATTTATATACATAGGGAGAGGGGTTTATTCCGGACTCCTCAAGATGAGGATTGTGGTTGATCCTGATGGGTCAACCCTTTGATTCTTTCTTGGAGGGCATCACACTCCTTTCTTGCTTCCTCCAACTGCCTGACCAACTTCAACTGTTCTGGCCATATGACTAGGCATTCTTTTCTCACATTCTGAGCCTTTTTCTGATATGAAGATTCTGTAGTCTTGGCCTTTCTCACAATCTGGGGTTTAGACCAACTGGTACACATTTTGGTCTTTGATGTTCTACTGAAATTACATTTCCCTTGATTGTTTCTCTGTGCAGGAATCTCCTTTCTCGTCATCTTCCCCATCTTCTTTGTCCATTGCAGGGATTTGCCTTTTTCTTCCACTTCTCGTTGCGGGGAGAATTTTGCAATGAATTCTTTGGTTATCTGCCTTTTATCAGATTTATGAGTCTCCACCCTATTTTGCATTGGTGGTGGGTCCTCCATTGAACGTTCATTCTTCTTTATCACAACTGGAGTAGATCTCCCGTTAATCTTCCAGGTTTGTTCACATTCTCTCCTTGAGAGTTGTTGTGAGCACGATAGAGGAGGTGACTGATACAACGTTCGTTCAGCTCCATGTGATTTCCCCGAGGCTTTAAGCCTATTCTTCTCCTTACCACTTTGTCTCCCAGTACATGCTTCTTTCTTGTACACTTCTTGTGGTGGAGATCTCTTTTCTTGTTCCTTTCCCTTTCCTGCTTTCTTCTTACTGCAATGTCTCGCCATGTGCCCATAGTGAGAACATATAAAACATTTTCCCTCAAATGCATACCTCATTTCATCATCTCTCTGCTGAGATGTTGATGCCCCTTGATTTCTTCTTTTGATATTGGGCTCCTGAGCTTCCTGACACATACTCATTGTGTGTCCCATTCTTCCGCAGTAATAGAATCTTACATATGCTTTCCTCTGAGAAGCTCTTCTTTCTAAATTCTCCGGATGCTTCTTCCTGTTCTCAGATTTATTAATGTTTCTCTCTTCACAGCCTGAAATGTACTCCAGAGCCTCTGTACAGAAGCTTGATGTGTGGCCATGAACTCCGCAGAAATAACACACATCATCACTCCTTGAAACTATCCTCATAGGCCTATCTCCAGCACCTATAGGATTTTTTTTACCTTTGAAATTTTTCACTGCATTTTTCTTATCATCCATAGGAGTGAGATTATCATATCCAATTCCAGATTTTCCCAAAAAGGTTGACCTTTGGGAAGATACAATCCTTTCCTGCTTCTCCTCTGATGCAGCATATTTGGACTTCATTTCATCATCATCTGCCGAAGGATGATCAAATAATAAGTGCAGTGCATCCTTCAACTTGGGCTTATCTCTGGATTTAGAATTCTCCATTTCCTTCTTGACTGATTGTAGCTCTTCTTCCAACTTTTTAATATTCAAATCTCTTGATACAAGTTGAGCATCAAGTTCTTTTCTGAGATTCTTTCCACAACTCATCTCATCTTCCAGTTCATGCTTCAGCTTATTAACCATGACATTTTGCTCTTTTACATTCAATTTTTCTTGAGCAAGAGAATCAGAGCAACATGCATTTTCTTGTTGTAGTTTTTGATTCTTCTGAACTAACTCAGACATCTGTGTTGCTAGATCATCATTTTTGGCTTTCAGATTTCGAACTTCATCGGACTCTTGATTCTCTTCACACTTACCAGCCTTTTGTTTTCCTTTTCCTTTGGCCAGCTTCTGTAGTTCCTCACTTTGAGAATCATTCTTCTCTGTTAGGTCAGTAACTATATCAATAAGCCTTTGATTTAATACTCTTAGCTTGTTGACCTCAGTTTCCAGAGCATGGATCTGTATGCCTTTAGATTTAATTTCCTCAGTGGATTTCTGATCCAATTCTTCAGTCCCATGGACATCTTCCACCTTTTTGTTCAATCCATCGATCTCTCGTTTCTGTTCTTCAACCTTCAGCTTATACTTACTAACGGATTCTGAGTTCTCTGATGTTGATAAATTAAGTTTCTCAATTTCTTCCATCAGCTCAGACTTCTCTTCTTCTTGCTGCTGCATGTAGAGTTTGGCATCGCGAACAATTTTGTTAGCTTTCTTGGTTTTGGCCCTCCAAACATCTATCTCTTCAAGAGCAGCCTCCAACTCAGCTCGCATATCAATTCTTCCTTCAATTTCTTCTTCTTCACCGTCAGTGGTTCCAACTTCACTTGGAAAGTCTGGTTCTTCACTCATTCCATCAGCATCATTGACTGAGTAAGTATTTTTGTGGTATGATTTATCCAAATCATTTTTCTGTTCACTGCATGATTCCTTCAGTAAGCTGTTTGATTCTTTTATTTGAATCACACTTTTTCCAAAAACACTTCCACACTGAGGGATACCACCTGACTTCTGATTCTTCTTTGAAGATTTTCTTTTTCCCATGGTAGACCGAGATAAGCGCAAACAATATCTTCAACAACACAGATCTACTACACCAAGTTGAAGCAAACAAATCTGATAAAAGCAACCAGTCCCTCTGATACCAATTGTTAGGGCCAATAGGGGCCTATGTACCCTGAGAGGGGGGGTGAATCAGGGTATGGAAATTCTTTCTCAAAATACTTCCTGCCCCACTGGATCTTGACCTCTTTGTTACAAGGGTCACTTTGTTTGCTCTTGTGTGTATACTATGCTCAGTTCTTTTCAAGTTTATCTGATGATAATGCTTTGAGTGCAATGCAGAGAAGCGACCAGGCAGACACAACGATTTTAACTTGGTTCACCACTAAGGGCTACGTCCAAGGAGCATACGCCGACAAGTTGCCGGTTCGTACCAAGTCCACTAAACTTCACTAGCTGTGGATTACAATGTTCGGGCTAGATCACTTCTATGCCCAGGCTCACTGCCTATACAATGTTTAGGGTCAGCTCACTGCTTTCCCAAGGGTCACTCCCTATTTCTCTCTCTCTGGCTCACTGCCGGTGGAGAGGATCACCTTCTTCCTCTTCTTGAGCTCACTGCTCTTGGATGGAATCCACTCACAGTTTATAGACCTGTAGGTCTCTTCATTTTCCTTAAGAAGTGCATCTTCCTCTGTATGTAGATGCTCTTTTGAAGTTCAACTTTCACCCGTAGATGAATACCCCTTTGCCACTATCCACTGGGCAACCAACCTTTGGAAAAACCTTCGCAAAGCACCCTACAATGCGAGGCTCCCAATTTCGCGAAGCTCAAACAAGCCTTCGCGAAGCTCCTGTCTTTTCGCGAAGCTCACTCGTGAAGCTCCTTCGCGAAGCACTCTCGCGATGCTCAAGCCGTCGCAAAGCAACGACCCTCGCGAAGCTAAGTAAGCCAACGCGGAGCTCGCAGGTTTCGCGGAGCTACAATAGCCGCCGCGAAGCACCTTTTTCGCGAAGCACACTGGCTCCGCGAACCACCTTCGCAAATCGAGAGCAAAGTATTTTCTCTGAAAATTCTCTCTACTTCGCCTGAAGGGGTCGGCCTCTATTTATAGGCGATTCCACCGACCCTCGTCCCTTCCGCGCGAAGTCAACGCCACGTCATCTCAAATCGCGAAGCTCCAAAGTTTCTGTCGGAATTCTGTCCAAATCGCGAAGCTCTACGGCAATCTTCCGTTCGCGGAGCTTGACGTAGTCGCGATGAATCACCGTCAACTTACCTTCACGGCTCGCGCCTTCGCCGCGAAGCTCCCTCGCGAAGCCCAACATTCCTTCGCGCCTTCTCCGCGATGTTCTCTCGCAAAGCCCTTCTCCGCCGCGATGCGCTTCAGCCTCTGCCATTCGCGAAGCTTGACGTAATCGCGAAGCATCACCGCCTCCATTCTTCTGGTCTTCGCGATTTCCAAACCATGCATCCTATCTTCGCGAAATTCATGCCTTTGCCATATTAAATTGTGCTCTTCATTGAAATCCTCTTTTCGCGATGCTCACCAAACTCCAAATTTTGGACCCCAAAAATTTGGCAAACACTGGGAAACGGCGCCACCTTGTACTGCTCTTTTGTACCGCCTCCAGATTGTCCTTTCCTTTGTCATAGTTCTTTGTCAACATGTAATGTCAACAACTTCTCGGGAACTCGACAAATATCCATGAAAACCTGCTTTGTCAACAAACACAATCAACCCAAAAATACTTCAATGTTACCTTGAGGGATTTTTGCCCAACACATCTCAATAATGATCAACTCACCAAATCTTTTTACGATGATCAATTTAACCTTAAATTAAAATTAAATAAATAACCAAGGTCTCAAAATAAAATAAGTTGTTCAAAAAAAGTAGTGATGAAGAAGTAATGAATCAAAATTTTGAGTCCTAACTTGATGGTTAATCATTATCACTTTATCCACATTAATGTCCATGTTCCATTCCTAGATGATTTCATCAAATAAATTGATCATCCTAATGAAATCATACCCGTATTATATTTTCATATGGTGTTTCCTTATGTATAAACCTAGTAAGAGGGGGTTGGGGTGTCAAAGATGATTAAAGGTAAAAAATATTATTTTTAGGTGTTTAATCAAGACACATTCTGCCAAGGTCAGTCCTAAGAACTATAGAAGCTAACACAAATTATAATATTTCTAGAGTAAACCACTTATTTTAAATGTAACCATGAACAATTATTGACCTTATGAAGTTATTTTTAGATATAAAATCAAAATTCCCATGAATACTCATGTTTAGGATGAAGATAAAAATCTTATAGTTGAAATATTATTATTGAGGCCCTGATGCACCCACTATTCTGCATCAGCTCAAAAATTTCATCAGAAAAAAATTGTATGAATATTAAAATGTACAAAAACAATCAGGTTCAACACATCAACATATGTGTTTCAGGATCAGTATTAATCTTAAAATTATTAAAAAACATATAAAACTCAACAAGATTAGAAATTCACCCAAACTCATCACGGGAGTAGACACCACATATGGAGATTAATGGAACCATCAGACTATTTTCTGATATTATCTTCTATGGTAATTTAGAATTTCACCCCTGGGGTGGTCTTGAGACTATAAAACTAAAAATAGCTCTAAGTATATTCCAAGAAACGTTTGGGTCACTAAGTCATTCCCACATTAAAATAGTTTTCATTATAGAAAAGGAAAAAACTAGAGATTCCATATAATAAATCTTTTGAAAAACCCCAAGTACCCCCCCATTGCATAAAATTCCTTCAACATCAAGTTTATGAACTCTAAGTGAACTTGATATTCCACTTCCCAATATGGGAAAAAATATCCCATTTTAAAAGATATAGGATCCATCTCATAAAGAAGAAAGACCTAAGATGGAATATTCCCTAACTAAAGGAAATCCATGTCAGACCTCTACACCAAAAACTGAATCTCATCTGATGGCCATCTTCCATCAGGGGAAAAAAAATCCAAGAATCAGTAACATACATCTTCAAATGATTAATTTCAAACGTATCATGCCCCTCGGTCCCCATAGAAGTTTTTTCATCATCACCTAACCATAAGAAACAAGAACCAATATAACTAACTCATTCAATAGAGGTTACATGTGATTTAATTCCTAACCTCAACATCTATGGGAATCCTTAATCCATTCCCCAACCTCTATTATGTTTTCACATATTGAAAAGGAAAAACTAGTTATGTTGTCGTCACCCTTTATCTAAATCTACAGATGAGAACATTGAGAACAAAAAAACACTCATAAAACTATTCATAATCATAACACTTACAGTTAGGTGTCCTAATACATCAAAATCCAATGTAGATGTTCTTGGATGTTCACATGACCTACTTTATTGGATCTAGGCGAAAATATAATACATTCCTGAGAAACCAAAATCTATAACCTCTTGATAAAACCACCACCTCCACCACATATATTGTGTTTCTATGAGACAAGTTGACAAACAATGATCCACTGGAAAAAATAAAATGAGGATACTTCTCTAAAAGGGTCATCATTTTATTCACTAGGATCACTAAGGGAAAACTACTATCTATATAAGGTATTGGTTTACACGATCCCCACCTTAATGAAAACTGATAAAGTCTATCTTATTAGAACTTTCAATCACACTAGATCACTAAATAGACATCTCAACCATGGAACTATCCCAAAAAATAGAAGGGTGTGCAGACATAATTATTAGCAAGAGATGGAAAAAATCTCCCTCTACACTAAGGAACTAACTACTCTGAATCAAGATACTTATTTGCCTCCTCTATTTTCAAAAAATAGTGTCCTTTGATAGAAACATTAACTACTATTCCACCAATAAGACACTAATTTCTCATCATCCATTATGGTTTTAAATCTATGATAGACAATAACCTTTTCCAGAATCTATATCACACACTATGAGTGGTCACAACACAACTCAAACTACCATGGTTATAATAGAGAATTACTTCAAAGACCTATTTGGTTCCTCCATGAACTGAAATAAAGGAATGATTCATTTGATAAAATCCATTAAAACTAAAATGGTGATCAAAATTCACATATAAACACTATAAATCCATCTATATGATTCAATTTTATAAATACATCAGTCTCCCAACAAGGGACTTACATCAATCATCATTTGGAAGAATTTGTAAATTCCTCAATAATCACTAGAAGTGAATTTTTTATCCACACAATAAGCACATAAAAACCATTCCCACTGTCTGATTGGTGTAGATCCATAATTTTTGGAGGGTTGAATTGAATTTACATACCTAGTGGGATCCCACTCACTACTCGGGGTGGATCTTACCTTACCCACTCAACCATATAACACTTCACAATACCAACACCAGAACATAGTCCTCAACAGGATAGATACTATTGGTGTGACAACCTAGGTAATGATAAAATAAATCATTTTCACATCTTATTAGTGTCCATAAATTAAATTTTATATATTGATATTTTACCTAGGAAAGTTCATTCAGAGGCAAAAACCTCTTACCATTTATTAATGGGAAAGAAAATGTATAGTAAGCAAGGAAAATGATGAAGGTGAAAAACTTGGCCACATAAATTGAAAATCCAAACCAGAAAGAGATAACTATATATCATAAAAACCAGACCCATCACCACATCCATAATAAGGTTCTTCCCAAGTTGTTGCCTATTCCCCTTCTGAATTTGTTTCATACTGCTTTAGGAGGTTGGCATATTACTTTCTAAGATTCAATTGATCCAAAGAGAGGTGTACTTAAAGGACTACATATCAACATGAACCTTTTTAGGATTAGGGAAAACCCTATTTCCCTATTGGAAGAGGACCTCATAGACACCGGTAGTGGAAAGTAAGAGCAGTCTTTCCTCAGCTATCTCCTTGGTCGAGCAGTCACAAATCCTACACTTTAGGACCTCTTATTCTTTCCACCTTGAACAATATCACTATAGGAAGGCCATAAAATTCTAAAATCATTTTCTTTATCATTATCAGATACATTTCCCCATTTTCCATGGATATAGACAGAGATATAATTTTGGCATCCATTATTCCCTCCCACCAAAGCACCTTTTGAAGCAGACAATAGCCCTCCACTTGTTAGCTGAGAGTGCCTGTTAGTATCAATCAGGACTAAAAAATGATAGTACACCTCATTGTCACAAACATCATGGGACATATATATTTATATTAATTATAATAATATTAGGTAATTTTTTAGTTAAAAGGAAAAAAGATTTATTTCTAACCAAATTGGGTTTTCAAGCATTATATGGTTTTATTTAAAAATATAATTTATAAATTTTAGAATTTAAATTTAAATAAAGAATACCATTTTTGATTTTGTGATGAAAAATTTACATTTGGATGAATTTTTGATTATTTTTTGAAATTTTTTATTTTTTGAATGAATAGTGAAAAACCAATTTTTATTGAAATCCGTATTTTTCATTTCATGAATTTAAAAAATTAAATTTTGTCATAAAATGTGTTCAATTTAAAATTTTTTCATTTATATTATTAAAAATTTAATTAATATAGTTTTAATCAATTTCATTATATAATTTCAAATAAAAATGGTTTATACTTATGATGATTTTTTTATGGAAAACCGCTTTCATCACTTCTTGTGGGTTTATTTTAAATTAAATCCTACCAATGCAATAAATTAAATTTTATAAAATGGATTCCATATTTTTAATTGTAAAATTTATATTAGGTAATAATTTTATATTAATTTTTGGTCATAAGAAATAGTAAAAATATTCCAAATTTGTTACTATAGTTAAAGTTAAAATAGGTATATCAAGGGTCAAACAAAACTTATATGGGTTAATATAAAATAAAAACTTTTATGAACCCTATTTTATGGATTTATTTATACCATTATCACCATATTATCAAAATTTAAATTTTTATGGGACAATTTTCCATGAAAATTACTTAATAATATTTAAATGTTTTTTAAAATACACAATATGTCCTCTCCCTAACCTATAAAAGGACACCCCCTGTTCACTCCTCTCTAAATTTCAGGATTCCTTTTTTATCCCATTTATAACCAAATACCATCATAAACTCCCTAATCACATCCTATAAGTTTTATTTTTGGATGTATACTATCCTTTGAAGGTTTAAGGGGTAAAGCAAAGAAGCCATCCAAAAAAGTGGTATAAATTAAACTTAATGTTTCATTTTTATTTGTTATTATACAAAATTGAAATGTTATTATACCATTATAAAATAATAATATAATTATATTAAATATACAACAATGTTATATATTTTTTGTTTTATAAACCTTTTTCATGTACTTAAATATCAAATGAAAAATAAAATATCGCTCGTGTGTACGTGAAGACTACCGCCTCGTGAGATGATGTATTTTATTTTTCATCAATGAATCTTATGTATGGTCATAATAATAGATCACAATGAAATAGTTTTATATATATCATATAAATTATATTCTTTAATGGTTAATAAAATTATACTTATTTCTTTACAATCCAATGAGAAATAAAATCACCGCCCGTGTGTATGTGCACATTATCAGCTCACAAACTGATGTATTTTATTTTTTTATCAAAAAACTAACATGGATTATATACATTGATGAATTAAAAGAAGTAATATGATATTTATTATATAATCATGACTCTATAAATGTAAAATAATAATTTCCTTTTTTCCCTCATGTTCATTGAAAAATGGAAATGATATTCATGCGTGCATACGACCTACCATCTCCATGATTGTAAAGTAATTCGTTTTTCATAACCACCTTACATGGTTGGTTTTAAAAGTATAAATAATGTATAATAATTATAATTATATCATTATTATTATTTTTTAAATTATACTATTATGGTCCATTTGACCACGTTCAACCTTCCAAATTAGTTTTTGATGTATGAGTCGAATATTATCAAATCATCCGACTCAGACTTAATTGATTATATAATTGAATATAACATGGTAATAAATAAAATAAAAGGAATAATAATACAAAAAGAGGTTATTAATAAAGTAAATAATTAATATATGTATATTATTTACGAATATAAATAAGGTACATGCTGATTCAGACTCAAGGTAAGTGAAACTTTACCTTAAAATATCATTTCAAATATCTTAAACATTTATTTATTTTTAAATATTTTTTTTCCATTCTAGTATTATTAAAATTATTTGATGAGTGATTTCATATAGACATAAATTAATTATAAATGACATTATATATATTTTTTCATTTTATTTCAAATGTTTTCAAAATGAATTTTTTTATATATTTTATGTGTAACATTTTGACTTTATTTTCAAAAGGTAAAAGGAATGCTTAATTTTTATGTATACAACCTTGATATATTTTCATGCTGGTAAAACTATTATTTTATGGTTGGTTTAATTTAATAAATTTTATGTTTTATTCAAGGGAAAACCATTTATTCCCTTTTTTATATGTTTTTTAGTTTTGAAAATGGGTTTTTAAAACGAAAGGGAATTTCAATATCTAAAAGTGTTATATGTATGGGATAAAAATAGTTTTTCATAGGCTTTATGATGAAAAAGTAAAAAATTTAGATGTTTTATTAATTATATTGTACTGGATCATTATAGATAATTATGGGTGATCCTGATACACCTTATATTATATGTAATCCCTATATATATTTTATGAAGGGTGAGTTGGATATAACTCTCCAATGTATTGGGTAATTTTCTCTATCATCCAAGGAAAGGATGGAGTTAACCATGGTGGTTTATCATATGGATTTAACCAGGATATATTTATTTCTAACACAAATTTACATGGATTAAAAATATAATTCTCTAATATTCTTACATTGCTTTCAATATTATTTATATGGGGTTTCAAGGGTTTCTTTGAGAAAAAATATTGTTTCCCATAAGGATATAATTTATTTTATATAATCAATGAATAATGTGGGAATGGTAAAATTTTTACAATTTTTCATGTTTTCTACTAGAGTAATGGATTTCTAATATTTATGTCACTCTCATACCATGTTTAAAAATGTTTTGACAGGGTTTAAAGATGAGTAAGAAAAAAGAAGAAATTATGATGAAAGTCATACCAATTTTTCCTAAAAATAAAAAGTGTTTCATATTAGAAGTATTATATTATGGAAAAAATGCATACCATTTAAAAGTTTCCCATTTTTAATGTATGATGTTTTTATGTAAGATTTATGACCCAATTCTCTAAAACTTTAGTCTCGAAATTTATTTAGGAATTTAATAAAATGAATTATAGTTTAATGACACTAGATTATGTATTTTTTAAGGTTTAGTCCTTATAGTTGGTATCAAAGTGAATATTTAGATAAATTTAGAGGTTAGGATAATGTTAATAGAATACCCTTGAGATATTAAACATTATGTTTATGTAGAACTGATATAGAATTTGAAGATTTCCATGATTCTTCTTATATTCTATATCTGTTTAGAATGATTTTTCATAGATAAAATAGGGAAATGAAGTAGGAAGGTATCTAAAGGAAAATATCCTTATAAATAAGTAACATGGATTGGTTAGAATAGTAACTGAGTATTTTATTGAAGTTATGGTTTAGCTAAAACAAGATATAAATTATAGTGGAATCCATTTTAGAGAGAAACTAGATTTACAATATTGGAACAAGTACATTGTAGAATATTTTATGCAAAAACCATCCAATTATCAATATAACTCTTGATAAAGTGGTAACTGAAGTCTAGATTAATGTTATAGAAAAGATATTTGGATTCATTTCATTTTTATAATGTCAAAATCTAGCTATTTTTATTTACCATTTTGACGGTGAAGTTAATTGGTGGTGGCCATTGATTAAGTGTACTATAGAAATAAATGAGTGTTATACCATTGAATGGGATATATTTAAGAAACATTTTCTAAATAAATATTTTCCTATGTCTATTGAATAGATAATGGAGAAAAATTTATTTGAATTGATAAAAAATGAGGAATATTCAGTTGCCACATAAAAAGAAAAATTTACAAGATTGGTCTGGTGTGCATCAAATTGTATTCGAGACCTTAATAGTAAAATGAATATATTTTAATATGTATTGAAACCATTTTTAAAAATACAATTATCCAAAATAGAATTTAAAAATTATGAAAAGTAGTTATTTGTGCTGAGAAATTTGAGATGTAGATTTCCGACACTTATGTTCCTCAAGACGACAAATGTAAGAAGTGGTCAAAGTGGAATGAAATATAGAAGAAGTCAACTAAGATATCTGGAGGTAAGAATAAACACGTTCTAAGTGAATTATGAAAAATTTTATGGAATGTTTTATAATATATTGAAAGTGTTTTTGGCATGGTGTTTTTGGTGGTAGGGATTTTGACTATAAACAAAAAATACTAAACAATCCAAGAATGGGGTAATGAAATGCTAATCAACTATGTGATGTTTTAATTAAAATTATTTGAGTTATTATTCTAAAATGTGTCCCAATATAGTTACGTAGGGTGGAAATAATCAATATTAAAACAAAAAAGGTGTGGAAAAATAATTTTCTACTACTACATTTGATTTTGGGCCGTAAAATGAAGTAATGATAAGTACATTACTTATTTATTAAAAATAAAAGACTTCCCTTTTTGAATATGGACCTTCAAATAAATTCATTTCTAAAATATTTTCATATAAAATGGTAATATAATCTCAATAAAATAATATATAACTTTTTGTGAAAACTCCTAGTGGAAGTGTTACAACTACTACAATTTATAGGTATCTTCCAATTGTTTTTATTGAGAAAGTTTATCTTAAAAATCTTGTTAAAATTCCTGTAGTGGAGTTTAATGTTATTCATGGAATGGATTGGATTTCATTTTATCATTATAAGATATTTTTAGAGATAATAAAGTTATATTAAATGTTTTAATACCTTTAATAACATATAAAGGAGATGAGAAATTAATAAAAAATGGTAGTGAAAATTACTTATCTTATTTTGTTGAAAAGAAAAAAATTATTTAGATTAGTGATTTTATAGTAGTGGATGAATATATTTATGTACTCACTAATGATATTCAAAGTATTATATATAATTAGGAGTTTTATTTTGCAGTTTAATTAGTGACTGATGCTAAGATAATTTTAATAAAACCTTATTGAATAACTCATGTAAAACATTTGGAATTGAAAGTGTAGTTATAAGAGTTTCTTGATGAAGGATTCATTCATCTGATCAATTACCCATGGGGTTCCCCTATTTTATTTATTAAAATAGATATGGTTAAATGAGGTTTTTTATTGATTATATATCCTTGAATAACATCACTATTAAGAACAAGTATACTTCACCTCATATTGATGATTTGTTTGATCAACCCGGGGGAGTGCAGTGTTTTTCAAAGATTAATCTTAGATATGGATACCATCAGTTGAAGGTTAAGTAAGAATAAATTTCAAATAAAGTGTTTTAGACTAGATATGTAGATTATTTGTTTGTGGCTATTCTATTTGGGTTTTCTAATGTGCTAGTTGTATTCTTGGATCATATGAACAACGTTTTCTTTGACTATTTTGATAACACTAGGGTTATGTTTATTGATGATATTTTGGTATATTATAAAATTCAAAAGTTTTATAAAATAACCATAAGTATTGTTTTTAAAACCTTAAAATAAATTAAACCATATGGAAAATTTAGTAAAGGTTAAATTTGGTTAGAACAGATTTTATTTCTAGAGTAAATAATTTCTTAATATTGCAAAGCTATCAAACTTGAAAAAACTAAAGTGGTTTATGAATGGAAAAGACAAATAAAATTCAAAGTAAATCATAATTTATTTAGGATTAGAGGGTTTCTAATGACATTTTTTTGAAAACATTTCATGGTTATTTCTCCCCTGACTTAGTTAACTTGAAAAAAATTTAAATTTAATAGGTTAAAAGAATATGATTATTGTTTCCATGAAAAAAAATTAATATTGATGAATGCCCTAGTTTTGGCCTTTCCTTTTTGTAGTGGTGAATTTTTTCTATTCAGTGATGCTTCATTAAATGGGTTTGGATGTGTTCTGATATATAATGTCATGGTAATTTCTTATGATTCATATCAATTAAAACCCGTTGAATTAAATTATTCTACACATGATCTAGAAATAACTTATATGGGTTTTCTTTAAAAATATTGTGTCATCTTTCACATGGAGTAAAATGTGAAATATATAATTATCATGAATGTTTAATGTATATATTCACTCAGAATGATTTGAACATGAGTAAGAGAATATGGATGGAATAGATAAAAGATTTTGAATAAAATATTCATTACCATACATGAAAATATAAAAATGTAGATGATTATTTGAAAGAAAAAGATAACACTTCATTAAAAATTCTACATTTTGAACATGATCCTTTGAAAAATGATTTTAGGAATGATGTCTTACAAATTGCTCCTACATGAACTTCCTCTATTTTGTTTTAGGTTTTAGTAATGTATTTATTATTACACATAATTAAGAATGCTCATAAGGGATAAAATTATTTTCAAGAAAACATAAAACTAGAAAAATAGGTATATTACCTTAATTTAACATTGAAAAGGAAGGTGTTTTCTGATTCAGAAGAAAATTAATGATAAAAAATGTCTAAGTTGAAAAAATAATTTTTTATTTATGCTAACAACTATCCCTTTTATATTCACCCTAGTAGTACTAATATGTATAGATACCCATAAGAGTATTAGTGGTGGGATGAAATAAATAATGATATTGAAAAATTTACCATGGAATTTATTACTTGTAAATAGATTAAATATGGATGAAAATTACTAAAATGGATATTTCATCATTTTTCAGCGTTAGAGTGGAAATGGGAGAATATATCTTAATATTTCATGGTGGGATTGAAAAAGGCATTTTGAGGCAATAATGAAACACGAGTTATTGTTGCTTGATTGACTAAATATAATAATTTCCTTCTTATTCAAGAATAATTGTCTTCAAATCATCTTTCTTTACTGTATTAAATAGTGATATTCAAGTTTCATCGTATTTCTATCTCTATTGTATCTTATTGTGATCCTAGGATTACTTATAATTTCTAGAAATGATTTTAGAAGTCATTGGGTACTGAATTAAATTTTAGTATATCTTTTCATCAGCAATATGATGGATAGTTAGATATAAAAATTCAGACTTTAGAAGAAAAGCATAAAAATTTATCAATGGATTACCATTGAATTTGGGATCATCATCTTTCATCAGATTTATTTTCTTATAATAAAATTTTTCATTCTAGTATAGAGATGTAACCGTTTTAGGGATTATATAGAAAATTGTTTCGGACACCTTCTTGTTGGGGTAAAGTAGGTGAAAGGAAGTTGTTTGGATCAGATTTGGAAAAAATAAATAGTTGAGTAGGTAAATATGATTCAACAGAAATTATGATGGATCAAAGAAGGCATAAATGTTCTTTAGATAATAATAGGAAAGATCACCCTTCCAAGGTTGGTGATCATGGTTTTATTAATGTTTCACTAGGTAAAAGTATTATTCATTTTGATTAAAAAAGTGAAATTAAGTCCAAAGATCATTATACCATATGAAATACTAAATAAATTTGGATCTATTTCCTACCAATTGTCTTTGCCTCTATGTTTATCTTAGGTACATGACATATTTTATGTTTCATTGTTATGCAAATAAGAACAAGATGAATCTCATGTTTTTGAGCACTATTGTAGTTTAATTGAAAAAAAAACATATCTTAAGAGGAACAACCAGTATAGATTCTTGAACATAGAGGGAAAATGTTTTGGAATAAATCAATTTACTATGTTTAAAAAAATACGATTGAAGAAGTAACATTGGAATAAGAAAATTGATTAAGGAAAATTGATTTCGAGTTGTTTAAATATAAAATAAAAATGTAGGGGCACAATTTATAAAAGGGAAAGAATGTGGAATCCTACGTAATGTTTATATAAAATATTTTCATGTATTACTAAAATTTACCAATTATATTTGAAAAATTAATATGAGTTGTAATAATACTAGATAATTATTCATTAAAAATAAATATGCTTTATTTCTAAAAAAATAGGATTTTTATTTATTATATGGTTTTATTTAAAAATATAATTTATATACTGTATAATTTTAATTAAGAAATGTATTTTATTTCTGAAATCATCATTTCAAAATTATCTTAGAATGTTTTTTAATAATTTTCTGGAAGGTTTTATTTTTCAAATGAATAGTGAAAATTAATTTTTTTTATTGAAAATTGTGTTTTTATTTCAAGGATTTATGATGTTAAATTTTATTTGAAAATATTTTTGAATAAAAATTAATTAAATAATAATATCAATTATCCAGTTATTATAATTTTAATTCTTTATTTTGTTATAAAATGTTTTGTACTTAAAAAGACATTTTTTTCTTGAAAACCTCTTTTCATTGAATTTTTGAATTAAATTTCAAAATAAATTCTACCAATTATATTTATTGAAATCGATAAATGAGATTCCATATTTGAAATAAAAATAATTAATATATATAATAAATTAAACATATTTTTTTCCCATAAATTATTGTGAAAATAATAAAAATATGTTACTACGGTTAATGTTATTTTTTTACCAAAGGATTAAATTAAAGTGGTAAGGATTAAAATGACCTAAAAAACATTTCTAAATCCTTAAAAATGAATTATTTTATCCTTATAATATTTTTATATAAATTTAATTTTTTATGGGATACTTTCCCATGAAAATGACATAATAAAATTTAAATCATTTCAAAAATACTAAGTGTGTCCTCCCTCTCACCTATAAAAGGACACCCCTATCCTACCTTCCACATAGATGAAGATACATTTAGATCGATCAATATATACCAAAATACCTTTCAAAAATCCCCACCGACATTCTAGAGGTCTTATTTTGTGTATAATACAAACCTTTGATGGATTTAGTTATAAACAAAAATAAGTTATCTCAAGAAGAGTTATAACTTTTAACCGAGTATTTTATATTTATTTCTTCTTCTACCTCCTTAAAATATTTTCCAGTCATTATGAAATAATAACATAAGTATATTCTATATAATTTAGTGTTATTATGTTTATTATATAACACCATTTCATGTATAGATTCTCTAAAAAAGAATATGCCTCACTCGTTTAGTGTTTCCCTTCCTTCAATAATAGGATCCTTAGATATATGTGCGGAGGAGAATAATTCCTCGATGATTTCCCCAAAATTTGTCAATAATCCTGGTCATTGGGAGGTAAATACTTCAAGTATGAGATGGAGGGGATGATGGTTCTTGATTCCAAGGAATATCTTGCCTATAAATTGTCCATTTAACTGGTTCCCTGGTGTTTTTATAGGGTTAAAATCTATCATACGGTGGATCTATCATCTTAGGAGGTCAAAAAGGTTGCTGATTATCATAATATGTTGTTGGATGCATGTTTTGTTCATGAGAAACCATATCTAAATTTCATTAGGACCTTTTTGAATTATTAGGGGATTCAAAATCTAGAAGTGGTCTTAAATATTTCCAGTTATCATTTATGTATTCACCTATTGAGCAGGGAGGACTTTTTAAAAGCTTGATCCAGGTAGGAGCATTGATGTGGTGTGTGGAATTTTTCTCTATCCCATTGATCATTGGATGCTCACTATTGGATAGAATCATGCTATACAGTGATGAGGATTAGGCTCCCTGGTTTTCCTCTAACTCTAAAAAATATATCCAATTTATAATCAGTTATTAATGATTTGGGGAGTTTCTTGTGTTTAGATAAAGATACTTGTTGCCTTCAATCAGTGTCAAGTCCACACATCTGTGTGGAACTATATTTGGCGATGAAGCTTCCACCTCACCTTTTTATAAGATATGGATATGGTTTTTCTTCATGGAAATTTTGTTTCTATCATTATTTAAAGAGGTTATGTGTTGAGTGTAGGTTCCGGTAAAATTCAGAAGAAGTATGTAGGAAAAGAAAAATGGGACTCAAAGTGGTTAAACTAATTTATGAGTTTATTTTTAGTGAGTCATTGTGAGGTACCAATGGTTCTACTTTTTAGGGTCTAAAGTATAATGTGAGACAGTCCTAGGAGGTGTCTCCATAAGCCTTTGTTTACTCTCCGACAGTAGGTGGTGTGACTCTTGCAGTAGTGGGATTTTCAGATTTCAGAGTTTAGCATCATGCACTAGACACTTACATTTATTTTTTGGCTGTTGATCCAATTGTGTCTTTTGAAATCCCTATGCCTATCAGTTCAACTTAATTGAATTCAAATGATTATAATCCTAAAAATTCCCCAATAATTACACTCTGAATTTATTTTTTTTCTATTAGTTTCTCTTGTTTTTATGATTCAAATATGAAAAACTTTCCTGGTTTAGTGGGTACCTCTTCTACTAAGTCAATGCTATCGGTATAAATAGAGGAAATATGTTCTTCTCAGATTTCTTCAAAATGGTTGTTGATCATATCTTTATTATTGGAGGTGGTTATGCTTCTGACATAGACACCACTACTTCACTCCTTGTTTAGGATTTCCTTGATGGGAGAACCATAATATTTAGTGAAAGGAAGTGGTGTTTCATGTAACGACCCAAACTATTATAAAGAAATTTCCCCTTTTTGATTTAATTATATTTATTATTATGTAATATGGATATATAAAACACATGCATATATTTTTTATTATTATATCTTATTTAAAATACCATTAAGAATCATTACCATTGATAACATATATATTGAACAATGATCACATGATTAGTAAAAATATACGATTTTAACAAATATAATTATTATAGAAGAAGGAAGTGACAAGCTCAAGCTATAAGATTGTACCCTATGAAGCCCATTTATCAGAACTTAAGAGGGATATTGAATGAATAGGAATTTACCTTAACCGAGCCCAAGATGAGATCCAACAACTTAAGAATGAGTGAAACTATTTACGAGAGAAGTTCAAGCTTATCAAGATCATGACCCAAACCATGTATGTCGAACCACCCCATGAAAGTCTCACTGTCACACACCTTAATCTTAAGAATTTTTCTATTTAATTAAAGGGATATATATCAAGACCTAATAAATATGATTATGTAAATTACTTTTCTGAGAATAATGAATATATTTTCATCTTATTATTGACACTTTATAAATGTTTTTTATTTTGATATAATAAAACATAAATAGTATTTTAGGTAAATTTCAAATTCAATCAAGGAAATTATAATAATGAATATAGGGATTTTTGAAATAAACAATAATTTAATAAAATATTATTATTAAATATTTTTTATTAAATATAAATTATCATATAATTTTTATGAAGTCAAATGTAATTTTTATAAAGGTTTAAAAACTACTATTGAACCCCCCAGCATTTCTCAGTAAATGTCAATTACTATTTTAAAAGTGAAAATATGAAAATTTATAAAATTATTTAGATAACATGAATATTATTTTTGGAATTCGAACATCAAAATTATCTAATGGTTATTTTTCGATAATTTTTCGAGATAATCAAATTTTCAGTTAAAAATTAAATACCATATAAATGTACTTTGTGTATTTTGAAATCATAATGACAAAAAAATGATCTAATAAATAATTTTAAAGGAATACATGACCAAATATATTTTATATATTTAAATAATTTGATTTCATTTTAATTTTATTAATTTTATAAATCTTTTATTAATCCTTCAAAACCATTAATATATTTTTAGGTTTTAAAATAATTTCTTTAATATCATGACACAAATATACATAATATAGAGTATTATTTTATTAATTTCATACCTTGAACATATAAAATTATGATAACAACTACCATATTTAGGAAACCATAGGAAAAACCGTGATTTAGTTTGTGGTTTTTTTTATTTTATTATGTAGAGTCCAAAACCTAAATAATAAATAAATCTCTGTCATTTCCTATATAAACCCACCTTATATCCCATTTATCTTCACTAAAAATTCTTAAATAACATCCATAATATTCAATTCACTCTATAGTGTCTTCACAAAAAACCCTAATCTCTCAATAATCCCCTCCCAAGTATTTGGAGTCACACACTCAACTAGGAGATTTATCTATTCTCATTTCCATTCAAGCACTTATTTAATGTTATGTCTCCTAAATTTCATTTTATTACATTGAATATGTTCTTAAATATTACCCTTAATTTCCATGTAATGTTTAAATTATTATATACCCCTTTTATTCTCATTAATCCTCCTATTATCCTTTATTTACACCTGTTACCGTACTGAAATATAGTTAGGATTCTTTTCATTATTCAAGTTTCTTCATTAAATTATGCCTTATATTTCCAATTTATAATGTCGATATATGTTTTTGAATGTCCCTATTAATACCCAATTGATTTATATTTCATTATATACCCCTATTATCTCTCATAAAACAATTTTTATGAATCCTTAAGTGACACCGTTATGCTTTCAAAATTTCACCATGAGTTTCCCTGCAAAAACAATTGTGTAGTGAAGAACATAATCATTTACTATCAAGGGTGTTTACATTTATGCACATATAATTTTAAATTGAGGACTTACATATATGTATTCCACACTCCTTGATCATAGAATAAATTATGGTGATTAATAAATCCATGTTTTTTGATCCATGTGACACACTTAAACATGAGAATGAAACAAAAGTGAGAGGTGCACCCATAATTATATAGTGGTCCAATGCATTATGTAATGTTTAGTGTCATGAGACGTGATATTGGTACATGGAGTGAAAATTATTACTTTATGGGAATTTTTCCTCTATTATTTGTTGTGGTTTATCCTCGACCTAGGTTAATGATTTAGTGTTTTACATAGTTTCCAAATTTCCCATGTTGCCTTTATGATTATCAAGTTATATCACGCCTTATTATTGAAGTTCCATTTATTACCCAATAATATTCCTACTATATAAAATGTATTACCAAATGAAATGTTTATTCCCTTACTGGGATTTAAATCTTACCCCTTTCTTATGTTTTCCCCTAGGTTATCTAGTGATGTTTTAAAATCCAAGGAATTTTAGAAGCATGTTAAGGATGTTTTTAGTAATGTTGTTGTATCCCATGTTTAGGATGTAATGATATGTACCTAATTTTAAAAGAAAATATAATTCTATATATTTTAGGTTTTATTATGTGTAACTTTATGTAATAAATCATAAATTAATGTGAAATAAAGAAGATAGTTTTTATAGTTGGTATTAAAGTAAAAGTTTAGTTATATTTGGGATTATGATTAAAAAACTCTAGAAAAATTTATAGGGATAAGAATAAGTATAGGAAAACATCCATAAATTCGTCTAAGTATAGAGTAAGTGATTTATCATGAAAATATATCCCTATATGAATTCTAAAAGTAGACATAGTTCTATAAAAGATGTACCTAGGGGTAACAACTCTGACAAGGTGTGCCGGGCCTGACTCGGTGTAACCTGGTACACGAAAACAGGTTATAATTCTCAACTGGTTTGAAAATCCTAGGGAATATTATTTAGTAAATTTATAAGCTCATTATGAACCATTATTAATGGAATAAAAAAATTCACATAAGAATATATGTTAGGAAATAGATCAAGGATAACATAGATTGAAGCCTCAAAATTTAAAAGATAATAAATAAAAGTAATTTATAAGTTGTATCCTTATTGTCGTTGGATTACACTTTATAAGTTTAATAGTTTAAAATAATCATCCATAATTTTACTTTTATTCAAGATAATAGTTGGAAATAGGGGAAATCAGGTAAAAAATAAATGTGATGGGTAATGAGATGACTACCCCAATGAGATGCCCAAACCCACAAGAGAAAGAATTAGAAAATTTATGACAATAATATCTCAAATAACTCAGGTTATTAATAGAAACCTAGATCAAGATGAGTGCCCTAATCCTACTTAGAGAGAAAAAAATATTATTGAGTCTTTAATGTGACCAATTCATCCAACTTTTAATGTGTCATCTTATCACTTAATCACGGAACAAGGGATCAAATCCATCGAGAAGATCTTATCCATACTTAAATAATTTAAATAAGAGAAGGTTCTATTGAATGTTGATCATAAAAAGGAATAATCTAATTAGTGGTGTAAATTGATCAATAATACAAATCATGAGGAAGAGATCAAAGTCACAGGGTGTAATGAATTTTGGAATTTCTTTTTGATAAATATTTTCATCGAACTCTATCTTAAAATGGAAAGGGACTTCCTTACCCTCAATAAAAAAGATTATGAATCTATCAGGGAATACGAGGAAAACCTCCCAAGACTTGCATGATACACCTTTGGAATTTTCTCTACCCCTAAATGATATGTTGATCACTTATTTTATGGCATAAAACCTAGTCTAAAATAATCCCTTGTTATCTAAGATATTGATAGCTATGATGAAATTATATGACATTCTCTCAAAGTAGAAATGGAGATTAGATAGTTTAAAGGGTATCATGGGGATAAGAAGTGTAAAATGGAGTTTAATTCTGATGATCCTATGGGGAAATCTAATAGTGCCAAGAAATTTCTGCATCCCACTTGTCAATGGTTCATAATGAAGCACCTCAAAAATTGCATAAGGGGAATGAGGAAATTATTTAGGTACAGAAAGGAAGGAAACCTAGATAATGATTTCTTATTGGAGAAACCCGCTAATGTGATAGTGGAAAGGATTTCTCTAATCAATCCTCAACATGTATTTCATTGCTTCACCTGAAAGGAACTAGAAAACTTGAAAAATTAATGCACTAATCCAAGGGTTTTCAGAGACAACCAACAACCTCTAATATAGAAAGGGAGAGATTTTACATCAAATCCACTGAAGTGGATCTCGAAAATTAAGTGGTGATAGTTAAACAATTTATTCATTCAGGAATAGAAAATTTAATTTTTTATTCTGGTTCTATGCATTCCTTCACATCAAAAAATTTTAGTAGAAATATTCAAATACCACCACAAAGCATGTAAGTAGATATTTCAGTGAAAATAGAAAATGTGGAAATTATTACATCCTAAGTATATAACTCATATGCTATCAAAATGTGTGGTATGAACTTCCCAATGAATCTTTTTATACTCCCTTTGGTGTAATTTGTTTCAATTTTGGGTATGTGTTGGATTTACCTATATAGAGATAATATAAATTACCGCAAAAAGGAAATCACTCTCCATATTGTGAATTGAACCCAAATTATATACAAGTAAAAGGAGGAGGATGAATCATCTTTTTCACCAACTTCATAAGAAAAAAATATTATTTCCCTATGATCAAGTGTATATTTCTAAAATTATTGAGTCTAAGAAAATAACCATCCTCAAAGACATTCATATTGTGGGAGAATATGCTGATGTGCTTCCTGAGAAATTTATTGGTCTTCCTCATAGCTGAGAGGTTTAATTTTAAATTGAGATTATACATGGTGCATTTCCATTATCCAAGACTTTATATAGAATGTATTTTTTTGGAACTTGAGGAGATGAAGAAATAACTATAGGAGAATCTGGATACAGGGTTCTTAAACATAATTTCATCACAAAGGGGTGCACCGTCCTCTTCATCATAAAGAAGGATGGGTCAGTTCACCTTTGCATTGATTATTGTGAGATCAGAAAGATCATGATAAAGAACAAGTATCCTATACCATAGATTTATTACTTGTTAAATCAACTAAGTGGAGACCAATAATTCTCCAAGGTGGATCTATTATCAAGATATTACCTAGTTAGGGTGAAGAAGGAGGATATCCTCAAGACTTCTTTTATTATAAGGTACAGGCACTATGAGTTCATAGTAACGCCATTCTCACTCACTAATGATCTAAAAATTTAATGGTCTTGATTAATAGTGTCTTTATAGAGTAAATCGATAAATATTTGGTTGTATTTATAGATGATATTCTAATATAATCCAAAACAATGGAGGCTAATGAAGAGAATATGAGCACTATGCAAAAGACCTTGCGAAAGAAGAATATTTATGCCAACTAAAGTAAATGGGATTTTTGGTTGAATGACGTCTCATTGTTGGAACCTATTATCTCAAACAATGAGATATCTATAGAACCTTTAAAACTAGAAACAATTGAAGGATAGACTAGGACAACATCTGGTAAAGATATAAGTAGTTCTCTTGGATTATATGGGTATTATTTTCATTTTTGAGAAATTTATCACAACTTGAAAACCCTATAATAAAGAAAACTCAGAAGGGATTCACGTTTTCTTGGAATAATGAGAGATAAAAGAGCTTTAAGGAACTGAAAAGGTGGCTTATCACTACCCATGTTCTCATACTACCCACAAGTGGAGAAATTTTTGTATTATTTAGAAATTATTATAATAAGGTATTGGGATGTGCGTTAATAAAAAATGAAAAAGTCATAACCTATGATTCAATGTAGTTGAAAGTTCACAAATAGAACTACCCAATGCAAAATCTAGAGTTGGCTACAATGAAATTTTCTTTGAAAATATAGACAAATTATCTATTTTTGGGGAAGTGTAAAATATATATAGATCACAAAAATATCAATTATATATTAAAAAGAAGAGATGAATATGTGCTGATGAAGATAGTTAGAGCTGATTATAAACCATGATTATTCAATTCACTACCATCCTAGGAAAGAGAATAAAGTAGAAGATTTTTTAAGTAGAAAGGATCCAGTAATTCTATCATTGATGAGAGTTGTGAGGGATATAATATTATTATATTTAGAAAGGATGGACATGAGAATCATAATAGATGGAACATAATTAATCTTTTCACAAATTATTGCTCACCCTTCCCTTATGGAGAGGCTAAATGATGATAAAAAAGATGATGTGGGAATTCATAAGAAAGTGTAAACTATAAGGAAAGGGAAATCATTGGATTTCAATGTTAATAAATAAGGAGTTGTGATATTTAGGCTAAAAATATGTATACCATCAAATCCTAATCTAAATAAGGAACTATGGGATTATGCACATAGTTCGACATTCTCCAATCACCCAAGAATCAAAAATATGTATCAAGATCTCTGACAACACTATCAGTGAGTTAATATGAATAAAGAGACCATGGAGTATACACCAGGATGTCTTTTATGTCATTAATTGAAAGTAGAAATACAAAAATACAAGGTAATGATGCGACTATTTCCCATACTTACCTGAAAATGAAAAAACAACACCGTGGAATTTGTCACCAAACATCCAAAGACATCCAAGGGAAAAAATGATTATATGGGTTGTAGTGGATCACCTTAAAAATACTTCACACTTAATTGAGATTATATAAGACTTTTAATTGGATAAAATTTCATGAACATCAATCAGAGAAGTGGTAAGTCTGAATGGAGTACGCCAATAAAGTGTACCAGATCGAGATATGAGATTCACCTCCAAGTTCTAGAAAAGTATAAAGCATTCTCTAAATACTGAGTTGGACTTCAGTACACATTATCATCCTCAAAATTATGGCATATTCTAGTGGACTATTTAAACAATATAAGAAAAGTTTTGAGCTTATTCTATGGACATTGATGTAGTATGGGACCAAAATCTACCTCTGGTCAAGTTCTCTTACAAAAACAGATTCCACTTGAGCATCCAAATGGATCCCTATAACTCCATTTATGGAAAGTGTTGTAGAACACCTATATTTTGGGATAAATCTAGGGAATTGAAAATTATAGTTCATAAAATGGTTGAGAAAATGGTGGAAAAGGTCAAGACTATTTAGTGGAATATCAAGGATTTTCATAGTTGAAAAAGTGCTATAGTGATAATCATTGATGATACCTAGAGTTTGATATTGGAGGAATTTTATTCCTCTACATATCTCCATTTAATATAGTGATGATATTTGGGAAGAAGGGAAATCATAGTCCAAGATACATTGACCCCTTTGATATCCTTGATCGCATTAGAGCTGTGGCTAGTCGAATTTCACTCCCACCTAACCTATCTCAAGTACATGATATATTCCATGTATCCCTCTGAAGTATGTATATAGTAGACCCATAACATGTACTTAACTCATAGGTGGTACCATTGGTGAATGATATATCATATGACGAGAAGCCGGTGATGATCCTAGATCGAAGAGATAATGTTTTACGAAATAAGACAATGCACCTGGTCAAAGTACTGTGGAGAAAACCCACGTCTGAAGAAGTGACATGGGAACTGGAGGAAGTAATGAAATAGAGTTACCCTCATATTTTTTATTATGGGAAATGAATATTTCGAGGGAGAAATTTCTTAATGGGAAATTATTGTAATGAACCAAACTGTTATAAATAAAATCCCCCTTTGATTTAACTAAATGTATTATTATGTAATATGGTTATAGAAAGCACATGCACTTATTTTGTATTATTATATCTTTTTTAAAATAATTTTAAGCACCATTAATGTTGATAATATATCCATTAAATAGTTATCATATGATTAATATAAATAGAGGGTTTCGAAAAATCAAATTGACACAGGTAAAGAAAGTGATGAGCTCAACCAGTAAGATTGTACCCTATAAATACCATTTATCAGAGTTTCCAAGGGAGATATAATCCTTAGGATTTTCCCTTGGCCAACCCCAATATATAATCCAACAACTTAAGCCTAAGTGATATCATTTACTGGAGAAGTTCAAGCTCATCGAAATCACGACCCAAACCATGTACACCAAACCACCCGATGAAAGTCTCACCATCGCACACCTTACTCTTAGGGATTTCCTAGTGAATTAAATATATATTTATAAAGACCCTATAAATATGAGTATGTAATTTTTTTAGAGAATAATTAATGTATTTTCATCCTATTATTGTTATTTATTAATGATTTTTATTTTGATATAGTAAAACACAAATAGTATTTTTGGTTAATTTTCGAATTCAATTAAGGAATATATTTTGATGAATTAATGTATTTTTTAAATAAATAATATTTTAATAAAATATTATTATTAAATATAAATTATCATTTAATTTTTATAAATTCAAATTCAATTTTTTATTAGGGTTCAAAAACTGTTATTATAAAAAACTCCAACACTTCTCAATAAATGTCGATTAATATTTTAAAAGTTAAAAATTCACATATTTAAAATATTATTTATATAAAATGAATATTATTTTTGGAATCAGAACATAATCATTTTTTAATGGGGAATTTCTCATAATTTTCTAAGTTAGTCGAATGTTTGGGTAAAAATACTGTACAAATATACTTTTTGTATTATAGAATCATAATGGCCAAAAAATGATCTAATAAATACTATAAAAGGAATCCAAGAGGAAATTTATTTTTTAAATTTAAATAATTTTATTTCATGTTTGTTTTATTAATTTTATAAAACATTTAGGAATCCTTAAAAACCATTAATATATTTTATGGTTTTAAAATCATTTCCTTAGGAGTATGACTCACCTCCACATAATCAACAATATTATTTTATTATGTTTGGTCTTTATACATATAAAATAATTTTAACCAATCCAATTTTGAATAAATCATGTAAAAAAAACATGGGATGGTTTTTAATTTTGTCTTGTTTTATCATATAGAGTCCAAAACCTAAATAGTAAATAAATCCCGCTAATTTCCTATATTTTACCACCTAATATCCCATTTCTTATCACTAAAACTCCTTTGAGAACATATATAATATTATATTAACTATCTAGATTCATTACAAAGTGCTCCCATGCTCTCCAGAATCCCCTCTGAATCATTTGGAGTCACACTCTCAAGTAATATATTTCTCTCTTCTCATTTCCATTCAAGTACTTATTTTATGTTATGTATATTAAATTACATTTAATTATGTTGGGATATGTTATTTAATATTACCCTTAATTTAAATTTAATTTATAAGTAATAAATTCCCTTTTCACTCTCATTATTTCTCTCATGATTCTTTATGTACAACCTCTACCATACCAAAATATAGTTAGAGTTCTTATCTTTATTCAAGTTTCTTCATTAAATAATTCGTTATATTTACAATTTCTAATGTTGGGATATGTTTTTAAATGTCATTATTCTAGAAAAATTTATTTATATTTGATGATATAACCCCTTATCTATCATTAACCCATTTTTATGAATATTTAATTGATGTCATTATATGGTAGAAATTTCACCACGATTTCCATTCCAAAACAATTGTGTAGTGAATACCATAAAAATTTCACATCAAGGGTGTTAAAATTTATGAAAATATTTTTTTATTGGGGAATTACATATATTTATTCCACACTCATTTATTGTGTAATAAATTATTATGATGAATGAATCCATGTTGTATGATCCATGTGACACAATTAAGAATGAGAATGAAACGAAAGTGACAGGTACGACTAGAATTATATAGTGATCTAATGTAGTGAGTAAGGTTTAGTCTCATGATACATCATGTTGGGATAAGTATTGAAACTTATTCCTTAATTGAAATTTTTTCACCATGATGTCTTGGCATTTTATCCTTAACCTATGTTTATGATGCAAAGTTTTTTGTTGTTTCAACATTTCCCATGCTGCTTTTATGATTATCATGTTATATCATGCCTCATTATTGAAGTTACTTTTATTCCCAATTGATATTCCTATTTTTACCACGCATTAACATTTGACATTTTTATTCCCTTAATGGGATTTATATCTCACCTATTTCTTATGTTTTTGTCCAGGTTATTCCGTGATGTTTTAAAAGCCATAAAATTTTAGAAGCATGATAAGGAAGTTTTTAATAATGTTGTTATATAATATGTTCACGATGTTATACTATGTATATAGTTACAAAAGAAACTATACTTCTAGATCTTCTGGGTTATATTATGTGCAATTTTATATAATAAATCATGAACTAATGTGAACTAAAGAACACAGTTGTTATATTTTAGGAGTGAAGAAAGAGGAAACTATCGAAACTAGCTCGTTAATGGATGAAAATGGTTGTATAACCAGGGCCAAGGTGAGGGAGGATACATTATCAGAATTAGATATGAATTCAGGTTCTATTGGCCCTAAGTCTATTATAAATACTATGTTATGATTATGAGTATCATATGAAATGCTCTTGGTTTGGGGGCACATATGGAATGTGCTTTCATGGCTACGAAGTCACAAAAGCATCATGCATCAATTTTTGTCATTCTTGAACCAAAAAAGGTGTGAATTAAATCTTTAATTATTCCAAGAGCATGTGGTTTGTAGATTTCATGCATGAAAACTGAGATAATAGTAATATTTAGATTTTTTTGGAAACAAGGTGTTTTGGTTTATCTTGTGGAGGACTCTTCGTAATTTATTACGAAAAAAATCATTGTAGGGGGTAGAGATATTTTCTTCTCATTTTTATATTTTAATTGTGAGGCCTTAAAGATAAATAAACTTTGGAAATAACTATGTTTTTTTAATCTATCAGTTTACCATGGTTTATTGGCAGAAATTAAACATAATTGTAGAGGATTTAGAAAAAGAGAGGTGCGATTGCAATATCTAGAAATGTGATGAAAGATTTCTGAGAATTTATGTCTGATAAGGGTATTATGGATATGGGATATTTTGGAAGAAAATATACATGGTTAAATAATCAAAAAGGAATTACAAGGATTTGGTACAAGATTGACCAAAACCTCAAAAATGTAGGAGTGGACACCTATGAACAAGCCTTTGTGACCCAACTTACAAGGGCTCTGTCTGATCACTCAGCATGCCTGGTATTATAGATATGAGATATTTTGGAATAAAATATACATGGTGACATAATAAAAAATTAATTAGAAGGATTTGGTACATGATTGACCAAAACCTCAAAAATGTAGAAGGAGTGGAAAACTATGAACAAGCCTTAGTGACCCAACTTACAAGGGCTCTGTCTGATCACTCACCATGCCTGGTCATATTAAAAAAAGGGTAATAGAGAAGAAAATGGTTTTTTCCTTGAATTAGAACAAGAAATATGGATTCCTTTATATGGTTAAAGATTCATGGGAATAACTAGAGGAGAGTTCTATATGGTATGGCCTAATAAAGTGGTTGTAATATTTGATTAGGCATATTCAAGAGTGTATTTCCAATAAAAAAAATGATGATTTCAATTTGAAAGGCATAAAGGAAGACATAAAATGGTTAGAGGATAATTTATTAAATGAGTGGGATGATGAATGGTTTGTTTTGTTGTTGGGAAATAAGATTTTTTTGCTGAGAAAATTATATATATCGAGAGGGTTTACAATAAAAAATAATGGACGACATGGATTAAGGAAGCAGATATTAATACTTATTTTTTCAAGGATTTTTAATATAAAAGGAAGTAAACATGAGGTTTAATATGAATATTTAGTATAGGTAATAAATTTTGTATTTGGTGGATGATGAGAATATTAAAGTGGACTACTTTGAGGAGATTCTGATTCGTAGCACCAATGGTTGAATAAAAACCGTGCATGATGGAGAGGAGGTGTTCGGGGATTTTTTACTAAGAAAAGTGGAAAGTAGGGATAATAATATCTTAATGGATATTCTAGAGGAATAAAAGACCAAAGAGATAATGTATATCATGAATAATGATAGTTCACTTGGTCCTGATGGTTTTCTGAGAGAATTATTTATTTATTCTTGTGATATCATTAATGATCAAGTGGGGGATGCAATACAATATTTCTTCAAAGTTGGAGCAATGAATCAAGTTTCTTGTGCTTATAAAGTTGTTCTAATACCCAAGATGAAAGGTCCTACAACTCTTAATCAGTGTAGGACAATTTGGTTATTCAAATTTTCATACAATATTCATTCGAGCCTCATCAATATAAGGCTTAGCAATGTCATACATAGGCTCATATCCAAAGAGAAACATGGTTTAGTTCAAGGGAGAAGCATTAAATGGGAAATTGACATTTATAATGAAATGGTGGAGGATATAAATATGTAGGAAATTGGATCCAATGTTATGATAAATGTGGACACAGAAAAATAATATGATATACCTTCATAGAGATTCATCATTAGGGTAATGGGGAAATTTGGATTTCATGAGAGGTTCTAAAATTTGTGTTTTAGATTCTATGCATCACTGTGGATTACCATATCTATTATGGGAAGAGGATTTGTATTTTTCAAATTTATTCATGGAGTTAGGAAATGGTATAAATTTTCTCTTAGTTTACTTATCATTGATCTGGAGGTACTCACAAGGAACATTCACCAAGGCTTGGAGGATGGGAGGATAATGTCTTACATAAATAGGATTATAAGTAGCTTTGTGTCACATCTAATGTTTGTTGATGACAATTTTTTTATTAATGTAACACCCCAAGATTTTATGAAGAATATTCTTTTAATTTCGTTGATGTCTTGTGTTGTATGCTACACCAAAATTAGCTTGCACTATACACATCACCGTATTAGCTTGCAGTATATGGAACACAATTCTTGGCTCTTATTATACACAATTTGAAGTTCGCTTTGTGGAAATTATTTTATGCAACATTAAGTATAGATTTTGTTTAATGTATAAATAAAATATGTTTTGATTATGTTATCCGCAACACCAGATGGATCTGTCACTACACGCATCCCTGACTTGACTTGCATTACACGCAATCAAGACCTTCCTCGATAGCATGTATTGTACGCAATACCGAGTTTCACTAAATGATATATTATTATAATATTATTATGAACTAGCCATTATAAATAGTAATAACCACTTTTTGAAATTTTATAACTTTTATTTTTCAAAATGGAATTCATTTTTTGGATTCAGAATATCAAAATTAGCCTAGGGTGAATTTTTGGTATTTTTCTGAAAACATTCAATTTTTGATGAATAGTGAAAACACAGGGTTACTTTTTAAAAACTGACTTTTTATTTAAATAATTATTTATTTTATTTAAATTTATTTTAGGTCGAAATTGATACATAATACCTATATATGTTCAATGTAATTCATTGGAGTCATTTTATAATAATTTTTGATATAGAAAAATTTTGTTGAACTTTTCACCGTCTTTTACCTACCTCCTAGGAGCTTTCGGAAAACTTACATAAAACTTAATTTTACCGCTTATGTGAGAGGAATTTAAAAAATTTTAGAGACACGATTAATATCAAGGACTAAAATGTGGTTCAATGAGATGAAAATAATTTTTGGTGAATAGAAACTTTTTACTTTTATTTACCACGGTTAAAAGTAAATAGGGTAATTAAGGGTAAAAATGTATTATTATTACCCTAAAACATGTCCTAATTCTATTGGATAAGTTTAATTCGACCAAAAACTACCTTAGGAATTAAATATGACCATTTAGGTCCACTTGGATTAGATTAGGACATTTATTATTAATTTATTTAAAGAAGGGTTAAAATAGTTTAAATCAAAGTTTAAAAACTAATTCATTTTTAATATAGTGTTATACATAAGATAAATTCGACTATAAATATTCATTAGAAATATAAAAAATATTTCCTACCTAATGGTAATTTATTTATAATTTTTAGACATTAAATAATTTAAGTTATTTATGACACAATGATGATGCAGTAATTATCTTATTAATAAAATATTAACATAATTGATGTTATAAATACCCAAATAAATGTAATTTGAGACTTTTTATGAATTACACTAATTTAATAGGTTAATATGACATGTTATTATTTATTTAATTTACTTTTTTCTAACTAATCATGCTGTTATGGTTTTCACAAAAATCAATTACCAAATAGTGTCAAAATTGACATAAAATAATTTTTAAAACAAATATTACATTATTAATTGTTATTATATTCCTAAAAATCTAATATTCGGCCAAGATACTTATATAATGATAGGTGTATCATTAATTGACCACTTGGGGGTCTCTTCGATGTATATGGTAAGTTTATTAACTATATAATATAAAAATACAAAGTGACATGGTAAATGCCAATCTAATTAACTAAGAGTTAAAACTAAAAGATAAGGTTAATATAATGATCCAAACCTGTCTAAAATCTATTTTTTGAGAGTATTTAGACCCATAACCACCTTATATTACAAATAAATTAATTTGGAGGTATTAAAAACCGAATATGACTTTATTATAAAATAATATTTTAAGTTTTTCCCAAGGTGCCCCTCTCCTCCCTTATAAAAAGGGCACCCGTTCCCTCTTCTCTTCACACCCTTTTGAGCCTTGAAGCTTGGATAAACCCTTCCCATTTCTCTTCTACACTTCCCTAGAAACATTTTTGAGGTTCTGGTCTTCTCAAAAGACCAACTCTACTTATTTAAGAGGAATCTTAAAGGAGGTGCGTCGAAGAAGAGGTAATCTCTTCTTCCAATTCTCTCAAGTTTCTTTCTTATTCTACTTATTATTATTTAGTTGTCTCATTATGAAGTAATAATATCAGTATTACTTATATAATGATATGTTATTATAAATATGAAACAAACTTATTTCACCTTCTATCCATCCTACGGAAAATGAAATCACCGCACGTGCGTACGTACGGAATACCGTCTCCACACCGTGGTGTAATCTGTTTTCGACCACCACCTTACTTGGATGGGTATAATGGTGTAAATAAATAAATATATATGATTATTTTAATGTTATATTAATTCTGAAATATTATACGTACACTTCAATACAATTCCACGATCATGGGAATGATATCATCGCTCATGCGTACATACGGACTACCGTCTCCACGACGCGATGAGATTCATTCTCCATGTTAACCATTCATGAATGATTATAAAGTATATATAATGAATAATAATGAAATATATGACCTAATAATGATACTGTATTTATGTATATATATATGTTTGTCATTTACTTAATTCCATTCAATTCCATAAGGAAATGAAAACAACATTCATGCGTACGTACGGCCTACCGTCTCCATGAACGGTGTATTTCATTCCATTTATCGATCTATCATATATATATATATATATATATATGTATATGCTGAATATATATTATATATAAATCATGTTTTACATTCTGGAATTATGTAAATCTGTATATAATATCAAGAACAACAAGTCGAAACACGTACGACAAATGAAACGATTTTACCCAAAATGCTGCTTTAACATGGAATTTACAAAAGAACGGGTAATATAAAGTCATAAGTGAACCATATATGATATCATTAAAATGAATATGATTCTTTAATAAGTCAATGACATTATTTAAATCATTATACAGGAGGTTTGGATACATACGAAGCATATCAAAAGTAAGGTAAGGGATAACTATTCCAATCTCGTTCTTGTCCAAGATTGTTTATTTGTAAGTATTTACTGGGGTTATTGTTATCATCCATGTCCATGTTTCCTAAAAATGGTTTCATGTATGTTTAAATTAATTTTTAACCATTTTTGACTTTTACTACATGGTATTTAAGTATTCTTTCTTTTTTTACCATACGAGGTCTTTTTGACTTTTCTGACAAAAGTACGAGGAGAATGTTATTTTTAACTTATACGACCTGAACAAATTTTTACACTTTCATAACGCCTCGTTTTCATGAAGATTCCTCTACAAGAAAGTATGATTGTTTTAAAATAAACTTTTTTTAAAAAAATGGCATGACATTTTGTGAAAAGAAAATGATTTTGAATAAGAAAGGATATTTTCCTCAAGAATTCATTTCATGTGTTTTATCAAAACCATTTTCCATCTAAGATGACATTATTTCATATGTGTATGTTTCAAGTATAATTTCTCCATTATTTATATGGTTTTATTCTTCTTATGATGAAATGATATCCATTTTTTTATATGGATTATGTTATGATGGCATGATGTTTAAGAATCCCATTCTATTACATGGGTTATGCTATAATGTATGATTTATGATTTTGTGGCACACGAAAGAATGATTTCATTATGAGATGTGTGGGACCTATATATCCCTCCAATGCATTGGGTAAATATTTATATCTCATGAGATAGACATGGCTGTAATGGTAAGTTAATCCAGTTCAGTGTTACAGGACTGGAACGAGGAGTGAACTCGATTCAGAAAGGGACTTTGTCCACTAAGATGGTCTTGGCAGCAATGCCTTGGCTACTATGGAAATCATATCATGTGCTTAATGGTTTCCACAATCACATGTTTTATTCCCATGCTATTTTATCATGATTAATGTGTCTTTATGATCTATGCCTTATGTACTACCATGTTTTGTGTCATTGCTCAAGGTTTTTATGTTTAAACATTATGTTCATGTTTTTAAGTTCAATTGTATATGATTTGTTTTATTTTATCCATGTTTAACCTTACTGAGCATTTGAGCTCACCCTTTATATTTTTTATTTTCCCCATGATTTAAATAAAGGTTTTAGGTAAGAAAATAAAAAGGGGATGATCTTTATGGGAGATGTTGAAGATCATTTACCATGATTAGAAGATTATGTTCTCAGTTTCCAAAGAAACTAAACTATTAAGGTCCTTTGGTGTCTGGTTTTTTTATGTATTAATTATTCCACAAAAGTAATGTAATTTCCATGTACGTAAAGCTTCGGGTCTCTACAATTAATGTCTTAAAACATTCACTTACTGGGTTCAATTAAATATTGACAACATATGGAAACCTTAGTGTCCAAAGTATGAATCATCATAAAAGTAGTGTTTTCATCATAAATAAATGCTCATAAAGTCACAATGATGAAATACAAGACAAGCTGGGTATACGATGTTTACAATTACAAATGGAGTATCTTGGTTCCCCAATCTCCAATAGAAGGATAAAAATGGTTTTGTTTGATTATATCATCAACTAGATCACATGAAGAATATACAACCAAAAAACATGGGCCTTTAATCTGGAGGAAGAATTACATTGATCAATAGTGTTCTTACCTATATTCAAATTAATGTTTAATCTATAATAAAGCCGTCGAAGGGGACTATTTATAAAATAGAAAAGGTTATAAATAAATTTATTTGGGATATAACCAATAGAGATGATGTCATTGGGCATTATATAAGTGGTTGGAAAGATAGATTGATGAAGGTTGCATTAGCCTATGGAGTGTGGAAGATCCTATGCAGGCCATGAAATCACGATTGTCATGGGATGTTATTGAAGAACATTCATTATAAAATACTTTTATAAGGGAAAAATCTTTAGAGGACTAAAGGGAACATACACATTGATCAAGAGGAATTTCAAGTTTAATGTGGTGCATGCTATAATGAATGAAAGATATATAGGGAAAAGATCATTGGATTACAGGTTGTGGAGACATTAATATGTGGTAGATGAATTGGGCAAGAGAGAGGCTGTACTATATGAGGTGTCCAGTTCTGAATATATCCTTCAAGGAGGCTAGTATCTAACCAACAATTATTAAAGTTATATTGAACCAAGAATAGAAGAATTTCTATGACAAAATTACACAAGTTGATGAATCAGATAAGTGTATTTTATCATCTTGGACTTTAGCTAAATTCTTATAAAAAGATTTTAACAAAATGGTGGATACTCAAACTGGGATAGATGATTAGGCAGTGATGTTGTGGTGCCAAGAAATATGAGATAAGATTATCTTCTTAATTTGTGGAATAAGAAACCAAGAATTGTAAACAGATGAGAATGTTCAAAGGAAAGGAGTGGTTTTGGCCTCAAAATTTCAGTAATGTAAATGACCACACCAGGAAACAACATGGAATGTGTTTTTTCAAGGTGAGTGGGAAAAGGGAGTTTGGGATTTCATGGATCCAAGAACGAATATAAAAAATGGATGGTACACAATGTAATGGGTTATTGAGATGTGGTTTTGAAAAGCTGGACATCATGGAACATAGGTATGGGTGTAGGGTATTATGTTTATGACTATGTGTTGAGTTCTTTGGGAGTCCATAAACCATGGGAGAGAAGAAAAAGGGATTTCCACAATCTTTTTTCAAGTGAGGGTGAAAGAGTTATTGTAAGAGATAAGGGAAAACATAAAGGAAAGGATGAATTATGATGTGTTGAGAAGACTATTTCTAGGTCTATGTAGGTACATGGAGGGAAGTTGAGGTAATCAGTGTAGGTGGGTCCGATAGAGGCCTCCCTCCTTTTGATTAAAATTTAATATTGATGGTTTATGTATTGATGGGGATATCATAGGTGTAGGTATCATGAGAGAAAACATGTGATCAGTAATCCTATGATTGAGTACATATTATGGGTTAGGTAATTCTTTTAGAGTAGAGTAAATATCTATGGTTACTAGACTTCCATTTTATAGGAGATAAAATCTTTATATTTTGAAAATCGAATCAGATTCATCTTTGTTGTCCGGGATTCCTAAAGGGAGGGATATTGCAACATGGGATTTGAAATATTTGGTTAGGATATATAGAGATATTATCAACTAGGGAGTTATCATTTTACATACCTATAGGGAAGAAATTTTTTCCATTTATGTGTTAGCTAGCAAAGGGAGGTAAGAAGAAAAAATCATTTTATAATCTAGTGTGGGGTCTCTACCGACCGATTGTAAGATTATTGTTAGTAGTGATACTATCAGACATCATAATTTCCACCCTCTTTGAATTATAGTGGATATTTTTAATTTTATGGTTTCCTAAATTTTAAAACCAAAATTAATTTCAGTCATTTAACACCTTTTTATCTACTTAACAATCTAATGAAAAATAAAAAAATCACTCTTTTTTATGTGTAAACTACCCTCCGATGAGATGATGCATTTCATTTTTCATTACCAAATAATATGGATGTCCATAATAATGGATCTAAATGAAATAATATGATATATATGATATCAATTTAATTTTTTAATTGTAACTAAATATCACAATTCTTTCCTTAACATCCAATAGAAAATTATAACATCACTTGTGTGTACATGCGTACTACTACCTCACGAACCGATGAATTTATTTTATCATCTCATTACATGGATTGTATATATAGGTGGATATAAATAAATAATATGATATTTAAAATATAATAATAATTATATAAATATAAAATAAAAATTTTCATATTTCCCCCCTGTTTTTTGAAAAATGGAAACTTTACTCATGCGCACATATGACCTACTATCTCCATGATAATAAAATAATTAATTTTTCATAAACTCCTTTAATGATTGGTTTTAAAAGTATAAATAATTTAAAAAAATGAAAATTATATCATTATTAAGGTTTCATAAATGATATAATTATCATCCATTTTACCATTTTCAACCCACCAAAGTCATTTTGGACATACGAGTTGAATATCATAAAAACATATAATGCGAACTTAATTGATTATATAATTGATTATAACAGGGTAATAAATAAAATCAAATGAATAATAAAAATAAAAATGTTATTTAGTAAGTAAATAATTAAAATTATTTTATTATTCAGGAAGAAAAAAATATATGTGATGATTGAGAATCAAGTTATGAAAATTTTGACATCAAAACTCCATTTTAAATATTTTAATGATTTATTTTTATAAATATTTTCTTCCATTATCATATTATTGAAATTATTTTATAAATGTATTTATATAGTAATACATTAATTATAGAGGATATTTTATGTCTCTTTTTTAATTTCTTTCAAATATTTTCATAGAGAATATTTTTATGTATTTTTTACAGAATTGTGTTGACACTATTTATAAAAGGAAAAAACGAATGTTCTATTTTAACATATAAAAAAACGACCAATTTTCCCACAAAAACAACCATTATTTTATGTTTGGATTGCTTCACAAGATTCTATGTTTTATTCAAATAGAAAAATCTATCATTCTCTTTTTTCTAAGTATTTTAGTTTTGGTATTGATCTTTTAAATGAAATGGGTATGTTGATATCGAAAAATGTTTTTCATATGGGATTAAATGAGTTTTTTTGAGGGATTTATGATGTAAAGGTGAAAATATAAAATGTATTATTTAAGACATGGTAATGGATAATTCTATATAATTACAAGTGATCTCAACACATATTATATTATGGTTGATCTCAATATAGATTTTATGATTGGTGAGCCTGATATAGCTCTCTAATGCATTGAGTAATTTTATTTATCCTCAATGGAATGAAGAATGGAGTTAACCAGGGAGATTTATCATATGAATTTACATGGGATAAAGTTATTTATAACATGTGATAATATGATTTTTGAATATAATTCTCAAATATTCATAGAAGTTTTTCAATTTTATTTTTATGTGTATTAAAGGTTTTCTTTGAGAAAGATGTTTTTTTACATGTGAGTATGATTTATTTCATAGACTCAAAGAATAATGTGAAAAGATAATTTTTTATGGTTTTTATTTTTTTCCCCAGAGTAACAAAATTCCTACTTTTATACCCATTACTAATATTTTTTGTGATTTTCTAAAATTTTAAAATATTTTTCATAGGATTTAAAGATGAGTAATAAAAAAATAAGTCAGGTTGAAAGTCAAGGATATTTTCTTGAATATAAATTTTTTTTCACATAAAAAGTTTTATATTCTTGGAAAATGGATACTAAGTGGAAATATCCATTTTGAAATTTATTTGTTTTTTTATAAGATATGTATCTTAATTCATTAAAACTCTAAACCTAAAAGGTCTTTATGAACACAATAAAGTGTATTCTAGTCTAAAGATAATATACTATGTAATGTTTTAAAGTGAGGTCCTTATAATTGGATCTTTTCTCTACATTGAATGAGTTCCTTGAAAGGAAACATTATGCACTATGGATAATTTCACTCAACTATAAGGGGTGGGTGGTGGTGGTGGAAGATGATTGGAATTAGTATAATCAATATAGTTGATAGGGTTTCATCTAGGGACGCCATTGGAGTTACTCACTCCTAAACATATGATGTGGAAATAACAATGAAATAATTTACCAATAAGTATGATGGTGAAAAAATAAGTTAAAAACATCATATTAAAAATTACACTCATTAATACATGACCATAACCATCCATCACATGCATATTCTTGTTTTTATAATATTTAGAACTCCACGCCTAACATTAACTTGCCAATTGTGTTATTTGTGAGATTAGATTGAGGAATTTTCCTTCTCCAATTTCTCTCACACCACTAGATCCTACTTATAATAGATTACTAGTAGGAAACCGAGCCTATAATAGGGAGGCCACTCATCACAATGCTTCATTCCATTTAGAAGACGATCCATAGAAAAATTCTATCAATCATTATGAAAAACACTTTCTTTCTCCCAAATCAAGGGTATATCCTCCCCAAGACTCATCACCATATCAATGATATATAGATGGGACTTTGTAATAGGTAATGTTTCATGAAGAAAATCATATTGTGATAAATAATATTTTGGATTATCCTCTAGAACCGTTAATCTGGAATAATTCCATTTCTAAACAAATCTAGGAACACCTCATGAGGTCAATAGGCCTTGACACATAGTCAAGAATGGTCAAACTACCTTCTAGAGGGTCTAACCACCATTTATAAATGTCCATTTTGAAAAACGTTTTAAACACTAACCACAGTAGAGAAGTCCCATAAAACGTTTAAGAAAAACCAAATCCAAATATGAATCTCTATATGGTAAATGGATTTTAATCCAAAAAACCAACTTATGGTTAATTAATGTTTAAAATATATGGAAATATGATTCATAAACTATAAATGATCCCCAACAAACCAAGGATCAGTATTTACTCATAAATCTATAAGGCCTCAGTCTTTAGATCACACACAATATACCTAGCCCAAGGGTATACTTGTTCAAATTTTCTAGAACTACCGAACTCTTTGTGAGATAAAATATGCTGTAAACACAATGGGGGAGAGAATCTGCATTAGATACCATGGAAGGCATGTGTCTCAATTGATTCTCAGATAAAACACATCACCACTCTCTAATCAATAACAAGATACCCAACCATAGAAATGGGATCATAACATTCATACTTATTTGTACAAGTTGGGTATCTATGGTCAAAACCCTTCAACTGATATTAGGAACCCATAATAATTAGTGTATATCTTGATGACCTAATGCATGAAGATCATTAAATATAATAACTTGACACTATATGATGTATTAAAAAACATGACTATAGTTCTCAATGAATGATCAAATCTACGGGTTGAATAATAGGTTATTAGAGTCACATAAAATGATTTTCTGGTTGCTGAACCTACACTAGTTTCCTTGGCCTATTAACAAAACTCAAAAACCCCTTAACACCACTACCCTAAATTCCCAAAATAGTCCCTAAACGACTTATAAATTTGAACTATGCTTCTAGGAAAAAAACTATTTTGATACCACTTAGACATGAATCGACCCACTAAGGCCCCACCAGGGTGGGTAACGAGCCAAATGTTCTACCATAAGCTCACCTCTAACAGAAAAAGGGTTAGTGACTAGAATTGGGTAGGAAGAAATTACAACATGGGATGCCTTATCCTATATCATAATACCACATATACATATCTTCAATGAATTAGAATGACTAGAAATATATATTTAAATACAAAAATATGAAAAAAACATGCATGATACTACCACTAAGATATACATAGTTAAGAAATATATAATCCATAATGAAAATGGTGAAAGATACACGCTTGATAAAAAAACAAGACAATCATTATAAAATTAAATGAAGAGGTCCTCACAGATAATAAAATAAAAACATGAATGTATCCCAATACTATCACCCCCTATACCACTATGCTCTTCCAAATCCATTTCCACCAAGGTCTCTATTAATATTCATCTCCAAACAAGTCATGACTACTACTTAAATTCCTAGAACAACTCTGATCTATGTACTATCAACACATACAAATCACATGTGGGTTTAAGGATCATATAGGGGTGAGTATAACATTAAAATTAGGAAAATTGTAACAAAAAAAGTAAAACCAATGAAAATATTCAAATTCAAGCCTCTGGTATGTTAGCATACGTTGAAGGAATAGTAGGAAAGACACAAATATTATCATCCACTAGAAGCCTCTTCAATACAACAATGTTTATGTCACCTAAACTCAAATCCATGATGGATGAACCTAAAAAGAAAGGTGTAAGATCATTAATTTTTAATGAGGTATTAATCCTATAAATTTTAGATAAAACCTTTATTTACATCCTTATGTAATTTAATAAATATTTATGAAAGGGTTCGGTAGCATCCATGGCATGTTGGGAGCCTAGTGCTCCAGTTTTTAGAGAGACTATACGAGGTGTATGATTGGTGCATGGTCAGTAGTAACCATGAATAAAAGTGGGAGGAGGTGCATCGATTGTTTAACTATGCACAAGAGGCCGCACGACCATGTGATTAGTCAAAGAGTGTTTGTAGAGGGGTACACAAGCTGCACTTAGTTTTCCCAAACCTTGCACCTAGCATGCATGGATGGTTCCACTTATGACGTGACCCCACAAGGTTGGAACATAGTTTGGCCAAACAATGTGGCCAAACAATTAACACCTTTTTAAAATGTGTAAATTACCATTTTAACCCTCTTTTCTTATATTTTTCATCTCACATCTACCTTCATTCCCACACATAGTCTCCTATACTCTTGAGATCTCCCAAGTCCTTTTTTACATAGTCTTTGGAAGTACTTATTCATATAAGGTTAGAATTTATCACCATTAGTTGTGTTGGATAACTAATGATAAGACCTTTTATTTTCCTACTTCTCTTACATGTTTGTCTAGGCCTCATGAATCCTCTTTATAGGAAAGCTAATTTGACCAATTTTTAGGAATTTTTTTTATTTCTTTGATTTCTCTTGTTCTAGCTAGAGTTAAAGGGCGATAAAGGATGAGGAGATTATTACCCATCTATGCTAGATGTTCTCATGATTTGTATTTAAATTTTTGTTTTCTATATATTTTTATGTTGTTCTGCACACCCAAATTCCCATGGGTCGCATATTAAATGATTTTTTAAAATTTAATTTGAGGGAATATGTTTATATGTCCCATGTTGATCGTAATCACTAATGAGTGTCGAGAAACCAAAATAGAAACTCCCCTTAGGTGTGTTGCTAAACCAGAAAGAAACCATGTGTTTCTTATGAATTTGATCTACCTCCTAAGGTGTTTTTTGACCTCTTATAATAGGGAGGTTATAATTGATTAAATAAAAAAGTGGCTTAATAATTTTGAATGGGTGGATTTATACTCTACTAAGTCACTAATCATAGGATTTTAATTTGAACTACCCTCTAGGGTGAGTTAGAATTATCCTTAATAAATGATATGAATAAACTAAATTAAAAGTGATCTTAAATTGTATGGTTATATTGAGATCTCATTACCATTATTTATGGTATCCGAAGGGTGATACATGGGTTCTGACTTGGAATTCCATATAAATACTCATCTGTATTATTAAACTAAAATGAAAAATTAAATGGATTTACCTCACACCATGGAAGATACATGTTTACTCTTATAAATTCCATGGATGGGCACACTTGGATATATGTATTTACATTACACCATGAGTGGAACATTTTTTCCTTATATAGAATTAAAAGGATGGACTCTAAGGGTATTTAATTATTTTAATCCCTGAGTGACTATTGAGTTCCTTGTGCGGGATGGCAAGGATTGACTCAGAGGGAGATGGACTTATACCACGCCTAGAGTGATACCCAGGTTTCTATAAATAATTCCAGGGATGGGTGTGTAGGGTGATGGGTTCATAGTACACCTGGAGTAATACCCAGTTTTATCATATTAAATTCCTTGGATGGGATAATATTTCCAATAAATTAGTTGTTTAATTAATCATAGTGAAATGTGTTCCAAGTAAAATATCATACCTGGATTCAGTCAATACTTTACATAAATGCATACCTTATTATATTTCATTTATTAAGTGTAAATTATATGGGAAATGTTCACCCCTTATCCTAATATGACCAATGAGTGAATCATTGTCTATGATATGGGTCCCAATCCTTATTATAAATTAAAATAATAATTGATATTCTTTCGAAGACATTCCAGCTTATACTGAAGAAGGTGGTATCAGACAAGTGTCATATCTGGAACATGGTCCAACATATGATTTATGTATTTTATATACAGTTTATATTATTACATGGAAACTACTTACTTATATATTCATAGACTATAACATGGTATACCATTAGTGGTATCCTAATGAGTATTTATCATTTTTTGTTCGGGCTACTAATTGGTACCCAGAACGAATTTATGGATGACATTAGGTAAAATGGAAATAAGTTTGCTATGGATGATCAATTTTCCATACCTGGATGGAGTACATGAGAATTAGACTGAGATTATTCTTGTGATGATATTAAATATATATTTTGATATTTTTTTCATTGTTTATATTAAGTTTTATCTGATATTTACTTTGTTTCCCCTTAATTTAATTTTTTTATAAAATGTCATGATCATCACCAAGTATATGATTTTGGTTATAATTATTCTTTTTATTCAATGTGGATGATTTATTCTTCCTCAACTCATTCTATTATAATATCTTCATTGATTATTGTTATTATATACCACAATGTTCCAATATAATCATGATAGTATAGTCTCCCCACCATACAATCATATACCCTAAAATTTAGTCGGCATACTCTAGCATATGGGGAGGTGTGATTGAGGCCATATGACCACTATATCGAGTATAGTTTTCAATTGAGATGGGGAAGGATGTCACACAATTATATTAGAACTAATTTTCATTTTTTACTTACAATTTGGATTAATATAAATGAGACTAATAATGTGTTTGAATTTGGTAATGTGCCTATTCCTGGGAGTAGCTAACCTATGTATAGGGAAAAACTGAATTACCTTGGAAGGGAATTTCTATTTTCAGTTATTCCTATTATAGTTGTATTTATTTTAACCTTGGGTTGCACACATGATATGAAGTGTTTATTATTATTGATATGGATACACTTTTACCCTTGGTATGACAAGACAATGAGGTATTGGAATCATGCATCATTGTATGAATATATATATTCACATGTCATACATATTCCATTCAATGTAAATTATATTTCTTGATAGCCTGATTATGTGCCAGGTATATCTATCTACCATAACTAAGTAATGATTGAACATATTTATTGGTATTATTGTATTATTATAAAATTACTTGTTGTAGTTATGATATATGATTGGTTATTAAAGTTTATGCATTAACCTAAATGGGTTTTTCCCATATAGTCATATGGTAGAACCTTTATTAACAAATTATTAATTTTTTTGGACATGGAACATTGGTTTCATGGTATGAACCATTTATGGTTGTGATTAAATGGGAGATAATATCAATTTATAAATTGTATGAGTCTTTATAAATTGGTTAGGAAAATCCACATAATCAAACCATCAAATATGGACTTGTAGCATCGTGATGATAAAGGTAAAAACCTGGTTGCTGTTACATGGAATTCCAATTGAAACTAATAAAGCATAGTACTTTAGAACATGGGAATGGTGAACCATATAAATAGAACATTATAAAAAAATTAGTATGAACTATTGATTCTTGAAAATTTAAATAAATGGTTTCCATTAAATGGAGATGCAAATTTAAACTTAAAGGGAGTTATCCTATATATCATAAAATTGAAAAATTGTATATTAGAACCCATGATATGATATAAGATACCTTTACCTTGAACCAACCTTAGTAGTGGGTAGTAATAAGTATCTCTTGTAATTCTTCATGGTCTTATACGTCACCTAGACCTATATTTAGGAGCCGGCTGAGGGGTGTGACTATTATATGGGAAGGCTTGAACCTTATTTATTCTTATACCTATAAAATATATCATTATAAAAACTTATATGAGGTTTGAACTCAGTTTTTGTGGAGATATTACACCATCATGTCCTTGAGTCATGTGTCAGGAGGGTGATGATGACCATGTTCCAAAGGGGGTGGTCCATAAGCCACTAGTATTACCTCCAGTAGTGACACTTGTGGTACCTCCTTCTATACATGATTTGGGAGCTAATTACTTGTTTGAAGAGGGTTTTCTATGGATCATGTAGACTATATTGGGATCCCATATGACGTACCCCAACTATGGAAGAGTTGATGTGAGAATTTTAGTAGTAGAATCCATGCACGCTTTTGGGGTACGGTGGTCCACATGCTATGAAGTCATGGCTAGAGGCCATGCTATATTTTTATGAGAATCGTGATACACCTCATGAGAAGAGGGTGAAGATCACTACATATATACTATGATATTATGACAATAGATGGTGGGACATTATTAACCAGGCATATCATCATCTAGATATAGTTTAAAGGGATTTCTAGATGACATTATATAATTATTTCTCTCCCGAGATGTTGAGGGTTGATAGATCCAGAGAGTTTAAGAGCCTGGAGCTGGGCACGTTATAAGTTATGAAAAAATACAAACATTTCATGAATCTCTAGTTATTTGCACCAACCCCTCTAGGTGATGAGTTATGAAGGGATAGGTAATTCGAGGATGGTATTAGGTATGAAATCAAATCATAGGAGAACATATTTCGATTAACTAATGTATTTGGGATAGTGAATCAGTCACTCATTACAGAGTATAACCTGAGAGATGCTAAGGGTGAAATCTAGAGAATTTCATCTCCTAGAGCTTGAAATACTTCAACTAGCATTAGGAAGCACCGTTTTAAGTATACTTATGGGAACAAAAACAACTAGAGTTTGCGCTCAGATAGTTAGGGGGTATGAAAAAAGTGCAGTAGGATAGGATACACAAATAACCAGTGTATTAAAGAACCAGTTGAGTGATGGGATTACAAATAAAATGGTTCATATTCATCATTATGGTAGATATTTAATACAGTGGATAGTGAGAGTGAATCTTCACTGACTCCATATTTAGGAGTGGGGTCAACAAACCCTCATTAGGTAGGGTGATAGAGTACTACCGGTCGATTAGGCAGAGGATGTGGTAGTGGAAAATGGAGATGGACACCTGATTTACCTCTCTAATAGACCTGGCCAACCCATGGTAGTTAGGTTGTATATTAGGTCCATGGATAGGGATGGATATAAGAAATGTATCTGATCTATGAGGATCTAAATGATGGTCCATCTACGATTAGTGGTATGATCTTAGTAGCCAATACTATATTTTCTTATTTATTTAATACACATGCTTCCCACTCTTTAATATCTATTTGTATTATAGAGAACCTTAAGCTTGAGATTTATTATTTCTGGGTGTAATGAAAGTCAGTAACCCATTGGGAATTTGATCATAAGGTGTACGCTATTGCAAGGATTTCCTCGTTAATGTAGGAAGACATATTTTCTTATGGGACCTATCATAGAGATGATATATTTTGACATAATTATTAGGATGTACCAGTTAGTTCAATATCATTATTATATAAATTTTTATCATTGGTGGGTGTCCTTTACATATCCTAAGGAGGATAGATATGTTACCAATGGTGAATGGTATTTCTAGGAAATTTGAGTTGGACCTGAGCAGTATAGACTGGGTAGGGTGAAAAACTAGATTTATATCCATTATATAGATGATCAGGAAATGAAAAATATGAACTCCCTCTTGTAGTAGATTTTTAGGGATGTATTCCCTGATGAATTTTCTGTAATACCTCCTAAGAGGGAGAGATATGTGGAGTTTATTATCGATTTGGTTCTAAGATCAGTGTCAATATCCATTCCTCCTTTAAAGGATGACAACTATAGTGCTACTGGAGCTCAAGAGGTAGTTAGAGGACTTTGAATCCAATGGTTTTATATGGACCGATACTTACCCATCGGGTTCACCTATCCTTTTCTCTAAGAATGAGGATAGTACCCTCAGGATTTGTGGGGATTCCTTTAGTTAAACCAGCTTAAGTTTAAGAACCAGTATCCACTACCTCATATAAAAGACCTCTTAAACTATATTCAAGGATCAAGGGTTTTCTCCAAGATTGATTTGAGGATAGGCTTCCATCAGGTGCGTGTTTGACCATTATACATGTCACATACAACATTCTATAGTAGATATGGATTGTAAGAACTTTTTTTCCTTATGTTCAGTCCTAAAAGAGAACCAAAACTATTCATGGATTTGATGAATCATGGTTTCCACCCATACCTAGATTCATTTGTGGTAGTATTTGAAGATGACATCTTAGTGTACTCACATACTTGAAAAAATCATTCCAAAAATCTTAATATCATTTTTTGGAACATTGAGAGTGAACTATCAATATACTAGTCTAACAAAATTCTACTTTGGGATTGATAATATCAACTTCTTGGATCACATTATTTTAGAGACAGAGGTATCAGTTAACCGAGAGAAGGTGAGATTTTTAGATTTTTTGGAGTATCCCTAGAATTTATTTGACATACATATTTTCTTGAGTATGAATAGATATTATATGTGATTTATAAAGGATTTATCACATCTTATTGAACCACTCATATGAATTAACAAGAAATCTTTCAAGTTATTATGGGTTGAAGAATGTGAAGAAGATTTTTAGAAGTTGAGAAAGAGTTTGAATTCAGTGTTGATCCTAATTTTACTTTATCCTATAAGAGGATAAATGGTTTATTGTGATGCATCATGTATCAGGTGGGGAGCCATTATGATCTAGGGAGATCACGTCATTGTGTATGGGTCTCAAAATTTTAGGGGACATCAATATAATTACTTGACACATTATCTTGAGTGTATGGGTCTCACCATTTAGGGGACATCAATATAATTACTTGACGCATGATCTTGAGCTAGAAACTATGTTTTATGCCATTCATTGTCGGAGGAATTACTTATTAGGATGGTGTTTTGTGTTATACATGGACTGAAAAATCATCAAGTATATATTTACAAGAGTTTACTTGAATCTCAAGAATCATAGTTGTGTTAAATACCTACAATACTTTTATTTTGATCATACAAATACATATGGGAAAGGAAATTATATTTTGATTCTCTAAGTTAGATTACTCATACATAGGAAGTTTAGGAGGCCAATAGTTATTAGTAGTTATTGTACATATTTTTTGAGATGATCTTAGTGGTATAAAAGAATTACAGGAAGTATATTATTATAGCCTTTGTAGGGAAATCGTCACTTATGGATATATTCAATATGAAGAAGCTTTCTGATCCTGAGGGTCTAGTCTTATAGGTGAGAAATTCATGTGAGGACCCACTTTCTGATGGGTCTCTAGATGGAAGGAGATCTTGTTCATTCATGGGAATATATGGGTTCCTATAGATATACATGAGTAATTGATGTGAGATTCTCATGCCTCTTCTTGGGAGGTAAATAATTGACTTATGAAGAAATACTATGATTTATGCCACTAGTACTGGTGGCTGAGAATGAAAATATAAATAAGTGGTTTTGTTACTTGGTGTTTCAACTGTAAGTGTGTGAAGGTGGAACACCAGTGGACATTAGGGATTTTATAGTCATATCCAAAATTTGAGTGGAAATAGGAATATATCACTATGGATTTTATAATGTAATTACATAGGAATCCTTTAGTCTGTGACATAGTTTATGTGATTTTAGAGAGACTGAAAGAGATGAATCACTTCATAACTATCGGAGTGACATATTTAGTGGATAATATAGGAAGGCTATATGTTAGAGAGATCGTATTATTTAATGGAGTTCCACATAATATAATATCAGATATAGATTCTTGTTTTACATTATAAAATAACAGGGGTTACAAAGGGAACTGGGTTCATGGGTATATTTGAGTATAGCCTATCACCCATAGACTGATGATCAATCTAGGCATATGATAAACATGATAAAGTACATGGTTCATGGATCTATACTAGATTTTAGGGGTTATTGGGAGAAACACTTTCCTCTTGATGATTTTTTATAATAATATATTTCAGGAAAATATACATATGGATCCTTATGAGGCCATATATGGTAGGATATGACATTAATCCCTTTGCGGGTTTGAGGTAGGAGAGGTATTACTATTGGGACCTTGTCTCATTTAAGAGACTTCAAAATAGGTATATCATATCAAGTAGAATATGGATAAATATCAATCTAAGAAGAAGTATTACACTGATCGTCTCCACTAACCACTGGAGTGTGAGGTTGGGGATTGGGTTTTCCTTTATATTCAACCTAGGCTGGGGCATAGAGAGATTTAGAGTTAGGGTAAACTATCACCTCCTTATGTTATTCCTTTCAATATTTTGGAGAGAGTTAGGATAGCAGCCTATTGGTTGCAGTAGCCTTATAGGTACAATTCCATGCATGACATCTTCCATGTATCATAGTTATATCATTATCCCTCAGACACATCTCATATTCTTTAAACTGATGAGGTTTATTTAGAGGTAGATGTTCCCTTTAAGAAATATCTAATATGTATCACTAATCAGAGCATGAAGGCACTCTGAAGAAGTTCTGTTCCACTAGTTTAGGATCTATGATAGCATGGAAATTTATATGATAAGTCATGGGAGATAGAGGCCAAATTATATGGTTAGTCTCCAGATTTATACATAGATGACGATTTGCTACCCTTGGAAGGGAAACTTGGGGACGAGTTGTTTTAAGGAGGGGATATTATAAGATCCCATCGTTTTTTACATAGTAATAATACTATAATTTTTATTTGGGTCCTTCATTTTCATCCTTATGGAATTTATTAAATGTGTAAGGATAGTTTCGAATACGTTTGAGGCTAATTTAGAGCCTAGATATCGGGGTTGTGGAGAGATAGCTTGAAGCACATAGTTTGTGCAAAATTAGTAGTAACTATGCATCTCAACCATGAAGCCCACCAGGAAGAGGTGCATAGCTAGTTTAACTATGAATATGAGGTCACACAGCCGTGAAAGGATTTATTGAGATTCTATAGTGGAGAACATGCATTGCACATGATTTTCTTAAACCATGCGCCTAACCTGTAAGGGTAGTCCCACTTAGGGAATGATCCCACATGGTTAGAAAATGATTTGGTAAAAACATTGTGGCGAAACCATGAACCCCATATAAATATGGGAAAATTACCTTTTACCCCTATTTTATTATATTTTTTCATTCCATTTATCTTTCTCTCTATCAAAATCCTACTACACTCTGGAGAGATCAAAAGTCCTTCCCTAGGATTTGGAAGAAGTTTTTTTCTAAGCTCAGAATCTCTCACCATTGGTTATGTTGGATAGGTAATGGTATTCCTTTTATTCCATTTCCTTATATTCCTTTCTTGTCTCACCCTCATGATTTCTATTACTAGGTGACATTATATTCTATATTTTTAGGGTATTTGATAATTTATTTTATTTAATTAGTTTTAACTGGAGTTAATGTCTAATAATAGATGAAGATAGTACTACCTATCAAAGGTATGTGGTCTCATGATTTTCCTATAGACTCCTACTATCTATATATTGTGTCGTTGTGATACATGGATAACTTCTCAATAATTACCTATTAAATGAATTTTCTCCTAAAGTAAATTTTTTGGACAAATGTTTATCTGAATTATGTGACTCATAATCACAAATGAGGTTTGAGGACCCAAAATAGAACCACCCCATTTGGTGTGTTTCTAAACTAGAAAAAGTAGCAATGAGTTTCTTATGAATTTGATTCACCCCCTATGGTGTGTTATTTACCCCTTGTAATTGGGACGTTATAGTTGACTAAATAAATATGGGATTAATTATATTGAATTGGCGGATTTATTCCATGTTTTGCATTCAAATCCAAGGCTATGAAATTGAACTACCTTCTGAGGTGAGTTAGACGTGTCCTCTATAATTGATATAAATAAAATAAATTAAATTTGTGATAAATGGTATGATCAAATTGAGAGTCCATTACCATTTGTTATTCTATGATGAGGGTGATACATAGGTACCAAATCAGAACTCCATGGACGAAATCATCAGGCTTATTGAAATAAAATAAAATATTAAATTGATTATAATCACGTCATGGGTGATACATGGGTTATCTTATAAATATCATGGATGATAACACTTGGACAAATGGATTTAATTTATTCTATGATTAAAACATGGGTTCCTTATATCGAATGAAAATGATGGACTCCACGGGAAGTTCTTTATGTTAGTCCATGAGTGAAACATGAGTTTCTTATATCAGATTCCAAAGAATAACATAATGGGAGATGACTTTATACCACACCTAAAGCGATACCTAGGTTATTATAAGGAATGAAATGGACAATCTTGTAAGGTGATGGGTTCATATAACACATTGAGTGATACCGAGGTTTCTCATACATAATGAACTAGATGAGATTGGGTTTCCAATATATTAATTGATTAATTAATCAAAGTGATGTGTATTCCAAGTCAATGATCGTACTTATATTTATGAAATACTTTAAATACATCATGGATTTGTAATATTCCCTTTATCAAGTGTAAATACTATGAGAGTTTTTCATCCCTTATGCTGATATGATCTACGGGGGATGACTTGGCTATGAGTCAGGTCCTGATCCATCATATAAATTAATAACATAATTGGTAATATTTTAGAGTTATTATGTCTTAGGATGAAGTATGTGGTGTCAAATTAGTGTACTATTAAAAACATGGTCTGATATATGATTTATATATTTCATACATAGTTTATATTATTACCTACACACTAATTATTTATATATTCAAGAAATGGATATCTTTAGACACCTTTGGTTGTATCCCATTGAGTATATAATACAACCTGTTTGGGTCAATGATTGGTACTTGTATAGACTTCCCAAATACAAGTATAGATAAAAAAATAGCATGTTTTGGACACATGATTTTATATACAAGGATTATGCATGGAAGTAGAGGGATGATATGATGCTCATGATGCTATTTGAGATATCTTTTTATGTTTTTCTATTTTTTTATAGCATGTTTTATATGAATGTTTATCTATTTCCCATGTAATATTTTTTTTATATCTTGACATGATCATAATTTAGTATATTATTTTGGTTCTACTTATTTGTGTTATTTGATAAGGATTATTTATTCTTCTGATGTTCATTAGATTATACCATCTCTTCTTCTTCTTATTATTACAAAATATCGTGTTACTCTCTAATAATGATGGTATAGTATCTCTATCACACTATCATAGACCATCATTTCTAGTCTAAATCCTCTAGAATATGGGGAAGAACACTTGAGGATATGTGTCCACAAAGATGACTACTATTATCAAGTGAGTTGTTCAGAGATTTCACACAAGGAAGGATGATTGAATTCTAAAGAGACTATAAATTATATATTTGATATCTAGTCATAGGTTTCATGTTAATAAATTCCCAAGGGTTCCAGAGGAATAACATGTCTTGAGGCATCTAATTTAATTATGATTTTTTCCACCACACCATCAGAGTCCACCAAGGGGAACCTTATCCTCATTAAGATACATAAATCAGTCGAGGGAGTAATATGCCTTAATTTATACCATTAACATGTCACCTTTATTAATTTGTTCATGTGAATCATACCTTGACCAAAGATATAATTTATTCAAGGTATCACTATAACTTACCATCATAAGAAGATAGGTTCACTATACTGTAGATAAAACATTACACTAAAGGGAGTCCCACTCTACGTAGCCCAATTACATGAGTAATCAACATGCACCTATAAGAAAATAAACTCTAAAAATCCTTCAACACAACATAAACTCTCTTGAATAGAAATGGGGGACCCATTACTCATTGAAAGACCCCATAATAAAGGGATTATTTACCACTTGTATAGTGGAACCATAACTCACTGGAAGACACCTCATCCAAGGTATATTTGAACCCTGTCCATATCCTGTGGGGGACTCACACCTCTTCAAAACCAAGGAAGTAACATCCTCATGATGACCTTGAGAACCCTTAACCAATTATGTGTGGGAGTTCTAAGAAAAAGATGAAAATAATATGGGTGACCCACACCGTATTACAATGTTCCACCAGGGGAGTTCCAACCCTAAGAATGATCTAATATTCATGCTCAATAACCATCATCAGTTTTATGAAACTGAATCTAATATATTCTTATATCACCTCACTAATACCCTCATATGAAAATACATATTTCACCATTCATATATATGTGAAAAATTTCCTAGGATACACTATTTATTTGTCTAAAATGGATATACAGTTTAATAAATTGGAAAAACTAACCAAGTAGTTGGTGGGATATAAAGAAGCCTCTAGTGCACCACATGGAATAATGGGAGGGAAAGGAAAACCCAAATTGGGTGTACGGTTCCCACTCATTCCACGTGTTTCGGATCATACCCCATTCACTGGTAAGAGAGGGAATGACATAACCTGACTACCTACCCTCTCTAGTGCGTATTGAGCAATGCATGTCTAGGTTTTTATTAGGATGACCCTCAACACTCATCACCTGAGTGGACTAAGCCTGGTCTAATCCCTCCCACTACATGGTAACTGGGGGTTCTATATGATCTCATGTGATCTAAAATATGTGGTAGGATGGACTATAGTTTTCCCTACCTAATCTGATGGATCTTTATTACCACCCAAGTGAAAAACCACAAGTTAAATTGTGGTTGGCCCCTAATACTTCCACTAACCACCGTGGGTAGTTGGATTCTCACCTTTATCCCAAGTATCTCTCCCCATTTCTACTTTGTTACCACCACTTCACCACACACCTCCATGACACTCCGTTTCTAACATCACCACCATTTAGAGCTACCTCTATGGGCTGTTCTGCAACTCACCACACCCTGGAAATTCATTCAAGCATCACCACAATACTGAAGCTTCACTAACTTTACCACATTCAATCTCACACCCACTTCTATTGAGGTAATGACTGATGTCTAGACCCCATGTCATGATTGTTGAAAAATTGAAAAAAGGTTTAAAATTTCAATGATGATCAAATCACTTAAATCTCAACAATAATCTATTTAACAATAAATTAAACTCAACAAATAACCAAGGGATATAAATAATATATTTAAAATAAAAATAAAAATTAGGAAATACTAAAAATGTTTATGTCTATTTCAATTATAAAATATCATCACTTAATTTGTGTCAAATTGGGGGTTTGGTTTTTTAATTCCACCATTGAATAAAATAGCCTATATAATGATCCTTTCCTCTTCATCTCCCTTAATAAAGGGTTAACTTATGGATAAATAAAGTATTAGGTGGATAATTATGCTCAAATACCTAAAATCCTTGGTTTTGTAGAGTTCAATCAAGACACATACTACTAGGCCGGTCTAGAGAATAAACAAGGAGAAATAAAATTATAGCACTCTATGGTAAACCCACTATTCCAAATGCAACCACAATATCAAAATTTTCATCCAAGGTTTTGATTGTAAGGGAAAGAAAAATCCCTATGAATACAAAACATGAGATATAAATAATATTTTTATACTTAATTCCATTTAAACTCAATGTACTAGGTAATTCACTAAAAATCAACTTGGGGGTAAAATACAAATTTAAAGATCAAATAAACTATTAGAAAATTTTTATATGCTCATCTACGTGGGTAATTTACTGTTTCAACATTAGGGAGGTCAAGGGACTCAGGATCTCAAAATGGAGCTATGTATCATCTGAGAAACATCTAATTCACTAAAGTTTTGATAAATTTAAAGAATGTGTGACTGGACATTTATAACAAGGTTCAACCATTTGTATCTATTTCTATTTTTCTATTAATTATAAGTTACATTTGGTCATAATGTGAATAATTTTTACATTATAAGGGTTCATTCACAATGGAAGTAAACAATGGTTCATATGGAAAAAAGTAACTACGAGTTGTTGGTTCTAACAAAAACATCACTCTTTGATAACTTTATAATTTATTTCACTCACATATATATTATCTTGTAATATATATATATCATTATTTGGAAACATCTATGATGTTCCTACCATTAATTCAAGATTAATTGGACTAAAGTGAATAAATATATGTTTCCATTGAATTATTTCATCTTCATTATAAACTATGATTATTGAACTAGTTTAGTTCCAAATGATGAAGAATTATATTATTGGTTATGTTATAGTATTTTGTATAATTTCATTTATTGATATTTTATTTTGGATACTAGATATAAAATGATGATTTTGTTTTTAATTTATATCTTAAATTTAGAACTGATTTATATGTTATTTTTTTAAATCATCATCAAAATAAAAATCAAATCTTTAATATGATAATTCCATTTGTATAATATTATATAATATTTTTAAAATTTTATTTGTAAATTTGGAAATTTTATAACCTAAAATATATTTTAGTAAATATTTATGCAATTATGTCTAATTTTTTTTACTTTATTGTGCATTTTTTTTGGAATTATGGAAATTATTTAATGAAATAATTCAAAAATTAATGTTTTATTTTTTATCTGACTATTATCTTAACTAGTTATCTTCCAAACTATTTAAGATAGAGAGTATTTTATGAACAACATAAATAACCACAATAATTTCTATCATATCTATTTTTAATATTTCAATTAAATAAATGAAAGTTGAAATGAAAAACTTCAATGGAGAAAATGATTTTAATTTCTGGTGAATTAAGATATGAGAATTTTTAGTTCACTAAGGTCTTATATATGTTCTATGTGATACAAAAAAACGTCACCATAGTAAATATATTTGGAAACCCATTATGTTATATGTTGAAGTCCTCTATTAAACCCTAGAATAAGTGTAAAACCTATTTTTCATGTCTTTATGTAATGATTCTCTACATAAAGTCACATATAGACCTAATAAAAGTATTATTTTGTATAAACAAGAATGTTTTTAAATGAATAAATCAATGGTTTATAGGTTTTATAAGAAATCATGACAATATTATTTTAAAAAGAAACTATGTATTACGACCCGATAACATGTTGAGTAATTTAATATAATCGTACTTTATTAGACTAACATTGATATTAAAGTTAGAGATGTGAATTTATTTTTTATTTTTTAAATATCTTTTTCAAATTGAAACTATTACAATAGTATTTACTATTTTATTAGATTAATTCATTAATCATAGAGAATTTCATGTCCACCATATCATCTTTGTATTTTTAGCTTATGAATCTGGTGATGTTTGCATATGTGAGACTTAATATAAGGGATATAATAGACCACATGGATGCGTGGAAGGAAGTAAAAATAATTAGAAGAATCATATTTAGTATAGGTTTATGAATTTCAAGTTTTATCATTATAGGAAACTAAGTCCCATTAAGAGGGATTGTGAAGAGACTAATGTTTTTAAGGATATAGGATGCTAGTTTAATTTAGTGGGTACTTATTATGATTGTGGGAATGTATCACATGATATGTATTGTATGTTTATAAGGTTTGATTTAGGGTTTGAATCATGATATTAATTCCACATATTTCCAAAGAGATTTTTTTTTGTGAATTACTATAAGTTGGAAAAATAAAGTTAGTTTTTTTTAGAATTTTTGGGTCACAGGTAGATGTTTAGTGAAAATTAAACATGATGTAATCACTTATTAATCATCATTGATATTTGATATATACTTGATATTTTAAGGCTAATATTTTCTGGTGAGCTATTTCAATGATAAATTTCTTTGTATTTATATAAATATATCTTCAAATCACAAGTGGGTTTCTCATGTTCATTAGAATTTCCTTAGGAAAAGTCTTGCATGGGATTTATAGTGATATTGTTATGAACTAGAATTTTCAATATTAATTTGTGTCATATTTCAGTATAAATCACTTGCACCACATAGTAAAAATATATATATTTTAACATCAATATAGAACGTTGTCAATGAAGGATAAATACACTATATAACATTAATAATAGTACAATGAAATAATGAAAAAAATTGAATAACATAATTTGAATTTGAAAATCCATAAGGTTGTACTCTAATAGAAATATGAAAACTACCAAAAAATCAAAAAAATATATAATATTATAAAAAATATCATTATATTTTAAAATTACATGTACTGAACTATAAACAAAATAAATTGAACGAATAATTAATTAAATATTTTTTATTTATAGTAAGTATACTATATATATTTATATAGCCATTATAATAGTATTTGACCATTGAAATAGTAATTGAATATTTAAATAGTTATTAGATCATTGAGAGTAGAAAATAACTATTTTTTATTTTTTATTTTTTTTAAAATAATTAAACAAAGATATTAAATGCAGAAAAAATTATTTTTCAAATTATGTAACATGAAGTATAGTTAGGTTTACATTTTAATAAGGTATATTTCTACTTATTTAGTAAAATAATAATTTTTGCATTAAAATTTTAATATTATAATTTCCTGATTTAGAAATTTATTTTGATAAAATGTATATAATTTCATGAATCATTGTGTTGAAATTTTATTTGGATTAAATTTTTACATTTCTCTAAAACATTTATTTTTAGTATAATAGTAAAAATATATAGATTTTTTTCATATAATTTATTTTTTATAAAATAATTAATTTATAAACAGTATTAAATATTTTTTAAAATATTTTTTCATGACTTAAAATTTATTTTATGATTAAACTAATGGATTCTATAAAAATAAATTAAATTTCAAGCGTAAAACTCAATTTTCAAAGCTTATGATTTATTTTATTCTCATAGAAAACTATTTTTTATTCTTTACATTTTAAAAAATATTTCAAAGATTTCATTTTTCTTTAGGTGTGTTTAAGGTTCAAATAAATGTATCTTTTTCAAAAAAATAACTTTAAAATTTATAAAATCAATTCTATTCATAGTTTTAATCATAAATAATAAAATGATCGATATTTTAAACAAATATACCTCCCTCTCTATATACACCTCTCTTACACCCCTTTATCATTACTTCCAAAAAATTATAATTTGAACATTTTCTATGAAAAAAATTCTCTTAAATCCCATATAAATGTTTTACTAATTTGGTTTTAGTGATGGATTTATAGGTAATATGAAGTAGGTGACTCAAAGAACATGGTAAGTGCTTCAAACCCCATTTTTTAATTTCAGTAGTCCCATTACCCATTATATAACATAATCCATCATTAAAAGTAACTTTAAAATAACAGTATATTGATAATTTTATATTTTTATTAAACTAAAATATTTTTTAGATTTCTCCTTCTTTTTAACCCTCCTAAAAAAATCATTCACCCTTGGTAGTTTTATTCTAACCAAGTGAATGATGATATATTTTTTAACTTATTCCAATAATATATGATTCTAAAATAATATTATGTATAGAAATAATATTAATAATCAAATTAATTGTTTTCATAGTTATAAAATAAAAATTATAATAGTAATATTAAAGATAATTCATCATGGTCTGTTTAATCATGTAAAATAAGCTTCCTGAGGAAGTTTATGTTAATTTTATATATGTACAAAACTATTGGAACTCTATTACTTCTAGTGTGATATGAACTCTATATTATGAAACTATTGAACATTATTTAACCATTGATTATTGATCATATACCAATTCCATTATATTTAAGTAGTTATGAAACTATTAATTAAACAACATCAAAATCCTAGACACAAATAATATTAATTTAATAAATCATGTAAACATGATAATAAATAGACTATGGGAGATGAAATAAATATGAAAAATATTCTAAATTGAGTAATTAAAAAACTTTTATATTTATTAATTTAGAGGCCAATAGATATTTAATATAATCCATGAATCAATGTAAGGGTTCTCTCTTACTCTTTTTTGTTATTTTGGTTAAATTACTTATCACTCGTTATCTCTCTCTATATCTAGAATTTTCTTTGTTTCATTTAAATTGACTATATTTTATATATAAAACATTATGTGAGGTATAATATTTCATTTAACTTCATTTTTCTATTGATATGCATGAATTTATAGTTTCCTTTATGATCATTCATTAAATTAAACTCGATAAATGGATTATTTATATTCATTCATCATTTTCATGTTTTAATCATATAAATATTGTTATCTTTATGTGATTTTAAAAAACCAATTATGTTAACATAATATAAGTTTGTTTATTTATGGTTTTTGGGGGAAAATATGTTTCTATCTCTTTTGAATATTGTTATACCCATTTGATAAATATTTAATAAATGAATTACATTTCATAACTTCTTATTCATATTATCTTCATTTTTTTCCATCACCTTGAGAACTATTTTCATGAATCATTAATTTTTCTTTTCAAATTAATGTTATTTATTCCGTAATCAATTAATTTTTTAGGTTATCTTACATAACACCTTAATGGTTATTCTTTTATGTATTTATTATGATAACTATTTCTTTATCAGGGATCATTTCATGTTTATGTGTTACGTATAATTAATTTACATGTGACACCCACATGAATGATATATTATGATGATGAGTGGGCCAGAAATAATTTAAAGATATAATTAATTTTTCAATTCTTTATATCTTATGAAATCATTATGCTTGAGAATTATGTGATTAAATTTTTATATAATATTTTATAGCTAGATGACATAGTTAGATTTTTTCCATTAGGATATATTGTCATGGTGGAGATCCTAAACTTATATTAATGATGAAATGACTTATATATGTGACAAATTGTTATAATTATTATATTTACCATGATACTATGATATTTTCATCTCTGATTTTGTGTTTTCAAGTTAAAATTTATGATCATTTTCTTTTATGATCACATGTTCTAATTATTAATATTTATGAGATCTCACCCTATAATTACCTATATATATATATATATATATATATCTCATTATTGGTATTTTTATTTCACCCCTTCATTTAATGAATGTCCCTAAGCTTCCCCCCATAATTATTGGATTATGATGAACCATATGAGAAAATTACGAAGATAGAAATAAAAGAGTACATTGTTCATTTAATTTTTATTATTATCATTATAATGTCTTAAAGACACCGTTCCTCTAGATTTTTGAGTATCTTTATGGGAATTTATATTAAAAATAATATAATATTATATTTGTGGTATAAGTAAAAATGTTTTTATTAGAGTATGGAATAATTATTTTTTGGGATTAGGATAATAAACATGATAAAAAACAAGAAATAAATAACCTTGGTTGACAATTAAAAAGTTATAACTCAATATATGAAATTGGTTTCTTAGATTTTAATTACAATTTCATAATTTCCATTTATATTATTAATAATTTTTTTTATTATCAAAACTTAATTTCAGTTGTTTTAGAAAATAGTTTTAAATAAGATAAATCATTTCAATAACCTATGTTATACACAATGTAACAATTGACCAGATTAAATTATCAATTTGATGGATGTAGGATTACAAACCACAAAGTGGTGCTTTATTAATTTAATCATGTTATAGAAAATAACATGCACCATGTGAAGAAACCAATTCCTCAGAACAAGTCTGAACATTTAGTTGAGTATTTTATGTGATAATGTATACCCTATTTTATTAGATCATTAAATTATTTAATTTTATAGGAATGGATAAATTGAATTGAAAAAGTATTTTCAATGATCCAATTATCTAATAGAAAATGATTTTATAATGTATTTATCTATTAAAGGGAGAATTTGATCATTTATGGAAACTGATCAACAATACGAAGCCCAAAAAATGCATTAGTTAAATAGAATAAGAGGAGTCTAAAAAAATATTCTTTATTAAATATTCTCCTTATAATACTCTTATTAAGATGAAGAAGGAATTTCTTAGACTTATGAATAAAGAGGATCGACCAATAAGTACATAAAAGGAAAAAGACACCATGCTTTAAAGATATGCATATGCCCTTTTCACTGACTAATAAAAAATGATTGACCACTTATTTAGTGGTTTGAAACCATGTTTTGGAAAATAATTAGAGTTTCAAGAACTTGATAGGGGAAATAGTTTGATATGAACATTAGTTAGATATTGAAAATTTTCAATCTTAATTTTCTCTTGTAACTAGAGATATAAAGAGACAAATCTTGTTTAATTACAAAGGATCAACTTAAAAACATAAAATAGGAAGGAATATTCAAGTACTGATGCCACAACCCTGCCTTCCCCAGGCTGTGAACATAGTCAGATAAACCAATGGGTATCCTGTAATACCTTGGTTTCCTTCCCAACACACTATAGTATGTTACCCATAGGAGTTAATTATCTGAATAATTATTATCCCAATAATCCAATAAGTTTTTAGTGTTTTTTCCCCACTCACACACACCTTGGAAAAAATTCCAAGAGGCCTACTATCCTAATTCCTACTCTAGGAAAAGCATTATTAACTGAAAATTTATAATCAATTAGTATCCAAAAATAAAGCTGCACCTTGTTAAAATGGGTAGTAACATTTAGCCTTTTATGCCTCACTCTTCCAGGGATCTTACGCTCTCCACCCCTTTATAGAAAAACAAACTCATTATAGAACCCAAGACCCAAACCTAGGCAGAACCTATAAACTATATCATGGGTATTGGATATAATAAAATTTTTCATGATCTTGACTTCCCTGGGACATAAACCTGGTTAGCTGACCCCATGGGTCTCAAGTAATACCTTTGTTTCCTTCCCATCACACCACAAACTATTACTCATTGAGGTCACTTATTGGACTAATGATTATCCCTATAGTCCAACACAAGTTCTTTCAGTGTGTTTCCCTCACTAACAAACACCCCATGATACTTCCCAGGAGGTCTCTAATCCTGATCACTACTTCATTAAAATAAAAATTAGCAGTGGATTTCAAATCAGGTAGGATCCCAAATTGAAATGTGCACCTTATTTAATTGGTTAGTAACTTTTATCCTTTATATTCTCATTTTTCTAGGGTTTTTATAACTGATATGCTGAATTTTTGAGAAGAATAACCTTGGGAAAAAAATTAAAGGAAAGGGAAAATTCATAAATTATAAAAAATAAGGGATTGAATATCAAGAATACTAAATTTTCATAAAGAATAAAATAAATATGATATAATAAAGGAAGGTTCCACTCAATTCTGATCTCATGGTCCACTGTAAAAATTATAAGGAACATATACTTTGTGAGAATAATTAAAAAATCCAACGACCATAGAGGTTAACTAATGAACATAATTTGAAAATCAAAGAGAGAAAATAAGATCTTATACAATCAATACTACTAAGGTAGACCATGAAAATGAACTGATGATAGGTGCACATGTTATTTATTCATTAATAGAAAAATTTCTATTTGATTTAAGTTCTATACGTTCACTCATATCATGATATTTCTCTAACAACATTCAAAAAACACCTAAGGAAATAAACTCTGATATTTATTTTAAATCACCAAATGGTTCAATCAATCCATCCCATGTATATAACTATTCCTAGTTATCATTTATTAGATAAATATTCAAGAATATATAGTTATTATTACTATGGATGAATTTTATTCTATATTGGGAATGGATTGGTTGTCCATATATGTACGTACTATAAAATACAAGGAGAGGTGCTTCAATTTCTATATCCCAAACCATCTTTTGAATCTATACAACTACTATGGAAATTATTAATCTCCTTCAGAAATTCCTCCTAAATTATGGATATTATTAATTTATAAGAAAGTGTAATGGAATATAATGATTGAGAAAAATGTAAATATCATCCCTAATGTCATGAAAAGTTTGAGATAATATACTAATGTATTCCCTAAAGAGTTTCTTTTCCTTCCTCCCAGTCACTATGTTTATTTATTTAAACAACTTATACCTTTTAAGGGACAATAAATGAATATAATAAATAAAAATATTATTACAGTAACAATAAATTTAATTATACCCTCATAGTATAATAAAATTATAAAATTAAATTAATATTGATAAAAATATAGCACAATACTGTAATATAGAACATGGGAGGCTCATAATATAAAAATAAAGAAAAATATATAAGATAGATTTCTATTAATAAGTAAACAATAAGAAATAAAAAAATGGTATAAAAACTGAGAGAAGGATATGAATGATTTCAGATGTGAGAATGATATGTACACGTAAGGGGTAATATGAACATTTGAAGGGTAATATGGCAATTGGAAACTGTTGGTTGGGAATCATATTTTTGGGATAATACATACCAATATGATAATTGTAATAGTAATGTAACAATTAAACATTCAAGTGTTCGATAAAATATATAAAATAAAGTGGTAATAATATATTTTCTAATTTTAAATAATTTGTATTGATCAATGAATAATAATATAATTACCCACATATGTATTAGAATAATTATAAGATTCACCAAAAAAGTGTTCTTAAATTTTTAGTTCTAAAAGTATGTTTTTAAAATACACTAATTTTTTTATTTAATACATAATTATATATTATATAACAAATAATTTTCCTAAAAATGACTTTTAATTTGGAATATACAAATTTAAATTAGATAATGGTGATTTTTTATTATTTATTTGAGATAGACTTTGCTTTAGGTAAATTGTAAAATATACTAAGGAAAAAAAATATTTATTAGGACTTCAATATGATGTAAAAATAATAATATTGAATCAGGGACCAAATATATGTTAAGCTATTAAAAAATGAATTTCATAAACTATAATGGACCTTTATAATTCTAAATTAGAAAATAATTTTTTAATAACCTTTCTTAGTGAATAAAATTATTTTCCATAGAAAATTAATATTGAAATATTGGATCTATATTCAAAAATGAATAAATGAAAATAACTATTATATAAATTTCAAAAACTACATTTTAAAACATTAGATATGAAAATGGTTATACATTTGGATAACCAAGATATAAAAAGACTAATACCCAAAAGTAATAAAACAATATTCCACATTTACATAAATACACAACCATCATCCCATTCACTATCACTATAAAATTTTAAAGAATGGTACTTCTATCATTTTCCCTCTCAAGAGTCCCTCTTTAGAGTATAAATGTAGATCCATATGCTATATTAACCACTGAGAGGGGGGGGGGGGGGGGTTAATTAGTGGTTTGATTTTTCCAAATTATTTTATTGGAATTAAAACTCTGGAACATGTTAAGGTTATCAATCCACTAAGTGGTTTCTAAATGTCTCACTTTGTATATAGAAGTAATAAATGAGAGAAAATAACATAGTATTTATAAGGTTTGGTACAAAAACCTACTAATTTATATGTTTTTTATTCCCCACAACTTAGATTATCCACCCTAATATTATTAATGGTTACAATGGTTTAGGAAACAACTAATTATATATCCCAAAGGTCAATATTCATGTTGATCCTTGTTATACCCCCTATAAATACAAATCTTCTGCCTCATTTAGTTATACCACCAAACATATTCTCTTATCCTGTAGACTCTTCAAAAACTAGTTATATCCCCATTCCAAATCTTCTTCATATTCTTGGTTTTGATCCTCTGATAGAATGATTTTATGTTCCTAGTCACTTTTTCACCAATGGATTATAATCATCCTACACAAGCTTTTTAGATCAATTATCTAACTTTTTTATACTGCAAGAGCCTCTACAGCTAATTATCAGGTCTTCCAGTCTTTCTCAAGTGATTCTAATCTTCAGTATATGGTCAAATATTCCTTAGTGAATCAAACTACCCAGGATAGAATCTATCAATATATCTAAGGAATCCCCAGACTTAATGAAATATGTTAAAGTTGTGTATAAAACTTGTTCAGCAATATATTATGTAATAAATAACTTGAACAATGAAAAATCAATATACCTTATTTAATTCTAAACTTTATTTATTTATGTATTTATTATTGTGTAGTGATTGAAAAAGTCACATAACCAATAAAAATTCTCAATATTTTTTGTGTCTTATCAATTCAATTATTTAATCTCAAAATAGCCCATGCACCCCTTTAATATTCTTCTTGAATTTAACTTTAAATCTATTGATTTTTTCCAATGGTGGTATGTAGGTTGCATGGAATGAATGGATTGCAGTAAAACATTTTCTTCTATTTCCTTTTCATGAATAGGTGATGTTTATGAGATCTATCTTCATTACCTTCAAAAAATCCAAGAAAGGCTCACATGGTTTCCATATTCTCATTTTCATAATCAAATAAATTGTCTTATAGATACTAAAAGTTATTCATATAAGGGATTGAATTGAATGACCATGTGAACTTCTTCTACCCCCTTTACATGAAAAGGGTTTTCCATGGGTTCATTTAGATAGTAATGATCAGCCAAAATATCTCTTTTCCATGAAAAGGGTTTTCCATGTGATAATTTTTCATGTGAACTTGTTTATATTGATGGATTTCTTCTTCTTTATTCACATAACTAAAGCGGTAGTCCACATATGCCTTTCATGTGACCAGATAACACAAACTCCTTCTGTTCATTGTGTGACCAAAGTTCACATATACTATGCTTCGAGGAGAAACCTGATCTATCTATGAATTACAAAATAATAGCCACTCGAGACCCTTGAATTTATATTTATAGGATGTTTTCACTAACTAACTCTTACATTCAAGGAGATCCAAGGGTGTTTCAAACTCCCAATGATATCAGGATCTGATTGAATACTGAAGCTTTCAGAATAACTCCGTCATCCAAATATGATGATATCATGTGAGAACAATATCACTTTGCATGATCATGAGACACATGAATGGACTTATTGTGATGTCGTGATGATATTTTACATGCCTTGGTTGATTTTAATTCATTCACATGATAACATTATCCGATTTTTCTAGTTCTTATGATTACTTTATGTGATGTTGAGAGAATTTTCAGCTTGTCTCCATGTGATCACGTGATGCATTGATCATCACATGATGAATTAATGTGATAGATTTTACTTGTCATGAACAAATCATATTTTCCTTGGAAATACCATGTTCTTTGAATGCATGCAGGAAAAAGATGCATGAATAACTTTGGATAATTGATCATGTACTGATCTCATTATTTACTTTCTAGAAAAATGGACAATAATTTCTGGTGTCGAGATCATTGATCCCCAGTTGTGTTGAGATTACGAAAAAAACCTTCACGAGTTAATGTTTTAGGATGATCAATAGTAGTGATCAGACGATATATATTATTTTTATCATGTGGACAACATTATTTCAGTAAAAGTTTAATGAAGTAACAATGACTGCATGCTAGCCGAATCCCACATCAATTTTTAGCTTTTTTGTAGTTCACTTAATAATAGATACTCTTTCATTCATAGATCATGACAAGTAAATGTGGGATCAACACATACAAAACAATACACATGGGATTCTCATGGGTCATGCCTCCACATGTTGGACCACTTTTCCATCACCTGTTCTATCACTCCCGAGCATGCTTCTGTATGATTTATGCAATAGACATTTCCTTATGTATCCATTTAAGCCCTTATTGGATGGCTCTACCACATGGTAGATTCCATCATACCAAATGCATGGGATTGATATTCTACCTTGTGTTGTGTGATTAAAACCAATGTTTTGTGTAAATAAACATAATGAGTTTTCCATGTTATTCAACAGTAATTTCTAAAGGATTATCCACATAAGATGCTAAGATAAAACTCAAAGTATCAATAAGTATTTAATCATATATAAAATATGAATATATTCTTGCATGCTCATATATTGTTTCAGGGAATCAATATCCTCTAAACATCATTTAGTAGTTTATTTTTACATGAAATTCATTAACGAATTCTTCCAAAAATAATTCTTCATCATAAAAATTAATAATTTCATAGACTTATTTAATTCCTTTTATAGATAAATATTTTCATGGACTTAATTAAATTTTTCTCCCATATAATGTATGGATTAAAAATTTGTAAAAAATGTGTCACCATTGACAAAAGTATATGACATTAAGATAACTTGAATAATTATCCTAACTATAAGGATAATATTCCATGAAATATACCAAATTACATTAAATGAATCCATAACAATTCTATAAGCATCACCAATTTTTTGTCAATTCTAAAAAAACATATTGAAACATCATTTATATCAAATGGAACACTTGGGCTCAAAAATACCCCCATTGTATTTTTTCAATATCTCTTCACATTAACAAAAAACAATATGTGTGCTCAATCATTTACCCTTATTGATTATTAAATGAAAATGGTAAGCTGGGGTCTTCTTAGCTCCTCAATTTCTTCAAATTTTTTCTACTCTCTTATTTGAATATTTATTTAACAATTCTAAGTGGGGGATGATATCACATGGTTTTATTATATAATAGGATTTCATTAATAAACTATAATTATAATTGTGATAAACTGGTGTAGAAAATAATATAGATACAAATAAGGTTGTCTGTGATATCCATCAACTACCATGCATGTGACATAATGCTAAAAAATTATCAATTCTCTAATAAGAGGTTGTATGTAATTTTATTTATCAATAAAATGATAAATCCATCAAGAAATTTAATAAAAACACCTCATAAAGTTTAGGTGAAAAAGTTAAATCTCCCCATTTGTCTCATTTTTTCACCAACCAGGAACTCCCCCTTAATTGAAATGATTAATACAATTAAGATCAAGGAATGAAAGTGTGATTGACATACCTTATCGTCCAATTTTATAATTCTATTGAGAAATCACTCATTAAATGTGTGATGAATATTTAACAGCTTCATCTCTTTAATGAACCCCTCAAGGTATGAATCCATCACCTTTAATTCCCTTTATGTTAGTACAAAAGTCTATAAAATAATAAGGAATAAAGAGGGACCTTCTTGTTCATCCGGAGTAACATTCAAGGTGAGAACCACCTCTTAACCTGGGCCATTATTTTCTCCTAATATTAGTCAACTTCTCAATAACTTTAGGTGGAATAAATATTACCACATCAGTTTCTATAGCCATTTTACTTCCTTTATATTTAGAAAGTTTCTTAGATTACTTCAATTACTTATCTATATTCTGATAACTTCTCTAAATATCTATGAATTCTATTCTATCATTTTATATCTTCTTCGAATATTCACAATAATTTACACTATTTTTAGGCCAAAGACACTTCCCATTCTCAATATAAGGAATATATATAGATAATATTATCATGAATTTCTCAACTATGTGTCCCTTATGATCAAATATTCCATAGTCTTCTTTTTGGCTTTCATATATATTTTTGTTAGCTTTGATGAATTTCTAGTCACAAAATTTTTCCTTTAAGAACTTATTCAAATATATTCACAATGAATCATACTTGATCCATGAATGATTCTTGAAAATGATATGTTATAAAAGAAATAATATGATTTGTTTCCATATATTCCAAAACACTAAGAAAACCACTTAACCTACATTTTCCCACAAGATATGTATTCTGTCTAGAAATTTATTATTTCACTTCTTATTTAATCTATGATTTATTTTTCCTAAGGGGTAGTGATTTTCTTTTCACATTTATTTATGAATTTTATAGAAGATATGATCTCTCTCTTATATTATTGGTAATAGTTTTTTTTACAATATTTTTATTTTATACATATCCAAAGGCTGACCTGTCACCTTCTTTTCTTACTTATTTATCTTTTTTTGTAGTATTATCTTCAAATTATCAGATTATTTGTGCCTGGTTAGTACTTACTAACACTATTCATAAAATTTAACACTTTTGTTATAGTAATACTTTTTTTCAAGGAATTAAAATATCTTCTTTATAGACTGATTTATTTTCTATAGATTTACCTTATCAGATGAAATTCTTATCTTATCTTTAGATTTTTCTCCCTATAAATGAAAGTCCTCTATTATTTTATTGAATTTTCATGTTATGAAAACAATCCAATGGCTTATGCCCAAACTTCCCACAACAAAAATAATAGTCTATGAATATAATTCTCTTCTTTTATGGTGTAATATATCTAGATCTCACATATGGTGAAACTTTATATTTTTGAGTGGATTCATCAAAATGTTTGATACTTATTGGGGAACCAATTTTCATAATTATTTTATCATCCACCCTTGATGTAGTAGATTTATTAGTATTTTTCACCATCTATATTTTCCAAGAATTTTGTTTAGAAACCATACCAGAATTTGAATCATCATTAGTACATACCAATATTCCTAGGTTATGGGATACCTTCTTCTTGGAGGATGTTTCCATTTGGATAGAGAATAATCTCATGTACTTTTTTGAGTCATGATATTCAATGTAGACATGTGTGGTAGCATGTATTTTTTCACCGGTATGGGAATATTTTTCTTATATTGTTTCTTGATTTCTCAATATAACATCCAACTCTAAACATTTAATATTAAGGGAATCTTCTCATCCTGAACAGATCTTGTATTTTCTTTTAAGTCCTCCTTAGTATTCTTTACTTGTTCTTTTGGAATTTGTCTTGATTATTGTGAATAATTTTATTGCAACATTAATCTATTTAGTTTATCAAATAATTGAGAAGCTTTAAAACTATAGAAGCTTTATCAAACTTTTCATGTGAATGGAAAACTCAATAATTGTTTTTTCAAATGAATATTTCTCAAAAATATTTATTTTAAATTTTACAGTAAGTTCATCATATCTTTCATTTAATAGAGAAATTATTTCTTCCTTTTCTTTCAAAAGTTTTGTGAGTGTTTTGGATATACCAAAATTTTAAGATAATGACTCTTCCATAGAATTATCCTTTTATTCTAGCTATAATGTTTCATTATGAATATTCTTGAAACCTAAAAAGTAAGATTTAAAATTTATTTGGGAAATTTATTTAGATATTCTTTAAATTAAAAATGAAGATAAAAAAGTAATAAAAAATCATCTCAAATTGAACAAGATTTATTAAAATAACCACAATCAAAATATTTTTTAGCATATAACACTCAGATTACCATAAGTTGGAGGTGTATGTGCCTTTACATTATGCTTTTTTATCATCTTCC